>JASDDO010000019.1:679922011-681155308 GCA_030015575.1 Agapanthus africanus
GCCCTATGTAACAGATTATATATCTGGGATCCTGATCTGGTATCACATACCCAGGACGTAAAGGATACTGAGAAACAGTTCTCTGTAATGAACACACCCGAAGATGATGCATCATCATGCACTCTTTTCGTTTGGGCGGCACGGGAATTCTGGTAATCCCCAATTTCCTGCTCTGTCTTATAACAATTATAAGTTGGAGCGGGACCAACGTTCCCCAGCTCAGTATAACAAGCGGGTTCGGTCAAATATCCGTATTATTATCTTGATTAAGGCGTGATATGGTCGCTACCAGGAGAGAGAGAGAAGAAAACACTCAGCGTGCGCTCTTTCAAGAATAGATTGGTTATTATTTTATCTATTCAGGATGGCTCCCACTGCTTTTTATCAAATCTTCCTTCAAACCCCAAAAGGAAAGACTAGCCGGGATTAATTACACACTACAAGTTCGCCAATCTTTCAGCCAGGCCAGTGTCGGTACTTTGAGGGAGGTCCCCCGTGCTTTCGCACAAACCTAATTAATGTAAACCTCGTTTTCCCAGAGGCGTAACCTCGTTGACACCTTTCTAGACACCTACTTGATCGGCTAATTGTAATGTGTAAAACTCTCCCAGGAGTAACAATTACTCGCAGCGGGTATCGGGATCCAACTATCTCATAGAAGGTATACAATCTCATTGCAAATTTCAACATTTGAAACTCCCGATAATTTTGCCCCTAACCTCCTATGACCTTGACAAAGGCCAACAAACCATAGGATGCTAGTCAAGTTCAACCCATCATTTCCTTATTGAATTAAACCCACCCGCACGGCCCTTGACAAAGGTCAACAAGGTCGCACGACTACCCTAATCCAATCTGCATCATATGCATAAGCAGATAAGCACCAGTCAGCTACCGCACACTACGCCTTGACAAAGGCCAACAAACATAGCACGAATACTAACTACTACTTATCTGAAATGACGGAGGGCTACGACAGGTTTTTCTGAAAACCTATTGCGTAATGAACTTGATATCGTTGTAGGATCGAATGATTTTGAAAATGGAGTGCTTTTGAGGCTTTTTAAGTTTTGCTAAAGGAGTCACTCCCGGTGAAGGGATCGTCGGTCCTTTCCTCTTCGAATGAGGTGCGGGATATATCATATATATCACTATGCAAAGCAAAACACTTAAAAGCAATCAGAAGACAAACCGAGTGTGTAGCATCTGCCAGTTATTGCTAAAGGAGTCACTCCCGGTGAAGGGATCTCGGTCCTTTCCTTATCGAATAAGGTGCAGGATATATCACATATATCGCTGTGCAAAGCAAGAACTGTAGCTACCTGTTTTTATTTTGAAATTCGATTCTACAATATCTTTAGGTTTTTTTTTTCTTTCATTAATCACATTAATGAAGTCCCATCATTTAAGTACCTAAACATCACAGATAAATACGACGTACACTTATGCCATCCGCATTCGCCTCGATGTCCCCTCGTGCACCGTTAGGTTAGGTAACTAACTGTAACCCTTCGAAAATCGTTTAGGCAGTTTTTCGGTAATCGGCCAATTTTTCGTCTTTTTCCGTAAAAAGTCAAAATTGATATTTTTCATTGTAGACCTAATTATACAAAATTTAGATAAGATATTACTATAATTTTGTCACTAAAATGTCATTTATAATTTTCTAGTCAAATAAAATTTTTTTCGTAATTAATTATTTTTTTATTATTTTAAGCCTTTTTAAATACATTTAATTAGGGGTAAATACAAATTTAATTAGGTAAATTTCTTAATTAGGAGTCTTTATAAGCTAAAATATGGTGTTAATAAAATTATATCATGGCTTGCAAACTTTTAGTTTTAAGGAAGGAAATTTAATGAAAAATGAGGTAAAATAAGGGTTTTTTGGTAAAATGTTGAAAAGAAATGCATTAAATGATAACATGGGGGTGTTTTAGACCTAGAAACTTCTCCAAAAATCCACAAACCCCCTCCTCCTACTGCTGGCCGAGCCTCAACAGCAGCTCTCCCCATTTCTTCACTTCATTCTTGCTTCAAATTCATGGCAAAAATTCATAAAAATCAACAAATTTCCATCTCCATTCAAACCAAAAACCTAATCCATTCTCTCTTCAACCCATATTAGTTCAAAACATGATGAAAGGAGGCTTCTTGGAGACTTGATCAAGTTAGGGTTCAAGCTTGTGAGGTGAAAATTCTAATCTCTTTGTCAAATTGTAGTTTAAAGGTGCTAAAATAGAATTTTGAAGTATCAATTTAATAGAAATTGCTTGTTCATGAAATTCAAGAAAGGGATTTGATTGTGGATTAGGGTTTGATGCATGGTTGATGTATTAAAGTTGGGGTTTGGTTATCCAATTAATTAGAGTGGTTTAATTGTGCTAGAATCTCAATTCTAAATACTAGTTTAGTAGTAAATGTTGATTTGGAAAAAATCAAGAGAAGGTTTTAATTTTAGAAATTAGGGTTTGTAGCATAATGCTTGGATTATGTTAGGGATGGTTATCTAGGTGATTGGAGTGGTAAATTGTGTATTGGTATGCTCGCTAAAACGACAAATTTCAACGTTTATATCGATTTGGTTTGAAAATCGCTTACTAGATTTTTTCGGAAAATAGTATGCGTTCAAATTTCGCTAGGAAAGCAATATTACTAGCTTTGTATAGGATTATTAGAGTGCGCGAACGTGGGGTTTCGTCTAGTCGGGTTGTAGTTTAATCGATTTCCCCGATACGGCGATTTTAGTTAAGGTTTTAGCGATTTTCGTGCATTTTCCGCGTACCGAGTGCGTGTTGTGATAAATTCGAGAGCGTGGATCTTTTCATAGTGTGAGTTGCATCATTTCAGAAATCTGTAACCTTATATTTTGTGTTATGCAATTCTAGGGTCGGTCGGGGAAACTTCGGATACGGCGCGAAAAGGCAAAGCGGTGGCCGGACCAGATTAGCGGGGATTTCTGGTGAGTAGATATATTCATCTACGGGGGAATCGTCTGGATGGCGCGAGGCGCCCCCTCCCTAGTTAGGATTACTCTACTTTATGCAATAATTATATTGTTAGCTAGCTTATCCATTTACGCACATTGCATACCCTTATAGTAACCCTATACTAGATTGCATGGACATTCATATGACATTCATATATACATATGCAATATCATTTCGTAGGACACGAACACCTTACCATTGGCATCTATTGCACGCGCACTATTCATGTGACACACACGCCTTTGGTATTTGCCATGCCACGTGCACTATAAAAACCTGTTTAGCTAGTAACGCCATTGCATTCATGCATGATATTTGAGATTGTATCGTACGCATATACCTCGCATTACTATCATATTTACATAGATTTCTAGCCAAACTCTCACATCATATACATTGATATCATAGACACTTATCATACATAACATATGGACATTATGATTTCTGGAGGATTTCAGTTTGCTGCGATTTCTGGATTTTGGGGGGAAAACCGCAAGAATTTAACAAAACTTTATATTTATCTTTTTCAAAACAAAGTTGCGGTTTTCTCGTGATGTATGTGTCGTCCACCATGAGTTTTCATGTTTTCTGTTGGATTTCGAGACCCGATTCGAGGAGTGGATGAACCGTCTCGGGTACATGGTGGGCCCGGTATGGTACCCCGGGGCAAGAAGATCGAGTTGTAGACGATGAGCCTGGCAGGGGAAGACTACCTACCGGTGATGTCTGGCGCGGCGGATATCCGGAGGATACCGACCGTTGTCGTGAGATTTATGATATGGGCCGATCCGGACTGACGGAGCCCGACATTGAGACAGATATGATTCCTATTTGGTGTCGATGCTTGACACGGGTTTTCTGAGGATTTCTTGATGATATTTAGTTATTATGCAGACATTCGTTTTCTAAAAGTTAAGAATCCAGTGACTTTAAAAAACACTTAAAGAGTTAGAAAAGATATTGCATACATGTGCATGCATACTAGAGTTATTATATCACATATGGACATACATGTTGTTCCGCATTGCGTGCATTCTTACGATTGCCTTATTAGATGTTATATTTACTCACGAGCTGGCAACTCACCCCCGTTGTGCCACAGTGTCTTGCAGGTCGGACCCGTCAGTCTCGTAGCGGCGGGCTATCTTGTCATCAGTTCCTTTTGCTCAGACTCGCGACATCGCCCGTAGGTGGGTTGCGAGTATACTTTACTTCTTTTGCTTTATCATTGTATCTAGTATTCTCCATCTACCACTTATATTGTATATGCGATCTAGTGATGAGGCTGAGAGACTTGTATATTTGTGGTTCTTTTGGGTCGAGCTCACTTGAGCCGACGTGTGTTTTCTGGTATTTGCATCTCTTTATGCTCTTTTTCTTGATATTACTATTATATTGCATGTGGTTGTGATCCGCCTTGGGCGAAGAGCTAGCTCCCGCTTGGGGATGCCACTTTTATGATTACAGGTTTATTATCTTGTTGTACCCATTTTGGGGGATAGAAAATACAGGGGAGACTCTGCCGAAATTTTCGGAAATTTTTGATGTTTTAAAAAGGGATTCTATGCAACTTATTGATTTAAAAACCGTTTTCATTTAAGGTTTTTCCTTCACTCTCTTTTGATTTTGGGTTAGATTGCTGGGCTTTGGCTGACTTAGGTTACAGTACGCCTTCAGACGTCTCGTAATCTAAGTGCCAGTCACGTTCCGTACTTTCGGGTCGTGACAAAGTTGGTATCAGAGCGTAGGTTTTACCTTTCTGAGTGTAGGACGACCTTGGTAGATGGAGTAGGTAACTTAAGCAGAGTGGCGTAGCGTGGGTATGATCCGCGGCATACTTACGATACGGTACTCCGCCTAAGTGACCTTAGGACATAATTGCTTGTATTTCCTTTCTTGATTCCTTGCATTCCTTGATTCAATTGCAATGTCCTTATCGGTCCTGTTTCTTATTCCAGCTTCGATGCCGCCAAAGACTACGAGAGCTCAGCGGGCTGCCGCTAGGGATGAGATTCGAGCGGGCTCGTCTGAGGCGAGGATCGAGCGGGAGGATACTCCTACCCCTCAGGGTCCCACTGATCCGCCTCATACAGACCGTATTGCCAGATTAGAGGCCGGCATGCAAGAGTTGCGGCAGATGATGGGATCTTTAGTTGAGTCCAGCCGGGCACAGAGATCCGAGAACGTTCCTTCCACCGCACAGACCACGATCGTACCTGCTGCACAGATGGTCACTCCTGCTGCTGCTACGGAGACTATCCCCGTTTCACTACAGGAGTTCATGAGGTTGAGACCTCCAGCTTTTACCGGTACAGATGCGACAGAGGACCCACAGACATTTCTCGATAGGATGGCACGGATTGGCCGTTCGTTGAGGTGTTCTGAGGATAGGTTGGTGGAGTTTGCGAGTTTCCGTCTGGAGGGTCTTGCCCAGACATGGTACGACTCAGTAGAGAGAGGCCGAGCTGCAGGTCTGCCTTCTATGACCTGGGATGAGTTTACAGCTGCATTTCTTGCCCGTTTTCTTCCGGAGAGTGTCCGAGATGCTCGAGCCCGTAGTTTTGAGTCTCTGCGCAAGACTCCTGGGATGACAGTGTCGGAGTATGATATACAGTTTACCCAGTTGTCTCGATATGCACCGTACCTAGTCGACACAGAAGAGAAGAGGCTAAAGAGGTTTGTACGAGGGCTTGATACACAACTATTCCTTGCCATCGGCACCCAGCACTTTGATACATACGCAGCCGCGATGGATGCAGCCTTACTTCTGGAGGAGCGTATTTCTGAGACTCCGGTCGCTCCTGGGCCGAAGAGGATCCGTACTGATACGCCAGCTCAGCGG
Source organism: Agapanthus africanus (assembly GCA_030015575.1). Lineage (NCBI taxonomy): Eukaryota > Viridiplantae > Streptophyta > Magnoliopsida > Asparagales > Amaryllidaceae > Agapanthus > Agapanthus africanus. Next base: position 679,927,844 of record JASDDO010000019.1, read on the forward strand.
CAGATGGGCAGACATCGTGATAGATTACTTCCGGGAGATGGCGGAGGCAGAGGATTGAGACGAGGTCAGTTATTTGGTTCATATCCACAGACCCAGCAGTCGTCTCCAGGATGTTTTCGGTGCGGGAGTCAGTACCACCGTATCAGAGACTGTACCATGGGGCGTCCGGGTGCGGCGACAGTCCCGCATGTGACCTTACCACCTTCACCACCCTCGCAGAGAGCTTTACTTCCTCCTTCTGATGATGCTTCACGCCAGCCAGATGCTTCTAGAGGCCGTGGGCGTGGCGGTCCGGTTCAGAGAGGACGAGGCGACAGAGGCAGAGGCAGAGGCCGAGGTAGAGGCAGAGCACAGCCAGCTATTAGTGGTGGACAGGCCCGAGTGTTCGCATTGACTCCTCAGGATGCACAGGCATCCAATGCCGTCGTGACAGGTACTCTGCCAGTATGTTCTTTTAATGCACGGGTATTATTTGATCCAGGCTCCACACATTCCTATGTTTCCACGTATTTTGCACCGAGGTTGGGCCGAGAGTCTTGTCCGTTAGATCAGCCGCTTGTCGTTATTACCCCGGTAGGCGAGTCTTTTGTTGCCCGTTTTGTATACCGATCTTGTTCCGTTCGTATCGGGGAGAGAGATTCTTCAGTAGATTTGATTCTCCTCGATATGCTAGACTTTGACGTTCTTCTTGGTATGGACTGGCTAGCCACCTGTTATGCATCCGTGGACTGCCGTGAAAAGGCAGTCAGATTCAGTTTTCCTGGTGAGCCGGTTCTTATTATTCAGGGAGATCGTAGTGCTACCCTTCCCAGCTTGATTTCTTCTCTTCGCGCTGGTCAGCTCTTAAGGAAAGGGTGTCAGGGATTCTTAGCCTATGTTTGTGATACTAGCTCCACAGAGGTTCCGTTGGACCAGGTCCCTGTTGTGAGAGAGTTTCCTGATGTATTCCCTGACGAGCTGCCTGGTCTGCCACCAGAGCGCGAGATTGAGTTCTGTATTGACTTGATCCCCGGCACGGGGCCTATCTCTATACTTCCTTATCGGATGGCCCCGGCAGAGCTGAGAGAGCTAAAGGATCAGTTACAGGACTTGCTGGACAAGGGGCTTATCCGACCGAGTGTGTCACCTTGGGGTGCTCCCGTCCTGTTTGTTAAGAAGAAGGACGGAAGTATGCGTTTATGCATTGATTATCGTCAGCTGAACCGGGTTACTGTGCGGAACAGGTATCCCCTACCCCGCATTGATGACTTATTTGATCAGCTCCAGGGTGCAGGGTTTTTCTCGAAGGTTGATTTACGGTCAGGTTATCACCAGTTGCGAGTTCGGAAGGAGGATATTCCGAAGACAGCCTTCCGTACTCGTTATGGTCATTATGAGTTCTTGGTGATGTCGTTCGGGCTCACCAATGCCCCGGCAGCTTTTATGGATTTGATGAACCGCGTATTCAGGCCGTATCTCGATCAGTTCATCATTGTATTCATTGATGACATTTTGGTTTATTCTCGGAGCCGGGAGGAGCATGAGCAGCATTTACGTATCACATTGCAGACTTTGAGGGAGCATCAGCTGTTCGCCAAATTTTCCAAGTGCGCATTCTGGTTAGACAGTGTCGACTTCTTGGGTCATGTGGTGACGAGAGATGGTATTTGCGTGGACCCGAAGAAGATCGAGGCAGTTCAGCGTTGGCCTAGACCGGTATCAGTCACAGAGGTTCGCAGCTTTCTAGGTCTGGCCGGCTATTATCGACGTTTCGTCCAGGATTTCTCCCGCATTGCTGCACCTTTGACCGGGTTGACCCGGAAGGGGGTTCCTTTTGATTGGACCCAGGCATGTGAGGATAGCTTCCAGCAGTTGAAGACTCGTCTGACTACTGCTCCAGTGTTAGCATTGCCTTCAGGATCAGGCGGGTTCGTGGTATATTGTGATGCTTCTAGAGTGGGGCTGGGATGTGTGTTGATGCAGCACGACAGAGTTATCGCGTATGCTTCTCGGCAGCTGAGGAAACACGAGCAGAACTACCCCACCCATGATTTAGAGATGGCTGCAGTGGTATTTGCACTCAAGATCTGGAGACATTACCTATACGGTGAGTCGTGCCAGATATTCACTGACCACAAGAGTTTGAAGTATATTTTCCAGCAGCGAGACCTGAACCTGAGACAGCGCCGTTGGATGGAGTTGGTGAAAGATTATGACTGCGAGATTCTATACCATCCGGGCAAGGCGAATGTGGTGGCAGATGCTTTGAGTAGGAGGCCCGGAGGTAGCTTATCTTGTTTGAGCGCAGTACAGATGCAGTCGACGGCGGATTGGCAGGTTTTATGTGATAGCAGAGTGCAGTTCGAGTTTACTCCTACAGGGGGACAGCTGGCCCATTTCAGAGCACGCCCACAGTTACTTGACCGTATCCATGAGGCACAGTCCGGCGATGCCCGTATCTTGGAGATTATTGAGCAGATTCGGCAGGGCAGAGTTTCTGAGTTCGTGATTGATGAGCAGGGGATACTTCGATTTGGGACTCGACTGTGTGTGCCAGATTCAGAGGGACTGAGGCGTGATATACTCGAGGAGGCACATAGATCAGTATACAGTGTGCATCCAGGTTCCACCAAGATGTACCGTGATTTGAGAGAGGTTTACTGGTGGGACGGGATGAAGAAGGATATTACAGATTTTGTGTCGAGATGCCTGACTTGTCAGCAAGTCAAGGCCGAGCACCAGAGGCCAGCCGGCGAGTTACAGCCTTTGCCCATCCCTGAGTGGAAGTGGGAGCAGGTCTCTATGGACTTCGTTGTGGGTCTACCCAGGACCAGTCGAGGGTATGACTCTATTTGGGTGATTGTGGATCGACTGACGAAAGCGGCTCACTTTCTGCCAGTGAAGACCACTTTTGGATTTTCTCAGTACGCCCAGGTTTATATTGATGAGATAGTGCGACTGCATGGTGTTCCGACTTGCATCGTGTCTGACCGTGGCACCCAGTTTACCAGCCGATTGTGGCAGAAACTACAAGAAGCTTTGGGCACCCGATTGAGTTTTAGCACAGCCTTTCATCCTCAGACTGACGGTCAGTCGGAGCGTACGATTCAGACTCTTGAGGACATGCTCAGAGCTTGTGTTTTAGATTTCGGTGGTAGCTGGGATCGTCATTTGCCTTTGATCGAGTTTTCCTACAATAATAGCTTCCAGGAGACGATTCAGATGGCACCTTTCGAGGCTTTATATGGGAGGAGATGTCGATCGCCAGTATGTTGGACAGAGCTCAGGGAGAGCAGTATTTTGGGGCCGCAGATTGTACAGGAGACGACCGTGAAGATACAGCTGATTCGGGACAGAATGAGAGCGGCACAGAGCAGGCAGAAATCTTATGCTGACAGGCGTCGTCGCCGACTTGAGTTCGCTGTTGGCGATCATGTTTTCCTGAAGGTCTCTCCGATGAAGGGTGTGATGAGATTTGGGCGGAAAGGAAAACTGAGTCCCAGATATGTTGATCCTTTCGAGATCCTAGAGCGTGTTGGTCCAGTCGCTTATCGGTTAGCCCTTCCGCCCAGCTTCCCTGATGTTCACCCCGTATTCCATGTCTCGATGCTCCGCAAGTACCTTCATGATCCTTCCCAGGCGATTCAGCACCAGACGATCCAGTTAGAGCGTGATCTTTCTTTCACCGAGGAGCCGGTGGTCATCTTGGATCGGCAGGTGAAGAAATTGAGGTCGAAGGTCATACCGTCTGTCAAAGTCCTTTGGCGTGGCCCGAACAGCGAGGAGGTCACCTGGGAGACCGAGATCGAGATGAGGAAGAGATATCCCCATCTTTTTGAAGGTACGCGTAGTTAAATTCTAAATTCGGGGACCGAATTCCTTTAAGGGGGGAAGATTGTAACCCTTCGAAAATCGTTTAGGCAGTTTTTCGGTAATCGGCCAATTTTTCGTCTTTTTCCGTAAAAAGTCAAAATTGATATTTTTCATTGTAGACCTAATTATACAAAATTTAGATAAGATATTACTATAATTTTGTCACTAAAATGTCATTTATAATTTTCTAGTCAAATAAATTTTTTTTCGTAATTAATTATTTTTTTATTATTTTAAGCCTTTTTAAATACATTTAATTAGGGGTAAATACAAATTTAATTAGGTAAATTTCTTAATTAGGAGTCTTTATAAGCTAAAATATGGTGTTAATAAAATTATATCATGGCTTGCAAACTTTTAGTTTTAAGGAAGGAAATTTAATGAAAAATGAGGTAAAATAAGGGTTTTTTGGTAAAATGTTGAAAAGAAATGCATTAAATGATAACATGGGGGTGTTTTAGACCTAGAAACTTCTCCAAAAATCCACAAACCCCCTCCTCCTACTGCTGGCCGAGCCTCAACAGCAGCTCTCCCCATTTCTTCACTTCATTCTTGCTTCAAATTCATGGCAAAAATTCATAAAAATCAACAAATTTCCATCTCCATTCAAACCAAAAACCTAATCCATTCTCTCTTCAACCCATATTAGTTCAAAACATGATGAAAGGAGGCTTCTTGGAGACTTGATCAAGTTAGGGTTCAAGCTTGTGAGGTGAAAATTCTAATCTCTTTGTCAAATTGTAGTTTAAAGGTGCTAAAATAGAATTTTGAAGTATCAATTTAATAGAAATTGCTTGTTCATGAAATTCAAGAAAGGGATTTGATTGTGGATTAGGGTTTGATGCATGGTTGATGTATTAAAGTTGGGGTTTGGTTATCCAATTAATTAGAGTGGTTTAATTGTGCTAGAATCTCAATTCTAAATACTAGTTTAGTAGTAAATGTTGATTTGGAAAAAATCAAGAGAAGGTTTTAATTTTAGAAATTAGGGTTTGTAGCATAATGCTTGGATTATGTTAGGGATGGTTATCTAGGTGATTGGAGTGGTAAATTGTGTATTGGTATGCTCGCTAAAACGACAAATTTCAACGTTTATATCGATTTGGTTTGAAAATCGCTTACTAGATTTTTTCGGAAAATAGTATGCGTTCAAATTTCGCTAGGAAAGCAATATTACTAGCTTTGTATAGGATTATTAGAGTGCGCGAACGTGGGGTTTCGTCTAGTCGGGTTGTAGTTTAATCGATTTCCCCGATACGGCGATTTTAGTTAAGGTTTTAGCGATTTTCGTGCATTTTCCGCGTACCGAGTGCGTGTTGTGATAAATTCGAGAGCGTGGATCTTTTCATAGTGTGAGTTGCATCATTTCAGAAATCTGTAACCTTATATTTTGTGTTATGCAATTCTAGGATCGGTCGGGGAAACTTCGGATACGGCGCGAAAAGGCAAAGCGGTGGCCGGACCAGATTAGCGGGGATTTCTGGTGAGTAGATATATTCATCTACGGGGGAATCGTCTGGATGGCGCGAGGCGCCCCCTCCCTAGTTAGGATTACTCTACTTTATGCAATAATTATATTGTTAGCTAGCTTATCCATTTACGCACATTGCATACCCTTATAGTAACCCTATACTAGATTGCATGGACATTCATATGACATTCATATATACATATGCGATATCATTTCGTAGGACACGAACACCTTACCATTGGCATCTATTGCACGCGCACTATTCATGTGACACACACGCCTTTGGTATTTGCCATGCCACGTGCACTATAAAAACCTGTTTAGCTAGTAACGCCATTGCATTCATGCATGATATTTGAGATTGTATCGTACGCATATACCTCGCATTACTATCATATTTACATAGATTTCTAGCCAAACTCTCACATCATATACATTGATATCATAGACACTTATCATACATAACATATGGACATTATGATTTCTGGAGGATTTCAGTTTGCTTCGATTTCTGGATTTTGGGGGGAAAACCGCAAGAATTTAACAAAACCTTATATTTATCTTTTTCAAAACAAAGTTGCGGTTTTCTCGTGATGTATGTGTCGTCCACCATGAGTTTTCATGTTTTCTGTTGGATTTCGAGACCCGATTCGAGGAGTGGATGAACCGTCTCGGGTACATGGTGGGCCCGGTATGGTACCCCGGGGCAAGAAGATCGAGTTGTAGACGATGAGCCTGGCAGGGGAAGACTACCTACCGGTGATGTCTGGCGCGGCGGATATCCGGAGGATACCGACCGTTGTCGTGAGATTTATGATATGGGCCGATCCGGACTGACGGAGCCCGACATTGAGACAGATATGATTCCTATTTGGTGTCGATGCTTGACACGGGTTTTCTGAGGATTTCTTGATGATATTTAGTTATTATGCAGACATTCGTTTTCTAAAAGTTAAGAATCCAGTGACTTTAAAAAACACTTAAAGAGTTAGAAAAGATATTGCATACATGTGCATGCATACTAGAGTTATTATATCACATATGGACATACATGTTGTTCCGCATTGCGTGCATTCTTACGATTGCCTTATTAGATGTTATATTTACTCACGAGCTGGCAACTCACCCCCGTTGTGCCACAGTGTCTTGCAGGTCGGACCCGTCAGTCTCGTAGCGGCGGGCTATCTTGTCATCAGTTCCTTTTGCTCAGACTCGCGACATCGCCCGTAGGTGGGTTGCGAGTATACTTTACTTCTTTTGCTTTATCATTGTATCTAGTATTCTCCATCTACCACTTGTATTGTATATGCGATCTAGTGATGAGGCTGAGAGACTTGTATATTTGTGGTTCTTTTGGGTCGAGCTCACTTGAGCCGACGTGTGTTTTCTGGTATTTGCATCTCTTTATGCTCTTTTTCTTGATATTACTATTATATTGCATGTGGTTGTGATCCGCCTTGGGCGAAGAGCTAGCTCCCGCTTGGGGATGCCATTTTTATGATTACAGGTTTATTATCTTGTTGTACCCATTTTGGGGGATAGAAAATACAGGGGAGACTCTGCCGAAATTTTCGGAAATTTTTGATGTTTTAAAAAGGGATTCTATGCAACTTATTGATTTAAAAACCGTTTTCATTTAAGGTTTTTCCTTCACTCTCTTTTGATTTTGGGTTAGATTGCTGGGCTTTGGCTGACTTAGGTTACAGTACGCCTTCAGACGTCTCGTAATCTAAGTGCCAGTCACGTTCCGTACTTTCGGGTCGTGACACTAACGGCAGAGCGGGGCAGGGCTAGCGCGGGTGTAAAACATAAGTAACGTCTATATAATATATCATATATACTATATACTGTATCTATCACAGAACATCACATGATCACATCACAGATATCGCAGCAGAAGAATCATATGAAATATTGGATATACTAGGACGTCCGTGTTTTCAATACGAGCCAGTATAAAACACGGATTCCACGGTCGTGATGAATAGCCAAACCCACACCCCTAGACCCCTACGAGAGCGGCAAGCAACCCTACCAATTCTAGAGTTAGGAGACCCGGACTCGACTCCTCGAGTTGGTCTCCTACTGGACCCCAGAACCCGGTTACTTGTGCCCTCCTCCTTGGGTCTATCCTAGTGCGGAAAAGTAAATAATATACAACAACGGTGACAACTTCCGCAACCTGGAAGCGCCCCAATAAAAGAATATTACATACAAGTTTTTACATGAATGAAAATGAAAAACACTCATCTCACATAAAAACCCCCGGCTATTCAAACACGACGATCCAATATAACATATCCAGCAACACATAACATCACATGTCATCAACGTAAGTAAATATGTCCATCCCAATTGTCGTTGACATATAGCAACGAAACCGGCGATATCACATATTACACTTACGGTCACAGAAAAGAAAGTGTAAAACTACAACAGTTGGAATCCGCAACCACCTCAGACATCGCATGCCTGACCAAATGAATTCCTTAGACATCGCATGCCTAACAATTATAAACTCCGCATTTTAGTCTCTTTATCGAAAACACTTTTCAATACCAAGTCGGGCAATTCAACAGGATTCCCGTCATTTTGATCGAATGCTCGTCGCAAACTTCAGTAGACGGCCGCACCCCCGATACCGTCGACGAAGTGCACCAAGGCGGAACACCGCTACCGCGAGCACCCGAACGGATGCTTTCGGCGACGGGGTTCTCCTACAGTCACTTGGTCGGGGCTATAGCGTGAGGCTGTCTATTAAGTTTACCCGGCGAGTATCCGCGTACGCTACGTGATTGCGACGGACTTTTGATCACATCAAAATTCCGTGGCAACCGATCAAGTGAGACTAAACTGCTATGTTTATAATATTCATTTCGTTATCTCATAACTTTTTGTGAATTCCAATTATTGTATCCCATTCCGGATAAATAGAAAATGTCAAACTTTCCGATCGAACAATCGAACACCCAAGTTTTCCCGATACAGATCAACACATGAAACAAGTCTAACAACATTCCGTTCGTGCCTCAGTACCAACGGTCCAGCCGTAGAAGGGTCAAGCCAACGCTTCACATGTGGCACGCCGTACTGCCCCAAACCCGAAGGTTCAAAGGGCAGTTCAAGACGGTCACATAATCGAGTTAAGGTTTGTTGTCTTCTAGAGAGTCCATCGCGTTACTTGCACTACTTAGAACGTCGTTACACTTCGGAAAAATCCAACACTTGGAAATTTCCGGACAGGGGAAAAATTGGGTATTTATATCCGGTCGAACTTTTTAACATATTCTAAAATTTATCCGGAAAGCCACACAGACAAAATTTGATAATCCGATCGAACATTCGAATCCCCAAAACAACCCAGAAAAATTCAACTCTTGAAAAAATATTAAAAATACCCAGGAAAACCAGCACAGTCAAATAGGAGTTACTGTGCAAACATCACCTCATAATACGACAAACAGGCCGCGTTTCCGCCGCACGAGCCATGCTCGTGCCGCGGAAACGTGACGCTTTAATGGAATTAGGGCACACGATTTCACAGTAACTCTTAGATTTTCCTGCATGTTTTTCTGCATATTTTTAATTTGGAAAAAGACCAGATTTTAAAAAATGGACAGAGAGCAAGTTTGTGATCGGGTTTCGGGTTCGTTCGGGTTTCAAATTCCGTCTAGACTTCGCCTAAGGCTCTAGCTAGGCTCTGATACCACTGTTGGGTCCCTAGGCACCCTAGTGAGGTCTCACAAGGCATCGAACATGCCAATTTAAAATTTTAACGGTGCCGAGAAACCCTAAACTACGGATCATTTGCTAGAAATCTAGGCGAAAAAGCTAACTAGTTAACACTTAACTAAGAGATACGGAAATACAACTTTTGTAGATCCGGTCCTCCACCTCCACGGATCCGAGATGAGGTCCTCTCCGCTGTCCAAATCAAATCCGGGCTCTAGCATCGGCTTCGTCGGAGAATGGGCAAGCTAGGTCGTCGATGTCCATGCCGAAGATGATCTACGTCGAGGCATCGCTAGATCGAGCTCCGCCTTCACCAAGTCTTGAAAACTTGTGAAGGAAACACACTCTACTACTTGGCAAGAGGTAGAGGATGAAGAAATAGGAAGTGGGTAGACTTTAGTTTTGGATTTCTCACTCATTTCATCAATCCACCATTGATGAAGTGAAGGTTTCTTCTTGAGTTCAAGGAAGAAGAAGAAGAATATTATGATATGATTAATTAGAAAAGAAAAGAATAATAATCCTTATCATAAAAGTAACCATGGTAAAGTGTAGAGAATTAACTTAGGTTAAATGAATGGTTAGGGTCAAGGTATCATGAAGCTTCCACTAAACAACAAAAAAGGCCACCATTCTTTTTCTCCTTTTTCCATCTATTTTCCAAAATGAATAAATAGATAAAGGAAAAGAGAAAAGGAAATAAAACCCTAATCATAAGTTTAACCATGGTTTAATTCTTTACACTTAACCAAGTAAACATGTATCAAACATGATACAATCAAGTGCACAAAAATATATCGCATATACAATGCGCACATCCGAGTGAGAAAATCCATCTTAAGTGAACCGATACTAGTTAATGCAAAGTAATATATCAAATATATAATTATGCATTAAATCATTAAATCAACACTTGATTTAATGATCCGGTCATATCGCATATACCCGACTAATATCAACAGTAACATCTGATCGAATCAACACTTGATCCGATAACCCGGCTATATCGCATATAACCGATCAATGACACATATCGCGAGAATCAAATACAGTATCACATACTGGTATCATTCTCGGTCCCGCACATATCTCATATGCGCTCCTATTTCGTTTTGCTTGAGCCAGGAAACCTCTGTGTAGGACTCTAAAGACTCGTCAATACGCCGGCAGCAGGTGATGATCATATCAAACACCCACAAGCCGCAAGCGGTCTGCTAAACGTAACGGCCACCCGGGTATTGAGCGATCTGAAGATCGACGAGCAAGCCCGCTCACACTCCAGTGAATCCGACCAGTAACACTACCGTACAGTCCGGTCTGTTCGTCTGATCTGTCGCATATCTCGCCTAGGGGTGGTATACGTCAGACCCCAATAGCTCGATAAGTCGTGTCGATATGAGGTCTATAACTATTCGAGAAACTACTGGTAACACTTACCAGTAAATCTCAGTAACCCTGGCCAGGGATTTCCTGTTATAGCCAATCGAACACAGCACAACATCAACTCCCTATACCGGGAGAGACGAATCCCCTCCTATCGCTCATTGCCTCCATGTGACTCGGGACTGTACCCAAAAACCACCGTTTTGCACGCCCTCTTGGACGTGGTAAGATGGAAATCAAAGCACAGTGGGAACCACACAAGACTCTATGACGATCTCGGGTCAACAGACTACTCTGTACCAGTGTCACCAGAGAACTGCCATCTGACGTGAGGTATAATACCATCTGGGAGTTCTCGGCGAGTCCGTCCAGTGTACCCAGTCTCTACTGAGCACCCGTATATCATCTCTGATGTCAAACACCAATGGATATTGGATCATCCATCGCCCATCTGTATGGGTCGAGAAGGCATACGCTAGTCTACTCTGGTATATCGATGCCCCGTCTCGATTTACCCACGACTAGGGACCTTGAAGGATGTACTTATGGACTACCATGTCCCCACTAGTATGATCCGCATCATAGTCCAGATAGTCAAGTACATATCCTAAGGGCTTTACCAACATGTAACAGAGAGACAATCAGCATACACGTTAAGGTAAAGATCAACCAGATAGCATACTATCATGTCGAGCAAGAAAGTCCTCCCTATATATGTCCCAGCATCCACTACAATATACATCCAATGTACAGTAATGGCCTCTAGGGCATACATATAACTAACAGTATTGGCCTCGAAGGCATATACACTAACATAAAGTCCATACTTTGTTGGTGTATAAGGATTCCATCTCAGATTGCCAAGCATCCAGCCATTCTCACAGAGTCCCCACTCCTGATGGCCTGCTCGAAACTAGTTGGGTCATCATCTCATGATGCAATCCTCGCTCCCACTGTCATAGAGAAACCGAAGTATCTCTCAGGTGGATGAGGAACCCTACCAGATCGGCGGAGAGGCTGAGGTTCGTAGGAAACTATTGAATCCTCCGGTTCTACCAAATCATCAGCTGCAGTTTGTTTTAGCTGAATCTACTTCCAGTTCTACCTTATGACCACTAATTTCTTCACAAGAAATTCCCTTTCCCAAAGGTGGCATGCTGAGAAAACAAAACATCTTTTGTTCCTCAGTTTGGTAGAAGATATTCCCTTGCGAATGCTTGGGATATCCAACAAACTTCCACAGAACTGACCTTGCCTTGAGCTTGTCCGGATTTTGCTTTTGATATAGGCCGGACAACCCCAAATCTTAACTTCTTTAAGAGATGGGCTCTTCCCATACCATATCACATATGGAGTGGTAGGCATCTGATTTGGTTGGAACCCTATTCAACAGGTATGCAACTTCTCAAGTGCATAGCCCCAAAAGAAAATAGGCAACTCAGTAGTACTCATCATAGAGCACACCATATCATATAGGGTGAGATTGCTCCGCCCCGATATACCGACGTGCTGTGGTGTATACGGAGGAGTAATGCTGAGAGAGAATCTCATTTTCCTTTAGAATAGTTCAGGAATTCCGTGCTGAAGTATTCTCCTCCTTGATCTCATCAAAGGACATAATACTTATACCCGTTTTTGGTTCTCTACTTCTAACTTATATTCTGTGAATATCTCAAAAGCTTTGGACTTGTGTTTCAACAGGAACATATGTCTGAATCTTGAGAGATCATCAGTGAATGTAATGAAGTACAAAGAACCGGTCCTGGCATATGTAGACATGGGACTTTCATACATCAGCATGTATCAATCCCAAGAAGTCAGCAATTCTTTCTCTGTTTCCAATAAACGGAGCTATGGTTATCTTATGTTTGTGACATGACCGACAAGTTTCACAAGATGTAAATTCAAACTGATTTAAATATGCATCTTTATGTAACTTTAGCTAGTCGGGTCGCATCGATATGACCTAGTCTACAATGCCTCAAGAAGGATTCGTTCATTTCTGAACTTTTCCTCTTATGTGTGTTCTGTACTTTAAGAACTGTAATTTGATTTAGAACGTATATGCTTTTAGATAACGTGCCTGAACCGATCAACTCTTGATATAGGAAATGTTCAAAACATTATCCAACAACACAAAATTATATCCTTCTTTATTAAATAAAGAGACTGATATAATGTTGTATATCAGGTTCGGTATCTAATAAAATCCGTTCCGAATCAATGTATTTGGTAATACAGGGTGATAACTGCCAACTGCTTGGCTTGCAACAATTGCACCGTTTCCAAGTTTTGGAACTTATCACCCGCTCTCAGTTCTCTACCTATCTACATCCCATGTAATATATTATATATCTGGGGTCCTGATCCGGTATCACATACCCAGGACGTAGAGGATACTGCGAAACAGTTCTCAGTAATGAACACACCCGAAGAAGATGCATCAACATGCACTTTCTTCGTTTGGGCGGCAAGGAAATTCTGGTAATCCCCTATTTCCTGCTCGGTCTTATAACAATTATAAGTTAGAGCGGGACCAACATTCCCCAGCTCAGTATAATAAGCGGGTTCAATCAATACATCTGTATTATTATCTTGATTAAGGCATGACATGGTCGCTACCTGGAGAGAGAGAGAAGAAAACACTCAGCGTATGCTCTTACAAGATTAGATTGGTTATTAATATATCTAATCAGGATGACTCCCACTGTTTTAGTCAAATCTTCCTTCAAACCCTCAAAGGAAAGACTAGCCGAGATTAATTATACGCTACAAGTTCGCCAATCTTTCAGCCAGGCTAGTGTCGGTACTTTGAGGGAGGTTCCCCGTTCTTTCGCACGGACCTAATTAAAATAAATCTCGTTTTCCCAGGGGCGTAACCCCGTTGACGCCTTTCTAGACACCTACTAGATCGGCTAATTGTAATAGGTAAAACTCTTCCAGGAGTAACTTTTACTCGCAACGGGTATCGGGATCCAACTATCTCATAGAAGGTATGCAATCTCATTGCAAATTTCAACATTTGAAATTCCCAATAATATTTTCCCCCTACTACTTATGACCTTAACTATGGTCAACATATCATAAGCACTAGTCAAGTTCTACCCGTCATTTCTTGATTAATTAGACCCACTAACATGACCCTCAACTATGGTCGATATAATCACATGACTGTCCTAATTAATCGCATAATATGCCGTGTAGGAAGACATCACTTAGCTACCGTACACTACGCCTCAACTATAGTCGACATACGCAGCACGAATACTAAGTACTCTACTTCCTAAAATGATGGAGGGCTACGACCGGTTTTTAAGAAAACCTTTTGCGTAATGAACTTGATATCGTTGTAGAATCGAGTGATTTTTGAAAAGGAGTGTTTTTGAGGCTTTTACTAGTTTTGCTAAAGAGGTCACTCCCGGTGAAGGGATCGTCGGCTCTCTCTTTATCGAATAAGGTGCAGGATATTTCACAAATACCACTATGCAAAGCAAAAACTATAGAAGCAATCAAAAGACAAACCTTGTTTGTAGCATCTGCTAGTTTCGCTAAAGAGGTCACTCCCGGCGAAGGGATCTCGACTCTTTCCTTATCGAATAAGGTGCTGGATATTCTACAAGGAATACCGCTATGCAAAGCAAGAACCAGAGCTACCAGTTTTTAAACAAGTTTCTATAACATCTTTAGATTTCTTTTATTTCATTAATCTCATTAATGAAGTCCCATTTTATTACGCTTCACAAGCATCATATTTGAAACGAAATCAGCAATATAACATATATCTCATATATATAATATAAACATTCGTCTCAGACAATAATATGATCTCATCACAGAACATTGCAGCAGAAGAACATATATATGAAATATTGGATATACTAGATTGTCCGTGTTTTATTACGAGCCTGTATAAAACACGGATTCCACAGTCGTGATGAATAGCCAAACCCACATCCCTAGGCCCCTACGAGAGCGGCAAGTAAGCCTGCCAGTTCTAGAATTAGGAGACCCGGTCTCGACTTCTCGAGATGGTCTCCTACTGGACCCTAGAACCCGGTTACTTGTGCTCCCCGCCTTGGGTCTATCCTAATGCAGAAAAGTAAATAATATACAATGGTGACATCGTCCTCAGCCCGGAAGTGCCCCAATAAAAGAATATTACATACAATTGAATTTTACATGATTTTAAAAAAAACTCTCATCTCACATAAAACCCCGGCTATTCAAAACACGACGATCCAATATAACACATCACAACAACATATAACAACACATGTCATCAACGTAAGTAAATATGCGTATCCCAATTGTCGTTGATGTATAGCAACGAAACCGGCAATACACCATATATTATACTTACGGTCGCAGAAAAGAAAGTTTAAAAGTACAACAGTTGGAATCCGCAACCACCTTAGACATCGCATGCCTAACCAAATGAATTCCTTAGACATCGCATGGCTAAAAATTATAAACCCCGCATTTTAGTCTCGATCTCGAAAACACTTTTCAATATCTAGTCGAGCAATTCAACAAGATTCCCGACATCCTGATCGAATGCTCACTTTAGTAGACGGTCGCACCCCCGATGCCGTCGACGAAGTGCACTAAGGCGGAACACCGCTGCCGCGAGCACCCGAACGGATGCTTTTGGCAATGGGGTTCTCCTACAGTCACTTGGTCGGGGCTATGGGGCGTGGCTATCTATTAAGTTTATCCGGCAAGTATCCGCGTACGCTACGTGATTGCAACGGACTTTTGATCGCATCAAAATCCTGTGGCAACCGATCAACTGAGACCAAAATGCTAGATTTATAACATTCAAATTAGTTATCTCATAACTACTTGTGGATTCCAAATATTGTATCACATTTCAGATAAATAGACAATTTTAAACTTTCCGATCGAATAATCAAACACCCAAGATTTCCCAAATAGCTCAACACTTGAGCGGAGTCCAAAAATCCCAGAACATGTCACAGCCCCAATGAACCAGCCGTAGAAGGGTCAAACCAACGCCTCACATGTGGCAACACTAAACCACCACAAACCCTAGGGTTCTATGGCAGTTTTGAAGGTCACATAATCGAGTTAAGGTTACGTTCTTCTAGAGGGTCCACAGATACGCTTGCATGATTTCCCAAAAGTTTCAAACTCGTGAAAAAAATCCAACACTTGAAAGTTTTCCGACAGGGGAAAAAGTGAGTTATTGATATCCGTTCGAACTTTTTAACACGTTCTAAATTACCCGAAAAACTAAACGATGTTAAACTTTCCGATCGAATCAACGAATTCTAAAGATCTTCAGAACACTCAACACTTGAATAATATTAAAAATTCCCAGAATTATGTAGTAATATCTACGGATATTACCTAGAAACATCTATCCCTAATACCCAAGTACGGCCGCGGAACTGCCGCGCAAAGCATGGTATTGCCGCGGTTCCGCGGCGACTTGAGGGAATTAGGAGTTCGTATTTCACAGTAATCCTTAGAATTCCCTGCTTAATTTTCTGAGTATTTTTAATACAGAAAAAACCAACTTTTTAGAAAATTTCCAGAGAGGGGGTAAAAATTGATGTTTCGGGGCTCGATCGGACTTTTAACTTCGTCTAGACAACGCCTAAAGCTCTAGCTTGGCTCTGATACCACTGTTGGGTTGTATAGCATGACAACAAGATTTAGCAAGGCATCACACAGGCCATTTTATAAAAAATTGAGGTGCCATGAAACCCTAACCAAGATCTTAGACTAGAGATTAGGCAAACAAATAGCAAGTAAACAGCTTTACTTCTAAGAGTTAGGGATTATAACCTTTGTAGTCCGTTCCTTCACTTCATAAGTTTCGTGTTGAGGTCCCTTCACCACGATCATCAAGTACCCGGACTCTAGAGAGGCTCCATGAAGAGAAAGATGCAAGCTTGCTTCCGATCTTTAATAACTAAGATGATCTACCTTGAAGAAACTCAAACCCAAGCTCTTGCTTCACTAATCAAGTATTAGCAAAGCAAACACCCTAATCTAAGTGGCATGAATAGATGAGGATGAAGAAGTAAGAATTTTGCTCTCTTTTGTTTTCAATTTCTCACTCGTTATTATCACATCACAAAAACCTAGAAAACTTTTTTTAAGAGGAAGAAGAAGAAAAATCTATTTGTGATGAATAATGAATTGTGTGTGGTTAGAATTGCAGCCATGGGTTAAGAATGAAGACTTAACCCTTGTAGAGAATTAACTATCGTAAAGGGTTTGGGTTGGGTTAAGAAATATCTACACAAAATATCACAAGTCAAAGTCAAAGCTTCAAGAAGCTTCATGAAAGCTTCATGCCAGCTTAGCCCTAATCCAAACCCTAACCACATTTAAACTCCACAAAACATGTTGCATTTGTAACCATAACATGTTACAATATTATATATCACATATACAATATTTATTGTAACAAAATAAAATAATACAATTAACATATATCACATATATATCAATGTATTATCCAAGTGAGAAAAAGAATATTTAAGTGAGCTAATATTAGTTAATGCAATATAATATATCAAATATATAATTATACATTAAATTATCGAATCAACACTTGATCCGATAATCCGGCTATTTCACAAATAACCGACTAATATAATCTGTATCAGTTCATCGAATCAACACTTGATCCGATGACCCGGCTATAGCACATATACCCGGTCGATATCACATATCGTGAGAATCTAATACGGTATCATATACACGTATTATTCTCGGTCCCGCACATATCACATATGTGCTCCTACTCCGTTTTTCCTGAGCCAGGAAACCTCTGTGTAAGACTCTAAAGAATCGTCAACACGCCGGTAGTAGGTGATGATCATATCAAACACCCACAAGCTGAAAGCGGTCAGCTAAACGTAACAGCCACCTAGGTATTGAGCGATCAGAAGATCAACAAGCAAGCCTGTACATTCTCCTGCGAATCCAATCAGTAACACTCCCGTACAGTCCGGTCTCTTCGTCTGATATGTCGCATATCTCGCCTGGGGGTGGTAAACGTCAGACCCCAGTAGCTTGATAAGTCGTGTCGATATGAGGTCCATAACAGTTCGAGAAACTACTGATAACACTTACTAGTAAATCTCAGCAACACTGGCCAGGGATTTCCAGTTATAGCCAATCGAACAGAGCGCAACATCAACTCCCTATACCGGGAGAGACGAAACCCCTCCTATCGCTCATTGCCTCCATGTGATTCGGGACTGTACCCAAAAGCCATCGTTTTGCATGTTCTCATGAACGTGGTAAGGTGGAAATCAAAACACAGTGGGAATCACACAAGACTTTATGACGATCTCGGGTCTACAGACTAACCTGTACAAGTGTCACCAGAGAACTGCCATCTGACGTGAGGTATAATGCCATCTGGGAGTTCTTGGCGAGTCCGTCCAGTGTACCCAGTCTCTACTGAGCACCCGTATACTGTCCCTGATGTCAAACACCAATGGATATGGGATCATCCATCGCCCATCTATATGGGTCGAGAACTATACGCTAGTCTACTCTGGTATATCGATGCCCTGTCTTGATATACCTATGACTAGGAACATTTGAAGGATGTACTTAGAGACTACACTGTCCCCACTAGTATGATCTGCATCATAGTCCTGGTAGTCAAGTACTCATCCTAAGGACTTTATCAACATGTAACATAGAGACAATCAGAGTACATGTTAAGATAAAGAGTAACCAGATAGCATACTATCATGTCGAGTAAGAAAGTCCTCCCTATATATGTCCAAGCATCCACTACAATATACATCGTATGTATAGTAATGGCCTCTAGGGCATACATATCACTAACACCGATACACCGTTGTGCTGTGGTGTATACGGAGGAGTAAGCTGAGAGAGAATCCCATTCTCTTTTAAATAATCCTGGAGCTCCGTGCTCAAGTATTCTCCTCCTCGATCAGATCGAAGGATTTTAATACTTTTACCCGTTTGGTTCTCCACTTTGAATTTATATTCCTTGAATTTCTCAAATGTTTCAGACTTGCGTTTCAACAGGAACGCGTGTCCGAATCTTGAGAGATCATCAGTGAATGTAACGAAGTACGAGGAACCATTCCTAGTATGTGTAGACATGGGACTGCATACATCACTATCTATCATTCCTGTAAATCCACGTTGCTCACCCCGGTTCTTACGAGGAGGCAGAAACAGCGAAAAACAATTTTTGGCGCAAAGGCAACATGGACTAAAAGAAGGATCTTTGCTAAACTACAAACTAGCAAACTACTAGAGGTGCTATCTACTATGCCATAGAGATTATACCTCACGATACCGGTCCTTCGGGTCTTCATTCCACTGTCCTGCTCGTCCATCCACGCTGAGGATCGATCGGGATCTTGGTCACCTCCGCGGCCTTCTTGAGTCGAAGACGATCCACCCGAGAGTTGTGCTCTGAGCTCCACCTCGAGCCGATGCAACTAGGGCAACAAGATCGCTAGTCTTGATGTCCTAGGTTGTATAGTAGTAGATGGATGGTTTTGTCAACTAAGATCCTTTTTCTCTCAACACATGAGATCAAAGGAAATTTTCAAGAGGAGGAAGATGAAGGAGCAACCATAGAGCTCTTTTCTTTTCTTCTCACAAGAGAGAGAATGAGAAATTGAATAATCAACTAAAGAAAATGAACCATGGTTGCAATAATACAAAAACATCATCATTACTAATCCTTTCATGATAAAGTTGATGGCTACATTTGAATTGACCATTTTCATATCAAAAATAAAAAGAAAACCAAAGAATACTCTAGACCTCTCATGAAGGTCCAAGTCAACTTTGGTCAAACGGTCAACAAAGTCAAGTGTGGTCAAATGGTCAAAGCAATTAGCCATAACATAATTATCACTAAAAAGATTAGTAAATGATGTCCCCGGCTCATAATGGTTTTGTCCGAACCAACTTCCAAAACCCAAATGAGTCCGCCTAAAAAATGGTTTTGACCGAATCAACTGTCAAAACCTTAATGAGTCCGCTCCTGTTCATATCAGATTATTGCATTTTTATACCGCCCAATTTTTATCATATTGCTTATCGGTAGGTACTCTTGAGCCGTGTTTGCTAGTCAATTGCAGGATACAGGTTCTTGGCTCTTAACAATGAAATTCATGGAAAAACACGACAAAATCCGGGTTCCTGCCAACCACAGATAAAACACGGATCTCCGCTCTTTATCCGTCTGTTGCCACACACCAGTTTAGGAGAAAAAATGGAAAATCAAATGTCATTTTCATGCACAAGGCTCAATGGCAACACAAGATCCAAGAAATCTACGCGGAGCTCGAGAAAATCATGACAAAAAGATCCATATCCAATCACCTTTTGATCAACAGAAATTCTGGAAAAATCGTGAAGCAATTCTGAGAAAAATCATGTACCAGACAAAAGGGGACAGCAGACCAGGGAAGCACAGAAAATACCATGCCCCAACTCCATCAAACGGCCACGGAACCGCGGCCAATAGGGGGTCTAGGCCGCGGTTCCGCGGCCGTTCAGGCGCCGCATTTGAAGATTTTTTAGGGGTATTTTGGTCTTTCTATGTACAGGCAGAATTTTGCCCTAGATTTCCATTTTCCTGCCTATAAATAGCCCAGAACCTTATGAAGCCAAGGGTGCTTAATCTTGTATTTTTTCTAAGTTTTAGAATACTTGTTCTTCTTCCTCTTCTCATCTCTTCTCCATTGAAAAATTTATAGTGAGCTTTTGTGAGTGAAGAATGATGAATAAAGAAGTTCCTTTTGTTATTTTACTTGTCTTGCTCTTATGTTAAATGCTTGTAATTTTCATTTGTTAACTTAGTTGTTGTTATTTCTTGTTGTTTCTCTCTTTTCTCTTTTCCTTTATCCTTAAACAACCATGATGCTTACGCTTGATCCTTGCCGAGGTGAGGTCGCAAATAGCTAGTTGTTATCTTCTAATCTCCTTCTTTCTATCTTCCTCTTTTGTGTTATTTTCTTTTCCGTATAATGGGTGAGTAGTTTCATACTTGTTAGGGTAGGATAAGAGAAGTTTGAGAGAAGGAAATCTCTCTCACTCTTTCCTTGCCCAACATCTTAAATCGACTCCCGTTAATTGAACCACAATCCGCTCCTTATGGCACCCTATCCTACATGATAGCGGTGATTCCGTAGTAAGACCGGTTGTGGTTGAATTAACCGGAGGTTATGGCTAAGAGCCAAGAACGGACGGACAAGCACCAAAAGGAAGAACTTAAGCGTTGGAAAGCCTAGCTTATACTCGCAAGTTCCTTCCTAGTCGTGCTAATCTCCGTTGTTGCCGATTACCGTAACACCGATATTAAGAATGGCAACGAAAGAAGTGAGCGACTCCTAACTCAAACTAACCTAATCCTAACCCTAACAAGCTCTCTTTACATATCATTTTAACACTTAGTTAATCACAAACAAATCTGGAAAATTGGACTTAACTCGTTAAAGCACATAGAAAAAGATTCCCATCTCTCTGCGGATGACCCGTACTCAACCGGCTAGCTACAAGCGAAACCGTTTTGATTGCGGTAATTAACTAAACTTGAACACGCAGAATCGCTAACAATCAAATGGCGCCGTTGCCGGGGAGACGGTAGTTTATTTCCTTGTGTAATTTCGGGTTAACTTGTGAATATAAATATAACCAAAACAAAAAAAAATACTTTGTAAAGAAAAACCATCTTGTTATTTTTGATTAGTTTTTGTGCAAGTGTGCAGGATAATACGGAGTTCGAGTTCAGTGCCAAAGACGTGGGAAGATAGACCCACATTTCGCGGCTACACCGCGACGGATCAAAACGAAGCAAATGGTCTACAGTAAAAATCTGGAGCAGATACAGTAGGCAAGTCAAAATTCAGCACATCCAGACAAGCAGAGGACACCCAGACGAGCCCACACCAGAAAACTGAAGGCCCAACCCCATCGTACCGCCGCGGAACCGCGGCATAAGGAGGCTTAGGCCGCGGAACCGCGGCCGTTTGGTGCCTTCGGGCTGCCAAAATCCCTGTAAGTGTTTCTCTTCTCTCTCCCACTCCTCTGGACTCC
The DNA here is from genome assembly GCA_030015575.1 of Agapanthus africanus. Classification (NCBI taxonomy): domain Eukaryota; kingdom Viridiplantae; phylum Streptophyta; class Magnoliopsida; order Asparagales; family Amaryllidaceae; genus Agapanthus; species Agapanthus africanus. Next base: position 679,949,361 of record JASDDO010000019.1, read on the forward strand.
AATAAACTGTGTTTTCTGCAGCATTCTTTGCGCAAATTCTCCTCCCCCTTCCAATAAACTGTTCTTATGCAGGATTCTTTGCGCCGCGCTAAAAAAATAAAAATTGTTTGCAGTTGATTTGTTACCGCTTTGCATTCATTAATACGGACTTAAGGGGCTTGAAACCAATTCAGATTGGGTGGGGATTTCATCACCCTTCCCAGGACCCCAAAAATCACAAAAAGCATATGCATTGACCATTGTTAAATTAAAAAATACTAGACTCAGCCCTAAGGATTTCGCGCTCAATAGGACAGAGGACTAGTTACAGGCATCGGTCGTTTATCCTATCTGACTTTTGCGGTGCCTAGGCAAGTGTGACGAAGGCAAGTGGTTATTTAATTAAGGAACTTCGCGAAAGCGTTGGACAACCTCCCACTTACCTGGCACTTATCTGGCCGCATTTGACGGAGAAGAGGCGGTTTGAGGTCTTATTTCTAGCCCTCTGGAACAGTTAGGAGCTGTCTAGCAGACCTAGGTGACCCTAGATCTAGGTGTGATTGCGCATATCTTGTTTGTGATTGCTTAAAGCCGTAAGTCCGTACATATTTCTGTAAAGCTCTTTCTAAAAAAAAAAAGAAAAAAATCAAAAAACTTTTATAAAAACTTGCCCTTTGTCGCCAAATCCATTTTTCACCCACCACCCATCGTATTTCTCCGTTGACGTTTTCTTACCCTCACCTTCTCCGCTTTGACTATACTAAACTCGTTTAGTGTATGTCCGCTTGGACTCGGGACACTAGCGCCCGTCTAGTCCGCGTTACGTTAGTCGCTACCGACTACGCGATCGACTTAGACGTCGAAACTCCGTCCACTCCTCTTTCACCTTTACCTTTGCCGGCCAACTCCGACGTTGACCGGAATTCTGTTCATACATCTTCACCTTCACCATCACCAACCTCTTCTTCCGCGATGTCAGGATTTAATCCGAACATCTCTTTGACTACCCCTGGATTAGCTCCACCTCCTACGGAGACCAATAACCCACCACCACCGCCTGTTGTAGCGCCGCAGCGAATCGTGCTCCAGGATTGTTTCTATCCCATCAGTTCTGCACTTCCCACCTGCCTTTCTCTTCCACCGGCCAATGGGGATAATTTTGAAATTAAGCCCCACTTCATCAACATGCTTCCACGATTTCATGGGCTTGAATCTGAAGATGCCTATATCTTCATCAATAAATTTCAAAACGTTTGTACCATGATGAAAACTACCCAACCGTCGGACGATGCTATACGTCTACGGGTCTTTCCGTTCACTTTATGCGATCTTGCTGAAAATGGCTGTATAGCACCGCTTCCCACTCCATAACCAGTTGGGACAAGTTTGTAAAAGCGTTTCTAAAGAAATTTTATCCGAATCATAAAACCGCAAGGATCCGAAATGAAATCAACCAATTCTCTCAGCTTCCTTCTGAACCCTTCTGGAAGTGCTTTGACCCGTACAAAGACCTTCTTGTTCAGTTTCCTCACCATGGTATCGAGAGATGGCAACTTTGCCAAACCTTATACGAGGGCCTGAACCCAGCAACGAAGCAGTTGTTGGAAACCATCTGTCAGGGCCACTTCCTATCGAAATCTGACGAGGAAGCGTGGCAATTCTTTGACGACCTTGCAGAGCAAACGCTACAATGGGAGAGCACCAGACCGACTTCTTCTTCTTGTACCTCCATTTCTACCGGTCAGTCTAGGGTAGGAATTCACCAACTTGATGTCTCTATTGCGATGAAAGATGAAATGGCTGCAATAACGAGAAAGCTTGAAGCGATAGACAGCAAATTTTCTTCTCCTGCTCCTACCCCTGTTCTCCCCCTTTGTACCATTTGCGCTTGTTGTTCCGATCCTTCTCACTTGACCGAAGAGTGTCCTTACAATCCACCATCGCAAGGACAGGATCTGGTTAATGCTGCATTTCAGCAAAGACCAAGGAATGATCCATACTCTTCCACCTACAATCCGGTTGGAGGAACCACCCCAATTTCGCCTGGAATCAGAATCAGAATCAATTCCAAGGCAACAATTTCCAAAAGCCCCCTCCGCTGCAACAACAAGCGCAACAACAAACTCAATATCAATTTCAGCAGCCCTTCGAACCCCAACCTTTTCAAAATCAGACGAACAACTTTGCACCCAACAATTCTTTTCCACCAAACAACTTTGTTCCGTCAAACAACGATAAGGTTTCCTCGCTCGAACGAAGTCTGGAGGCGTTCGTTAAACAATCGACTCAGTCCACCGCCAACATCCAGTCTTCCATTTAGTCCTTAGTGCAACACCCTGCCGCTCACGGGCAAAGCATCAAGACCATCGAGGCCCAGATTGCACAGCTGAATGCGGCCTTAAGCGAGCGAGAGAAGGGGAAGCTCCCGTCCCAGCCACTCCCAAATCCCGGTCACCCACAGAATGTACATGTTGCTCTTGAACAACAGAACCATAATGTGAGTGTCGTGACCACATTAAGATCGGGAAGGATGCTGCAAAACAACATTGGCACACGGATCAACGATGACACCCCGGCCGCTTCTTCTTCTTCTTCTGCTTCTTCTTCTTCTTCTTCTTCATCTTCATCTTCTGAGCCTATTCTTCGTTCTTCACAAGGCTCTCCTTCCTCTTCTTCTGCTCTGAATGGACCCACTTCTCACTCCACGAAAACACCTGTTCTGGGATCCGTTCCAACTCCACAATCTCCTCCTCCAGCATTAGACTCAACCAATTTTAAAAACGTTCCATTTCCAAACCGGTTGAGGTCTAATAAACAAAATCCTCAAATGGAGAAGATTCTGGAGTTATTTAAGCAGGTTAACATTAACATTCCTCTTTTAGATGCTGTCCAACAAGTCCCGTCCTAGGCTAAAATCTTAAAGGACTTGTGCACGAAAAAAAGGAAGTCTCAGGTACCCAAGAAAGTTTTCTTGGCTAGTGCTGTGAGTGATGCTCTTACCCAATCTTTACCACAAAAACGGAAGGACCCTGACTGTCCTACGATTTCTATTCCCATTGGGGATAAGAACATCAACCGCGCACTATTAGATCTTGGTGCCAGTGTTAACCTGCTGCCGTACTCAGTATACGACCAATTAGGCGTAGGAGAGCTGAAACCCACGCACTACACTCTCCAAATGGCCGACCGATCGATCACCCATCCTAGGGGTGAGCTAGAGGATGTGTTAATCAAAGCGGGGACTTCATATTCCCCGTTGACTTTATTGTATTAGACACACAGCCTGTAGCTAACCCCCGGAATCAAATTCCGGTGATACTCGGTCGCCCATTCCTTGCAACCTCAAATGCTGTGATCAATTGTCGCAATGGTTCGATGAACCTCTCTTTTGGAAACATGACAATTGAACTCAACATTTTTAGGTTGGGGAATTAGCCCTCCGAACCTAATGCTCATATACTGGACGTCTGCTCGATCCAGGAGATCACCCCTGAAGAGTGTGAATTCAAGGAGTTTCTGTTTGATCATGCTAACCTTAACGCCACTAGTGCGTTCCTCCTCGAACCTGCTGCTGTTTCTGCACCCGACAACGACTACGAGTGTTTCACGTTCTTGAACGATCTTAGCCGCTCGCAACCCGAGTTTGAATCCTTCGAATTTCCGGATGAGTTACCTGAACCATCCGACTCGGTCACTTACACTCGTTTTGAACCTTTGCTGGAGTCCTTTGAGTTCGAGACCTCTGCACCTATCTTGCCTTCAATCGTTTCACCTCCGACGCTCGAACTCAAGCCTTTGCCGTCTCACCTTAAGTACGCTTACTTAGGTGAGAACGAGACCCTCCCTGTCATCATCTCGGCTTCTCTAGCTCCAGAGCAAGAGAAAGCCCTTCTCACGGTCTTGCACAGCAACAGGCAAGCTTTTGGCTGGTCCATGGCGAACATCAAGGGGATTAGTCCCCTGATCGTTGAACACCACATTCATCTGATGGATGATGCCAAACCAGCCCGGGATCCACAAAGACGTCTCAATCCAGTCATGAAAGAGGCTGTGAAGAAGGAGATCGTAAAATGTCTGGATAGTGGTATCATTTACCCTATCTCTGATAGCCAGTGGGTTAGCCCCATTCACGTTGTCCCCAAGAAATCAGGTATAACGGTCATAACCAACGAGGCGAACGAGTTAATCCCTACTCGCACCCAAACTGGGTGGCGAGTATGCATCGATTACAGAAAACTCAACGCCGCAACGCGGAAAGACCACTTTCCGCTACCTTTCATTGATCAGATGCTTGAACGATTGGCCGGACACGAGTACTACTGCTTTCTTGATGGCTACTCTGGCTATAATCAAATTCCCATCGCCGAAAAAGACCAGGACAAGACCACTTTCACTTGTCCTTTCGGCACGTTTGCATATCGTCGCATGCCCTTTGGGTTATGCAATGCGCCCGCTACCTTCCAGCGGTGTATGATGGGAATCTTCTCAGACATGGTGGAAAAATTTCTGGATATCTTCATGGATGATTTCTCCATCTTCGGCGATTCCTTCAACGAGTGTTTGCTGCATCTTGACGCTGTCCTTACCCGATGTAAGGACAAAAATCTCACTTTGAATTGGGAGAGGTGCCGCTTCATGGTGCGCGAAGGTATTGTCTTAGGACATATCATCTCGCAAAATGGCATAGAGGTTGACAAAGCAAAGATTGAGGTCATTTCCAATCTACCTCCTCCCAGATGCGTCCGAGACATCCGAGCCTTCCTTGGCCATGCCAGTTTCTATAGACGGTTCATCAAGGACTTTAGCAAGATTGCTAGGCCCTTGACTCTTTTGCTGGCCAAGGATATGCTATTCGACTTCAACTCGAGCTGTGTGACTGCATTCGAGTCATTGAAATGCTCACTCACTTATGCTCCCGTTCTTTCTTCGCCTGACTGGACGCACCCATTTGATATTATGTGCGATGCATCCGACTTTTCCATTGGTGCTGTCCTTGGACAACACATAAACAAGATGCCGCACGTAATCTATTATGCGAGCCGAACCCTGAACGACGCCCAACTCAATTATACAACAACTGAGAAGGAATTCTTGGCTGTTGTATTTGCTTTAGAGAAGTTTAGGCCCTACCTCATCGGCTCTCCAGTCATTGTATACACTGACCATTCTGCTCTGCGCCATCTTTTTGTGAAGAAAGATGCAAAATCTCGGTTAATACGTTGGATCCTCTTGCTTCAAGAGTTTGACCTTGTCATTAAGGACAAACGACGATGTGAAAATGTAGTTGCCGACCATCTCTCACGACTTCCTTCTTCGCCTTCGCTTCAAATTCCTATCAACGACGTTTTCCCGGATGAACAGCTCTTGACAGTATCTTGCGAACCCTGGTTCGCAGATATTGTGAACTATTTGGCCACGGGATTACTACCGACTGAATGGTCAAGTCAGGACAAACTTCGCTTCTTATCCCAAGTAAAACACTTTTACTGGGACGAACCCTATCTGTTCAAGTACTGTCCCGACCAGATTATTCGTCGGTGTGTCCCTGATGAGGAATTCAAGAGTGTGCTGTCGTTTTGCAACGATCAAGCGTGTGGCGGGCATTTTGGCCCCAGAAAGACAGCTGAGAAGATCTTGCAATGTGGTTTCTACTGGCCACAACTTTTCAAAGACGCTCATGACTATTGCAAGACTTGCTCCCGGTGCCAACACTTGGGCCGGATATCCCGGAGGAACGAGATGCCGCTCCAACCGATCTTGGTTATGGAGATTTTCGATGTTTGGGGGATCGATTTCATGGGGCCGTTTCCCAGCTCTTTTGTGAACTTGTACATCCTTCTCGCTGTTGATTACGTCTCTAAGTGGGTCGAGGCTGTGCCCAGCCGGACTAACGACAACAAGGTTGTCGTTAGGTTTCTTAAAGAAAACATTTTTCTCCCGGTTTGGGCACCCCCGAGCGATCATTAGCGACAATGGAAGTCATTTCTGCAACAAGACTTTCGAGGCCTTGATGCGGAAATATTCTATTAATCATAAGCTCTCTACGCCCTACCACCCCCAAACCTGCGGGCAGGCCGAAGTTTCAAATCGGCAAATCAAGCAGATACTGGAGAAGACGGTTTCCAAGAACCGTAAGGATTGGTCGCTGAAACTCACTGATGCCCTTTGGGCATTTCGAACCGCTTATAAGACCGACCTTGGCATGTCTCCCTATCGGTTTGTGTATGGAAAAGCCTGCCACCTACCTGTCGAAATAGAGCATCGCGCATTTTGGGCGATAAAGGAGCTGAATCTGTCTCTCAAAGATGCGGGCAGCCATCGGAAGCTGCAGTTGAATGAATTGAGTGAGCTTAGGGATGAGGCTTACGATAACGCGGTTGTCGTTAAGAATCGAACGAAGGTGTTTCACGATAAACACCTTTTGCGCAAAACTTTCGTACCTGGTCAACAGGTATTGCTTTATGACACCCGACTTCACTTCCATCCAGGAAAGCTCAGATCTCGCTGGAAAGGGCCGTATTTTGTGCGGAATATGTATCCGCAGGGCGCTGTGGATTTGGAAAATCCAAAGGACGGTTCATTTTTCAAAGTGAACGGACACCGACTAAAACCGTACCTTAGCGCCGAACCAACAGAGGAGCTCCTGGTCTAACAGGAGCCGGTTTACCCTGCATAATCTTCCTCTGCCTACCACTAAACTTCGGTTATCCAGCCAAGAACAGTGGACACTGTTCCAAATAAGTTTGGGGGTATGTATATACATTTTGTACATTTTTGTGGATATTCCTTTTCTTTTTCTTTTCTTTAAACCCAAAAAAGAAAAATTAAAATACAAATATAAAAGTAATAATTTTGTGTATATCTAACCGACAATTCTGACCCTTCAAATGATCTCTTCATGCAATGACAGTGAGGACACTGTCCAGTTTAAGTTTGGGGGTACGCTCGGTACGCATTTCTTACCATCGCATTCATATATATATTCTGCATCTGCATATTAAAATCCATAAAATCCATAAAAATCTGAAAATTTTCTAAAAACATAAAAACTTTTTTGTCAAGTTAGCTAGTGGGAGGACTCTGATTCAACATTTCGACGGTTTTGTTTGATAAGATAAGAATAACTAAATCTTATGTTTAGATTTTGAAAACCTGAAAGATAACTCTCCTTTGAAGTTAACTATAGCTGATATACGTCTTTACATCACACTACACGTGTCGTGAGTTTTGGAAATTAGATGACAAGTCTTTTTATGTCTAAAAACTTTTAAATGGATAAATGATTTTCTGAGGATCAAATAGGTTTGTTCGGAAATAAGTAATATCAAGAATAGTTTATGAAGTGAGTGAATATGAAGGAATGTTATTGATGCCTTAATTGGAACTAAGTCTGAAAAATAACCCATCTGGAACTTGATTGGAATGATTACACACCAAAACCCACTAAACACGTCTTTTATCCAAAAAAATAATTGAACTGCCGGCTATATCTCCGTTCATATTAAATCATCATGATTTTCACGCCAAACTGTCTTTTGTTTGTGGACCTAGGTAACTTGAGTAATTAAGTCCGCTGGGGTGTTTCTACACCTAATGCCCTAAATCCAACTGGTTTGGGTGCATTGGCCCAAAACTCGCTAAGAAGCCTAGAAAGTCCAGATTAAAACAAAATCAAGCAAGTGTTCTCTCCGAGTTAAAATTCCTAACGGTTCTTTGTGTGAGAATAATCTTGATAAAAGACAGGCTTTTATAAAAAAAAATTTAGCGGAGATATGAAGGTTTTATTCTATGATAAAGACTATTGCACGTTCACAGAGGTGTGTATGAAATGAAAACAAGAAAAAGGTGGAGTGAAAAATAAGACCTAGTTTCCTGTTAAGGAAGATAGAAATTCTAAAGTTGAAACTTTACTGGAAAACGAAACTTGAAAAATGCTTAACTCTTTATAAAACTTATGTGATCCTTTTAAAAAATTTTATCTGGACTTATTGTATGATATGATGACTTTATTCGATCCTTCTGAAACTTAACGACATTATTTGCACTGCACGTAAAGACATATAAAATCTGTAGTTAAATAAGAAGCGAGGTGTGAAAAATAAAGGTTCGATAGTCTAGACTTAGGATAATAGAATTGTTATTTTCTGACACAAAACTTTAGGGTTTGAATCTTAGTTATTTTACAAAACTAACTTGACCGGATTTTGTGGGTGTAATCCGCTGAAAACCCTCAGGAGACAACACTCCTCCTACTAGGGACACCTAGAGGTTTAATGGCTTGTTGCACATGCTCAGTGCAATCGCGTTCCCTGCGAAAGTGAGGTTAGGAAATTTTTTGTGAATAAATTGGCTTTGCTCGAGACGAGCAAATGATAAGTTTGGGGGTATTTGTTCATATCAGATTATTGCATTTTTATACCGCCCAATTTTTATTATATTGCTTATCGGTAGGTACTCTTGAGCCGTGTTTGCTAGTCAATTGCAGGATACAGGTTCTCGGCTCTTAACAATGAAATTCATGGAAAAACACGACAAAATCCGGGTTCCTGCCAACCACAGATAAAACACGGATCTCCGCTCTTTATCCGTCTGTTGCCACACACCAGTTTAGGAGACAAAATGGCAAATCAAATGTCATTTTCATGCACAAGGCTCAATGGCAGCACAAGATCCAAGAAATCTACGCGGAGCTCGAGAAAATCGTGACAAAAAGATCCATATCCAATCACCTTTTGATCAACAGAAATTCTGGAAAAGTCGTGAAGCAATTCTGTGAAAAATCATGTACCAGACAAAAGGGGACAGCAGACCAGGGAAGCACAGAAAATACCATGCCCCAACTCCATCAAACGGCCGCGGAACCGTGGCCAATAGGGGGTCTAGGCCGCGGTTCCGCGGCCGTTCAGGCGCCGCATTTGAAGATTTTTTAGGGGTATTTTGGTCTTTCTATGTACAGGCAGAATTTTGCCCTAGATTTCCATTTCCCTGCCTATAAATAGCCCAGAACCTTGTGAAGCCAAGGGTGCTTAATCTTGTATTTTTTCTAGGTTTTAGAATACTTGTTCTTCTTCCTCTTTTCATCTCTTCTCCATTGAAAAACTTGTAGTGAGCTTTTGTGAGTGAAGAATGATGAATAAAGAAGTTCCTTTTGTTATTTTACTTGTCTTGCTCTTATGTTAAATGCTTGTAATTTTCATTTGTTAATTTAGTTGTTGTTATTTCTTGTTGTTTCTCTCTTTTCTCTTTTCCTTTATCCTTAAACAACCATGATGCTTACGCTTGATCCTTGCCGAGGTGAGGTCGCAAATAGCTAGTTGTTATCTTCTAATCTCCTTCTTTCTATCTTCCTCTTTTGTGTTATTTTCTTTTCCGTATAATGGGTGAGTAGTTTCATACTTATTAGGGTAGGATAAGGGAAGTTTGAGAGAAGGAAATCTCTCTCACTCTTTCCTTACCCAACATCTTAAATCGACTCCCGTTAATTGAACCACAATCCGCTCCTTATGGCACCCTATCCTACATGATAGCGGTGATTCCGTAGTGAGACCGGTTGTGGATGAATTAACCGGAGGTTATGGCTAAGAGCCAAGAACGGACGGACAAGCACCAAAAGGAAGAACTTAAGCGTTGGAAAGTCTAGCTTATACTCGCAAGTTCCTTCCTAGTCGTGCTAATCCCCGTTGTTGCCGATTACCGTAACACCGATATTAAGAATGGCAATGAAAGAAGTGAGCGACTCCTAACTCAAACTAACCTAATCCTAACCCTAACAAGCTCTCTTTACATATCATTTTAACACTTAGTTAATCATAAACAAATCTGGAAAATTGGACTTAACTCGTTAAAGCACATAGAAAAAGATTCCCATCTCCCTGCGGACGACCCGTACTCAACCGGCTAGCTACAAGCGAAACCGTTTTGATTGCGGTAATTAACTAAACTTGAACACGCAGAATCGCTAACAATCAGCTCCTCCTTCTTTGCTCCTCAATACTGTGCATACACACTCGCATCCGCATTCTGTAGAATGTGAATGCACAGAAGACAAAACAAATCCATCCGTGCAATACTAGGATCCGGCTTAAACCAAAGCCCACTAGTATTGCCTGCTCGAACAGCATACGCACACAAGTGCACGTAAGTGATCGTAGCCCTGCAGTAAAACCATACGGCTTCTACACGTTTCGCTCAGTGCAGGGAAACTCTCTGTATGGGACTCTAAAGACTCGACACACTATGCTGGCAGTGGGTTTAACCACAGACCGCAAGCGGCACTAGCTGTACGTAACGGTCCCCAGGAAGATGTCGATAAGAAGGCCGATGAGATAAACCCATCCGAACTCCTACTGAGCCTGTATGTGACAATCTCCGTACAGTCCTGTTGGAGATAGTGCCCTCATAGTCAATTATTGGATCGCAGGTACGTGATTGCAATGATTGCGGAGGACCTATCCCGGTAGGACAGTCTTACTCGAGATAATAGTATACTATCTGGTTTGCCTTTATCAGTCGTGTACATGTTCAGGTGACTGATTGCATGTTACACTTTGATAGAGCCCTTAGGATCTGGCTTTACTACCAACTGTATGATGGCGATCATATACGTGAGAGTTGGGTAGTTTAGATGCATATCCTTAATTGTGGTCCCTAGTCGTGGGAGTTTCGAGACAGGGCATCGATACTCCGGAGTAGACTAGTGTATACAGTCGAGACCCCGACGAGGGGCGGTGGCCGGTCTCACAAGCCACTGGTGTCAGTTGGATCACCTAAGATGTATACAGGTGCTCATTGGGTTATGAGTACACCGGACAGGACTCGCCGGGAATCTGCTAGTTAGTACTATACCTATCGTCAGATAGCAGTTCCCTGGTGACATGTGTACAGGTTAGTTCATCGACCTGAGGTCGTCATTTGTCTCGTGTGAGTTCCCACTGTGCTTTGATTACTACCCTACCACGGCTCAAAGGAGTCGTGCAAACAGGTAGCTTTTGGGTACAGTCCCGAGCCATATGGAGGCACGTGAGCGGATCGGCAGGGGATTCGTCTCTCCCGGTATTGGGGGCGAGATCGTGCTGTGTCTAGGAGAGCCATTACACTAAATCCATGGCCATGGTAGGAGATTTACTGGTAGGTACTCCAGTAGTATCTCAGGGTGTTATTGGGCTACACTCCGACACGACTTATACTGCTTCTGGGGGTCTGACGTTACTAGCCCCCTAGGCGGATATGCGATACTCATTGACGAACGGACCAGACTGTATATACATTGTCACTGTTAGGCTCAGTAGGGTTTCTGGATGTGTTAGCTCATCGGCCACCCTTGAGTGCGCTCATCAGTCTCCCTTAAGTTCAGTCCGTGGGCAACCGTTACGCATAGCTACTGCCGCTGACGGTTTGTGGTTAAACCCACTGCCAGGGTACTGAAGAGTCATTAGAGTCCCCCACAGACAGTTTCCCAAGTTTCGGGCGAAACGTTGTAGAGGCCGTATGGTTTTATGGCAGGGTTCGGAAAATGCACGTGCGTTTACGCACGTGTCGATTTTCGGAAAGATGATACTGGTCGGCTTTGGTTTAAGCCGGATCCGAGTATTATATTGAGTAGGTATAATATCTTTGTCTCAGTTGCATTTGTATTCGGTCGTAATACAAACGCGGGTATATTTATACAGTTTCGGGGTTGTCCTGAAATTCGTTTCAGGATCACTTTTGGAAGTTGCCAGTTTCCAGTTTTCTATCAGCCGTCTTTTAACATTCGGTTAAAGACGGGTTTATCTTTTCTTGGATGAGAGTGAGTCGTGCTTCTAGAAGGTTCTAGATTGGGTGAGGTGTCGAGTGACTCATGCTTTGAATTCAACCATTTTTTGTTAAGCTTAAGATTTTAGTTTGTGTTCACATTTTGATATTTTGCTTAAGCTTACTCTCTTGCTCCTACGGTCACCTCCCTCCATCATATAAAATGGCCGGCCCTCTCTCTCCTCCTCACTTCACTTGATGTTTCATTCTAGAGAGAAAAGATTATGATAGGTTTTATCGGTGTATGGAATTTTACAGTTCATTTCATTCCATCACCCGATTTCCTCGGCAACTTCATTAACCGTCCGTCCACAGTTTTGGACGGAACGAGACAAAGTCATCTACTCATTCTCTACATCAATTCTTGGTCGTCTCTTTTAGCAAACTTGACGATCGAGTTGCCTCGAGTCAGAGGCGGGAGCCCGTTTAAAGAATCGGTGATGTGGTGCCACCTCGACGAGGATATCGGAGTTCGACCAGATTGGAGCAGCCGCAACGGAGCGTGGGATGATGGTTAAAGAACGAAGGACTCGGATCGTTCGGTATAACCATTATACACTCTTTACAGTTTGTTAGTTTAGCAATAATGGCAGATCCGGGTTAAAGTATACGATAGCGCCAGTTTAAAAGTTTTGTTCCGCATTTTGGCGTCTGTAGACTGCCGGGGCGCTAACGTAGACTTACAGTGGTATCAGAGCCTAACCATTTTGCTATACTAACTTGTGCTAACGCGTTTAAAACATCGATCCGACCGAAAATCGAAAAACACAAAATCCTAGCTCGACAGTTCTGTTAATTTTAAACGGTGTCAAAATTGATTTCTGGATATCTTAAAAATCCGAGCAGGTGATTTTAAGACCCACGACAAAATTTGGACTCGTGACTCCTCCAAGTTGCCGCGGAAGCGCGGCCAAACCCATGGTTTGGCCGCCCTTCCGCGGCCATGTGAGGAGCACGTGCTCCCAATTTTTGCCAGTGGGTTCTAACTTGGATTTTGTGATTTTTGGTATATATTGTTTTGGCCCAGGTTTTGTTACTGTTCACCAGTAAGCAGTGGGGCCCACTTTTTGATATTTGGTCTTTGGTCGATCGAAATTTAAACACGTTAGTTTACAGTGCTTACATTATATCTCCGACCGGGAATGTCATTTGATCGGTAAACCGCGTTTGATTGCTATAGTTCTTTTAGACGGGTTTGCGAACATGACATTCGCGTTGATGTTCTGTGTTGTGCTGTATTGTTGCGGATTTGTCGTGGTGGATAGCAGTGTGCAATGGTAGTACAGTTTGTGTTTATTTATACATTTGATATTGCGGGGCGAGCGTCCAACTTGTGGACTGCCGTCACTGCCTGTTGTATAATATTCTTTTGGGGCACGACCAGGTTGCGGTCGATGTACCTATTGTACTATTTTTCATTACTGTACTTGGTTTTACCCCGCGACGGAGTGCACGGATAGCCGGGTTCGGGAAAGCAACGGGTCCGCATCTCATGGCTTTGAGAGGCAGAGGAGCCCCACTTCAGAATTGGCAGACTATTCGCCGCACTCGTAGGGGGTACAGGTTGACCCAAGGAGGGGTGCTCATTTTACCGGATTCCGTGAAGTGCCGGGTGTTCCATTCACTATGCTGTGGGGACTGCCTCGCTTCAGGTTTTGGCGGGTAACTTGCCGCACCCGTAGGGGTCTAGGTTTCATTGCACAGGCTATCCACACGACAGGGGAACGTCGAGTTTCAGCAGCGGCTCTGTGAAACTCGGGGATCCCAGATTATCTGTATTGTTCTGTGATGCTTATTACTTTTCTGTAATGTTGCATATTATCACGCCTGGAGCGATTATGTATATTGGTTTATATACTATTAGATGTTGTATATGTTTTACACCCGCGCTAGTCCAGTCCCCGCTCTGTCGTTAGTTAAGTAACCTAACGGGTGATGACGGGACCCAGTGACGAATGCGGATGGCATATACGTACATTTTATTTTCGTTCTTTTCTGGTGTGATTGATTGATGGGACTGCATTGATTCTGATCAATGCAAAGTTAAACAAACCTGTTTTAGTTGTTGGAACAAATTTAAAAAGTGTTATTGCAAAGACGTTTCCTTTTGTTTTGCATAGAGATATTCGGTTGGAATATCCTGCACCTCATTCGACGGGGCAAGGGCTGATATCCCTTCACCGGGACTGACCCCTTGGGCAGAAGTTTGCGTCAGGGTAATAACCACACTATAGTCGATTACATGTTGCTTTGCATAGAGGTATTCAGTGGAATATCCTGCACCTCATTCCACGAGGAAAGAGCCGAGATCCCTTCACCGGGAGTGACCTCTTTAGCAAAGGTTTTCGCCACTATATTTTAAAAAGCTATCAGGTTCCTTCAGCGATATCAAGTTCACTACGCTAAAGGTTTTTCGCCAAAAACCAGCCGTAGCCCTCCGTCACTTCTTTTGGGTATTCAGTAGTATTCAAGCTATGTATTTTGACCTAACGCCAAGGCATAGTGTTTGGTAGCTGCTGGGTATTCAATTGTTGCATAGATAGATGAGTTGGTTTGGGACAGCCGTTCTGCCATTTTGACCTAACGCCAAGGGCATGTGCGGGTGGGTTCAAATTAACAAGATAGTGATGGGTAGAACTTGGCATGTGACTTATGACATTTTGACCTAACGCCAAGGTTATAAGAGCATGGGGCAAAAATCAGATCGGGAGTTTCTAAAGAAGCTGAAACTTGCCAAGTATGCGCATACCTTCTGGAGTATGAGTAACGTGGATGCATTCCATCACGTTATCATGCGATGAGAGTTGGATCCCGATTCCCACTGATGAGTTGGTTTACTCTTCGGGTGATCCCGATTGATTCTTCTTTAGGTTTGGAGGAGAATTTGACAGGACAGTGGGAGGTTTCCGGATTAGATAAAGTGATGACCATTCTGATCTAGGTTAGAGTGCACGCAGAGTGTTTCTTTTCTCTCTCTCTTTTTGGCAGCGACCTTTGACCGACCCTAGACTATGACTCAGTGACCAGGTTGACCGAACCTTCTTAAAATACTGGCTTTTGGATTGTCTATGTTGCATAAGTCATTGCCACTCCTTCTTTTACCCTTTGCATTTCTCAGAACACCCGTATTACTACGGATATCCACTTCCATTGGATAGATCCATCGTATGGTTATATACGAACTCGAAGGGACTTCTTCGAGGATGGATCTAGGTTCAGGAGAAATAGAATTGGTTTATTCAGTTGTCTTTTATTATCACCTTCTCTCAGGTTGCGAGAGCTCCTTGGTTTAGGAGAGTACGCCTATTACGCTTATTGGATAGTCTTATTCCAAACCATAGGCAGGTGCCGAAAGGTAGGGAATGAAGAAAACCAATTAGCCTAAGTAAGGTGTGCAGAAGGTAATATGTAAAGACAAAATGAAGGGATTAGAAAGAGGGCAAAGTAAATTGCGACTGATATCATTCACGACCAAAACCGCGTACTTCATCGCCACTCCTATTTCACCTTTAAAAGAATAAGGTATTATTCAGTTGTCTTTTATCATCACTTTCTCTCGAGATACGAGTACTCCTTGGTTTAGGAGGGTACACCTATTATGCTTACTGGATAGTCTTCTTCCAAACCATAGGCTTGTGCCGAACGGTAGGGAAGGAAGAAAACCATTTAGCCTAACAATGGTGTACAGAAGGTAACGACTAAAGACAAATAAAGGGATTTGGAGAGATGGCAATAAAATATACGGTTGAAGTCATGAATTGGATTATGGAAGAGGCATTGCTATGAATACCAGGATACCCCTACGAAACATTTTCATGTTTCAGTGCATTGTTAAAGGAAAAACTGTTTTCTCGATTAGACACTTACTCCAAGGGTATGTATTTACCAGGTTTCATTTTCATATCTGTATGGTTTTACAGATGATGAGTGGGAGTAAGATATTGGGAATTAGGTGATCATCCTCATTATATCGGAATTCGTTGTAATTAGTGATATTTGAGGAAATCGCCAGGGTACAGTTTTCAACCTACGACGCACAGGTTTTGAGTTGTTTAACTCAGCGGACTTATACAGAGTATTGTATGTTGTCCAGTGTCCATCAGGACAAAGGGGTAGGTCCTCGTACTATGTTGTTTACTTATAACTTCTCTAGTATTTAGACAAGTGTTTCGTAGAAATACAAGGTCTAAGTTTTGAGAAGTTGTGGGTATAAGAATAAAGTAGAGAACCAGGTATCACAAGTATCGGGATTCTTCAAAGAGATCGAAGATGTAGATTCTTGTGATTGGTATTCAGATGATAGTGATGGTTTTGAGAAAAGTGTTTCTCTTTCAGGTTACTCATAATTGGATGGATTCCTAAGTTGAGTAATGCCGATTAGCCTCTTTCCATTAAAGTGATATGCACTGGAGACAGCTGCATGATTTGAATATGGTTCCAACTAAATTAGTGCCAAAGTTTCTGTATTGGATATAGAATGGATCGTACCTTAAAAGAAATTAAGGTATGGGGAGTTGTCCAGCTTATGCTTAAAACCAGACACTGGATAACTCAGGGCACGTTTCTGTAATGGCTGTTTGTGGGTTGACCCTGGCTATGACGAGGGTTGATATTCTACCATTTGGAAGATCAATAGTGACATTGTTCTTGACTCGCCACAGTTTTAGTAAAATGGATCTTTTTCAGAAAACAGTAGTGGGAGTATGGTAGAACTGGAAGTGATTCCAGAACCGCGAACGATTACAGAAAATTTAGTAGGACCTATATATTCAATCAGATTTGACATTCCAATAAGCCACTCCGCAGATTTGGTGGGTAACCTCAGACACCCGAGAGGTACTTCGGTAGCCTCAAGGACGGTGACAGGGAGGTTCTTATCTACCCAGACTTGACACTACTGTTGTTCCAGGATATGAGACCCGGTAAGGGGGTTGTCGTAGTCAGTGGGAGCATCGGAAGCATAGTGGGCAAGTAGCTTATATCTATTTATAGACTTGAGCAGTTATAGCGGAGATAGATCATCTAATTTTGATGTGACAGTCATGGGTTTGACTTCAATCAGAATAAGGGATGGATCAGTTAAGAAGGTAGTAGGGTGTGATGTCATGGTATCTGGATGACATACACAGAGTGGGAAGTAAAATTCCTATACTACGATCGGTTGTACTATGGTCGTCACACAGTTGTTTCTCCAGACAGGACATGGATATAATATTTGACATTCTGGTTTCTGGATCTATGGTTTTAGATCTAGATTTGGGTAGTTTCCCAATGTGGGTACTTTGACAGATATTCTAATGGTTTTTAGAATAGTTGACTCCTAGCATGGTAGTGTACCTGCAAGTGATGGAGTCACCCTCTCTAAAGGTGTCGTACAGACTAAAGTGGAGAGGGATGTGCATGATTGGCAGATCACTTGCTTAGGCAATTGAGTCAATCATGAGATGTCAAGTACCGCACCAAATGTTGTTTTTGCACTAGATGCAATAAGTTTGTATTAATCCAATCCTGGAGAAACATAAGGAAGCAGTTTTAGAACATTAGTACATGTTCTACGGATTTGATAACGGCAGCCTCTTTCGGGAGACGGTTATCATTCCAGGCTTCAAAGGTGACATGGATGACAGAGTGATTGTCAGAGTTTTAGTTTTTCCTTCTGACGAGGGACAGTATTATGGACAGGTGGTTCCAGAGGATACTGTGGGTGGCATGGTGCTGGATACTGATTAGGTTCAGTGATCCATACAGTCTAAGAAGTTTGGATATGCAGTTCATTTATGAACTAAGGTCCCATCAGATATCCAGACATATTCTAAGACAGGTACTACTCAATTCGGGAGATGGTTTTCTCCGCGAACTTGAGATTAAGAGAGATTCAGAAAGATACTTCTAGGCGGATCCACCAACCGAGGCTATTTCTCGAACACAATAGTTTTACAAACGGGCTTTGTGAAACTGATTAGTAGAGGAGTTGGATGTTCGGTTTCACACGGGCTGTGAGTAGTCGACATCGCAATATTAGCCTTGAGTGCAAGTGGGAGATTGTTGGAGATAGTGCCCTCATAGTCAATTATTGGATCGCAGGTACGTGATTGCAATGATTGCGGAGGACCTATCCCGGTAGGACAGTCTTACTCGAGATAATAGTATACTATCTGGTTTGCCTTTATCAGTCGTGTACATGTTCAGGTGACTGATTGCATGTTACACTTTGATAGAGCCCTTAGGATCTGGCTTTACTACCAACTGTATGATGGCGATCATATACGTGAGAGTTGGGTAGTTTAGATGCATATCCTTAATTGTGGTCCCTAGTCGTGGGAGTTTCGAGACAGGGCATCGATACTCCGGAGTAGACTAGTGTATACAGTCGAGACCCCGACGAGGGGCGGTGGCCGGTCTCACAAGCCACTGGTGTCAGTTGGATCACCTAAGATGTATACAGGTGCTCATTGGGTTATGAGTACACCGGACAGGACTCGCCGGGAATCTGCTAGTTAGTACTATACCTATCGTCAGATAGCAGTTCCCTGGTGACATGTGTACAGGTTAGTTCATCGACCTGAGGTCGTCATTTGTCTCGTGTGAGTTCCCACTGTGCTTTGATTACTACCCTACCACGGCTCAAAGGAGTCGTGCAAACAGGTAGCTTTTGGGTACAGTCCCGAGCCATATGGAGGCACGTGAGCGGATCGGCAGGGGATTCGTCTCTCCCGGTATTGGGGGCGAGATCGTGCTGTGTCTAGGAGAGCCATTACACTAAATCCATGGCCATGGTAGGAGATTTACTGGTAGGTACTCCAGTAGTATCTCAGGGTGTTATTGGGCTACACTCCGACACGACTTATACTGCTTCTGGGGGTCTGACGTTACTAGCCCCCTAGGCGGATATGCGATACTCATTGACGAACGGACCAGACTGTATATACATTGTCACTGTTAGGCTCAGTAGGGTTTCTGGATGTGTTAGCTCATCGGCCACCCTTGAGTGCGCTCATCAGTCTCCCTTAAGTTCAGTCCGTGGGCAACCGTTACGCATAGCTACTGCCGCTGACGGTTTGTGGTTAAACCCACTGCCAGGGTACTGAAGAGTCATTAGAGTCCCCCACAGACAGTTTCCCAAGTTTCGGGCGAAACGTTGTAGAGGCCGTATGGTTTTATGGCAGGGTTCGGAAAATGCACGTGCGTTTACGCACGTGTCGATTTTCGGACAGATGATACTGGTCGGCTTTGGTTTAAGCCGGATCCGAGTATTATATTGAGTAGGTATAATATCTTTGTCTCAGTTGCATTTGTATTCGGTCGTAATACAAACGCGGGTATATTTATACAGTTTCGGGGTTGTCCTGAAATTCGTTTCAGGATCACTTTTGGAAGTTGCCAGTTTCCAGTTTTCTATCAGCCGTCTTTTAACATTCGGTTAAAGACGGGTTTATCTTTTCTTGGATGAGAGTGAGTCGTGCTTCTAGAAGGTTCTAGATTGGGTGAGGTGTCGAGTGACTCATGCTTTGAATTCAACCATTTTTTGTTAAGCTTAAGATTTTAGTTTGTGTTCACATTTTGATATTTTGCTTAAGCTTACTCTCTTGCTCCTACGGTCACCTCCCTCCATCATATAAAATGGCCGGCCCTCTCTCTCCTCCTCACTTCACTTGATGTTTCATTCTAGAGAGAAAAGATTATGATAGGTTTTATCGGTGTATGGAATTTTACAGTTCATTTCATTCCATCACCCGATTTCCTCGGCAACTTCATTAACCGTCCGTCCACAGTTTTGGACGGAACGAGACAAAGTCATCTACTCATTCTCTACATCAATTCTTGGTCGTCTCTTTTAGCAAACTTGACGATCGAGTTGCCTCGAGTCAGAGGCGGGAGCCCGTTTAAAGAATCGGTGATGTGGTGCCACCTCGACGAGGATATCGGAGTTCGACCAGATTGGAGCAGCCGCAACGGAGCGTGGGATGATGGTTAAAGAACGAAGGACTCGGATCGTTCGGTATAACCATTCTACACTCTTTACAGTTTGTTAGTTTAGCAATAATGGCAGATCCGGGTTAAAGTATACGATAGCGCCAGTTTAAAAGTTTTGTTCCGCATTTTGGCGTCTGTAGACTGCCGGGGCGCTAACGTAGACTTACAAGTCGTGTCGGAGTGTAGCCCAGAACACCCTGAGATAACACTGGAAACCTACCAGTATATATCTCTTGCCCTGGCCAGGGACGACTATGTATAATGGCTCTCCTAGACACAGCGCGATATCAACCCCCTATACCGGGAGAGACTAATCCTGTCTAACCGTCACTGACTCCAAGTGCTTCGGGACTGCACCCAACTACTACCTGTTTGCACGACTCCTTTGAGCCATGGTAGGGTAGTAATCAAAGAGCAGTGGGAACACACTCGAGGCGAAGTGACAGTGTCAAGTCAACGGACTAAGCTGCACTCATGTCACCTGGGAACTGATAACTGACGATAGGTATAATACCAACCAACAGTTCCCGACGAGTCCTGTCCAGTGTACTCGTAACCTAACGAGCACCCGGATGCTATCTCCAGTATGGTGTACTGATGGCTGTGGGACAGACCATCTCCCCTGCTGGGATGAGAAGCGCATACGCTAGTCTACTCCGGAGTATCGATGCCATGTCTCGATAATCCTACGACTAGGGACCTGTATAAGGATATGCTTATAGATTACCCCGCCCCCACAAGTGCGACTGCCATCACAACGCTGGTAATCAAGCAAAGATCCTAAGGGCTCCACTAATATGTATAAGCAATATGCTAAAAGAGACACATGCACATATTAAAGTAGAAACAAACCAAGTAGCATACTACCATTTTGAGCAAGATTGTCTATACAACTGTGAATATCCCATGCTTCCATTAAGTAATATACAAACTAGTATGATACAGTAATGGCCTCTAGGGCATATACACTAACAATTACCAAGAGTTCAGTAGCTCTTTCTCCGTGTCTAGTAAACAGAGTTTTGGTTATTTTACCTTTGAGATATGATTGACAAGTTTCATATGATGTAAATTCAAACTGATTTAAATATCCATCTCTATTCAACTTAGCTAGCCGTGTCGCATTGATATGACCTCGTCTACAATGCCACAAGAAGGATTCGTTCATTTCTGAACTTTTCCTCTTGTGCGTGTTCCGTACGTTAAGAACCGTAGTTTGATTTAGAACGTATATGCCATTACATAACGTGCCCGATCCAATCAACTTTTGATTTATGAAAATGTTCATAACATTATCCTGCAATACAAAATTATATCATTCTTTACTTAATAAAGAAACTGATATAATATTGCATATCAGGTTCGGTATGTAATAACATTCGTTCAAAATCGATGTATTACCAGTTGGTAATACAAGGTGATATTCACCAACTACTTTGGCTGCAACACTTGCATCATTCCTTACTTTTAGAGTGATCACCTTTTCCCAGCTGTCTACCTTTCTTTAGCCCATGTAACATATTACATATGCGGGATCCTGATCCGGTATCTAATACCCAGGACGTAGAGCATACTGAGAAACAGTTCTCGATAACGAACACACCCGAAGAAGATGCCTTATCATGCTCATTCTTCGTTTGGGTCGTGTGGGAATCCGGCTATTCCCCTATTTCCTGTTCAGACTTATAACAATTATAAGATGGAGCAGAACCAACGTTCCCTAGCTTAGTATAACAAGCGGGTTCGGTCAATGCATCAATATTATTATCTTGATTAAGGCGTAACATGGTCGCTACCTGGAGAGAGAGAGAAGAAAACACTTTGCGTATTCTCTTGCAAGATTAGATTGGTTTGTATCTTATCTAATCAGGATGGCTCCCACCTTTTTTTATCAAATCTTCCTTCAAACCCTAAAAGGCAAGACTAGCCGGGATTAATTACACTCTACAAGTTCGCCAATTTTTCGGCCAGGCCAGTGTCATTACTTTGAGGGAGGTTCCCCGTGCTTTTGCACGGACCTAATTAAAATAAACCTTGTTTTCCCAGAGGCATAACTCCGTTAACACCTTTCTAGACACTTACTTGATCGGCTAATTGTAAAGTGTAAACCTCTCTCAGGAGTAACTCTTACTCGCAGTGGGTATCGGGATCCAACTATCTCATAGAAGGTATGCAATCTCATTGCAAATTTCAACACTTGAAATTCCTAATAATATTTTGCCCCTAACGTCTTATGACCTTGACGAATGCAAACAAACCATAGGCCGCTAGTCAAGTTCAATCCGTACATTTCATGATTGAATTAAACCCACCTGCATGACCCTTGACGAAGGACAACAAATTCGTACAACTACCCAAATCCAATCGCATCATATGCAGCAGATAAGCACTAATCAGCTACCACACACTACGCCTTGACGAAGGCCAACAAACGTAGCATGAATACTAAATAGTACTTATCTGAAATGACGGAGGGCTACGACAGGTTTTTAAGAAAACCTTTTGCGTAATGAACCTGATATCGTTGTAGAATCGAGTGATTTGAAAATGAGTGGTTTAAGCTCCGCTTTTAAAATCGAGTTTTTCAAAATAAACCGAGTGGGTATAGCATCTGCTAGCTTTTGCTAAAGTGGTCACTCCCTGTTAGTTATATGTATGCCCTAGAGGCCATTACTGTATATATGATGTATATTGTAATGGATGCTTGGACATATATAGGGAGGACTCTTTTGCTCGACATGATAGTATGCTATCTGGTTGTACTTTATCTTAACATGTACTCTGATTGTCTCTATGTTACATGTTGATAAAGCCCTTAGGATATGTACTCGACTACTGGGACTATGATGAGATCATACTAGTGGGGCCACGGTAGTCGACGAGTACATCCTATAATAGTTCCTAGTCGAGGGTGTATCGAGACAGGGCATCGATACACCAGAGTAGACTAGCGTATATGCATCTTGACCCATATGATGGGCGATGGATGATCCCATATCCATCGGTGTTTGACATCAAGGATGGTGTACGGGTGCTCAGTAGAGACTGGGTACACTGGACGGACTCGTCGAGAACTCCCAGATGGTATTATACCTTACGTCAGATGGCAGTTCTCCGGTGACACTGGTACAGAGTAGTCTGTTGACCCGAGATCGTTATAGAGTCTTGTGTGATTCCCACTGTGCTTTGATTTCCACGTCCAAGATGGCATGCAAAAAGGTGGTTTTTAGGTACAGTCCCGAATCACATGGAGGCAATGAGCGATAGGAGGGGATTCGTTTCTCCCTGTATAGGGAATTGATGTTGTGCTGTGTTCGATTGGCTATAACCGGAAATCCCTGGCCAGGGTTGCTGAGATTTACTGGTAAGTGTTATCAGTAGTTTCTCGAACTGTTATAGACCTTATATCGACACGACTTATCAAGCTACTGGGGTCTGACGTTTACCACCCCTAGGCGAGATATGCGACATATCAGACAACGAGACCGGACTGTACGGGAGTGTTACTGATTGGATTCACAGGAGAATATACAGGCTTGCTTGTTGATCTTCTGAGCGCTCTGGGTGGCTGTTACGTTTAGCTGACCGCTTGCAGCTTGTGGGTGTTTGATATGATCATCACCTACTGCCGGCGTATTGACGATTCTTTAGAGTCCTACATAGAGGTTTCTTGACTCAGGCAAAACGGAGTAGGAGCACATATGTGATATGTGCGGGACCGAGGATAATGTGGTATGTGATACCATATTGGATTATTGCGATATGAGATATCGGTCGAGTATATGTGATATAGCCGGGTCATCGTATTAGTCGGTTATATGCGATATAGCCAGATTGTCGGATCAAGTGTTGATTCGATAATTTAATGTATAATAATATATATGATATATTAAATTACATTAACTAATATTAGCTCACTAAAAGATTCTTTTTCTCACTCGGGTAATACATTGATATATATGCGATATATGTTAATTGTATTATTTTATATTGTTACGTTAAATATTATATATGTGATATATAATATTATAACATGATATGATAACTAATGCAACATGTTTAGTGGAGATTAAACAAGATTAGGTTTTGTTTTGGGTTAGTTCCTTCTTGATGATTCTAGAAGGTTTCTTTTTGTTTTGTGCAAGATATTTTCAAATGACTCATGCTTTAACCCAACCCAAACCCTAGCCCTTGGTTAATTCTCTACAAAGGTTTAGCAACCATGGTTGCATTATTCATCATTATCTACTTTACATTATTCATTACAAAAGGATTCTATCTTCTTCTTCCTTGAGTTCCTTCTTGGAAAAAGCTTTCTAGCTTTTTGCTAAGTGATGAAACTGAGTGAGAATATGAAAACAAATGAGAGAAAAAATCCTACTTCATCATCCTCATCTACCCTTGCCATTTAGATGAGGGTGTTCATTTCATTTTGTGAGTGTTAGCTTGTGTTAATGAAACTTCAAGGTAGATCATCTATGTTATCGAAGATCGGAAGTAAGACTGCATCTTTCTCTTCGTGAAGCCTCTCGAGAGTCCGGAACACGATGATCGCAGCGAAGGGACCTCAACACGGAACTTATGAAGTGAAGGACCGGATCTACAAAGGTTGTAATCCCTCTCACTTAGTGTTAAAGAGTTTAACATGCTTGTTTTCACCTAAACTCTAGTTTGAAGATCAGGTTCTGGGTTGTTCGGCACGGCTAAATTTTAAATCGGGCATGGTTGATGCCTCATAGACCCTTGTGCGTGTGACTAGCAACCCTACAGTGGTATCAGAGACAAGCTAGAGCTTTATGCGAAGTCTGAGCGAAGTTTAAAGTCCGATCGAACCCGGATACCTCGATACGATCCCTTCTCTGGACAATTTTCAAAAATGTGATTTTTTATGAATTAAAAATGCTCAGAAAATTAATCAGGAAAAACTAAGAATTACTGTGAAGTACGGCCCACTAATGCTCTTATATGAGCGCGGAACTACGGCCAACCAAGGGTTTGGCGGCGGTTCCACGGCCAAAATTATGACTCATACTTCATATATTTATTCTTAGGTCCTTTCTTGTCATTTTTTCTGGGAGTTTTTAATTCCACTCAAGTGTTGAGTTTTCTAGGGTTGTATTGGGGACTCGTTGATTCGATCGGATAATTTAACTTTGTTTAGTTTGTCCGGGTAATTTTTAGATCGTGTTAAAAAGTTCGACCGGATATCAATAACTCACTTTTTCCCCTGCCGGAAAATTTCCAAGCGTTGGATTTTTTCTTAGTTTAGGAACGTTCTATGTCGTGCAAGTAACATAGTGGACCCTCTAGAAGATAACAAACCTTAACTCGATTATGTGACCGTCTTGAACTGCCTCTGAACCTTAGGGTTTGTGGCAGTACGGGGTGCCAC
Source organism: Agapanthus africanus (assembly GCA_030015575.1). Lineage (NCBI taxonomy): Eukaryota > Viridiplantae > Streptophyta > Magnoliopsida > Asparagales > Amaryllidaceae > Agapanthus > Agapanthus africanus. Next base: position 679,974,499 of record JASDDO010000019.1, read on the forward strand.
ATGTGAGGCGTTGGCTTGACCCTTCTACGGCTGGACCGTTGGTACTGTAGCATGTGATGGATGTTTTAAAACTAATTTCAAGTGTTGAAAACTATTTGGGAAAACTTGGATGTTTGATTATTCGATCGGAAAGTTTAACATTGTCTATTTATCTGGAATGTGATACAATATTTGGAATCCACAAGTAGTTATGAGATAACTAATTTGAATGTTATAAATCTAGTAGTTCAGTCTCAGATGATCGGTTGCCTCGGAATTTTGATGTGATCAAAAGTCTGCCACAATCACGTAGCGTACGCGGATACTCTCCGGGTAAACTTAATAGACAGCCACGCCCCATAGTCCCGACCAAGTGACTGTAGGAGAACCCCGTCGCCAAAAGCATACGTTCGGGTGCTCGCGGCAGCGGTGTTCCGCTTTAGTGCACTTCGTCGACGGCATCGGGGGTGCGGCCGTCTATTGAAGTTTGCGACGAGCATTCGATCTGGATGTCGGGAATCTTGTTGAATTGCCCGACTAGATATTGAAAAGTGTTTTCGATAAAGAGACTAAAATGCGGGGTTTATAATTGTTAGGCATGCGATGTCTAAGGAATTCATTTGGTTAAGTATGCGATGTCTAAGGTGGTTGCGGATTCTAACTGTTGTAGTTTTACACTTTTTTTCTGTGACCGTAAGCGTAGTATGTGGTGTATCGCCGGCTTCGTTGCTATACATCAACGACAATCGGGATACGCATACTTGCTTACGTTGATGATATGCGATATTATGTGTTGCTGTGATATGTTATATTGGATCGTCGCGTTCTGAATAGCCGGGGTTTTTATGTGAGATGAGAGTTTTTTCTTTTTCATTCATGTAAAATTCATTTGTATGTAATATTCTTTTATTGGGGCACTTCCGGGCTGAGGATGATGTCACCTTTGTATATTATTTACTTTTCCGCATTAGGTAGACCCAAGGCGGGGAGCATAAGTAACCGGGTTCTAGGGTCCAGTGGGAGACCATCTCGAGGAGTCGAGACCGGGTCTCCTAACCCTAGAATTGGTAGTGTTGCTTGCCGCTCTCGTAGGGGTCTAGGGATATGGGTTTGGCTATTCATCGCGACCGTGGAATCCGTGTTTTATACAGGCTCGTATTAAAAACACGGACGTCCTAGTATATCCAATATTTCATATATGTTCTTCTGCTGCAATGTTCTGTGATGAGATCATATTACTGCCTGAGACGAATGTTTATATTATATATATGAGATATATGTTATATTGCAGATTTTGTTTCAAATGTGATGCTTGTGAAGCATAATTAAAATGGGACTTCATTAACGAGATTAATGAAAATAAAAGAAACCTAAAGATGTTGTAGAAACATGTTTAAAAACCGGTATCTTTAGTTCTTGCTTTGCATAGCGGTGTTCCTTGTAGAACAACCAGCACCTTATTCGATAAGGAAAGAGCCGAGATCCCTTCACCGGGAGTGACCTCTTTAGCGAAACTAGCAGATGCTACAAACTCGGTTTGTCTTTTGATCGCTTCTATAGTACTTGCTTTGCATAGTGATATTTGTGAATTATCCTGCACCTTATTCGATGAGGAAAGAGCCGACGATCCCTTCACTGGGAGTGACCTCTTTAGCAATACTAGAAAAGCCTAAAAAAACACTCCATTTAAAATCACTCGATTCTACAACGATATCAAGTTCATTACGCAAAAGGTTTTCTTAAAAACCTGTCGTAGCCCTCCGTCTTTTCAGATAAGTACTTCTTAGCATTCGTGCTGCGTTTGTTGACCTTAGCCAAGGCGTAGTGTGCGGTAGCTAATTAGTGCTTATCTGTATAAGCATATGATGCGATTGAGTTAGGGTAGTCGTGCGAATTTGTTGACCTTAGCCAAGGGTCGTGCGGGTGGGTTTAACTCAATCGGGAAATGACGGGTTGAACTTGGCTAGCACTTATGATTTGTTGACCTTAGCCAAGGTCATAAGCTGCTAGGGGAAAAATATTATTGGGGATTTCAAGTGTTGAAATTTTCAATGAGATTGCATACCTTCTATGAGATAGTTGGATCCCGATACCCGCTGCAAGTAAGAGTTACTCCTGGGAGAGTTTTACACATTACAATTAGCCGATCAAGTAGGTGTCTAGAAAGATGTCAACGGGGTTACGCCCCTGGGAAAACGAGGTTTACTTTAACTAGGTTCGTGCGAAAGCACGGGGGACCTCCCTCAAAGTATCGGCACTGGCCTGGCTGAAAGATTGGCGAACTTGTAGAGTGTAATTAATCCCGGCTAGTCTTTCCTTTTAGGGTTTGAAGGAAGATTTGACTAAAACAGTGGGAGACATCCTGATTAGATATATTAGATAACCAATCTAATCTTGCAAGAGCATACGCTGAGTGTTTTCTTCCCTCTCTCTCCAGGTAGCGACCATATCACGCCTTAATCAAGATAATAATACGGATATATTGACCGAACCCGCTTGTTATACTGAGCTGGGGAACGTTGGTCCCGCTCCAACTTATAATTGTTATAAGACAGAGCAGGAAATTGGGGAATACCAGATTTCCCGTGCCGCCCAAACGAAGAAAGTGCATGCTGATGCATCATCTTCGGGTGTGTTCATTACATAGAACTGTTTCTCAGTATCCTTTACGTCATGGGTATAAGATACCGGATCAGGATCCCGCATATGTAATCTGTTACATGGGCTACAGATAGGTAGAGAACTGAGAACGGGTGATAAGTTTCATGAGATAGAAATGGTGCAAGTGTTGCAGCCAAGTCTGTTGGTCACTATCACCCTGTATTACCAGAATACATTGATTCTGAACGAATGTTATTAGATACCGAACCTGATATACAACATCATATCAATCTCTTTATTAGAAAAGAAAGGATATAATTTTGTATTGTTGGATAATGTTTTGGACATTTCCTATATCAAGAGTTGATCAGTTCAGGCACGTTATCTAAAAGCATAGACGTTCTAAATCAAACCACAGTTCTTAACGTACAGAACACACACAAGAGGAAGAGTTCAGAAATGAACGAATCCTTCTTGAGGCATTGTAGACTAGGTCATATCAATGCGACCCGACTAGCTGAAGTTACATTAAGATGCATATTTAAATTTGTTTGAATTTACATCTTGTGAAACATGCCGGTCATGTCACAAAGATAAGATGACCACAGCTCTGTTTATTGGAAACAGAGAAAGAGTTAGTGAACTCTTGGGATTGATACATGATGATGTATGATAGGTCCCCAGTCTACACATGCCAAGACCGGTTCTTTATACTTCATTACATTCACTGTTTATCTCTCAAGATTCGGACATATGTTCCCGTTGAAACACATGTCTGAACCTTTTGAGATATTCACAGAATATAAGTTAGAAGTAGAGAACCAAAAACGGGTATAAGTATTATGTCCTTTGATGAGATCAAGGAGGAGAATACTTGAGCACGGAATTCCTGGACTATTCTAAAGGAGAATGAGATTTTCTCTCGGCATTACTCCTCCATATAGACCATAGCAGATGGTATATCGAGGCGGAGCAATAGCACCCTATGTGATATGGTGTGCTCTATGATGAGTACTACTGAGTTTCCTATTTCCTTTTGGGAGTTATGCACTTGAGAAGCTGCATACCTATTGAATAGGGTTCCAATCAAATCAGTTGCCTACCACTTCATATGTGATATGGAATGGGAAGAGCCCATATCTTAAGTTTGTTAAGATTTTGGGTTGTCCGGCCTATGTCTAAAAGCAAAATCCGGATAAGCTCGAGGAAAAGTCAGATCTGTGGAAGTTTGTAGGATATCCCAAGCATTCGCAAGGGAATATCTTCTACCTAGCCGATGAAAAAAAATGTTTTGTTTCTCAGCATGCCACCTTTGTGAAAGAGAATTTCTTGTGAAGAAATTATTGATCATGAGGTAGAACTGGAAAGAGTTCCAGCTATACAAACTACAGCAGATGATTTGGTAGAACCAAAAGATTCAATAGTTTCCAACGAACCTCAGCCTCTCCGTCGAACTAGTAGGGTTCCTCACCCACCTGAGAGATACTTCGATTTCTCTATGACAGTGGGAGCGAGGATTGCATCATGAGATGATGACCCAACTAGTTTCGAGCTGGCCATCAGGAGTGAGACTCTGTAAGAATGGCTGGATGCTCATCGATCTGAGATGGAATCCTTATACACCAACAAAGTATGGACTTTGGTTGCTCTATCTGAAGGGTTAAATCCCCATCAGGAGCAAGTATATCTTTAGAAGATTACTAGGTGTACATGGAAAAGTTGAGACTTTCAAAGCCATGCTTAAGTCCATCCAGATCCTACTTGCCACGGCTACATACCATGACTACGATATCTGGCGGTTGGGTGTCATGACTGCTTTTCAAAGCTATGCTTAAGTACACAGCCAGAGGGCTTCGTAGATAGTGGGAGCAGCGGAAACGTGTGCAAGATATTTTATGTGATAAAGCAGGCATCGCGGAGTTGGAACGTCTGTTTTGATGTGGTAGTCAAAGAGTTTGACTTCATCAAAATGGTAGATGAACCTTTTATATATAAAAAGGTAGTAGAAAGTATGGTAGTGATCCTCGTAGAGTACGTGGATGACATACTCTTGATAGGGAAGGAGTTTCCTATGCTACGCTCGGTCAATCTCCGGTTATCACAAGGATTCTCCATATAGGATCAAAATGATACCTACTAAATCCTGGGTTTTGGATCTATGAGATAGATCTAATTGGATGTTAGGATACTCACTAGTTGTAGTGAGATGCTATTTATCGATCATGGGAAGAATCACTGGAAAGGTTCCAGGGTGATAAGGACGACTGAATGTCAGTCACAGGCTTGTCTAAAACCTCAGTGGAGGGATGGTATATTGGAAGAGTTCCAAGCTATATACCGTGACTTACTAGACGATTAAAGGCAAGATACATCGTTACCAAAGATGCTACCAAAGAGGCAGTCTGGATACATATAAGTTCATGAGATGAACTTCGTTCTTACCATTGTGTGACAATAGAGTTGTGGCTTATGCCAAGGAACCCCTGTCCCATCAGAAATTCGAATATAATTCTTAGGCAGTATCACCTGATCACGGAGATGGTTGATCTTCAGGGAGATCGAGGTTAGGAGAGTAGACACAGAGGACAACATCGCGGATCCACTCACAAAGGCCTTTTTCCCAGTAGAGACTTTTATGGGATGGTTGAGTATGAGATACTTCAACCACAGCTAATTGTTGGGTATGTGATACCACAACAGATGGCCCTAGTACAAGTGGAAGACTGTTAGTTATATGTATGCCCTAGAGGCCATTACTGTACATATGATGTATATTGTAATGGATGCTTGGACATATATAGGGAGGACTTTCTTGCTCGACATGATAGTATGTTATTTGGTTGTAATTTATCTTAACATGTACTCTTATTGTCTCTATGTTACATGTTGATAAAGCCCTTAGGATATGTACTCGACTACTGGGACTATAATGAGATCATACTAGTGGGGCCACGGTAGTCGACGAGTACATCCTATAACAGTTCCTACTCGAGGGTGTATCGAGACAGGGCATCGATACACCAGAGTAGACTAGCGTATACGCATCTTCACCCATATGATGGGCGATGGATGATCCCATATCCATCGGTGTTTGACATCAAGGATGGTGTACGGGTGCTCAGTAGAGACTGGGTACACTGGACGGACTCGCCGAGAACTCCCAGATGGTATTATACCTCACGTCAGATGGCAGTTCTCCGGTGACACTGGTACAGAGTAGTCTGTTGACCCGAGATCGTTATAGAGTCTTGTGTGATTCCCACTGTGCTTTGATTTCCACGTCCAAGAGGGCATGCAAAAAGGTGGCTTTTGGGTACAGCCCCGAATCACATGGAGGAAATGAGTGATAGGAGGGGATTCGTCTCTCCCGGTATAGGAAATTGATGTTGTGCTGTGTTCGATTGGCTATAACCGGAAATCCCTGGCCAAGGTTGCTGAGATTTACTGGTAAGTGTTATCAGTAGTTTCTCGAACTGTTATAGACCTCATATCGACACGACTTATCGAGCTACTGGGGTCTGACGTTTACCACCCCTAGACGAGATATGCGACATATCAGACGACGAGACCAGACTGTACGGGAGTGTTACTGATTGGATTCACAGAAGAATGTACAGGCTTTCTTGTTGATCTTCTGAGTGCTCTGGGTGGCTGTTACGTTTAGCTGACCGCTTGCAGCTTGTGGGTGTTTGATATGATCATCACCTACTGCCGGCGTATTGACGATTCTTTAGAGTCCTACATAGAGGTTTCTTGACTCAGGCAAAATGGAGTAGGAGCACATATGTGATATGTGCGGGACCGAGGATAATGCGGTATGTGATACCATATTGGATTCTCGCGATATGAGATATCGGTCGGGTATATGTGATATAGCCGGGTCATCGTATTAGTCGGTTATATGCGATATAGCCGGATTGTCGGATCAAGTGTTGATTCGATAATTTAATGTATAATAATATATATGATATATTAAATTACATTAACTAATATTAGCTCACTAAAAGATTCTTTTTCTCACTCGGGTAATACATTGATATATATGCGATATATGTTAATTGTATTATTTTATATTGTTACGATAAATATTATATATGTGATATATAATATTGTAACATGATATGATAACTAATGCAACATGTTTAGTGGAGATTAAACAAGGTTAGGGTTTGTTTTGGGTTAGTTCCTTCTTGATGATTCTAGAAGGTTTCTTTTTGTTTTGTGCAAGATATTTTCAAATGACTCATGCTTTAACCCAACCCAAATCCTAGCCCTTGGTTAATTCTCTACAAAGGTTTAGCAACCATGGTTGCATTATTCATCATTATCTTCTTTACATTATTCATCACAAAAGGATTCTATCTTCTTCTTCCTTGAGTTCCTTCTTGGAAAAAGCTTTCTAGCTTTTTGCTAAGTGATGAAAGTGAGTGAGAATATGAAAACAAATGAGAGCAAAAATCCTACTTCATCATCCTCATATACCCTTGCCATTTAGATGAGGGTGTTCACTTCATTTTGTGAGTGTTAGTTTGTGTTAATGAAACTTCAAGGTAGATCATCTATGTTATCGAAGAGCGGAAGCAAGACTGCATCTTTCTCTTCGTGAAGCCTCTCGAGAGTCCGGAACACGATGATCGCAGCGAAGGACCTCAACACGGAGCTTAAGAAGTGAAGGACCGGATCTACAAAGGTTGTAATCCCTCTCACTTAGTGTTAAAGAGTTTAACATGCTTGTTTTCACCTAAACTCTAGTTTAAAGATCCGGCTCTGGGTTGTTCGGCACGACTAAATTTTAAATCGGGCATGGTTGATGCCTCGTAGACCCTTGTGCGTGCGCCTAGCAACCCTACACTCCCGGTGAAGGGATCTCAGCTCTTTCCTCATCGAATGAGGTGCCGGATATTCATAAAGGAATACCGCTATACAAAGCAAGAACTAGAGCTACCAGTTTTGAAAACAGGATTCTACAACATCATTGGGTTTCTTTCCTTTTCATTAATCTCATTAATGAAGTCCTATCATTTATGCTTCCTAAGCATCACAGATAAAGAAACGAAAATTCAACATACGTTTATGCTATCCGCATTCGCCATGGGGTCCCGTCATGCACCGTTAGGTTAGTTAACTAACGGCAGAGCGGGGGTTGGACTGGCGCGGATGCAAAACATAAGTAACATTTATTATATATTATATATATAATATAAATCATTCGTCTCAAGCAGTTATATGACCTCATCACAGAACATTGCAGCAAAGGACATCATATGATATACAGGATATACTAGGAGGTCCGTGTTTTAAATTAAGCCAGTAAAAAACACGGATTCCACGGTCGTGATGAATAGCCAAACCCACATCCCTAGACCCCTGCGAGAGCGACAAGCAACCCTACCAATTCTAGAGTTAGGAGACCTGGTCTCCACTCATCGAGATGGTCTCCAACTGGACTCTAGAACCCGGTTACTTGTGCTGCCCGTCTTGGGTCTATCCTAATGCGGAAAAATAAATAATATACATAAATGGTGACATTATCCTCAACCTGGAAGTGTCATAATAAAAGAATATTACATACAAGTTTTTAAATGAATGAAAATGAAAAACTCTCATCTCACGCAAAAAAAACCCGGCTATTCAAACACGACGATCCGATATAACATATCACAACAACACATAATATCACATGTCATCAAAGTAAGTAAATATGTGTATCCCAATTGTCATAGACGTATAGCAACGAAACCGGCGATACACCACATATTACACTTATGGTCGCAGAAAAGAAAGTGAAAACTACAACAATTGGAATTCTCAACATCCTTAGACATCATAAACCTGAAATATCACATACTTCGGATTTCATGCCAAACCGTATAAATTCCTTAGACATCATAAACTCGGAATATCACATATTCCGAATTTCATGCCTAACGTTATAAACCCGACATTTTAGTCTCAAATTGAAAACACTTTTCAATATCTAGTCGGGCAATTCAACAAGATTCCCGACTGTTGATCGAATGCTCGTCGGAAACATTAGTAGACGGCCGCACCCCCGATACCGTCGACGAAGTGCACTTAGGCGGAACACCGCAGCCGCGAGCACCCGAACTGATGGTTTTGGCTACGGGGTTCTCCTACATTCACTTGGTCGGGGCTATGAGGTGTGGCTATCGAGTAGTGTTACCCGGCGAGTGTTCGCGTACTATACGAGATTGCGACAGAGTTTTGATCCAAATCAAAACCCCGCGGCAACCGATCAAGTGAGACTAAATTGCTAGATTTACAAAGTACTAATTAGTTTTCACAAAACTAATTATTGTAGATTCCAAATATTGTATCACAAATCACAAATATCTTGACGATGTTAAACATTTCGATCGATTTATCAAACACCCAAAATTCCAAAAGACCTCAACACTTGAGTCACAGTTAAAAATACCCAGACAGTGCCCTAAGCACCTATGGACCTACACAAGAAGGCATGCTCCCTGACTCACCAACAGCGCCGCGGAACCGCCGCCAAAGGCATGCTTTGGCCGCGCTTCCGCGGTCGTTTGGTCGAGTTGGGCCGTCGTTTTTCTTGTGGGTCCATAGGAAACCCTGCACAATTTTCTGAATATTTTTAATTAGAAAAATTCTAACTTTTGCAATTTTTTCAAGAGAGTGGGTTTTCCGGGTTTTCGAATAGTCGATCGAACACTTTAACTTCACTTAGACTACTCCTAATTCTCTAGCTTGGCTCTGATACCACCGCTGGGTTCGCTTAGCACCCCCGACGGTTTTCGGTACGCATCAAGTATGCTATTTTAAAAAATTTAGGGTGCCGAGCGAGCCCGACCAAGGATCTAACTAGAGAATCATGGTTTAACTATGCAAGTAAACTGTTGGAGATAGTGCCCTCAGAGTCAATTATTGGATCGCAGGCACGTGATTGCAATGATTGCGGAGGACCTATATCGGTAGGACAGTCTTACTCGAGTTGATAGTATGCTATCTGGTTTGCCTTTATCAGTCGTGTACATATTCAGGTGACTGATTACATGTTACACTTAGATAGAGCCCTTAGGATCTTGCTTAACTACAAACAGTATGATGGCGATCATATACGTGAGAGTTGGGTGGTTTATAAGCATATCCTTAATAGTGGTCCCTAGTCGTGGGAGTTTCGAGACAGGGCATCGATACTCCGGAGTAGACTAGTGTATACAGTCGAGACCCCGACGAGGGGCGGTGGCCGGTCTCACAAGCCACTGGTGTCAGTTGGATCACCTAAGATGTATACAGATGCTCATTGGGTTATGAGTACACCGGACAGGACTCGTCGGGAATCTGCTAGTTGGTACTATACCTATCGTCAGATAGCAGTTCCCTGGTGGCACGTGTACAGGTTAGTTCATCGACCTGAGGTCGTCATTTGTCTCGTGTGAGTTCCCACTGTGCTTTGATTTCTACCCTACCACGGCTCAAATGAGTCGTGCAAACAGGTAGTTTTTGGGTACAGTCCCGAGCCACATGGAGGCACGTGAGCGAATCGGCAGGGTATTCGTCTCTTCCGGTATTGGGGGTGAGATCGTGCTATGTCTAGAAGAGCCATTACACAAAGCCCACGGCCGTGGCAGGAGATTTACTGGTAGGTATTCCAGTAGTATCTCAGGGTGTTTTTAGGCTGCACTCTGACACGACTTATACTGCTATTGGGGGTCTGACGTCACTAGCCCCCTAGGCAGATATGCGATACTCATAGACGAACGGACTGGACTGTATATACATTGTTACTGTTAGGCTCAGTAGGGTTTCCGGATGAGTTCGCTCATCGGCCTCCCTTGAGGTCAGTACATGGGCAGCCATTACCCACAGCTAGTGCCACTGACGGCTTGTGGTTAAACCCACTTCCAGGATACTGACGAGTCATTAGAGTCCCCCACAGACAGTTTCCCAAGTTCGGGCGAAACGTTGTAGAGGCCGTATGGTTTTATGGCAGGGTTCGGAAAATGCACGTGCGTTTACGCACGTGTCATTTTTCGGGCAGTTAATACTGGTGGGCTTTGGTTTAAGCCGGATCCGAGTATTATATTGAGTAGATATAATATCTTTGTCTCAGTTGCATTTGTATTCGGTTGTAATACAAATGCAGGTATTTTTATACAGTTACGGGGTTATCCTGAAATTCGTTTCAGAATCACTTTTGGAAGTTGCCAGTTTCCAGTTTTGTATCAGCCGTATTTTAACATTCGGTTAAAGACGAATTTATCTTTTCTTTGGATAAGTGTGGATGCTTCTAGAAGGTTCTAGAAGAGGTGATTAGGCTTGCGACTCACTTGTTCATTAATGGTGCTTTAATGGTGCATTTATTGTGTTCATACTTTGTGTTCACACTAGATATTTTTCTTATTGTCACCTCCCCCTCTCCTACACTCACCCCCCCCACCTCCTTATATGTGGCCGGCCCCCTCCTCTCTCTCACATACACTTGATTGATTCATTTGGTTAAAAGATTATGATAGTTTTGGGGTGTATGGAAATTTCATAGTTCATTTCATTCCATCACCCGAATTAATTGGCAACTTCATTAACTGTTTGTCCATGGCTTTGGACGAAGCGAGACAAAGTATTCTATTCATTCTCTACATCATTCTTGGTCGTCTCTTTTAGCAAACTTGATGACCGAGTTGCCTCGAGTCAGAGGCGGGAGCCCGTTTAAAGAACCGTTGACGTGGTGCCACCTGGACGAGCAGATCGGAGATCGAAGAGATCGGAGCAGCCGCAATGGAGCGTGGGATGATGGTTAAAGAACGAAGGACTCGGATCGTTCGGTATAACCTTTCTACTCTCTTTACAGTTTGTTAGTTTAGCAATAATGGCAGATCCGGGTTTTAGTATGCGATAGCGCCAGTTAAAAGTTTTTGTTCCGCATTTGGCGTCTGTAGATGGCCGGGGCACTACCGTAGACTTACATAAACAACTTTACTCTAAGTGAACAAGGAATACAACCTTTGTAGACCGGTCCTTTACTTCTAAGGCTCCGCGTAGTAGTACCTTAGCTCCAAGTAGTGGTCTCCCAGACTCTCGTTAGGCTCCACTAGGCGAAATGAGCGAGCTTGCTTAAAGATCTTCGAGGCCGAAGATGATCTACGTCGAGGAATCTCCAACTCAAGCTACCACATCACTAATTGAGAATTAGTTTATGAAACAACCCATACTAAATGGTTAGTTTAGTATATATTGGTGAAAGGAATTTTGCTCACTTTAGAATTAATATTTTCTTTTTCTTTTTCTTTTCACTTAAAAGCTAGAGAGCAAGGAAGGAGATGAAGAAGAAACTCAAGTGATCAAGTATGAACCATGGGTGAGAAAATATCTCATATAAACTCATGTAGAGACTTAACCATGGCTATAGATAATGGTTAGGTTAATAAATATCTAGAGTAAAACAAAATTAGTGGACTAAGTCAATATTTCCACAAGCTTCCACAAGCATCTTAAACAAAGCCATTTTCCACCTAACTTTGTTTATTCCCTAAATAAATAATCACCCTAATTATCTTAAGTATAGTATGAGTCTCATACTCCGATGTGCAATGTATCATCAAGCATGACACATAATAAATATATTAATATATATCACATATATATTAAATGTATAAGTAGAAAAGAAATTCTTAAGTGAGCTAATATTAGTTAATATATATTAATATATCAAATATATAATTATATATTAAATTATTTAATCAACACTTGATTTAATAATCCGGCTATATCACATATAACTGACTAATATCATTTATCGCGAGATTAGAATACGGTATCACATACACGTATTAATCTCGGTCCCGTACATATCACATATGTACCCTACTTCGTTTCGCTTGAACCAGGAAACCTCTGTATAGGACTCTAAAGACTCGTCAATACGCCGGCAGTAGATAATGATCATATCAGTTACCCACAAGCCGTCAGCGGTACTAGATAGACGTAACTGCTACCCGGGTATTGAGCGATCAGAAGATGAACAAGCAAGCTTGTTCATACTCCCGTGAATCCAATAAGTAACACTACCGTACAGTCCGTCTTTTCGTCTGATATGTCGCATATCGAGTCTAGGGGTGGTAAATATCAGACCCCAATAACTTGATAAGTCGTGCCGATGTGAGGCTCATAACGGGTCGAGAAACTACTGATAACACTTACCAGTAAATTTCATTTTCTGCCCTGGCCAGGGACTTCCTGTTATGGCCAATCGAGCACAGCGCAACATCAACCCTCAATACCGAGAGAGACGAAACCCCTCCTATCTCTCATTGCCTCCATGTGACTCGGAACTGTCCTCAAAAACCACCGTTTTGCACGCTCTCTTGAACGTGGTAAGGTGGAAATCAAAGCACAGTGGGAATCATACAAGACTCTATGACGATCTCGAGTCTACAGACTAACCTGCACTAGTGTCACCAGAGAACTTCTATCTGACGTTAGGTATAATACCATCTATGTCATGACCCGAAATTAGGCACGTGACGGCCCTTAAAACCACGTAACGTCTCCAAGCGTAACGTAATTCAAGTAAGCCAAAAACCCAGCAATCTAAACCATCAAAAGTAGTAAGTGATAATAATATGGTTAAAAATTTTGAAATCTCAATCAAATTCTTTAAAGTCCAAATTTATTCTCTTTAAAAATTTGGCAGCACCTCCTTTGTAAAACAAGCCCCCAAAAAGGGTACAACAAGAGATATAAGTAAAGCATCCCCAAACGGGAGCAAATCCACGCCCAAAGGCGGAAAACAACCACCATAACAGGTATACGACGCCGTAGCGAAGAAAAAGACGATATAAAGTAAAACTGCATAAAAGACCTCCAAGTCACAAATAATACACAATATCGTTCTCACAACTCGTCTCTAAGTCAATACATGAAAGTATTAGATGGAGAGTACTGGATACAACGAAAATACAATGAGCAACATCGGATAACCGCAAAACCTACCTATAGCAAAACTGTACCCAGTCAGCCGTAGCGGTATCCGCTGCAAAAGATGATACGATAGATCAAAGCCCTGCCTCTGACTGCCGTGAGGGACTACCTGGACAACCCTGTGGCACAACGGGGGTGAGTTGCCAACTCGTGAATAGTAAATAACATATGCAGGTAATCGCAAGTATGCACGTACCGCGTGAATCTATCGCATGCAAGCTAATAGCAATAAATGGCCATATGTATGCAACAGTCATGAAAGGTACTCTATCAGGTACAACTAATACATGAAGCAGTAATATGGCAATATGTATATGCAACAGTCATGAAAGGTACTCTATCAGGTATAACTAATACATGAAGCAATAATATGGCAATATGTATATGCAACAGTCATGAAAGGTACTCTATCAGGTACTACTAATACATGAAGCAATGCATATAAAATAAATGCGGAGTATAGGATAAAACATGTCATCCTCATGGAATCCTCATCGTGGCAGGACTAGTGTCCATCAAGACAATCTAAATCCCAAATTCCTCAAATCGGCCCTCAGAACGGCCCTCATATCGGCCCTCATATCGACCATAAAATCGGCCCTCATATCGACCATAATATCAGTCCTCATAGAGACCATAATATCGGCCCTCATATCCTGTAAGTCTCACGGGACCGGAGTGTCAAACATCAACACCGGAAAACATCATGAAAACTAGTGCCTAGCATTGACACATAAAAACTGATCTATCAGGCGTCGTCACCACGACTGGCCCTGATAGGTACGTATCATATGATATCGAAACCCGAATGCCCAGCTTCGACAATCAAAATTCCACGTATCCATACGTACATGACTCCGGTCGATATCTCCGCGATCACCGACGAGTCCAATACTGTCACCGGTAGGTAGGATTCCCCCACTAAATCATCGCTATCACCTGCGACAATCTTTCCCCGGGGTACCTCCGGCCTCCACCATGTACCCGTACACAGCCCACTCCACTCCTCGCATGGGGTATATATCACAATCTCAGAACCGAGAAATCTCATAGTGGACGCTGAAATATCATATCAAGAGAAATCGGGTTTTTCAAATAATGCATAATTTTATGAAACTACCACGGTCCTCAAATCCAAAAAACATCAAGTAATGAATAAGTATAATTGCATGAATCATTATGATGATATATTATGTAGGTGTACATATATGTCAGCGTCACATACCACTGATATATATACGCAGGAGTAAAACATCCATGAAATATAATATATGCAACATGAAACAGTAATATGAGCATATAAAGGAAAAACTGCTGTTTAACTACAAAAAGTTATTAAATATACCATGCGGTTCTTAACTTCTCCAAAATCCAAACAACAGCATATAAAGGTGAACATGTAGCTATAGCCAGGTATGCGTAACCATGTCGGTATAGCAAGATATGTGTATCTACCTATCACTAATGATGTAATACTCTCCAGGCATGTGTGTAGCTATATCAAGCTAGGTATGCGTATATACATATCAATAATGATACAATACCCTCCAGGTATAAGTGTAGCTGTATCAAGCTAGGTAAGTGTATATGTAAGTATGTATGCAAGATGTACATGTAGCTATATCTTATATGTGTATATACCTATCACTAATGGTACAATACATGTAGGTATAGGGTAGCTAGCATATAGGCATGGCAAGGCATATGTGTAAGCATGTAGGTATACTGGTAAGTTACATGTCATATGCATAAAGGAATAGGAATCAATGCCCCAATGTCCCTAACCAAGCAATATCATTTATGTATGTGTGTTGTGCGGGTCATGGCAATTATTGACGGTGTGTGTGGCAGTGCTCGTGAAACATGAACCGTCAATAATGGTGTTGTGTCTCATTAATACTAAGTCCATACACAATAGGAAATGAGATATGCAACAAAGGTTCACATGCACAATCAATGTCCATATACTTATTTAATCTAGCCCAGACGCATAACGCCATGCATGCGATTCCCCTGTAGATGTTAAATCTACTCACTGATGATCTGGGGTTAAGTAAAGCCAACCACTCGCTTTCCCTTCTTTGCAGCGTCCGAAGTCCTCGCCTGCGACCCTAAGATCATAAAATCATAAAACAAGTGTATATTAGCAATCGACCAATAACACGTATCTACTACGTTCGACCGACACACCAACTCCAAACATACTCTCAAGTGTTCGACTAGTGGGTAACATGCGTAGCGACACTACGAAACCAACTCAAGACCAACAACAACACAACGCTACGAACCGTATCGCATAACATAACGCGCTAGTCGAAATACTAGAAAACAAGCAAAGTGATCCCAGATTTTGCTACACCAACAATTTGTAAAAGTTGCACGTACCACAAAACCACACACAACCCCAGAGACCCCTACCTAAAACACAACCCCCAGCCCCTACTCTGGCCGCAAATTGCGGCCAGAACCAATAAAACTGCGGCCTGAAAGAAAGGGATTGGGCTCGGGTTTTTATGGTGGGTTCTAGGTCACTACACAAGGTCACTGTGATGGGAACTTTTCCAACAAACACCTGGTTTGATAGCAGATCATCCGAGACCCCAAACTACACTAAAAATACGATATTTGCACGAAACGGAACATTACGCGTTCTAAACTGAAACTTACAAGCTACATAACATTAAAAGGATCTACTTAACAGATAGAGATCATTACCTACTTCCACAAGCTCAAATATCCTAGCTTTCCAAGCTCCAATGGATCCTAGAGGCAAAACAAGTCAAGAAAAGGGATTTGGGTGTGATTTTGTGATGGAATTGTGAAGATTTGTGAAGGAAGGGTTATGTGTTCAGTTGAGAGTGAGGAGTATGAAGAAAAGATGAGAAAGAAATAAGTGAGAGAGAATGAGAGAGGGTGAGATGAAAAAAGAGAAAGAGGTGAGTGTAGGGTAAACTAAACCTTAATCTTACTCTCCCCTCACCTCCATTAATGCAACCATTAATGCCCACCATTAGTCACTATGCCACCTCCTCTCCAAAACAAAAATCTCACACAAATATTGAGGGTTAAGGTTAAGGTTTAAACAAAGGATTAGGATTAGGTTAAGGTTT
Source organism: Agapanthus africanus (assembly GCA_030015575.1). Lineage (NCBI taxonomy): Eukaryota > Viridiplantae > Streptophyta > Magnoliopsida > Asparagales > Amaryllidaceae > Agapanthus > Agapanthus africanus. Next base: position 679,991,157 of record JASDDO010000019.1, read on the forward strand.
CATGATCACTAAACTAGATTAACACAAAAAAACCCTCACATTAACATGCACACGTGTGTGCAAGACCAAAACAATTAATAATAAAATATTAATTAATTGTTATAAAATGTGAGGAAACCGAATAGGTAAACTTTTTACAGAAATCCCGCATCATCGTTTAATTAACACTAATCGAAATCCTAAGGTGTTACAATCTCCCCCCTTAAAGAAAATTCCTCCCCGAATTAAAATTCTTACTATGCATACCTTCAAGAGATGAGTGCAAAACTCCTAAATCTCGTACGCAGCCTCCCAAGTGATCTCCTCACTATACGGCTATGCCAAAGAAACATCCATAGATGGCACGACCCTTGACTGAAGTTTCTCCACCTGCCGACCCACTAACACTATCGGCTGCCGGTGAACGAAAAGATCGCGTCCAAGCTAAATGGTCTGATGCCAAATCATGTGAGAAAGGTCATGAAGGTATTTGCAAAGCATCAACACTAGAAATATGGTATGAATACTCAAATATCTGGGTGGAAGTGCCAACTTATAAGCAACGGAACTAACTCGCTCGAGAATCTCAAAAGGACCTACAATCTGGGACTAAGCTTCCCAAAACTCTACACGCCATTTATCGGAAAAATCCGCAGGAAAACATGATCTCCCACCGCGAACTCAACTCTGCGACCACCATGATCGGCATAAGACTTCCCTCTGCACTGGGCTGCCCTCATCCTGACTTGAACCAACTGGATCTTCTTCGAAGCTTCTCGGCTAGCTGGGGTCCAAAAATCCTACTCTCACAAAATCAGTAAAACAGATTGGCGATCGACACCACCTACCACACAAGGCCTAAAAGTTGCCATTTGAAACGTCTCCTAATAACCATTATCGTAGGAGAACCCCATCAATGACAAGTGACGATCCCACAGCCAACAAACACTTAGTACGTACGCACAAGCATATCCTCCAGAGTCTGTATAGCCCACTCTCACTAACCATCGGTCTACAGATGGAACGCGGTGCTAAAGCTGAACCAGTACCTAAGGCTTCCTGAAGCTCCTGCCAAAGACGGCAAATGAACTGGGTGCCTCTATTGGACACAACACATGAAGGAAATCCGTGCAAACACACAAACTCATCGAAGTACAACGAGCAAACTGAGCATAACCGGACAACAATCACCCGAATGGAGTCATACTCTCGACTAGACCTGGGTAGACCCACAGCGAAATTCATGGAGATTTGCTTCTATTCCCACACCGGAATGGTTAAAGGTTGCAACTCTCCAGCCGGTCTCAATACTCAACCTTAGCTCGCTGACAAGCCAAGCACTTCGAAACGAAATCCGAAACTTCACTCTTCATCCCTGCCCACCCATAACTATCTCACAAGTCACGCTACATCTTGGTGGCACTTGGGGTGAACACAGAAAGCTGACTGATGTGCCTGCTCTAGGACCTCGTGTCTCTACCCATCAGTATCGGGTACACGCCATCGAGTCCCTAACATAGCACACCCTTGTCATAAATCAAGAACTCCGAATCTTTACCCTGCCGAACATGCTCAGAATCTCAAACAAACGAGCATCGACAGGCTGTGCCTCACGAAAATGATTAAGTAAAAGTGGACGGGCGCGGACATGAGCAAGCTGTCCCCTAGTAAAGATGAGCCTAAACTGTACTGATCTGTCGCACAAGAACTGTAAATCTGCATAAGACTGTCTCTGAACTGCGCACAACTAGAACAAGCTACCCCCGGGCCTACGACTCAAGCATCAGCTAACACAATCGCCTTGCCACGGGTAACAAAGGACCTCACAAACACAATCCTTCACAAGCTCCATCCAACGGCGCTGTCTCAACTCAGATCCCTCTGCAGGAAGATTAAGCTCCGGTGGTCCGTGAAAATCTGACACGACTCTCCGTACAAGTAGTGTCCCCAAATCTCCAGCACAAGACCACCGCGGCCATCTCCAGATCATGAGTGGGATAAATCCTGCTCGTACTTCCTCAACTGTCGGGAAGTATAAGCGATAACTCTATCATGCTACCTCAGCACACGATCGGACCCCACTCATGAAACATCACATAAATCGACAAGTCGCCCGATCCTGAAAGCAAAGATAGATCTGGTGCAGTCGCCTACCAAGTCTTCAACCACTGAAAACTCAGCACGCATGCCTCAGTCTAAAGAAAAGGAACTGTTAGTGTATATGCCCTAGAGGCCATTAATGTATCATACTAGTTTGTATATTACTTAATGGAAGCTTAGGATATTCACCTTGTATAGACAATCTTGCTCAAAATAGTAGTATGCTACTTGGTTTGTTTCTGCTTTAATGTGTACTTGTGTTTATTTTAGTATATCACCTATACACATTAGTGGAGCCCTTAGGATCTTTGCTTGATTACCAACGTTGTGATGGCAGTCATACTCGTGGGGGCTGGGTAATCCACAAGCACATCCTTATGCAGGTCCCTAGTCGTAGGACTATCGAGACAGGGCATCGATACTCCGGAGTAGACTAGCGTATGCGCTTCTCATCCCAGCAGGGGAGACGGTCTATCCCACAACCGTCAGTACGTCGTACTTGAGATAGTATGCGGGTGCTCGTTAGGTTACGAGTACACTGGACAGGACTCGTCGGGAACTGTTGGTTGGTACTATACCTATCGTCAGTTATCAGTTCCCAGGTGACACGAGTATAGCTTAGTCCGCTGACTTGACACTGTCACTTCGCCTCGAGTGTGTTCCCACTGTACTTAGATTACTACCCTACCACGGCTCAAAGGAGTCGTGCAAATAGGTAGTAGTTGGGTGCAGTCCCGAAGCACTTGGAGGCAGTGATGGTTAGACAGGATTCGTCTCTCCCGGTATTGGGGGTTGATATCGCGCTGTGTCTAGGAGAGCCATTACACAAAGTCCCTGGCCAGGGCAAGCGAGATATACTGGTAGGTTTCCAGTGTTATCTCAGGGTGTTCTGGGCTACACTCCGACAAAACTTGTACCTCTATTAGGGGACTGACGTTTACCGCCCCCTAGGCCCGCCATGCGATATTCTCAGACGAACAGACCGGACTGTACGCAGATTGTCACATTCAGGCTCAGTAGGAGTTCAGATGGGTTTCACCTCGTCAGTCTTCTTATCGGCATCTACCTGGGGGCCGTTACGCACAGCTAGTGCTGCTTGCGGTCTGTAGTTAAACCCACTGCCAGCGTAGTACCGAGTCTTTAGAGTCCCACACAGAGAGCTATTCGCCTTTAGGCAAAAGAGTAGAGGTCGCATGGTTTTGCGACAGGGTCCGGTCACATCCGCACACTTGTGCACGTTTAGTATCCGGGCAGTTATCACTAGCGGGCTTTGGTTTAAGCTAGATCCTAGTGTACGTTTTGGGATTGGTTTTATCTCGTTTGTATTCGTGTTCCTCGGAACGCGGATGCGGGTGTGTATGCACAGTTGACAGAGAGACAGAGACAGAGGATTCTTATTAGGGTTGTTGACTGTTGACTTTTGCTAAACCCTAATGAGAATAAGAAATATGATTAACAATAATATTAATTAAGTATTATTGTAACATGGTTGTTGATGGTTGACTTTGTTGACTTCGTTGACCGGTTGACTATGTTGGACTTGTTGACCTTCATCATTACAATGGCTATCATTTCATGGCAAAGACTTTTGCTTGCTTGTTTCTTTTTGCAAAATGAGTGCGTGAAATGATATGGCCATTTTGACTTGAACCATCACATAATACTCAATTACTATTATTTGTTATGATGATTTTGGATTATGAGAGCTTGGATGGCAAAAGTCTTGCTCATTCTTTCATTTCCTTTCTCTCTCATGCTTTAGCTCTCCTTTTTCCTCTTGCTCTCTCACTAGTTCATGGTTCACTTGTCTCATGTGTTGAGAAGCAATAACCATAGAGATAAAACCCAACACACTCCTCTACTCATCGTAGTTCACAAGGTTTAGCAAACCAAGTGTTCTAGTTTCCTCAAGATTGAGGTTGAAGCCAAAGGTAGAAGCTTTCAGGTGGATCCATCTTCGGCACAAAGAGACGAAGAGGAGAGAACCATCCGACCACCACAAGGAGACCAAGAGAAGGAGTTCAAGTTAAGGTATAACCCCTAACCGAGTAGGTAAAACTCTTGTTAGGTTTGTTAGATAGTTGTTTAACAAAGATCCGTATTTTGAGTCCATGTTACCACCAAAAGAAAAATCGTTTTTCATCATTTCCGCAAGCCCGTAAGTACCGGGAGAGGTAACGTGGACTTACAGTGTTATCAGAGCCTAGTTAAACACTATCTAACATGTTAGCAAAGTAACTAGAAGTTCGATCGGAGAAAAAGTCATGAAACACGCCCGAAAAGTATAGTTTCTGCCGATTTTTTTTCTTGTTCAAAAAATAATAAATCTTACACAAAAAATCGGCTCAGGCTTTTTATAACACACTGTAGAAAATTGGTCTAGGGACTCGGTCAAACCGCCGCGGAACCGCAGCAGGAGCATGCTCCCGCCGCGGATCCGCGGCCGAGTTGACTCGGTCGTGGAGTGTGTTCAGGGGGTGTTTTGGGATTTTTGCAATATGTTTTTTCTGCCCAGATTTTTCAGAAAGCAAAATTTGTTGTTGGGGTCCAAAAATCCGTATTTTGATTGAACTTCTAAAGACTTTGGCTAATGGGTTATATCTGTGATGTGATATATGTATTGAACGTCTGCTAATCACTATACGTCGATTAGTGGGGGTTATACATATCCGTGATCTGTAATGTTGATGGTATGTGTATATGAATTCATTGGATTGTCGCGGATGAATAGCCGGGGGGTTGTGAGATGAGAGTTTTCTTTTTCTTTCAATTCATGTAATTTGTAATTGATGTATAATTATTTATATGGCCGCATAACCGGGATGGGGTTGTAGCCATCATTGTATAATTTCTTTTACTGTTTTTTTCTCCTAGGATAGGCCCAAGGTGGGGTGCACAAACTACCGGGTATCTCGAAGTGCCGAGTGGCCTACTCACGGTGTTGAGGGAGGTTGCTTCGCTTCGGGTACTTGGCGGGTAGTTTGCCGCACCCGTAGGGGTCTAGGGTGGGGTCTTGGCTATTCATCGTGACCGTGTAATCCGCTCTTCGTTACAGGCTCATACGGATTGTGGATTCCTAGTATATCCAATGTGTTCATCTGTGATCTGGAATGGCTATCATTGCATGTGACGAATGTGTATATCTATATATGATATCTATTTAGGCGTTGCTTATGTTTTGCATCCGCGCTAGTCCAGCCCCCGCTTTGTCGTTAGTTAAGTAACCTAACGGGTAATGACGGGGCCCCGTGGCGAATGCGGATGGTATAAGCGTACGTCATATTTTCGTTATTTTCTGCAATGGTAGGATTAAATAATGGGACGCATTAAATTAATGCAAGAAAATAAACCAAAGTTAAGTCGTTGGAACACTTTCAAAACCGCTCGGTTTCCTTTCAAAAACAACTTTTAAAACGCGGAGCTTAAGCCACTCCTTTTAAAAGAAATCTCGTTCCATCGATTATATCAAGTTCACTATGTTCACGGTTTCGCCAAAACCATCCGTAGCCCTCCATCATTTCAGTTAAATATTCGGTAGTATTCAAGCTATGTATTTTGACCACACGCCAAGGCATAGTGATTGGTAGCTATCGGATATTTATCTGTTGCATAGATAGAATGCGTTGGTTTGAGACAGTCGTTCTGCCATTTTGGCCTACGTCAAGGGTAGGTATGGGTGGGTTCAAATTAACCTGGATAATGATGGGAAGAACTTGACATGTGACTTATGACATTTTGACCTCACGCCAAGGTCATAAGAGCATGGGGCAAAAATCCACATCGGGAGTTTCAAAAGAACTGAAACTTGCTAGAGCTGCATACCATTTGGAGTGTGATGATTCTGGTAGGATTCCTTCAGTTTTGTCACGCGATGATATTTGGATCCCGATCCTACTGTGAGTATATGCTACTCCTCGGGAAATTTCTCACTTAACGATCAATGCTATAAACTAAGTAGGTGTCTAGAAAGGTGTTAGCGGGACTACGCCCCCAGGGAAAAGAGGTTATTTAATTAAGGAACTTCGCGAAAGAGTTGGAAAACCTTCCTCGAAGTACCGACACTAGCCTGGCTGAACGGTTAAGCAAGTATTGTACGGTGAGATTGATCCTGACTAATTCTTCCTTTTTGGTTTGAGGAGGGATTCGAGAGACAGTGGGAGCCATCCTGTTTAGACAAATTAAAAACCACTCTAAACTTGCAAGAGCATCATGCTAAAGTGTTTCTTCTCTCTCTCCTAATTGCAGCGACCAAACATCATGACTGGACTTAAGTTACTAGTAGATAAAAACATACTGACAGGGCCAAACTACAAAGATTGGCTCAGGAATGTCAAAATGGCAATCACTTATAACAAGTTGGGGTATCTCCTCACCATCAAAGCTCCCCTTGTCCCAGGTCCCAAAACCAGCGTCGCGGATAGGGAAATCCATAAGACCTGGGAAATCGATTGCGCGAAGGCCAAGTGCCTCGTGCTTGCCTCTATGGACAATGAACATCAGAGGAGGCACGAGAATATGGACCTTGAATCCATATTTCTCCATACAAAAGAACTTTATGGAGAGAAATCCTGTATCGCCAGATACGAAGTCTCGAAAAACCTGTTTTCGGCGAGATTGGCCATCGGATCATCGGTAGCGGAACACGTGCTTAAGATGATTGGTTTCATTGAGGAGCTCGCCGACCTTGGGACCACGTTAAAGAACGAGCTCTACACGGACTTGATTCTCCAGTCCCTTCCTTCCACTTACGCCCAGTTTATCCTGAACTTCAACTTGCAAGAAAAAGAAGTTGAACTTTCAGAACCCCTCAACATACTGAGGAGTGCAGAGGGCACCCTACAGAAAGGTAGGGAAACATCCACTTTGTTTGTATTAGAGATAGTGCCCTCAGAGTCAATTATTGGATCACAGGCACGTGATTGCAATGATTGAGGGAGGACCTATCCCGGTAGGACAGTCTTACTCAAGATGATAGTATGCTATCTGGTTTATCTTTATCATCGTATACTGCTTTAGGTGACCTGACAGGTCGCTATTACACGTTGATAGAGCCCCTAGGATTCTTGCTTGACTGCCAGCAGTATGAGGGCGATCATATACGTGGGAGCTAGTGGTCTATAAGCACATCCTTAAAAGGTCCCTAGTCGTGGGAGTTTCGAGATAGGGCATCGATACTCCAGAGTAGACTAGTGTATACATTCGAGACCCCGACGAGGGGTGGTGGCCGGTCTCACAAGCCACTGGTGTCAGTTGGATCACCTAAGATGTATACAGGTGCTCATTGGGTTATGAGTACACCGGACAGGACTCGTCGGGAACATGCTAGTTGGTCTTATACCTGACGTCAGATAGCAGTTCCCTGGTGACATGTGTACAGGTTAGTTCATCGACCTGGGGATCGTCATTTGTCTCGTGTGAGTTCCCACTGTACTTTGATTACTACCCTACCACGCTCAAAGGAGACGTGCAAACAGGTTTTAGTTGGGTACAGTCCCGAGCCACATGCAGGCAGTGAGCGGATCTTCGGGGGTTCGTCTCTCCCGGTATTGGGGGTGAGGTCACGCTGTGTCTAGGAGAGCCAGAACATGAAAAGTCCTTGGCTAAGGCAGGAGATTTGCTGGTAGGTATTCCAATAGTATCTCAGGGTGTTCTGGGTTGATCTATGACACGACTTGTACCGCTTTTGGGGGTCTGACTTTTACCAACCCCCTAGGCCCGTCATGCGATGCTCATAGACGAACGGACCGGACTGTACGGATATTGCCACTGACAGGCTCAGTAGGGTGTCAGGATGAGTTCGCTCATCGACGTCCCTTTTGGTCAATAGCTGGTGGCCCGTCATGTATGGCTAATATCTCTGACGTGCTAGTGGTTAAATCTACAGCCATAATATTGACGAGTCTTTAGAGTCCCCCACATTCAGTTGCTCAAGTTTTCGGGCGAAACGCTGTAGAGGCCGTATGGAGATATGGCAGGGTTCGATCAGATACGTGCGGTATTGCACGGATCATGATCGGACGGGTTTATACTAGTGGGCTTTGGTTTAAGCCGGATCCTAGTATAGTACAGTGTAGATTTTGTCTCATTGCATTTGTATTCGGTCGGAATACAGATGCGGGTGTGTATACACAGTATCGGGGTTTTCCTGTAATTTATTACGGGACCAGTTTTCTGGAGTTGCCAGTTTGCTTTCCGTTTCGGCCATATTTCTTTGTATCTTTCATTGGCCGAAGATTGGTGGAGGAGGGCGTATTTGCATTTGTGCAAATAAGCATTTGTGGAGGGTGTTCTTTGCATTTTGTTGGATCATGATGGTTGCACCATCCCTTGACCATTTGACTTCTTCTTTCATGATGGCTTGACTTTGTGTTGAGATGATGAGGTTGGTGGAGTGTGGGTTTGTGTTTGTGATCATTTTCTTTCATGATATCATTTGACCTCTCTCTCACTTGCATTATTGTGTGGCTCCCTTCATTTTGATACACACTTCTCCCCATTCTCCTTGCATGGGACGTCCACTAGAGGGGTGGGGGTTGATTCATTTTGGTGTGGGATTTTTCACTCTCTTGATGCTTGCAAAAATCCCCAAGTTGATCTCTAAAAGTTCATATCTCCTTTCCTCCACTAAAAGGCAACATCCACTACCCCAAATGAGACATAGCTTCTACACTATATTCTACAGCAAATCTTGGGCACGTCGACTCGCCAACTTCGTGGCCGAGTTGCCTCGGTATAGAGGTGGAAGCCCGTAAAAGAAGCCGGCGACGTGGTGCCCTTCCGGCGACGAAGTGGAGACTGGAGATTCCGCGGGAGATCGGGACGACGACGAGAAGACCGGAGGACACGGATCACTTGGTATACCTCTCTTCCTATCTTGTAGTTAGCTAGGACTAGTTTAATGGCCCGATCCGGATATTTAGTGTGCGGTGGTGCCGGTTCAGAAAATTAAAGTAAATCACCGCTTCCGCATTTTGGCCTCGGGATGGAGGCCGGGGCGCCGCCGTGCACTTACGGTGGTATCAGAGCCTCACCATTAACATAGTCTAGCTTTGTCTAATGTGTTTTACATTTCCGATCGATCAAAAATTCCAAAACCCGTATCTTTCCTTGCATCAGTTTCTGTCGATTTTTTTCTGGCTCGAAATTTTTTTAGTACATTGCAGAATCATGTGCAGGGAATTATAAGAATTCTGTAGAAATTTGATCACGTGATCGCTCTATACGACCGTGGAACCGCGACCAAACCCATGCTTGGGCCGCGGTTCCGCCGCAGTATTTGCAGATCAGTGTGCCAAATTTTTACAGAGAGCTCCTGTGATAAAAATATGGGTTTTGGAAAATTAATTTTGGGCCCAGAATTTCTTGATGTGTTACAGTAGTACTTGGGGCCCACTTGGTAAAATTTAATCGATCGGATGTTTTAAACACATTAGTTCACAGTATTTACATTATATCTGCGACCGTGAATGTCACTTGATCGGTAAATCCTGTCTAACTGCTATAGCCCGGTTAGACGGATTTGCGAACGTGACCTTCACGTTGATGTTCTGTGTATTGCTGTGATGTTGCGAATTGGTCGTGGGGGATAGCCTGGTTGCAGTGGTAGTACAGTTTTGTTGTATTATGTACATTTGATATTACGGGGCGAGCGTCCGACATGTGGACTGCCGTCACTGCCTGTTTGTATTTTTTTTTTGGGGCACGACCAGGTTGCGGTCGATGTACCCGTTGTATGTATATTTTACTTTCTATACTAGGATTACCCCGCGGAGGGGTGCACGGATAGCCGGGTTCTAGAGGGCAACAAGCGCGCATCTCATGGCATTGAGACGGAGGGGGCTTCACTCTAGAATTGGCGGGCTATTCGCCGCACTCGTAGGGGGTACAGGTTGACCCAGGAGGGGTGCCCAAGTTACCGGATTCCGTGAAGTGCTGGGTGGTCCATTCACGTTGCTGAAGAGGGCTTCCTCGCTTCAGGTTTTGGCGGGTAACTTGCCGCGCCCGTAGGGGTCTAGGATTTCATTGCACAGGCTATCCACACGACCAGGGGAACGTCGGGTTTCAGTAATGGCTCTGTGAAACCCGAGGATCCCAGATATCTGTATTGTTCTGTGATGCTGTACATTTCTGTGATGTTGCATTTTATCACGCCTTGAGCGAAATATTATATATTGATATATATATTAGTAGATGTTGTATATGTTTTTCATCCGCGCTAGTCCAGTCCCCGCTCTGTCGTTAGTTAGCTAACCTAACGGGTAATGACGGGACCCAGTGGCGAATGCGGATGGCATATACGTACATCAGTATATTTTCGTTCTTTATGGTGTGATCAATTGATGGGACTGCATTGATTCGGATCAATGCAAGTTAAAAACAAACCTAATTGATGTTGTTGGAACACTTTTCAAAAAGCTGTTATTGCAAGGACGTTCACTTTTGTTTTGCATCGTGGTATTCAGTTGGAATATCCTGCTCCTCAGTCGACGAGGCAAGGGCCGAGATCCCTTCACCGGGAGTGACCCCTTGGACAAAAAGTTTGCGTCAGGGCAATAACTTCACTATAGCCGATTACTTTTGCTTTGCACCGTGGTATTCAGTTAGAATATCCTGCACCCCATTCTACGGGGAAAGAGTCGAGATCCCTTCACCGGGAGTGACCTCTTTAGCAAAGGTTTTCGTCACTATATTTTTAAAAACTATCCGGTTCCTTCAACGATATCAAGTTCATTACGTTAAAGGTTTTCGCCAGAAACCATTCGTAGCCCTCCGTCGTTTCAGATGGGTAGCACGTAGTATTCATGCTATGTATGTTGGCTTTCGTCAAGGCATAGTGTATGGTAGCTGCTTGTTACCTTTCTGTTGCATAGATAGATGCGTTGATTTGGGACAGTCGTACTACTATTTTGGCCTTCGTCAAGGGTATGTACCGGTGGGTTCAAATTAACCTGGACAATGACGGGTAGAACTTGACATGTGACTTATGATATGTTGGCCTTCGTCAAGGTCATAAGAGCATGGGGCAAAAATCACATCAGGAGTTTCTAAAGAAACTGAAACTTGCCAGATATGCGCATACCTTCTGGAGTGTGGTGACGTGAGCGGATTCCGTCACGTTATCATGCGATGATAGTTGGATCCCGATTCCCACTGATGAGTTAGTTTACTCCTCGGGTGACCCCGACTAATTCTTGTTTCAGGTTTGGAGGAGAATTTGAGGTGACGGTGGGAGGTTTCCAGATTAGATAAATTGGTAACCATTCTGATCTAGGTTAGAGTGCACGCTGAGTGTTTCTTTTCTCTCTCTCTTCGGCAGCGACCATTGACCCGACCCTAAGACTATGACTCAGTGACCAAAATTAACCGAACCTTCTTAAACACTGGCTTTTGGATTGTCAGACTTGCAAACCTCATTGCCACTCCTACTTTTACCCTTTTCTCCAGGACACCCCGTATTACTACGAACGTCCACTTCCATTGGACAAAACCATCGTATGGTTAGATACGAACTCGAAGGAATTTATTCGAGGATGGTTTCCGGTTCTGGAGAAAATGGATAGGACTATTCAGTTGTCTTTTCCTTTTACCTTCTCTCAGGTTGCGAGTATTCTTTGGTTTAGGAGATAGTACACCTATTACGCAAATTGGATAGTCTTCTTCCAAACCTTAGGCTGGTGCCGAATGGTGGGGAATGAAGAAAACCAATTAGCATAACGATGGTGTACAGAATGTATTAAGTTAAGACAAAGCAAGGGATTAGTAAGAGGGCAAAGTAAACTGCGACTGCTATTCACGACCAAACCAAGTATTTCTTCGCCAATCCTAAAATCACCTTTGTATTTCTCTACGACACTCCGTATCACTATGAAGATCCACAGTTTATTGGATACTCCATCGTATGGTTATATACGAACTCGAAAGGAACTTGTTCCAGTTCGGGGATGGATTCTGGTTCAGGAGAAATAAGAATAAGGTTTATTCGGTTGTCTTTTATCTTCACCTTCTCTCGCATTGCGAGTGCTCCTAGGATTAGGACAGCACACCCATTATGCTTATTGGATAGTCTTCTTCCAAACCATAGGCTGGTGCCGAACGGTAGGGAAGGAAGAAAACCATTTGGCCTAAAGGGGTGTGCAGAAGGTAATGACTAAAGACATATAAAGATATTTGAAGAGGTGGCAAAGAATTATACGGTTACAGTCGTGAATCTGGAAGAGGCATTACTAGGAATACCGTGATACCCCATCGAAACATTTCAATGTTTCAGTTTCACTGTGTACTGTTAAAGGAAAACTGATTTCCTGATTAGATACTTACTCCAGGGTATGTATTTACCAGGTATGACTCTCACATCTGTATGGTTTCACAGATGATGAGTGGGAGTAAGTTATTGGGAATTAGATGATCATCCTCATTATATCGGGATTCGTTGTAATCGGTGATATTTGAGAAAGTCACCTGGGCGGTTTGCCGGACGGCAAATATTTGGTTTTGAATATCCGCTGTTGTGCACCAATTTCAAATTGATATATCTGTACGTCTATTTTCATAGAGTGAGATATACCTCTTTGAAATTATGTCTATGACATTTACCTATATCAGTGGATGGTTAGCTAAGGAGCATTAAACAACGGTGTAATTCTTCTCAACCATAAGTACAGTTTTTCAACCTACGACACACAGTGAATGAGTTATCAGACTCAAGGGACTTATACAGAGTATTGTATGTTGTCCAGGGTTCATCAGGACAGAGGGGTTGGTCCTCGTACTATATTCGGTTTACTTATGACTTCTCTAGTTTTTAGACAGGTGTTTCGTGGAAACACAGGGTTTGAATTTTGAGAAGTTATAGGTATTTGAATAAAGTAGAGAACCAGGTATTGCAAGTATCGGGATTCTTCAAAGTGATCGAAGATGTAGATACTTGTCTATGGTATTCAGTTGATAGTAGTGATTAAGAGAACTTGCTTCTCTTTCAGGTTACTCATAATTGGAAGCATTCCTAAGTTGAGTAACGCTGATCAGCCTCCTTCCATTTAGTTAACATGCACTGGAGACAGCTGCATGATTTGAATCTGGTTCAATTAAATCAGTGCCTCTGGTTCTATATTGGATATAGAACAGTTCATATCTTAACGATGTTAAGGTACGGGGAGTTATCTGGCTTATGCTTAAAACCAGACTCTGGATAACTCAAGGCGCGTTTCTGTAATGGCTGTCTGTGGGTTGACCCAGGCTATGACGAGGGTTGACTTTCTACCATCTGGAAGATCAATAGTGATATTGTTCTAGACTCGCCACAGTTTTGATAAAAATGGATTTTTTCAGAAAACAGTAGTGGGAGTATGGTAGAACTAGAAGTGATTCCAAAACCACAAACGATTACTGAAGTTTTGATAGGAACCTAAAGATTCAATCTGGTTTGACATTCCATTGGCCACTCCGCAGATAAGGTGGGTAACTTCAGGCACCCGAGAGGTACTCCGGTAGCCTCAAGGACGGTGACAGGGAAGTTCATGTTTACCCAGACTTGCCATTGCTGTTGTTCCAGGCTGTGAGACCCGGCAGGAGGATGAGTATAGCGTCGTTCTAAACTAGCTTTAGAAGTGTACGTGTATATGACTCTGCCAGAGGGTTGTCGCAGTCAGTGGGAGCAGCGGAAGCATTGGTGGACAGGTAGCTTATGTCTATTTATAGACTAAAGCAGATATAGCGGAGATAGATCATCAATTTCTGATGTGACAGTCATAGGTTTGACTTCATCAGAATAGGGGATGGATCTGTTAAGAAGGTAGTAGGGTGTGTTGTCATGGTATTTGGATGACATACATAGAGTAGGAAGTGATATTCCTATGCTACGATCGGTTATACTTTGGTCGTCATACAGTGGTTTCTCCACATGGGATTTGGACATTATATCATACATACTGGTTACTAGATCTATGGTTTTAGATCTAGATTTGGGTGGTTTCCCAATCAGGGTACTTAGACAACATTCTAAGAGTATTTAGAATGGACGACTCCTGGCACGGTAGTGTACCTGCAGGTGATGGAGTCACCCTCTCTAAAGGTGTCTTACAGACTAAAGGGGAGAGGGATGTGCATGATTGGAAGATCACTTGCTTAGGCAATTGAGTCAATCATGAGATGTCAAGTACCACACCAGATGTTGTTTTTGCAGTGGATGCAATAAGTTGACATTGATCCAATCCTGGAGAAACAGTCGGAAGCAGTTTTAGAACATAAGTGAATGTTCTAGGGATATGATAACGACAGCCTCATTAGGGAGACAGTTATCATTCTAGGCTTCCAAAGTGACCTGGACGACAGGGAGGTTGTCAGAGTTATAGTTTTTCCTTCTGACGAGGGGCAGTATTTTGGATAGGTAGGCCAAGGCAATAGTGAGGGAGGCATGGCGCAGGATACTGATTAAGTTCAGTTGACGATACAGTCTAAGAAGTTTGGATTTGGAGTTCATTTATGAGCTAGGTCCCATCAGACATCCAGACACATTCTAAGACAGGTATTGCTCATTTCGGGAGATGGGTTTCTCCGCGAACTTGAGATATAGAGAGACATAGAAAGAAACATCAAAGCGGATCCACTCACTGAGGCTATTCCTCGAACGCAATAGTTTCGCAAACGAGTATTGTGAGACTGACAAGTAGAGGAGTTGGGTGTTCTGTATCATACGGGCTGTGAGTATGCGACATCGCAATAATTAGCCTTGAGTTCAAGTGGGAGATTGTTGGAGATAGTGCCCTCAGAGTCAATTATTGGATCACAGGCACGCGATTGCAATGATTGAGGGAGGACCTATCCCGGTAGGGCAGTCTTACTCAAGATGATAGTATGCTATCTAGTTTATCTTTATCATCGTGTACTGCTTTAGGTGACCTGACAGGTCGCTATTACACGTTGATAGAGCCCCTAGGATTCTTGCTTGACTGCCAGCAGTATGAGGGCGATCATATACGTGGGAGCTGGTGGTCTATAAGCACATCCTTAAAAGGTCCCTAGTCGTGGGAGTTTCGAGATAGGGCATCGATACTCCAGAGTAGACTAGTGTATACATTCGAGACCCCGACGAGGGGCGGTGGCCGGTCTCACAAGCCACTGGTGTCAGTTGGATCACCTGAGATGTATACAGGTGCTCATTGGGTTATGAGTACACCGGACAGGACTCGCCGGGAACATGCTAGTTGGTCTTATACCTGACGTCAGATAGCAGTTCCCTGGTGACATGTGCACAGGTTAGTTCATCGACCTGGGGATCGTCATTTGTCTCGTGTGAGTTCCCACTGTACTTTGATTACTACCCTACCACGCTCAAAGGAGACGTGCAAACAGGTTTTAGTTGGGTACAGTCCCGAGCCACATGGAGGCAGTGAGCGGATCATCGGGGGTTCGTCTCTCCCGGTATTGGGGGTGAGGTCGCGCTGTGTCTAGGAGAGCCAGAACATGAAAAGTCCTTGGCCAAGGCAGGAGATTTACTGGTAGGTATTCCAGTAGTATCTCAGGGTGTTCTGGGCTGATCTCTGACACGACTTGTACCACTTTTGGGGGTCTGACTTTTACCAACCCCCTAGGCCCGCCATGCGATGCTCATAGACGAACGGACCGGACTGTACGGATATTGTCACTGACAGGCTCAGTAGGGTGTCAGGATGAGTTCGCTCATCGACGTCCCGTTTGGTCAATAGCGGGTAGCCCGTCACGTATGGCTAATACCTCTGACGTGCTAGTGGTTAAATCCACAGCCATAGTATTGACGAGTCTTTAGAGTCCCCCACATTCAGTTGCTCAAGTTTTCAGGCGAAACGCTGTAGAGGCCGTATGGAGATATGGCAGGGTTCGATCAGATACGTGCGGTATTGCACGGATCATGATCGGACGGGTTTATACTAGCGGGCTTTGGTTTAAGCCGGATCCTAGTATAGTACAGTGTAGATTTTGTCTCATTGCATTTGTATTCGGTCGGAATACAGATGTGGGTGTGTATACACAATATCGGGGTTTTCCTGTAATTTGTTACGGGACCAGTTTTCTGGAGTTGCCAGTTTGTTTTCCGTTTCGGCCATATTTCTTTGTATCTTTCATTGGCCGAAGATTGGTAGAGGAGGGCTTATTTGCATTTGTGCAAATAAGCAATTGTGGAGGGTGTTATTTGCATTTTGTTGGATCATGATGGTTGCACCATCCCTTGACCATTTGACTTCTTCTTTCATGATGGCTTGACTTTGTGTTGAGATGATGAGGTTGGTGGAGTGTGGGTTTGTGTTTGTGATCATTTTCTTTCATGATATCATTTGACCTCTCACTCACTTGCATTATTGTGTGGCTCCCTTCATTTTGATACACACTTCTCCCCATTCTCCTTGCATGGGCCGGCCACTAGAGGGGTGGGGGTTGATTCATTTTGGTGTGGGATTTTTCACTCTCTTGATTCTTGCAAAAATCCCCAAGTTGATCTCTAAAAGTTCATATCTCCTTTTGTCACGACCCGAAAGTACGGAACGTGACCGGCACTTAGATTACGAAGCGTCTAGAGGCACCACGTGACCTAAGTAAGCCGAAGCCCAGAGATCTAAACCATAAAAGAAGAAAAAGAAGAAAAGAAAAGAAAACAAGTAAAAAAAAACATCAGCAAATTTTACCAAAAATTTCGGCAGAGTCTCCTCTGTAAAAACTGGCCCCCAAACGGGTACAACAAGTATAATATGAATAAACAATAAAAAGCATCCCCAAACGGGTGATAGCATCAACGCCAACAGGCAGAAACAACCACAACAAGCACAATAATATACAACGCCAGAGGGCGAGGCTCAAAACTCAAAAGAAAGCAAAACCACCAGATCAGAATAATACAGGCGCGACTCTAAGGTCGAAGTAAAAGACTGGTCCAATAACTTATCAAGTAATACAAATATGGTTGATGGAGCTTACTAGATACAAATGAATGAATAAAAGTACAATGGTGGTTCGGATACAAGTGAACCAACCTACCGTGCCAATCGCCCTGAAGAAAAAATGTGCCAACAAGCTGCCACGGGAAACCTGTACATCGAACCTGTAAAGAATTTGGCACAACGGGGGTGAGTTGCCAACTTGTGAGTAGAAGACATCTACGAAAAGAAATCGAATGCACGACGCTATCCTAGGTCATAATAATACACTACTATATCCCAAACATCTAGTAATAGCAGGGTAATACTACGTGTAAGTGCAAATACTCCGTGTCGTGTCAGTGCCTCATATAGTACTAAGTCATATGAAATGAAATGCATGCACCATGAATGTAAAGTCACAAATCCTGAAATCCAGATATATATGTATGAGAACCTTTAGCCGTTATCATAGTAAAGTGTGTATAAGCATCTGAAATCTCAACAATGAAATCCATGGAAATCCGTGTCAAGCATCGACACAACACATGTAACCTCAAGTATCAATATGTCGGGCTCCGTCAGTCCGGATCGGCCCATATCATCAAATCCCACGACAAAGGTCGGTATCCTCCGGATATCCGCCGCGCCAGACATCACCGGTAGGTAGCCTTCCCCTGCCAGGCTCATCGTCTACAACTCGATCTTCTTGCCCCGGGGTACCATACCGGGCCCACCATGTACCCGAGACGGTTCATCCACTCCTCGAATCGGGTCTCGAAATCCATCAGAAAACATGAAATACTCATGGTGGACGACACATACATCACGAGAAAACCGCATCTTATTTTAAAAAAAAGAGAAGAGGAGAGAGAGAGAAGTTTTTATATATTTTTGCGGTTTTCCCCAAAAATCCAGAAATCTCATAGAAATCCAAATCTCAAAATCATGAGTACTATATGATAAGTGTCGGCATATGCCCATAATACTGCATGATAACACGAAAATATGAATGCATGAATGTCTAAGTAATGAATGTCATGTCTTATACTTAACATCAGAGAGTGATCACAATACTACATCGGTTTAGTTGTTAACTGATTCTATCAATAAAAGATAATATGATCTAAAGTGTACGTGACATAGCAATTACCGATGTTGATGTTTGTGAGCCGGCAAATAAGTGTGCGTGGAATATGCGCATCATCGGTAATGGTGCTGGTGTCCTAACAGGTAAGGTTTATACTATTTATAGCAACATATGTATGAACATGCAACATTATGATTACAGTGTGAAAGTAAAGACGAATGTATATTACCTACTCATTTAATATACTAATACTACTACCACTATATGACTCGAACCTAACCTAGTGTCCATCTAACCTCCTAAGGAAAACTAAACCTAAGAACTAGTCAATAGAAATAAGAGTCTACCTAAGGTCTGAATCAATATCTCTAATAGTCGGCGATCCCGCCTCAACAGCGTCACGCACGTAGTACGGCTTCCTCGAATCAAGAGTGCGGATCAATCATCAAATCTAAGCCTCGTACGGTAAAATCCATCGTACGGCATCCCAATGTCGGGGTACGGTCAAGTATCTCCTAGGTGTCTCCTCATTCGTATAATGTCATATGTATCATATTGTGATTAAGTCATACTCATATGATATCGGCATCAGGTCACACCAATATAATGTCGAAATCAAGTTATACATATATCATATCGTAATCAGTCACAAGTTACAGTCCGAGTACTATTCTAGCGTCCCATGTACATCAATATCACCACCACACTTTGTAATTTATATATTCAAGTTCATTATCTCATTCCCTAATGATCCGCTAACACTTTATTACGACTGTATAGTCAAAAATCACGGCATCAAGTCCAGTTATACTATTTCATCATACCTCGGATATCATATCACATCACTGAATCACCTATATGTGTTGTATATATATGTATATAGCTATACCTAGTTCTATATATATACACATACACGTACCCCATGTCGTTTTTCAGTGTGTGCGCGGGTGTGTTTCTATCTGAAACCTACGAACCTCTTCCAAGGTACTCATCCTCTGATATAGTTTTCCTAAATCAGTCTAGTCCAGCCTAGGGTCAATACTAGGGTCCTACTAGGGTCACGTCTTCCTAATGTCAATAAGTACTATTCCTATTCTACGTTGCGGGGGTGCTAAACGCCATCCACCCGACTTCCCCCCGTAGATATGCATCTACTTATCTGGTCCATGTCTGCCGAAGACAGTGTCGCCATCCTCCTCTTCATCGCCCGCAGTCCACGTGAGGGTACCTAGACGCAAACATATAAATAGCATTGTAAACCGAATCACATAAAAAAGTCAAACGATACGAAGAGCAAGCACAGGTTAAAACCTATGTCCCGTCCACGCAAAAGAACCAAATACCGCTCGATATCGGCGTACAAACTCCGATGGATCGAGATAACATCATCAAACAACTTGTAGTTTTAAAACACATTACTTATATTGTAAAACATGATCAAATTCATCGAAACACTAAAATCGATCAAATCGTCCGTTTTCGAAAAACCCGAAAATGCCAATTTACCGTTTTTCATCGAAACTTGACATTTAAATGAAACCAATGGTCATAAAACTCATTAAATAGCATTACTAGACTATACAAACCATTACTATATTTTTATTACACAATTTTGCATTTATTTGAAATTTCTAGTTTGCAACTTTTAACAATTTTAACATTTTCCAAGCAAAATACCACAATTCCACCTCAAAACATGATTTTGCATAAATTAATCACTTAAACCACAATTTATGATGATAATGATGTAATGAAACTATAATTATATTTTTAATCACATTTATTTAGAAATTCCTAAAATCTAGTTTACAAAATAATAGTATTTTATTACTATTTTTCCAATTATCAAAATAATCTAGTGATCAAACTAAGTTTTTCATTCAATTAATATGCTAATATTCTCACTAAAATTACCATCTAATGATAACACCCTTAATAAGAATTTTATTTTACCCACAACACATTTTAGAAAAAATCTAGTTAGCTAAATAGTTTAAATTAAACAATTTCGATCAACAATTTATTATACCACCACCATGCAAGAATTTTCCACTCTAAAAGATGTTAAACTAGCTATTATAACCCTAATTAATTAACAAAAACCACCTCTTGAATTTTCAAACCCTAACTTGAATTTTAGAATTTGCAACAAGAATTAATCTAATTAATCTAATTATGCTTTAAAAGAAATATCTAATAGAAATAAAACAAAAGAGAAGGATTTATACCTCCACAACCTCATGTCCAAACTTGAAAATGAGCCTCAAAAATACATGCTTTCCCACTCCAAAATCCATGTAGAGAAGAGTAGAGAATAAAGGGTATGAAATAATTAGGTTTTTGTGGAATTTAAATTGGATTTTTGTAGTATTTTTGATGATTTTTGAATAAAAATGAGGTGGAAAATGGGAGGGGCAGCCATGGTGATGGGGAGGCCGGCCACAATAAGGGGAAGAGGGAGAAACACATGAGAAATGGTGTAGAAACTTCTCCAAAATGTCATCATCTTAATGTCTTTTCATGCTTTATTCATTTTCTTTTAATTCTTTTCTAAAATAACTCAAGAAAGATCTAGAAACAAGGAAAAATTTGCAAATAAATTTTGCATGATACACACTAAATTCTAATATGCCATGGTTCATTTTTACAAATTAAAACCATTTAAATTTGTAATTTACACTAATTTAGTGTAAAAATAAAGCTTATGTTAATATTTAAAATAATTAATTTAGGAAAAATATTTTATTAAACCAAAAATTTATAAGTGGCTAAATAAACACTATTTACTAGTAATTTCATAATTAAAATAGATATTTTTAAATTTATAGTGAAAAACAATCACGGTTTGGTTTTACGAAAAATATATTTTACTTTACCGAAAATCCTAAAATTCACTTAAACACTTTTATTCATTTAATTATTTATTTTATTATTTTTAAAATGTTACAATTTTCCCCCCTTTAAGAAATTCGGTCCCCGAATTTAAATTAACACTCCCCTTCCAAATACTAAAACATTTAGCAAAATACTCAAATCGTCGGGGCTCGGAAATCATTAATACATAACGAAAATCAACTCCGTCAAGCATGACGCAATCATCGGAGTTATGGCGATAATGAAATATCATAACCCAATGTGAAAACCATCATAATATACATCAATCTATAACTTATATATAGTTCGCATCCTAGTAAAATCGCCGAATCATCATAATAAAGCAGCATACAAAAACCCCTTCTTGAAAATCGCTGTGCAATGCACGTGTCACGGTCTAAGTAGCGGACGTTTAATTTTTTTTAAAATGTAGCTACATATATATCTTTTATTTAACATACACGTCCCGCCTGGTTACTAACTCAAATAATAATGATCATGAAAACATACTGCTCAAACTAAAATCAATCCCAATCACATCAATAAAATGTCATGTGCGTCCGGTGCGCACTGAAATCGAAACCAAATGCAGAAACCATGAATACCCACAAAACAAAACTAAGTGCAACAGGTGTGCACCAAAAATATCTGTCAAGTGCAACGGGCGTGCACGACTCACTATCAGGTGCATCTAATCTGCACAAAACCCCGATTTAGTGCATCTGGTGTGCACAAAATCGCATCAAGTGCGCCAAGTATGCGCAAGAATCCTAATCAGGTGCACATGGAGCACGAAAACATACATTGAATATCAAAATCGAAATCACAGCACAAAAATGCATGAAAATTTGGTCGAAACATATGTCAAAATCACGTGTAACCCCTATGCACGAAATCAAATCAAAAAATCTCTAAAAAATATATAAAACCAAATCAAGTGTACTGGGTGCGTACTAAACCACATCAATACAACTGATATAAGAAACACAGATAGAATGAAGGTACACACAGGAAATACCAATCGTAGAACAAGTCCTCAAAATACAAAAATCCAATCAACGAAAATAGGAAATTCAAATCACTAAATCACAATCGTAAATACTATCGTCAATGTGCGCCTCTTTCCTCTGATGTCGACCGCTTCGAACTCGTTCTTTCATAGGTGTGCTGACTGCGCTACCAACGGCAATACTCATGTCTAGAGTCTCCCACATAGTCGATCCCTTCACTTGATATCCGGACTACATTAAACTTCTCGATCGATCCATCAAAATCCCATAATTCCCCGAGAGCTCAACACTCAAGTACAGTTTAAAAATATCCGGTACATACCCCAGCATCGATGATCCAGCTGTAGAAGGGCAAACCCAAGCCTCACTAATGGCACAGCGGAACTGCCGTAAACCCTAAGGTTCAAGGGCGTTCTCGTGGTCATTATGTCGAGTTAGGGTTTCATTCTTCTAGAGGGTCCATCGAAATACCTGCATGTTCTTCCGAATACTTTAAACTTAGGAAATGGTTTTCTGATAATCGTTCGAACCCTTTAACTTCATCCGGACGGCATGTGAATACCCTTCGTCCGCACGCTAAGCAATGCTTCAGTCCTCAAGAATAACCAATACTCTAATGGTTACTGCATTCGAGCCGCATCTCCCTCTGCCCGTTGGTAACAGAAACCACCATCTGACATTGACGAAGATAGATCAAAGGAACGAATGAAATACGGTGCAAACAATGTAAATCCTAGGGCTCCTTAAGCAGAGTAGCGTATCGTAAGTATGCCGCGGACCATACCCACGGTACGTTACTCTACCTAACTCGCCTACTCCATCAACCAAGGGTCACCTAGACTTATACAAGGTTAAACCTAGCGCTCTGATACCAACTTTGTCACGACCCGAAAGTACGGAACGTGACCGGCACTTAGATTACGAAGCGTCTAGAGGCGCCACGTGACCTAAGTAAGCCGAAGCCCAGAGATCTAAACCATAAAAGAAGAAAAAGAAGAAAAGAAAAGAAAACAAGTAAAAAAAAACATCAGCAAATTTTACCAAAAATTTCGGCAGAGTCTTCTCTGTAAAAACTGGCCCCCAAACGGGTACAACAAGTATAATATGAATAAACAATAAAAAGCATCCCCAAACGGGTGCTAGCATCAACGCCAACAGGCGGAAATAACCACAACAAGCACAATAATATACAACGCCAGAGGGCGAGGCTCAAAACTCAAAAGAAAGCAAAACCACCAGATCAGAATAATACAGGCGCGACTCTAAGGTCGAAGTAAAAGACTGGTCCAATAACTTATCAAGTAATACAAATATGGTTGATGGAGCTTACTAGATACAAATGAATGAATAAAAGTACAATGGTGGTTCGGATACAAGTGAACCAACCTACCGTGCCAATCGCCCTGAAGAAAAGATGTGCCAACAAGCTGCCACGGGAAACCTGTACATCGAACCTGTAAAGAATTTGGCACAACGGGGGTGAGTTGCCAACTCGTGAGTAGAAGACATCTACGAAAAGAAATCGAATGCACGACGCTATCCTAGGTCATAATAATACACTACTATATCCCAAACATCTAGTAATAGCAGGGTAATACTACGTGTAAGTGCAAATACTCCGTGTCGTGTCAGTGCCTCATATAGTACTAAGTCATATGAAATGAAATGCATGCACCATGAATGTAAAGTCACAAATCCTGAAATCTAGATATATATGTATGAGAACCTTTAGCCGTTATCATAGTAAAGTGTGTATAAGCATCTGAAATCTCAACAATGAAATCCATGGAAATCCGTGTCAAGCATCGACACAACACATGTAACCTCAAGTATCAATATGTCGGGCTCCGTCAGTCCGGATCGGCCCATATCATCAAATCCCACGACAACGGTCGGTATCCTCCGGATATCCGCCGCGCCAGACATCACCGGTAGGTAGCCTTCCCCTGCCAGGCTCATCGTCTACAACTCGATCTTCTTGTCCCGGGGTACCATACCGGGCCTACCATGTACCCGAGACGGTTCATCCACTCCTCGAATCGGGTCTCGAAATCCATCAGAAAACATGAAATACTCATGGTGGACGATACATACATCACGAGAAAACCGCATCTTATTTTAAAAAAAAGAGAAGAGGAGAGAGAGAGAGAAGTTTTTATATATTTTTGCGGTTTTCCCCAAAAATCCAGAAATCTCATAGAAATCCAAATCTCAAAATCATGAGTACTATATGATAAGTGTCGGCATATGCCCATAATACTGCATGATAACACGAAAATATGAATGCATGAATGTCTAAGTAATGAATGTCATGTCTTATACTTAACATCAGAGAGTGATCACAATACTACATCGGTTTAGTTGTTAACTGATTCTATCAATAAAAGATAATATGATCTAAAGTGTACGTGACATAGCAATTACCGATGTTGATGTGTGTGAGCCGGCAAATAAGTGTGCGTGGAATATGCGCATCATCGGTAATGGTGCTGGTGTCCTAACAGGTAAGGTTTATACTATTTATAGCAACATATGTATGAACATGCAACATTATGATTACAGTGTGAAAGTAAAGACGAATGTATATTACCTACTCATTTAATATACTAATACTACTACCACTATATGACTCGAACCTAACCTAGTGTCCATCTAACCTCCTAAGGAAAACTAAACCTAAGAACTAGTCAATAGAAATAAGAGTCTACCTAAGGTCTGAATCAATATCTCTAATAGTCGGCGATCCCGCCTCAACAGCGTCACGCACGTAGTACGGCTTCCTCGAATCAAGAGTGCGGATCAATCATCAAATCTAAGCCTCGTACGGTAAAATCCATCGTACGGCATCCCAATGTCGGGGTACGGTCAAGTATCTCCTAGGTGTCTCCTCATTCGTATAATGTCATATGTATCATATTGTGATTAAGTCATACTCATATGATATCGGCATCAGGTCACACCAATATAATGTCGAAATCAAGTTATACATATATCATATCGTAATCAGTCACAAGTTACAGTCCGAGTACTATTCTAGCGTCCCATGTACATCAATATCACCACCACACTTTGTAATTTATATATTCAAGTTCATTATCTCATTCCCTAATGATCCGCTAACACTTTATTACGACTGTATAGTCAAAAATCACGGCATCAAGCCCAGTTATACTATTTCATCATACCTCGGATATCATATCACATCACTGAATCACCTATATGTGTTGTATATATATGTATATACCTATACCTAGTTCTATATATATACACATACACGTACCCCATGTCGATTTTCAGTGTGTGCGCGGGTGTGTTTCTATCTGAAACCTACGAACCTCTTCCAAGGTACTCATCCTCTGATATAGTTTTCCTAAATCGGTCTAGTCCAGCCTAGGGTCAATACTAGGGTCCTACTAGGGTCATGTCTTCCTAATGTCAATAAGTACTATTCCTATTCTACGTTGCGGGGGTGCTAAACGCCATCGACCCGACTTCCCCCCGTAGATATGCATCTACTCACCTGGTCCATGTCTGCCGAAGACAGTGTCGCCATCCTCCTCTTCATCGCCCGCAGTCCACGTGAGGGTACCTAGACGCAAACATATAAATAGCATCGTAAACCGAATCACATACAAATGTCAAACGATACGAAGAGCAAGCACAGGTTAAAACCTATGTCCCGTCCACGCAAAAGAACCAAATACCGCTCGATATCGGCGTACAAACTCCGATGGATCGAGATAACATCATCAAACAACTTGTAGTTTTAAAACACATTACTTATATTGTAAAACATGATCAAATTCATCGAAACACTAAAATCGATCAAATCGTCCGTTTTCGAAAAACCCGAAAATGCCAATTTACCGTTTTTCATCGAAACTTGACATTTAAATGAAACCAATGGTCATAAAACTCATTAAATAGCATTACTAGACTATACAAACCATTACTATATTTTTATTACACAATTTTGCATTTATTTGAAATTTCTAGTTTGCAACTTTTAACAATTTTAACATTTTCCAAGCAAAATACCACAATTCCACCTCAAAACATGATTTTGCATAAATTAATCACTTAAACCACAATTTATGATGATAATGATGTAATGAAACTATAATTATATTTTTAATCACATTTATTTAGAAATTCCTAAAATCTAGTTTACAAAATAATAGTATTTTATTACTATTTTTCCAATTATCAAAATAATCTAGTGATCAAACTAAGTTTTTCATTCAATTAATATGCTAATATTCTCACTAAAATTACCATCTAATGATAACACCCTTAATAAGAATTTTATTTTACCCACAACACATTTTAGAAAAAATCTAGTTAGCTAAATAGTTTAAATTAAACAATTTCGATCAACAATTTATTATACCACCACCATGCAAGAATTTTCCACTCTAAAAGATGTTAAACTAGCTATTATAACCCTAATTAATTAACAAAAACCACCTCTTGAATTTTCAAACCCTAACTTGAATTTTAGAATTTGCAACAAGAATTAATCTAATTAATCTAATTATGCTTTAAAAGAAATATCTAATAGAAATAAAACAAAAGAGAAGGATTTATACCTCCACAACCTCATGTCCAAACTTGAAAATGAGCCTCAAAAATACATGCTTTCCCACTCCAAAATCCATGTAGAGAAGAGTAGAGAATAAAGGGTATGAAATAATTAGGTTTTTGTGGAATTTAAATTGGATTTTTGTAGTATTTTTGATGATTTTTGAATAAAAATGAGGTGGAAAATGGGGGGGGTCAGCCATGGTGATGGGGAGGCCGGCCACAATAAGGGGAAGAGGGAGAAACACATGAGAAATGGTGTAGAAACTTCTCCAAAATGTCATCATCTTAATGTCTTTTCATGCTTTATTCATTTTCTTTTAATTCTTTTCTAAAATAACTCAAGAAAGATCTAGAAACAAGGAAAAATTTGCAAATAAATTTTGCATGATACACACTAAATTCTAATATGCCATGGTTCATTTTTATAAATTAAAACCATTTAAATTTGTAATTTACACTAATTTAGTGTAAAAATAAAGCTTATGTTAATATTTAAAATAATTAATTTAGGAAAAATATTTTATTAAACCAAAAATTTATAAGTGGCTAAATAAACACTATTTACTAGTAATTTCATAATTAAAATAGATATTTTTAAATTTATAGTGAAAAACAATCACGGTTTGGTTTTACGAAAAATACATTTTACTTTACCGAAAATCCTAAAATTCACTTAAACACTTTTATTCATTTAATTATTTATTTAATCATTTTTAAAATGTTACACCTTTCCTCCACTAAAAGGCAACATCCACTACCCCAAATTAGACATAGCTTCTACACTATATTCGACAGCAAATCTTGGGCACGTCGACTCACCAACTTCATGCCCGAGTTGCCTTAGTATAGAGGTGGGAGCCCGTAAAAGAAGCCGGCGACGTGGTACCCTTTCGGCGACGAAGTGGAGACTGGAGATTCCGCGGGAGATCGGGACGACGACGAGAAGACCGGAGGACACGGATCACTCGGTATATCTCTCTTCCCATCTTGTAGTTAGCTAGGACTAGTTTAATGGCCCGATCCGGATATTTAGTGCGCGGTGGTGCCGGTTCAGAAAATTAAAGTAAATCACCGCTTCCGCATTTTGGCCTCGGGATGGAGGCCGGGGCGCCGCCGTGCACTTACAGTTTATAGGAGGATCTTCCTCTTCTAGGTCTAAGGCGAAAGCCAAAGGAAAGAAGAAGAAAGCCCCCGCCAAACCAAGGGGCGGTTTTATTAAAGTGGATACGAAGGGAAAGACAAAAGCAAGAAAGGTAGCGGGAAAGCTTGTGGGAAAGGAAGAATGCTTTTACTGTCGCAAGAGTGGACACTGGAAAAAGGATTGCAGGGCTTGGAAGGCCAGAACCCAGGATCTGAAGCAAGTTGCGGCTTCAGCTTCAGGTGTGTATGTTATTGAAAAATGTCTATCAATAAACTTTACATCCTGGGTATTGGATACCGGATCAGGATCTCATATCTGTAATTCTTTACAGGCACTGAGAAGGCGTAGGGTTTTGAAGGCAGGTGATATGACCCTCAGAGTTGCAAACGGAGCTGGCATGGATGCTGAGTCCGTGGGGGACTATCACCTGGGGTTGTCAGATGGACACGTTTTGGTTTTGCCTGATTGTTATTTTGTAACCAATGCAACCTATAATATCATATCTGTATCTTTATTATCTAAAGAAGGTTATGAATTTGCATTTGTAAGTAATGTTGTGAACATTCACCTTAATCAAGTTTTGATTGGGTCAGGTACATTAAGCAATGGTATATACGTATTAAACCAACCACAGATTTTCAATGTCCAGAATACACACAAAAGAAAGTCTCCGGAAACAAATCAGGCTTTCTTATGGCATTGTAGATTGGGTCACATCAATGAGAGAAGGTGGACGAAGTTACATACAGAAGGATATTTGGATCCGTTCGAATATCAATCATATGCAACTTGTCAATCCTGTCTCAAAGGAAAGATGACAAAGACTCCGTTCACTGGACACGGAGTAAGAGCGAGCGAGCTCTTGGGACTCGTACACAGCGACGTGTGCGGTCCAATGTCTACACATACACGAAGCGGTTATTCTTACTTCATTACTTTTACGGATGACTTTTCACGATACGGATATGTCTTCTTAATGAAACATAAATCCGAAGCCTTTGGGAAATTCCAGGAATATAAGAATGAAGTAGAAAAACAAACAGGCAAAAGTATCAAGACACTGAGATCTGATCGAGGTGGTGAATACTTAAGTGCCGAGTTCCTGGATTACTTAAAAGAGAATGGAATTCTCTCTCAGCTTACTCCTCCATACACTCCGCAATATAACGGTGTATCGGAGAGACGGAACCGAAACTTATTGGATATGGTACGGTCCATGATGAGTAACGCTGAGTTACCGCGATCATTCTGGGGATATGCGCTAGAATCAGCTGCATATCTTTTGAACCGAGTTCCAACTAAGACTGTGCCTACCACACCATATGAGATATGGAGTGGGAAGAAACCCTATCTTCAATATCTGAAGATCTGGGGATGTCCAGCTTTTGTCAAAAAGCAGCATGCGGACAAACTCGAAGCACGCTCAGTACTGTGCAAGTTTGTGGGATACCCAAAGAACTCCAGGGGGTATCTCTTCTATTACGCAGAGGAACAAAAGATCTTTGTTTCTCGTAATGCCCATTTTCTGGAACACCAGTTCTTAGAAAAGGAAATTAGTGGGAGCAAAATAGAACTGGAAGAAATTCCAGAACCACAGACTATTACTGAAAGCTTAGTTGAACCAAAGGGTTCAAAAGAACAGGACATTCCTACGCCGCTCCGCAGGAGTAGTAGGCAGTCTCATCCGCCCGAGAGATACTACGGTTTTCTCATAGACGGGGATAGAGAAGATTGCATCATTGATTATGATGAGCCGACTAGCTTCCAACAGGCCATTTAGAGCGTTGACTCGGTAAAATAGCTGGATGCAATGTGGACCGAAATGGAGTCCATGTACACCAACAAAGTATGGACGTTGGACGTTGCTCCAGATGGGGTAAAACCCGTAGGATGCAAGTGGATCTTCAAAAGGAAGATTGGTGTAGATGGACAGGTTGAGACCTATAAGGATAGACTTGTTGCAAAGGGTTTTCGTCAAAGACCTGGTTTGGACTATGATGAGACCTTTTCTCCAGTGGCTATGCTGAAATCCATTCGGATCCTTCTTGCCATTGCTGCCTTCCACGATTATGAGATTTGGTAGATGGACATAAAGACCGCTTTTCTAAATGGAAATTTAGAGGAGTGTGTTTATATGGACCAGCCGGAGGGTTTCATTCAGAGTGGGAGCAGCAGAAAGGTGTGCAAGTTGCTTAAGTCCATCTATGGACTAAACCAGGCATCGCGAGGTTGGAACGTTTGTTTTGATGAGACGGTCAAAGAATTTGGTTTTATCAAAAATCCAGATGAACTATGCATCTACAGTAGATTTGTACCAAGAACTGTCGTATTCCTCGTATTGTACGTGGATGGCATTCTTTTGATAGGAAATGACATTCCTATGCTGCAATCTGTCAAAGGGTTCTTGTCACACAGGTTCTCCATGAAATACCTGGGTGATGCCTCATACATTCTGGGGATCCGGATCTTTCGTGACAGATCCAAGAGGATATTAGGACTTTCACAGTCCAGGTATATCGACACCATACTGAAAAGATTCAATATGGATGATTCCAAGCGTGGTAATCTATCGGCTTGTTACGGGATCACCCTCTCCAAAGAGATGTCTCCCAAGAATGATTTGGAAAGG
Organism: Agapanthus africanus; assembly: GCA_030015575.1. Lineage (NCBI taxonomy): Eukaryota > Viridiplantae > Streptophyta > Magnoliopsida > Asparagales > Amaryllidaceae > Agapanthus > Agapanthus africanus. The sequence continues at coordinate 680,021,449 of JASDDO010000019.1, forward strand.
GATCGCATGTCTATTATACCCTACGCTTCTGCGGTAGGCTCTATAATGTATGCGATGTTGTGTACCAGACCAGATGTAGCTTATGCACTGAGTGTGGTAAGCCGGTATCAGTCAAACCTTGGGGAGAAGCACTGGATAGCGGTAAAGAACATTCTCAAGTACCTGAGAAGGACTAAGGAGATGTTCTTGGTGTATGGCGGAAAAGATCTCCAGATCGAGGCCTTTGCTGACTCCAGCTTCTAGAGTGACAAGGATGATTCCAAGTCTATGTCGGGTTATGTCTTTACCCTCGATGGAGGGGCGGTGTGTTGGAAGAGTTCCAAACAGGAAACCGTTGCTGACTCGATGATGGAAGCGGAATATATCGCTGCTGCAGATGCCGCAAAAGAAGCCGTCTGGATAAGGAAGTTCTTAACAGAACTTCAGGTGGTTCCATCCATTGTTCATCCAATACCTCTGTATTGCAACAACAATGGGGCTATAGCTTTAGCGAAGGAATCCAGGTCCTATCAGAGATCCAGACACATCTTGAGGCGGTATCACCTAATCAGGGAGATCGTGGGTCGCCAGGAGATCAAGGTTCGGAGAGTTTCTACGGAAGATAACACTGCTGATCCACTCATGAAGGCCTTACCCCAGACTCAGTTCGAGCGGCTGATCGAGATGATAGGTCTTCGATACGCCAGTACATGGCCTTGGTGCAAGTGGGAGATTGTTAGTGTATATGCCCTAGAGGCCATTACTGTATCATACTAGTTTGTATATTACTTAATGGAAGCTTGGGATATTCACCTTGTATAGACAATCTTGCTCAAAATAGTAGTATGCTACTTGGTTTGTTTCTACTTTAATGTGTACATGTGTTTATTTTAGTATATCATCTATACACATTAGTGGAGCCCTTAGGATCTTTGCTTGATTACCAGCGTTGTGATGGCAGTCATACTCGTGGGGGCTGGGTAATCCACAAGCACATCCTTATGCAGGTCCCTAGTCGTAGGACTATCGAGACAGGGTATCGATACTCCGGAGTAGACTAGCGTATGCGCTTCTCATCCCAGCAGGGGAGACGGTCTGTCCCACAGCCGTCAGTACGTCGTATTTGAGATAGTATGCAGGTGCTCGTTAGGTTATGAGTACACTGGACAGGACTCGTCGGGAACTGTTGGTTGGTACTATACGTATCGTCAGTTATCTGTTCCCAGGTGACATGAGTACAGCTTAGTCCGCTGACTTAACACTGTCACTTCGCCTCGAGTGTGTTCCCACTGTACTTAGATTACTACCCTACCACGGTTCAAAGGAGTCGTACAAACATGTAGTAGTTGGGTGCAGTCCCGAAGCACTTGGAGGCAGTGACGGTTAGACAGGATTCGTCTCTCCCAGTATTGGGAGTTGATATCGTGCTGTGTCTAGGAGAGCCATTACACAAAGTCCCTGGCCAGGGCAAGCGGGATATACTGGTAGGTTTCCAGTGTTATCTCAGGGTGTTCTGGGCTACACTCCGACACGACTTATACCGCTATTAGGGGACTGACGTTTACCGCCCCCTAGGCCCGCCATGCGATATTCTCAGACGAACAGACCGGACTGTACGCAGATTGTCACATTTAGGCTCAGTAGGAGTTCAGATGGGTTTCACCTCGTCAGTCTTCTTATCGGGATCTACCTGGGGGCCGTTACGCACAGCTAGTGCCGCTTGCAGTCTATGGTTAAACCCACTGCCAGCGTAGTGTCGAGTCTTTAGAGTCCCACACAGAGAGCTATTCGCCTTCTGGCAAAAGAGTAGAGGTCGCATGGTTTTGCGACAGGGTCCGGTCACATCCGCACACTTGTGCACGTTTAGTGTGCGGGCAGTTATCACTATCGGGCTTTGGTTTAAGCCAGATCCTAGTATACGTTTTGGGATTGGTTTTATCTCGTTTGTATTCGTGTTCCTCGGAACGCGGATGCGGGTATGTATGCACAGTTGACAGAGAGACAGAGGCAGAGGATTCTCATTAGGGTTGTTGACTGTTGACTTTTGCTAAACCCTAATGAGAATAAGAAATATGATTAACAATAATATTAATTAAGTATTATTGTGACATGGTTGTTGATGGTTGACTTTGTTGACTTAGTTGACCGTTGACTAGGTTGGACTTGTTGACCTTCATCATTACAATGGCTATCATTTCATGGCAAAGACTTTTGCTTGCTTGTTTCTATTTGCAAAATGAGTGCATGAAATGATATGGTCATTTTGACTTGAACCATCACTTAATACTCAATTACTATTATTTGTTATGATGATTTTGGATTATGAGAGCTTGGATGGCAAAAGTCTTTCTCATTCTTTCATTTCCTTTCTCTCTCATGCTTGAGCTCTCCCTCTTCCTCTTGCTCTTTCTCTAGTTCATGGTTCACTTGTCTCATGTGTTGAGAAGCAAGAACCATAGAGATAAAACCCAACACACTCCTCTACTCATCCTAGTTTATAAGGTTTAGTAAACCAAGTGTTCTAGTTTCCTCAAGATTGAGGTTGAAGCCAAAGGTAGAAGCTTTCAGGTGGATCCATCTTCGGCACAAAGAGACGACGATGAGAGAACCATCCGACCACCACAAGGAGACCAAGAGAAAGAGTTCAAGTTAAGGTATAACCCCTAACCGAGTTGGTAAAACTCTTGTTAGGTTTGTTAGATAGTTGTTTAACAAAGATCCGTATTTTGAGTCCATGTTACCACCAAAAGAAAAATCGTTTTTCATTATTTCCGCAAGCTCGTAAGTACCGGGAGAGGTAACGTGGACTTACAGGAACCCCTTCCTATTTGGTCAGTCCGGTCAACGGTGCAGCGAATACACAAGAAATCCTGCACGAAACGGCGGTAAAAACCCCGGCTAAGCCCAAAAGCAGCGGACCTTTGTCCCTGCTACAAGTCTGGGCCAAAGCTGTACGACCACGATCTTCCTCGGGTCTATACAAATACCGTCTCCCGTAACCCCATGAACTAGGAAGTCAACACTATCAAGCCTGAAGGAATACTCTGAGAATTTAGCAAACAGCTGGCGCTCTCCCAATGTCCGCAAAGGAAATCCTCAAGTGCTGCTCACGTTCCTCACGACTCTTGGAATAGACCAGAATGTCATCAATAACACGACAATAAACTGGTCGAGGAACGGCCTGAGAAATCTAGTTCATCATATCCACGAATGCTGCTACGGCATTGGTGAGTCCAACGACACCACCAAAACTCATAATGCCCGTAGCGCGCATAAAAAGCAGTCTTCGAAATGTCATCACTACGAACCCGCAACTAATGATGACCTGATCCCAAAAAAACTTAGAAAAATGTCTCGCACCCTGGAGCTGATCGAACAAATCGTCAATGCGAGGTAAAGGATGCCTATCCGCACCATAACTCGGTTCAATTGACGATCAATCAATACACAACCTCAAACTGCAATCCTTCTCCTTGACGAAAAGAATAGGAGCTCCCAAAAGTGAAACACTCAGACGTACAAGTCCCCCTATCTAGCAACTCTGCAGCAGATTCTTAAGCTCCATAAGTTTCACCGGCTCATCTGGAACAGCGTTGGAAAACTCTCGTATGATAGGAACCCGGTCCAACAACCCACTGTGGCTCCGGTATCATGAATAGAAGCCAAGAATCCTCGACATCCTCTCCTCAAAAGCCGACTAGCAAAAAAGGCTGAATTCAAGCTGTGAGAGGCGGCACCACTGCCCCCCTGCGTAACAAGAACTAACTCGCCGGGAAAACAAAACCTGACTGTTTTCTCCCGACAGTCCACAGACGCATACCACGTAGCTAACCAGTCCGTTCCCAGGAGAACGTCAAAGTCCAACATCTCTAGATGGACCAAATCGACGGACGAATCTCATCTCCTAACCGATTGGCACACGACCGAACACGTATTGTGCAACTAAAGGATTGCTAATAGGAGAAAACACAACAAACGGCTGATCTAGAAAACACGACTCTCGGCCCTACCATGGCACAAAGTGTGTAGAACAAACGAGTGCATAGATCCCGAATTAAACAACATACGCACCAAAGGAACATACGAAAAAAGATTACCTGAAAACTCAGCATTGGACGCCCGCGCGTCCCAATGAGTAGAAGCAAACTCTCGTGCCTGCCCTCTACCCGCAACTGACTGAACTCCACCTCTGCCATCCTGTACACTCAGAATGAATCCTCCGCGACCACGACCTCTCTGCGGTACAGATGGCTCGCGCTCACGTGGCTCTGTACAATCTCAAACCCGATGACCAAAACTCCCGCACTGGTAACATCCATACGATGGCTGCTGATCCTCCTGGGGATAAGAGCTAAACGACTGTCCTCGTCCAAAGCCTCTGCTACTCCCACGACGTAAACAGAATCTGTCTTGGCGACTAAGCCTCTGTCTCTGGGCTGATACACCTGTACGAGCCCTCCTCGGTCTCGGGACTCCCAAAGTCTCGGGAAGATGCCCCTCAGCTAAACGGGCTGCATCCACTGCTGCTGTAAATATGACATAATGCTGTGTGCTGATAGCAAGGAATAACTGGGTAAAAAGGGTGGCAACCTCCTGTCGCTGCGCTTGACTGGCCTCAACCAACGACCTCATCATCTGGCGCAAGTCCTGCATATTTGTCTCAAGCCTAGTGATACGATCTATCGAAGGCGGATCAATCCGCTCTTGTGCAACGAGCGTGCCGTCCTGGTCAGTCCTCGTCCCAAACGAGTCAACTCTGACCTTGGCTCTCGCTGCCTCTCTCTGAGTCCTCAAAGTCATCGGCGGCGAAAGGCTATAAATGGAAATAGGATTCGATATGAACACGGAAATCGAATCACAAGGATATGTATCATCAAGGAAGGAATTTCAAGCAATTAGTACTTAGGTCACTTTAGGCGAAGTACCGTGTCGTAAGTATGCCGCGGAAATACGCACACTACGTTACTCTGCTTAAGCTACCTACTCCATCATACCAAGGTCATCCTACACTCAGAAAAGTAAAACCTAGCGCTCTGATACCAACTTTGTCACGACCCGAAATTTGGCACGTGGCGGCCCTTAAAACCACATAACGTCTACAGGCGTAACATAATTCAAGTAAGCCAAAAAACTAGCAATCTAAACCATCAAAAGTAGTAAGTGATAATAATATGGTTAAAACTTTTGAAATCTCAATCAAATTCTTTAAAGCCCAAATTTATTCCCTTTAAAAATTTGGCAGCACCTCCTTTGTAAAACAAACCCCCAAAAAGGGTACAACAAAAGATATAAGTAAAGCATCCCCAAACGGGAGCAAATCCACGCCCAAAGGCGGAAAACAACCACCATAACAGGTATACGACGCCGTAGCGAAGAAAAAGACGATATAAAGCGAAACTGCATAAAAGACCTCCAAATGACAAATAATACACAATATCGTCCTCACAACTCGTCTCTAAGTCAATACATGAAAGTTGTAGATGGAGAGTACTGGATACAACGAAAATACAATGAGCAACATCAGATAACCGCAAAACCTACCGATAGCAAAATTGCACCCAGTCAGCCGTAGCGGGATCCGCTGCAAAAGATGATACGATAGATGAAAGCCCTACCTCGGACTGCCCTGAGGGACTACCTGTACAACCCTGTGGCACAACGGGGGTAAGTTGCCAACTCGTGAATAGTAAATAACATATGCAGGTAATCGCAAGTATGCACGTACTGCGTGAATCTATCGCATGCAAGCTAATAGCAATACTGACCATATGTATGCAATAGTCATGAAAGGTACTCTATCAGGCACAACTAATATATGAAGCAATAATATAGCAATATGTATATGTAACGGTCATGAAAGGTACTCTATCAGGTACAACTAATATATGAAGCAATAATATGGCAATATGTATATGAAACAGTCATGAAAGGTACTCTATCAGGTACTACTAATACATGAAGCAATGCATATAAAATAAATGCGAAGTATGGAATAAAACATGTCATCCTCATGGAATCCTCATCATGGCAGGACTAGTGTCCATCAAGACAATCTAAATCCCAAATTTCTCAAATCGGCCATCAGAACGGCCCTCATATCGGCCCTCATCACAACAACAACTACAACAACTGAGCCTTTTATCCCAAGCATATGGGGTAGGCTACATGAACCAACATGAGAATCACGCCGGGTCCAGCACATGAATCCTCTGTCTCCACTCACTTCTATCGAACAATATACTTTCATTGAGTCCTTTGGCAACCATATCGTTTCGTATCACCTCCATCCATGTTTTCTTCGGTCTCCCTTTTGCCATTACCCATATCGAGAGTATCTATTCGTCGAACCGGTGCTTCCATAGGTCTGCGTCGCACATGACCAAACCATCTAAGCCGGTTTTCCCGCATCTTCTCCTCCACGGGTGCTACACCAACTTTTGCACGAATATCCTCATTTCGCACCTTGTCTTTTCTAGTGTTACCGCACATCCAACGAAGCATGCGCATCTCCGCTACGTGCATCTTCTGTGTATGATGCTTCTTAGGAGCCCAGCATTCTGTACCATATAATAAGGCAGGCCGAATAGCGCTCCGATAAAACTTCCCTTTCAATTTTTACGGAAAGTTACGATCACACAAAATCCCTGTTGCACTCCTCCATTTCAACCAACCAGCTTGGATCCTTTGATTAACATCACTATCGATCTCCCCATTCCTTTGGATGATGGAACCTAGATATCTAAACTGGTCGCTCGGTGATATCTCTTGCCCTTCCAATGTTATACCAATATGGTTTTGACTTCTCTGGCTACTAAATTTGCAGTGCATATATGCTGTCTTGGACCTGCTCAATCTGAATCCCCGAGATTCCAATGTTTGTCTCCATAATTCCAATTTGGCATTAACCCATGCTTTCGTCTCATTTACTAGAACAATATCATCAGCGAATAGCATACACCAAGGGACCTCATCTTGGATAGTTCTAGTAAGCTCATCCATCACGATGCTAAACAGGAAAGGACTTAATGCAGATCCTTGATGTAAACCAATAGTAATCGGAAAATCACTTATTAAGCCACCGCAAGTTCTGACATTTGCCACTACTCCGTCGTACATATCCTTGATTATGTCAATATACTTGACGGGGACCCCCTTTTTCATCATTGTCCCCCATAATACCTCTTTAGGTACCTTGTCGTACGCTTTTTCTAAATCAATAAATATCATATGCAAATCTCTTCTCCTCTCTCGAAAGCGCTCGACAAGTTGACGAAGCAAATGAATCGCCTCTGTCATAAAATCGGCCCTCATATCGACCATAAAATCGGCCCTCATAGAGACCATAATATCGGCCCTCATATCCTGTAAGTCTCACGGAACCGGAGTGTCAAATATCGACCCCCGAAAACATCATGAAAACTAGTGCCCAGCATCGACACATAAAAACTGATCTATCAGGCGTCGTCACCACGACTGGCCCTGATAGGTATGTATCATACGATATCGAAACCCGAATGCCCAGCTTCGACACTCGAAATTCCACGTATCCATACGTATATGACTCCGGTCGATATCTCCGCGATCACCGACGAGTCCAATACTACCACCGGTAGGTAGGATTCCCCCATCAACTCATCGCCATCACCTGCGACAATCTTGCCCCGGGGTACCTCCGGGCCCCACTTTGTACCCGCACATGGCCCACTCCACTCCTCGCATGGGGTATATATCAAATCTCAGAACCGAGAAATCTCATGGTGGACGCTGAAATATCATATCAAGAGAAACCGGGTTTTTCAAATAATGCATAATTTCATGAAACTACCACGGTCCTCAAATCCAGAAAACATCAAGTAATGAATAAGTATAATTGCATGAATCATTATAATGATATATTATGTAGGTGTACATATATGTCAGCATCCCATACCACTGATATATATATGCAGGAGTAAAACATCCATGAAATATAATATATGCAACATGAAACAGTAATATGAGCATATAAAGGAAAAACCGCTGTTTAACTACAACAAGTTATTAAATATACCATGCGGTTCCTAACTTCTCCAAAATCCAAACAATATCATATAAAGGTGAACATGTAGATATAACCAGGTATGCGTAACCATGTCGGTATAGCAAGATATGTGTATCTACCTATTACTAATGATGTAATACTCTCCAGGTATGCGTATATACATGTCAATAATGATACAATACCTCCAGGTATAAGTGTAGCTGTATCAAGCTAGGTAAGTGTACATGTAAGTATGTATGCAAGATGTACATGTAGCTATGTCTCATATGTGTATATACCTATCACTAATGGTACAATACATGTAGGTATAGGGTAGCTAGCATGTCGGCATGGCAAGGCATATGTGTAAGCATGTAGGTATACTGGTATGCTATATGTCATATGCATAAAGGAATAGGAATCAATGTCCTAATGTCCCTAACCATGCAATATCATTTATATAAGTGTGTTGGTGCGTGTCATTGCAATTATTGACGGTGTGTGTAGCATACAATTAGTGCTCGTGAAACATGAACCGTCAATAATGGTGTTGTGTCTCATTAATACTAAGTCCATACACAATAGGAAATGAGATATGCAACAAAGGTCCACATGCACAATCAATGTCCATATACTTATTTAATCTAGCCGAGACGCATAACGCCATGCAGGCGATTCGTTTGTAGATGTTAAATCTACTCACTGATGATCTGAGGCTAAGTAAAGCCAACCACTCGCTTTCACTTTTTCGCAGCGTCCGAAGTCCTCGCCTGCGACCCTAAGATCATAAAATCATAAAACAAGTGTATATTAGCAATTGACCAATAACACGTATCTACTACGTTTGACCGACGCACCAACTCCAAACATACTCTCAAGTGTTCGTCTAGCGGCTAACGTACGTAGCGACACTACGAAACCAACTCAAGAGCAACAGCAACACAACGACACGAACCGTATCGTATAACGTAACGCGCGCAGCCGAAATACTAGAAAATAAGCAAAGTGATCCTAGATTTTGCTACACCAACAATTTATAAAAGTTGCACGTACCATAAGACCACACACAACCCCAGAGACCCCTACCGTAAAACACAACCCCCAGCCCCTATTCTGGCCGCAAATTGCGGCCAGAACCAATAAAACTGCTGCCTGAAAGAAAAGGATTGGGCTCGGGTTTGTATGGTGGGTTCTAGGTCACTACACAAGGTCACTGTGATGGGAACTTTTCCAACAAACACCTGGTTTGATAGCAGATCATTCGAGACCCAAAACTACACTAAAAATACGATATTTGCACGAAACGGAACATTACGCGTTCTAAACTAAAACTTACAAGATACATAACATTAAAATGACCAACTTAACAGATAGAGATCATTACCTACTCCTACAAGCTCAAAGATCCTAGCTTTCCAAGCTCCAATGGATCCTAGAGGAAAAACAAGTCAAGAAAAGGGATTTAGGTGTGATTTTGTGATGGATTTATGAAGATTTGTGAAGGAATGGTTATGTGTTCAGTTGAGAGTGAGGAGTATGAAGAAAAGATGAGAAAGAAATAAGTGAGAGAGAATGCGAGAGGGTGAGATTAAAAAAAGAGAGAGTAGTAAGTGTAGGGTAAACTAAACCTTAATCTTACTCTCCCCTCACCTCCATTAATGCAACCATTAATGCCCACCATTAGTCACCATGCCACCTCCTCTCCAAAACAAAAATCTCAGATATCTAGGGTTAGGGTTAAGGTTTAAACAAAGGATTAGGATTAGGTTAAGTTGTCATGGTCACTAAACTAGATTAACACAAACAAACCCTCACATTAACATGCACACGTATGTGCAAGCCCAAAACAATTAATAATAAAATATTAATTAATTGTTATAAAATGTGAGAAAACCGAATTGGTAAACTTTTTACAGAAAACCCGCATTATCGCTTAATTAACACTAACCGAAATCCTAAGGTGTTACAATCTAGGAGTTCTCGGCGAGTCCTGTTCTATGTACCCAGTCTCCACTGAGCACCCGTATACAATCTTTGATGTCAAACACCAATGGATATGGGATCATCCATTGCCCATCAAACGGGTCAAGAAACGTATACGCCGGTCTACTCTCGAATATCTATGCCCCGTCTCGATACACCCATGACTAGGAACAATTAAAGGATGAACTTGTGGACTACCCTGGCCCCATTAGTATGATCTGCATCATAATCCTGATAGTCAAGTCCACATCCTAAGGGCTTTATCAACATGTAACAGAGAGACAGTATAAGTATACATGTTAAGATAAAGAGTAACCAGATATCATACTATCATGTCGAGAAAGAAAGTCCTCCCTATATATGTCCAAGTATCCACTATAATATACAATCATGTACAATAATGGCCTTTAGGGCATACATACAACTAACAACCCCGATCAAGTGACTATAGAAGAACCCCGTTGCCAAAAGCATCCACTCGGGTGCTCGCGGCCACGTTGTTCCGCCTAAGTGCACTTCGTTGACGGCATCAGGGGTGCGGCAATCTATTGATGTTTCCGATGAGCATTAGATCAGATTATCGGGAATCTTGTTGAATTACCCGACTTGTTAGTGAAAAGTATGTTCAATTCGAAACTAAAATGCAAGGTTTATAGGGTTAGGCATGCAATTCGGAATATGAGATATTCCGGGTTTATGATGTCTAAGGAATATACGGATTCTAAATATTGTAGTTTTTCATTTCTTTTCCGCGACCGTTAGAGTAATATGTGGTGTATCCCTGATATCGTTGCTATACGTTAACGACGTTCGGGATACGCAAATTTACATACGTTGATGATATGTGATGTTATGTGTTGCTGTGATATGTTATATTGGATCGTCGTGATTGAATAGCCGGAGGTTTTTGCGTGAGATGAGAGTTTTTCTATTTTCATTCATATAAAAACTGTATGTAATATTCTTTTATTGGGATATTTCCGGGTTGAGGATAATATCACCATTGATGTATATTATTTACTTTTCCGCATTAGGATAGACCAACGGCGGGGAGCACAAGTAACCGGGTTTTAGAGTCCAGTGGGAGACCATCTCGAGGAGTCAAGACCGGGTCTCCTAACTCTAGAATCGGCAGGGTCACTTGCCACTCTCGTAGGGGTCTAGAGATGTAGGTTTGGCTATTCATCACGACCATGGAATCCGTATTTTTCATTACTGGCTTTATTTAAAACACGGACCTCCTAGTATATCCTATATTTCATATTTTTGTTCCTACTGCATGAGTTCTGTGATGTGATCATATAACTGCGTGAGACGAATGCTATATATATATGATATATATAATAAACATTGCTTATGTTTTACACCCGCGCTATTCTTGCCCTCATGTAACAACCCTAAACTTTCTGTACAATTTTTTTTTCAAAAATACATAAAGGGGTAGTTTTTCCTAAGCACAAGTTATAAATTTGTTTTGCTTTTTAATAGCAAGAAAGAGCTTGTAGCTCATTGGTAAGACCTTGCACTGTTGAACCAAAGCACCAGAGTTCAAATCCCATTAGCCACATTATTTTTTAATTAGTTTTCTTTTAAATTTTTAGAAGCCCAAGAGTCTACACGTGCATTACTCGTAAAAACTAAAAGTCATATATAAAACAAGCGAGTCCAGGGGGTAGACCAACAGGCAAGGGACACGTGGCATGTGAGACTCGGCTTGACTCGGTTGACTCGGGCCGGCGGTGCGGCTGACTCGGCCGGCTGAGCTGGGTCAACTAGACCAAAACTGATTCTTCCTTTCTTGAAAATTGTGCCAATTTGCCTCCCCATAACCCTTGTACTGTTTAAAAATCCTGTACATTAACAGAGCCAATTAAAACCCAATTTAAATCTTTTAAATCTATTTTCTATCAAACCCTAACCCTAATCTTTTTCTATAAATACCACTCCAATTCACACCACCCTCACTCACAAACTCTGTCCAAAATCTCAAGAAAAATCCCAAGAACTTTTGTGTACATGGAGTTAGCGAAGGGCGAAGCTCCAACGAACTTCAGACGACGACCTTAGGAGCTCCCTGTCACGACCTGAAAGTACGGAACGTGACCGACACTTAGATTACGAAGCGTCTAGAGGCGCAACGTAACCTAAGTAAGCCGAAGCCCAGAAATTTAAACCATAAAAGAAGAAGAAGTAAAAGAAAACATGAAGGAAACAAGTTTAAAAGCATCAGCAAATTTTTCCAAAAATTTCGGCAAAGTCATCTCTGTAAAAACTGGCCCCAAAACGGGTACAACAAGTATAATATACACAAACAATAAAAAAGAATTCCCAAACGGGAGCCAGCTCTACGCCAAAAGGCGGAAACAACCACAACGATGCATAATAGTATACAACGCCAAAGGGCGAGGATCAAAGCTCAAAGGAAACAAAACCACCAGATATCATAATAATACAAGCGCGACTCTAAGGTCGAAACAAATAAATGGTCCAGTAAACTATCAAGTAATACAAGTTTGGTTGTTGGAGCTTTCTAGATATAAATGAAATAATAAAAATACAACGGCGGTCCAGATACAAATGAACCAACCTACCGTGCAAATCACCCGGAATGAAATGATGTGCCAGCAATCTGCCAAGGAACCTTGTAAATCAACCTGTAATAAAATTTGGCACAACGGGGGTGAGTTGCCAATTCGTGAGTAGAAGATATCTGCGAAAAGAAATCGAATGCACGACGCTGTCCTAGGTCATAATAATACACTACTATATCCCAATCATCTAGTAATGGCAGGGTAATACTACGTGTAAATGCAAATACTCCGTGTTCGTGCCAGTGCCTTATATTGTACTATGTCATATGAATGAATATGCATGCACCATGAATGTAAAGTAACCAATCCTGAAATCTAGATATATCTGTATAAGAAATCTTTAGCTTTTATCCTGGTAAAATGTGTATAGAAATCTGAAATATCAATGATGAAATCCATGGAAATCCGTGTCAAACATCGACACATAACATGTAAATCTCAAGTCTCAGTATCTCATAGTCTCAATATCTCGGGCTCCGTCAGTCCGGATCGGCCCATATCATCAAATCTCACGAAAACGGTCGGTATCCTCCGAATATTCGCCGCGCCAGACATCACCGGTAGGTAGCCTTCCCCTGCCAGGCTCATTGTCTACAACTCGATCTTCTTGCCCCGGGGTACCATACCGGGCCCACCATGTACCCGAGACGGTTCATCCACTCCTCGAATCGGGTCTCGAAATCCAACAGAAAATATGAAATCTCATGGTGGACGACACATACATCATGAGAAAACCGCATCATAAGTTTTAAAAAAAAGAGAGGAGGAGAGAGAGAGCAGTTTTTATATATTCTTGCGGTTTTCCCCAAAATCCAGAAATCTCATAGAAAACCAAAATCCCAATATCATGAGTAAGTATATGATAAGTGTCGGCATATGCCCATAATACTGCATGATAACATGAAAATGTGAATGCATGAAATGTCTAAGCAATAAATGCCTTGTCTATACTAACACCAGAGAGTAATCACAATATTATATCAATCTAGCTATTAGCTGATTCTATCAATAAAAGATAATAGGATCTAAAGTGTACGTGACATAGCAATTACCGATGATGATGCGTGTGAGCCGGCAAATAAGTGTACGTGGAAGATGCGCATCATCGGTAATGGTGCTGGTGTCCTAACAGGCAGAGTTTTATACTGATTATGGAAACATATGAATGAACATGCACCATGATGATTACAGTGTGAAAGTAAAACGGATGTGTACTATCCACTCATTTGATATACAAGTATAACTATAATTATATGTCTCGAGCCTAAACTAGTGTCTACCTAACCTCCTAAGGAACTAAACTTAAGAAACTAGTTGATAAGAAATAAGAGTACACCTAAAGTCTGCATCCATATCTCTAATAGTCGGCGATCCAGCCTCAATAGCGTCACGTACATAGTACGGCTTCCTCGAATCAAGAGTGCGGATCAATCATCATATCTATGCCTCGTACGGTAAAATCTATCGTACGGCATCCCAAAATCGAGGTACGGGTCAAGTATTACCTACGTGTCTCATCACTCGTATAATATCATCATCAACACATATCATGATCAAGGTGCTATACCGTAATCGCATATATCAATCATATGTCATTGCCGGCATAAATATACATCGTTAATTTATCTTCAGAAATATCTTGTCACATGTATCACATAGTGGTTAAGTCACACTTATATCCTATCATAATCATGTCACACCTATATGATATCGACATCAAGTCATATCTATATGACATCGACATCAGGTCACATCTATATGATATCGACATCAGGTCACACCTATATGATGTCGTAATCAAGTCATACATACATCATAACGTGATCAGTCACAAGTTACAGTCCGGTGTTCTATTTTAGAGTCCCATATACCTCAATATCATCACCACCCATTATAATTTATGTATACCTGTTCACTATCTCATTTTCCAATGATCCGCTAACATTTTAATATGACTGTAGCCAAGAATCACGGCATCAAGCCCAGTTATACTGTTTCATTTCCGTGTATCATATCACATCATTGTATCCCATATACGTGTTGTGTATATATATATATATATATATATCTACACCTAATCCTATATATATATACACATACACGTATACACTACGTCGAGTCTCAGTGTGTGCATGTGTGTGTAACTACCTGAAACCCACGAATCTCCTCCAAGGTATTCATCCTCTGGTATGGTCTTCCAAAATCAGTCTAGTCTAGCCTAGGGTCATTACTAGGGTCCTACTCATTAAGAATCTAGGGTCACAACTGGCTTCCTAATGTCAATAACTACTATTCCTATTCTACGTTGCGGGGGTGCTAAATGCCATCCACCCGATTTCCCCCCGTAGATATACATCTACTCACCTGGTCCATGTCTGCCGAAGACGGTGTCGCCATCCTCTTCTTCATCGCCCGCAGTCCACATGAGGGGTATCTATACGCAAACATATATAGTATCGTAAACTGAATCACGGACAAAAGTCAAAATGACGCACAGAACGCGCATAGGTTAAAACCTATGTCCCGTTCACGCAAAAGAACCAAATATCGCTCGATATCGGCGTACAAACTCCGATTAACCGAGATAAACATCAACAAACAACTCGTAGTTTAAAACTCATTACTTATAATATAAAACATGATTTAAATCATTGGAATCCTAAAGTCGATCAAATCATCCAATTCCGAAAAATCTTTAAAATGTCAATTCACCGTTTTACTTCAAAACTTGGCGTTTAAATGAAACTAATGGCCATAAAACCCATTAAATAACCTAACTAGATTATAGAAACCATCACTATATTTTTATTACACAAATTTGTATGAATTTGGAATTTCTAGTTGCAACCTTTATAAATTTTCAACATCTTACAAGCAAAATTCCACAATTTCACAACTAGACTTGATTTTACATGAATTAATGTCTTAAAATACAATTCATGATGATAATAATATAATGAAACCATAAATTAGATTTTAAATCTCATTTATTTAAGAATTTCCAAATTCTAGTTAGCAAAATTAGCATTTTTCTCACCATTTCTCCATTATCAATAGAAACTAGTAATCAATTTAAGTTTTTCATTCCACCAACAAGTTAATACCCTCATTAAGACCATAATCTAGTGTTACAAATATTAATTGGAATTTTTTTCACCAAAATATACAATATATAGAAATCTAGTTTGCAAAAATGGTTTAATTTAACAATTTTGGATAAGAAATTTACAATCTATCATCCATACAAGAATTTCCACTTCTAAAAATGTTAAAATAGTTATTATAACCCTAATTAATTAATAAAAATCATAACTTGATTTTATAACCCTAACTTGAATTTTTAAAACTTGGAAATAGCATTAATTCATTAAATCAAATTATGCTAGAATGAAACATTAAATAACAACAATTCAAAAGAACAAGATTTATACCTTCACACAAGAAATCCAAACATAAAAATAAGCCTCCAAAATGCATGCTTTCCATCTCCAAAATCCATATAAAGATGAGCAAAGAATAGAGGGTAGTAATTAATTAGGATTTTGTGGATTTTTATTTGGATTTTTGATGAATTTTTAAGGATTTTTGAAACAAAATCAAGAGAGGAAAAATGGGGGGCTACCTTGGGGAAGTGGCCAGCCAAGATTAGGAGGTGAGGGAGAGAAAGAAAAGAGTGAAGAAAGATGTAGAAAGTTCTCTAAAATAACCTCTTCTTTATGTCTTTTAATAACTTTATTTAATTTTCTTTCATTTCTTTTCTAAACAACTCAAGAAAAATGGTTAAAATTTGCAAATAAATTTTGCATGATAAACACTAAATTCTAATATGCAATGGTTCATTTTTACAAATTAAACCCCTTCAAATTTGAAATTTACACTAATTTAGTGCATAAATAAAGCTTATGTTAATATTTAAAATAATTAATTTAGGAAAAATATTTAATTAAACTAAAAATTTATAAGTGACTAAATAAACTCCATTTACTAATAATAACATAATTAAAATAGGTATTTTTAAATTTATAGTGAAAAATAATTACGGTTTTTTTACGAAAAATGCGTTTTACTTTACCGAAAATCATAAAATTCACTTAAACGATTTTATTTATTTAATTATTTATTTAATTATTTTTAAAACGTTACACTCCCGGAGACGAAACGACGCACCGGCACCTCCTACCACTCCCTCTTCCTCTTCCCTAATCTAAAATCCAGTAAGTCCCTATTTCTCTTCTCTTCTATATTCTAAACAATATTTAAAACTAAAACCCGACGGAAGCGGAGTTAATCTGACTTCTGATTCGGTTTTCTTTAAAAAGTTCCAATTTTCTTAAATACAACAATACCAAACTTGAACATCATGACCATTAAACATTACCAAAATATATTGAACAAGTTTCATAGCAAAAGAATTCATATTGTATTTTTTATCACACTTTTACAGAAAAATACCATATAGTTTAGTTTCGACATTAAATATCATAATTCCTTACTATATCTTTAGATAGTTCACGAGCTAATGACCTACCTATTCACAACACTCATATGTAACATAGCACGATGATCTTTTGGAACATAGTTTTGGGAAAATAGGGTTTTACACAAAACTACCTCAAACTTATAAAAACACTTTTCTATAAGATTATGTATTTTAAACAAATCATTGCAAAGCTCCGCTACAACCCATTTGGGAAACCCGTTTGGGATGGTGCGGATTATCTCACATCCTCGGGCTTAGTGGTGCGAAATACAGACCTCCGTAAGGAGCATACGGTCTCGAAAGATTTAAAAATACAAATATCTTAAGAAAATGAGATTTCTAGAGAAATAATAAATTAAAATTATTTTATATATATGTATGTATGTATGTATGTATGTATCATCAAAATATCTAATTTTTGATATAATATAAATATTCCAATTTTTCTAAATCACTTTACATAAAAATACCATGCAATTCCATACAAGTTCAATACTTTACAATTAAATACCATATATTATGAAATTATGTTTTATTCACTAGAAATATCACATATATAAAATCTACCTCTATGAAAACTCTAAAGACGATAATTAAATACTTGAGGTGTATTTTGAAAATTATACAAATTATTTTTACATAAAACCCCTTCAAGTTTTATAAATTACAATAAGGACCCTAGTAAATATAGGTTTAAGCGGGACCGGTCTCTTGAGCCTCAGGGAGCCGGAGATATGGGTGCTTGCCTATTTAAAATAAACAACTTAACAAACGGTGTTATCAATACTGTAATTGTCTTTGAAAAAGACACAAATCCTGCCGTCCATGTGCAGCGGTTACCGATAACACCAAAACCTAATTCAGGATTCAATTTTTTTTCTAATTGTCTGACTCAGACCAAGTCTCATTATAAATAATCTGACTTGAATATGATTCAAGTACAAACTACAATTCAATATGAATCCACGAATCCATATAATCAATCTGTTCGATCTATTCAATCTGTATTGACTGAACCGAACCATGGATATATATCCATCTACATGATTCTCCAGTAACATCCATTTACTGATATAATGGTTTCGGCAAGTCATCCATCTATACAATCTATAATACAAGACATTACAATACAATACAAACAATACAATCAAGACATCGCGGGGTTTAAGGGGCAGATTGGTACGGAAGGTGTTAGAAGTGGCACGAGACTGTTGGGATTTCCTCAGCACCTAGCCTAGGGTTTGCAAGCATCAAGCATGCCACAACAAAAAAAAGGGGGTGCTAAGCAAACATCCAAGGAATCATACTAGAAAACTAGGGTAACAAAACATGTAATCGAATATTACATAAGAAGTGAATAAGAAATACAACCTTTGTAGGTCGGTCCTTCACTTCTAAAGCTCCGTGTAGTCGTACCTTCGCTCCAAGCATCGATCTCCCGGACTCCAGTTGGACTCCACAAAGCGTAGTGAGCAAGCATGATTGAATACTTCGAGGCCGAAGATGATCTACGTCGAGAGAACTCAAGCACAAGCTACCTCTTCACAAAGTGATGAACTTTGTGATGCAAACACCCTAAACTAAATGGCAAGTAGTAGAGGATGATGAAGTAGGGATTTTGCTCACTTTGGATTTGATTTTCTCACATTGATCCTTCATCTACTAAAACCCTAGAGAGCTTGAGAGATGAAGAAGAAGATGAAGATGAGAACAACAAAGGAAAATGGGAATAACAAAGGAAAATGAGAATGAGGTTAGATTTGCAACCATGGTGAGTTTTGTGTCATACACTTAACCCTTGTAGATACTTAACCATGGCAACGATAATGGGTAGGTTTATAAATATCTCAATGCAAAACAAATTGGGTGGACTAAGTCAAAGCTCACAAAAAGCTTCTCCAAGCTTCTAGCATGACACAATCCCACTCAAATTTGAATTACTAAAGATAATTAAAACCTAAACTTATCATGGTTATGGTGTAAGTCCTACACACACAAGTTGCATATATAACCATGCATGATACATAATATATATCACATATATATAATGTAAACACAAGTGAGAAAAAGAAATGGTCAAGTGAGCAATATTAGTCAATGTAAATTCATATATCAAATATATAATTATACATTAAATCATTAAATCAACACTTGATTTAATGATCCGGCTATATCACATATAACCGACTGATATTGTTGATTCGATCGAAATGTTTAACATCGTCTAGTTGATTGTGATACAATACTTGGAATCAACAATATTTGAATTTTATAAATCTAGTAATTTAGTCTCATTTGATCGGTTGCAACGGGATTTTGATGTGATCAAAAGTCCGTCGCAATCACGTAGAATATGCGGATACTCGCCGGGTAACATTACTAGATATCCACGCCCCATAACCCCGACCAAGTGACTGTAGGAGAACTCCGTTGCCAAAAAGCATCCGTCCGGATGCTCGCGGCCGTAGTGTTCCGCCTAAGTGCACTTCGTCGTCGGTATCGGGGGGTGCGGCCGTCTACTAAAGTTTTCGATAAGCATTCGACCGGGATGTCGGGAATCTTGTTGAATTACCCGACTTATTATTGAAAAGTGTTTTCGATGTCAAGACTAAAATGCGGGGTTTATAATTGTTAGGCATGCGATGTCTAAGGAATTCAAATTGTAAGGCATGAAATTAAAAGTATGTGATACATTAGATTTATGATGTCTAAGGTGGTTGCGGATTCCAACTGTTGTAGTTTTTCACTTTCTTTTCTGCGACTGTAAGTGTAATATGTGTGGTATCGCCGGTTTCGTTGCTATACGTCAACGAGAATTGGGATACGCATATTAATGTTAGTTATGTATATGCCGTGAAGGCCATTATTGTACATATGATGTATATTATAGTGGATGCTTGGATATATATAGAGAGGACTTTCTTGCTCGACATGATAGTATGCTATTTGGTTTCACTTTGTCTTAACATATTGACTTGTTTTAGTTTACTGTCTTTCTCTCACATGGTGATAAAGCCCTTAGGATATGTACTCGACTGCTGGGACTATGATGAGATCATACTAGTGGGGCCAGGGTAGTTAATGAGTACATCCTATAACAGTTCCTAGTCGAGGGTGTATCGAGACATGACATCGATACACCAAAGTAGAATAGCGTATACGCATATTGACCCATATGATGGGCGATAGATGATCCCATATCCATTGGTGTTTGACATCAAAGATGGTGTACGGGTGCTCAGTGGAGACTGGGCACATTGAACGGACTCGCCGAGAACTCCTAGATGGATATATACCTATCGTCAAATAGCAGTTCTCCGGTGACACTGGTACAGGTTAGTCTGTAGACCCGAGATCGTCATAGAGTCTTGTGTGATTCCCATGGTGCTTTGATTTCCACCTTACCACGTCCAAGAAGGCATGCAAAACGGTGGCTTTTGGGTACAGTCCCAAATCACTGTTAGTTATATGTATGCCCTAGAGGCCATTACTGTACATAGGATGTATATTGTAGTGGATGCTGGGACGTATATAGGGAGGACTTTCTTGCTCGACATGATAGTATGCTATCTGGTTGAACTTTACCTTAACGTGTATACTGATTGTCTCTCTGTTACATGTTGGTAAAGCCCTTAGGATGTGTGCTTGACTACCTGGACTATGATGCGGATCATACTAGTGGGGACATGGTAGTCCATAAGTACATCCTTCACAGTCCCTAGTCGTGGGTATATCGAGACGGGGCATCGATATACCAGAGTAGACTAGCGTATACCTTCTCGACCCATACAGATGGGCGATGGATGATCCTATATCCATTGGTGTTTGACATCAGAGATGATATACGGGTGCTCAGTAGAGACTGGGTACACTGGACGGACTCGCCGAGAACTCCCAGATGGTATTATACCTCACGTCAGATGGCAGTTCTCTGGTGACACTGGTATAGAGTAGTCTGTTGACCCGAGATCGTCATAGAGTCTTGTGTGGCTCCCACTGTGCTTTGATTACCATCTTACCACGTCCAAGAGGGCGTGCAAAACGGTGGTTTTTTGGGTACAGTCCCGAGTCACATGGAGGCAATGAGCGATAGGAGGGGATTCGTCTCTCCCGGTATAGGGAGTTGATGTTGCGCTGTGTTCGATTGGCTATAACAGGAAATCCCTGGCCAGGGTTGCTGAGATTTACTGGTAAGTGTTACCAGTAGTTTCTCGAATAGTTATAGACCTCATATCGACACGACTTATCGAGCTATTGGGGTCTGACGTTTACCACCCCTAGGCGAGATATGCGACATATCAGAAGATCAGACCGGACTGTATGGTAGTGTTACTGGTTGGATTCACTGGAGTGTGAGCGGGCTTGCTCGTCGATCTTCAGATCGCTCAATACCCGGGTGGCCGTTACGTTTAGCAGACCGCTTGCGGCTTGTGGGTGTTTGATATGATCATCACCTGCTGCCGGCGTATTGACGAGTCTTTAGAGTCCTACACAGAGGTTTCCTGGCTCAAGCGAAACGAAATAGGAGCGCATATGAGATATGTGCGGGACCGAGAATAATGCGTGTATGTGATACCGTATTCCATTCTCGCGATAAATGTATCGATTGGTTGTATGCGATATAACCTAGTTATCGATTCAAGTATTGATTCGATAAACCGATACATAGGATACTAGTCGGTTATATGCGATATGACTGGATCGTTAAATCAAGTGTTGATTTAATGATTTAATGTATAATTATATATTTGATATATTACTTTGCATTAACTAGTATTGGTTCACTTTATATGGATTTTCTCACTTGGATTGCACAAGTTGTATATGTGATATACTTTTGTGCACTTGATTGTATCATGTTTGATGATGCATATTAACTTGGTTAAGTGTAAAGATTAAACCATGGTTTACTTAATGATTAGGGTTTTGATTATCTTATTCATTTGTTTATTTATTTATTTATTTTTGAAAGGATGAGAAAAGAATGGTTGCTAGTTTTGTTGTTTAGTTGAAACTTCATGAAACTTTGACCTAGTCCACCATTCTTGTCTCTTGCTTAACCCTAACCATCATATCTAACCATGGTCCATTCTATACACTAAACTAAGGTTAATATTATGATAAGTATTCTTTTTCCTTTAATTTTTAATTAACTTATCATAACTTTATCTTCTTCTTCTTCTTAATCTTCACTTGAAGAAGCTTGCTTCATCAATGGTGATTGATGAAAAAAAGTGAGAAATCCAATTCTAAAGTCTACCCACTTCCTATTTCTTCATCCTCTACCTCTTGCCAAGTAGTAGAGTGTGTTTTCTTCACAAGTTTATTGACTTGGTGAAGTTGGAGCTTGATCTAGAGATGCCTCGACGTAGATCATCTTCGGCACGAAGCCGACGACCTTGCCCGCTCTTTCTCCGATGAAGCCGACGCAAGAGCCCGGATTTCGATTTGGACAGCGAGGATACTTCGTTGCGGAGCTATGGAGGTGGAGAACCGGATCTACAAAGGTTGTATTTCCGTATTCCCTTAGTTAAGTGTTAACTAGTTTGCATTTTCGCCTAGACATCTAGCTAACGATCCGTAGTCTAGGGTTTCTCGGCACGTTAGAATTAGAAATTGGCATGGTTGATGCCTTGTGAGAACTCATTACGGTGCCTAGGAACCCTACAGTGGTATCAGAGCCTAGCTAGAGCCTTAGGCGAAGTCTAGATGGATTTTGAAGTCCGAACGACCCGAAACCCCAACCGGAAATTGCTCTCTGGAAATTTTCTATAATCTGGGATTTTCCAGAATTAAAAATTGCCAAAAAATTCAGCAGGGAATCCTATGAGTTACTGTGAAGCACGTGACTGTAAATCGATCAAAGAGCCGCGGAACCGCGGCCCCACCCTGGGTTTCGCGGCGGTTCCGCGGCCATGATGGTGATTTGGATCACGTGTCTTGCACAGTAATTCTTGTGTCAAAGAGCTGAGTCTTCTGGAAATTTTTATATTTTATTCAAGAGTTGAATTTTCTGCAGTTGTTTTGGGGATTCAGTGTTTCGATCGGAGTATCAAATTTTGTCTATGTGGCTTTCCGGATAATTTTTTAGAATATGTTAAAAAGTTCGACCGGATATAAATACCCAATTTTTCCCCTGTCGGGAAATTTCCAAGTGTTGGATTTTTCCGTAGTTTAACGACGTTCTTAGTAGTGCAAGTAACGCGATGGTCCCTCTAGAAGACAACAAACCTTAACTCGATTATGTGACCATCTTGAACTGCCCTTTGAACCTTCGGGTTTGGGGCAGTACGGCGTGCCACATGTGAGGCGTTGGCTTGACCCTTCTACGGCTGGACCGTTGGTACTGAGGCACGAACTGAATGTTGTTAGACTTATTTCATGTGTTGATCTGTATCGGGAAAACTTGGGTGTTCGAATGTTCGATCGGAAAGTTTAACATTTTCTAATTATCTGGAATGGGATACAATAATTGGAATTCACAAAAGTTATGAGATAACTAAATGAATGTTATAAACATAGCACTTTAGTCTCACTTGATCGGTTGCCACGGAATTTTGATGTGATCAAAAGTCCGTCGCAATCACGTAGCGTATGCGGATACTCGCCGGGTAAACTTAATAGACAGCCTCACTCCATAGCCCCGACCAAGTGACTGTAGGAGAACCCCGTCGCCGAAAGCATCCGTCCGGGTGCTCGCGGCAGCGGTGTTCCGCCTTGGTGCACTTCATCGATGGTATCGGGGGTGCGGCCGCCTACTGAAGTTTGCGACGAGTATTCGATCAGGATGTCGGGAATCTTGTTGAATTGCCCGACTAGATATTGAAAAGTGTTTTCGATAATGAGACTAAAATGCGGGGTTTATAATTGTTGGGCATGTGATGTCTAAGTAATTCATTTGGTCAGGCATGCGATGTCTGAGGTGGTTGCGGATTCCAACTGTTGTAGTTTTACACTTTCTTTTCTGTGACCGTAAGTGTAATATGTGATATCGTCGGTTTCGTTGCTATATGTCAACGACAATTGGGATGCGCATGTTTACATACGTTGATGACATGTGATGTTATGTGTTGCTGGATATGTTATATTGGATCGTCGTGTTTGAATAGCCAGTTTTTTTTTATGTGAGATGAGTGTTTTTCATTTTCATTCATGTAAAAACTTGTATGTAATATTCTTTTATTGGGGCACTTCCAGGTTGCGGAAGTAGTCACCGTTTGTATATTATTTACTTTTCCGCACTAGGATGGACCCAAGGAGGGGAGCACAAGTAACCGGGTTCTGGAGTCCAGTGGGAGACCAACTCGAGGAGTCGAGTCCGGGTCTCCTAACTCTAGAATTGGTAGGGTTGCTTGCCACTCTCGTAGGGGTCTAGGGGTGTGGGTTTGGCTATTCATCACAACCGGAATCCGTGTTTTATACTGGCTCGTATTGAAAACACGGACATCCTAGTATATCCAATATTTCATATGTTTCTTCTGCTGCGATATCTGTGATGTGATCATGTGATGTTCTATGATAGATACAGTATATAGTATATATGATATATTATATAGATGTTACTTATGTTTTACACCCGCGCTAGCCCTGCCCTGCTCTGTCGTTAGTTACCTAACCTAACGGTGCACGAGGGGACATCGAGGCGAATGCGGATGGCATAAGTGTACGTCGTATTTATCTGTGATGTTTAGGTACTTAAATGATGGGACTTCATTAATGTGATTAATGAAATAAAAGAAACCTAAGATGTTGTAGAATCGAATTTCAAAATAAAAGGGTAGCTACAGTTCTTGCTTTGCACAGCGGTATATATGATATATCCTGCACCTTATTCGATGAGGAAAGGACCGAGATCCCTTCACCGGGAGTGACTCCTTTAGCAATAACTGGCAGATGCTACACACTCGGTTTGTCTTTTGATTGCTTTTAAGTATTTTTGCTTTGCACAGCGATATATGTGATATATCCAGCACCTCATTCGACGAGGAAAGGACCGACGATCCCTTCACCGGGAGTGACTCCTTTAGCAAAACTAGAAAAGCCTCAAAAGCACTCCATTTTAAAATCATTCGATCCTACAACGATATCAAGTTCATTACGCAATAGGTTTTCATAAAAACCTGTCGTAGCCCTCCGTCATTTCAGATAAGTAGTAGTTAGTATTCGTGCTGCGTTTGTTGGCCTTTGTCAAGACGCAGTGTGCGGTAGCTAACTGGTGCTTATCTGCTTATGCATATGATGCAGATTGAGTTAGGGTAGTCGTGCGACCTTGTTGGCCTTTGTCAAGGGCCGTGCGGGTGGGTTTAATTCAATCAGGAAATGACGGGTTGAACTTGACTAGCATCCTATGGTTTGTTGGCCTTTGTCAAGGTCATAGGAGGTTAGGGGCAAAACATTATCGGGAATTTCAAGTGTTGAAATTTGCAATGAGATTGCATACCTTCTATGAGATAGTTGGATTTCGATACCCGCTGCGAGTAAGAGTTACTCCTGGGAGAGTTTTATACATTACAATTAGCCGATCAAGTAGGTGTCTAGAAAGGTGTCAACGAGGTTACGCCTCTGGGAAAATGAGGTTTACATTAATTAGGTTCGTGCGAAAGCACGGGGGACCTCCCTCAAAGTACTGACACTGGCCTGGCTGAAAGATTGGCGAACTTGTAGTGTGTAATTAATCCCGGCTAGTCTTTCCTTTTAGGGTTTGAAGGAAGATTTGATAAAAAGCAGTGGGAGCCATCCTGATTAGATAAAATAATAACCAATCTATTCTTGCAAGAGCGCACGCTGAGTGTTTTCTTCTCTCTCTCTCCAGGTAGCGACCATATCACGCCTTAATCAAGATAATAAAACGGAATATTGACCGAACCCGCTTGTTATACTGAGCTGGGGAACGTTGGTCCCGCTCCAACTTATAATTGTTATAAGACAGAGCAGGAAATTGGGGAATGCCAGATTTCCCGTGCCGCCCAAACGAAGAGAGTGCATGCTGATGCATCATCTTCGGGTGTGTTCATTACAGAGAACTGTTTCTCAGTATCCTTTACGTCCTGAGTATGTGATACCAGATCAGGATCCCAGATATGTAATCTGTTACATAGGGCTACAGAAAGGTAGAGAACTGAGAACGGGTGATAAGTTTCATGAGGCAGAAAACGGGGCAAGAGTTGCAGCCAAGTCTGTTGGTCACTGTCACCCTGTATTACAATACATTGATTCTGAACGAATGGTATTAGATACCGAACCTGATATACAAAATCATATCTGTCTCTTTATTAGTAAAGAAACGGTAAAATTTTGTATTGTTGGATAATGTTTTGAACATTTCCTATATCAAAAGTTGATCGGTTCAGGCACGTTATCTAAAAGCATTAATGTTCTAAATCAAACTACAGTTCTTAGTATACAAAACACACACAAGAGGAAGAGTTCAGAAATGAACGGATTCTTCTTGAGGTATTGTAGACTAGGTCAGATCAATGTGACCCGACTAGCTAGAGTTACATAAAGATGCATATTTAAATTAGTTTGAACTTACATCTTGTGAAACTCGCCAGTCATGTCACAAAGATAAGATGACCATAGCTCCGTTTACTGGAAACAGAGAAAGAGTTATTGAACTCTTGGGATGATACATGTTGATGTATGTAGGTCCCCTGTCTACACATGCCAGGACTGGTTCTTTATTCTTCATTACGTTCTCTGATAATCTCTCAAGATTCAGACATATGTTCCTGTTGAAACACAAGTCTGAACCTTTTGAGATATTCACAGAATATAAGTTAGAAGTAGAGAACCAGAATACGGGTATAAGTATTATGTCCTATGATGAGATCAGGGAGGAGAATACTTGTGCACAGAAATCCTGGACTATTCTAAAGGAGAATGAGATTCTCTCTCAGCATTACTCCTCTGTATACACCATAGCACGATGGTATATTGGGGTGGAGCAATTACACCCTATGTGATAAGGTGTGCTCTATGATGAGTAATACTGAGTTACCTTTTTCCTTTTTGGGAGTTATGCACTTATGAAGATGCATACCTATTGAATAGGGTTCCAATCAAATCAGTTGCCTACCATTTCATATGTGATATGGAAAGGGAAGAGCCCATGTCTTAAGCTAGTTAAGATTTGGGGTTGTCCGGCCTATGTTTAAAAGAAAAATCCGGACAAGCTCGAGGCAAGGTCTGTAATGTAGAACTGGAAAGGTTCCAGCTATACAAACTACAGCAGATGATTTGGTAAAACCAAATGATTCAATAGTTACCAACGAACCTCAGCCTCTCCGCCGATCTAGTAGGTTTCCTCACCCACCTGAGAGATACTTCGGTTTCTCTATGACAGTGGGAGCGAGGACTGCATCATGAGATGATGACCCAACTAGTTTCGACCTGGCCATCAGGAGTAGGACTCTATGAGAATGGCTGGATGTTTATCGATCTGAGATGGAATCCTTATACACCAACAAAGTATGGACTTTGGTTGCTATATCTGAAGGGTTAAATTCCCATCAGGAGCAAGTATATCTTGAGAAGATTACTTGGTGTACATGGAAAAGTTGAGACTTTCAAAGCTAGACTTGTTAAAAGTTTGCATCATTGACCAGGTGTGGATAATGATGAAACCTTTTCAAGTAGTTATGCTTAAGTCCATCCAGATCCTACTTGTCACGGCTACATACCATGACTGCGATATCTGGTGGTTGGGTGTCTTGACTGCTTTTCTAAATGATGATTTAGAAGAGAGCGTCTATAAGTACACAGCCAGAGGGCTTCGTAGATGGTGGGAGCAGCGGAAACGTGTGCAAGATGCTTTATTTGATAAAGCAGGCATCGCGGAGTTGGAACATCTATTTTGATGGATTAGTCAAAAAAGTTGACATCATCAAAATGGTAGATGAACCTTGTATAAACAAAATGGTAGTAGGGAGTATAGTGACGATCCTCGCAGAGTACGTGGATGACATACTCTTGATAGGGAAGGAGTTTCCTATGCTACGCTCGATCAATCTCCGCTTATCACAATGATTCTCCATATAAGATCAAAATGATACCTCCTAAATCCTGTGTTTTGGATCTATGAGATAGATTTAATTGGATGTTAGGATTCTCACTAGTTGTAGTGAGATAGTATCAATTGATCCTGGGGAGAATCACTGGAAGTGTTCCAGGGTGATAAAGACGACTGAATGTCAGTCGCAGGCATTGTCTTTACCCTCAGTACAGGGACGGTATGTTGGAAGAGTTCCAAGCTAGATACCGTGACATACTAGACGATAAAGGCAGGATACATCGCTACTTAAGATGCTACCAAAGAGGCTGTTTGGGTATATATAGGTTCATGAGATGAACTATGTTCCTCCCATTGTATGACAATGGAGTTGTGGCTTTTGCCAAGGAACGCCGGTCCCATCAGTGATCCAGACATATTCTAAGGCAGTATCACTTGATCATGGAGATGGTTGATCTCCAGGGAGATCGAGGTTAGGAGAGTAGACTCAGAGGACAACACAGCGGATCCACTCACAAAGGCCCGTTCCCAGAGAGAGACTTTTATGGGATGGTTGAGTATGAGATACTACAACTACTGCTACAGATGGCCCTAGTGCAAGTGGGAGATTGTTAGTTATATGTATGCCCTAGAGGCCATTACTGTACATAGGATGTATATTGTAGTGGATGCTGGGACGTATATAGGGAGGACTTTCTTGCTCGACATGATAGTATGCTATCTGGTTGAACTTTACCTTAACGTGTATACTGATTGTCTCTCTGTTACATGTTGGTAAAGCCCTTAGGATGTGTGCTTGACTACCTGGACTATGATGCGGATCATACTAGTGGGGACATGGTAGTCCATAAGTACATCCTTCACAGTCCCTAGTCGTGGGTATATCGAGACGGGGCATCGATATACCAGAGTAGACTAGCGTATACCTTCTCGACCCATACAGATGGGCGATGGATGATCCCATATCCATTGGTGTTTGACATCAGAGATGATATACGGGTGCTCAGTAGAGACTGGGTACACTGGACGGACTCGCCGAGAACTCCCAGATGGTATTATACCTCACGTCAGATGGCAGTTCTCTGGTGACACTGGTACAGAGTAGTCTGTTGACCCGAGATCGTCATAGAGTTTTGTGTGGCTCCCACTGTGCTTTGATTTCCATTTTACCACGTCCAAGAGGGCGTGCAAAACGGTGGTTTTTGGGTACAGTCCCGAGTCACATGGAGGCAATGAGCGATAGGAGGGGATTCGTCTCTCCCGGTATAGGGAGTTGATGTTGCGCTGTGTTCGATTGGCTATAACAGGAAATCCCTGGCCAGGGTTGCTGAGATTTACTGGTAAGTTTTACCAGTAGTTTCTCGAATAGTTATAGACCTCATATCGACACGACTTATCGAGCTATTGGGGTCTGACGTTTACCACCCCTAGGCGAGATATGCGACATATCAGACGATCAGACCGGACTGTACGGTAGTGTTACTGGTTGGATTCACTGGAGTGTGAGCGGGCTTGCTCGTCGATCTTCAGATCGCTCAATACCCGGGTGGCCGTTACGTTTAGCAGACCGCTTGCGGCTTGTGGGTGTTTGATATGATCATCACCTGCTGCCGGCGTATTGACGAGTCTTTAGAGTCCTACACAGAGGTTTCCTGGCTCAAGCGAAACGAAATAGGAGCGCATATGAGATATGTGCGGGACCGAGAATAATGCGTGTATGTGATACCGTATTCCATTCTCGCGATAAATGTATCGATTGGTTGTATGCGATATAACCTAGTTATCGATTCAAGTATTGATTCGATAAACCGATACATAGGATACTAGTCGGTTATATGCGATATGACCGGATCGTTAAATCAAGTGTTGATTTAATGATTTAATGTATAATTATATATTTGATATATTACTTTGCATTAACTAGTATTGGTTCACTTTATATGGATTTTCTCACTTGGATTACACAAGTTGTATATGTGATATACTTTTGTGCACTTGATTGTATCATGTTTGATGATGCATATTAACTTGGTTAAGTGTAAAGATTAAACCATGGTTTACTTAATGATTAGGGTTTTGATTATCTTATTCATTTGTTTATTTATTTATTTATTTTTGAAAGGATGAGAAAAGAATGGTTGCTAGTTTTGTTGTTTAGTTGAAACTTCATGAAACTTTGACCTAGTCCACCATTCTTGTCTCTTGCTTAACCCTAACCATCATATCTAACCATGGTCCATTCTCTACACTAAACTAAGGTTAATATTATGATAAGTATTCTTTTTCCTTTAATTTTTAATTAACTTATCATAAATTTATCTTCTTCTTCTTCTTCTTAATCTTCACTTGAAGAAGCTTGCTTCATCAATGGTGATTGATGAAAACAAGTGAGAAATCCAATTCTAAAGTCTACCCACTTCCTATTTCTTCATCCTCTACCTCTTGCCAAGTAGTAGAGTGTGTTTTCTTCACAAGTTTCTTGACTTGGTGAAGTTGGAGCTTGATCTAGAGATGCCTCGACGTAGATCATCTTCGGCACGAAGCCGACGACCTTGCCCGCTCTTTCTCCGATGAAGCCGACGCAAGAGCCCGGATTTCGATTTGGACAGCGAGGATACTTCGTTGCGGAGCTATGGAGGTGGAGAACCGGATCTACAAAGGTTGTATTTCCGTATTCCCTTAGTTAAGTGTTAACTAGTTTGAATTTTCGCCTAGACATCTAGCTAACGATCCGTAGTCTAGGGTTTCTCGGCACGTTAGAATTAGAAATTGGCATGGTTGATGCCTTGTGAGACCTCATTAGGGTGCCTAGGAACCCTACAATCACATGGAGGCAATGAGCGATAGGAGGGGTTTCGTCTCTCTCGGTATAGGGAGTTGATGTCGTGCTGTGTTCGATTGGCTATAACTGGAAGTCCCTGGCCAGGGCTGATATGGAGTGCTACTGGTAAGAGTTATCAGTAGTTTCTCGACCTGTTATGAGCCTCACATCGACACGACTTATCGGTTACTAGGGTCTGACGTTTACCACCTCTAGACTAGATATGCGACATATCAGACGAAGAGATCGGACTGTACGGTAGTGTTACTGATTGGATTCACAGGAGAATGTACATGCTTGCTTGTTGATCTTCTGATCGCTTAATACCT
This sequence comes from Agapanthus africanus, assembly GCA_030015575.1. NCBI lineage: Eukaryota > Viridiplantae > Streptophyta > Magnoliopsida > Asparagales > Amaryllidaceae > Agapanthus > Agapanthus africanus. The sequence goes on from JASDDO010000019.1 coordinate 680,052,663, forward strand.
AGGTGGCTGTTACGTTTAGCTGACCGCTTGCAGCTTGTAGGTGTTTGATATGATCATCACTTACTGCCGGCGTATTGACGATTCTTTAGAGTCCTACACAGAGGTTTCCTAGCTCAGGAAAAATGGAGTAGGAGAACATATGTGATATGTGCGGGACCGAGAATAATACGATATGAGATACCGTATTCTATTCTCGCGATATATGATATTGGTCGGGTATATGTGATATAGCCGGGTCATCGGATCAAGTGTTGATTCGATGAAACGGTACTTGTTATATTAGTCGGTTATATGCGATATAGCCAGATTGCCGGATCAAGTGTTGATTCGATAATTTAATGTATAATAATATATGTGATATATTACATTACGTTAACTAATATAAGCTCGCTTTATTGATTCATTTTCTCAGCGGATAATACATTGATATATATGCGATATATGTTAATTGTATTATTTTCTTTTATTACAAAAATATATTATATATGTGATATATAATATTGTAACAATTTAGGGTTACAAATGCAACATGATTTGTGGAGTTTAAACAAGTTAGGGTTTGATTTGGGATAGCTTTTGGGTTAGCTTTTTCCTGAAGCTTCATGAAGCTTTCTTTTGTTTTTAGCTTAGATATTTTGTGTTGATATTTATTAACCCAACCCAAACCCTTTAACCTATGGTTTATTCTCTACAATGGTTAAGCCATTCATTCTTAACCAAGGGTTGAAATTGTAACCACAACAATAATTCATTATTCAACACAAAAGCTTTCTTCTTCTTCTTCCTCCTTGAAAAAGCTTGCTAGCTTTTTCCAGGTGATGATTTTGTGTGAGAAATTGAAAACAAAAGAGAGCATAATTCCTACTACATCATCCTCATCTATTCTAGCCACTTAGATTAGGGTTTTCACTTCTTTAATACTTGATTAGAGAAGTGAGAGATTGAGTTTTAGATTCTTCAAGGTAGATCATCTTCGAAAAGGAAGAATTCTAGCAAGCATGGATCATTCGGCTTGTGGATCCTCTCTAGAGTTCAGAAGTTCATGGATCGCGGTGAAGGGACTACTACTCGGAGCTTATGAAGCGAAGGAACGGACTACAAAGGTTGTAATCCCTCTCTCTTAGATGTAAAGTTGTTTACATGCATGTTAAACCTAATTCTCTAGTTAAGTTCTTGGTTAGGGTTTGTTTAGCACCCCAAAAATTTTAAAGTAGCATGATTCATGCTTGCCAAAACCTTCTCAAGGTGCTATGCTAACCCTACAGTGGTATCAGAGCCAAGCTAGAGCATTAGGCGATGTGTAGATGAAGTTAAATGTCCGATCGAACCTCGAAATATGATTTTGGAGCCACTCTCTGGAATTTTTTTTAAAAATTTGGTTTTTTCCGTATTAAAAATACTCAGAAAAATAAGCAGGTGATTCTATGGATATCTGTGAAGTACGACTCCCTAAATCCATCAAGCCACCGCGGAACCGCGGCCAAACCAAGCTATTGGCGGCGGTTCCGCGGCAGAACATGAGGATTGAGGGATCGTACTTCAAGAGGTGATCCGTAGGTATTAAATTATGCTTCTGGGAATTTTTAATATTACTCAAGTGTTGAGTTTTCTGGAGATCTTAAGAATTCGTTGATTCGATCGGAAAGTTTAACATCATTTAGTTTTCTGGGTAATTTAAAACGTGTTAAAAGGTTCGAACGGATATCAATAACTCAATTTTTCCCCTGTCGGAAAACTTTCAAGTGTTGGATTTTTCCTGAGTTTAAAACTTTCGGGAAATCATGCAAGCGTATCTGTGGACCCTCTAGAAGAACGTAACCTTAACTCGATTATGTGACCGTCAAAACTGCTACTGAATCCTAGGGTTTGTGGTAGTTTAGCGTTGCCACATGTGAGGCGTTGGTTTGACCCTTCTACGGCTGGTTCCTTAGGGCTGTGACATGTTCTGGGATTTTTGAACTCCGCTCAAGTGTTGAGCTATATGGTAAATCTTGGGTGTTTGATTATTCGATCGGAAAGTTTAACATTGTCTATTTATCTGGAATGTGATACAATATGTGGAATTCATATAGTTAGGCATAAAATGCGAAGTATGTGATATTTCGGATTTAAGATGTCTAAAGTGATTGTGCATTCCAAATGTTATAGTTTTACACTTTCTTTTCTGTGACCGTAAGCGTGGTATGTGGTGTATCGCCGGCTTCGTTGCTATACATCAACGACAATCGGGATACGCATACTTGCTTACGTTGATGATATGAGATATTATGTGTTGCTGTGATATGTTATATTGGATTGTCGTGTTTCTGAATAGCCGGGGGTTTTATGTGAGATGAGGGTTTTTATTTTCATTCATGTAAAATTCATTGTATGTAATATTATTTTATTAGGGCACTTCCGGGTTAAGGATGATGTCACCATTGTATATTATTTACTTTTTCGCATTAGGATAGACCCAAGGAGGGGAGCATAAGTAACCGGGTTCTAGGGTCCAGTGGGAGGCCATCTCGAGGAGTCGAGACCGGGTCTCCTAACCCTAGAATTGGCAGTGTTGCTTTCCTCTCTCGTAGGGGTCAGGGATGTGGGTTTGGCTATTAATCTCGACCGTGGAATCCGTGTTTTATACAGGCTCGATATAAAACACGGACGTCCTAGTATATCCAATATTTCATATGTTATCTTCTGCTGCAATGTTCTGTGATGAGATCATATTACTGCCTGAGACGAATGCTTATACTATATATATATGATGATATATAAATATTACTGCTTTCGTTTCTTCTGTGATGCTTAGAAAGCATAAATAATGGGATTTATTAATGAGATTAATAAAAGAAAAGAAACCTAAAAGATGTTGTAAAATCAAAACTTTATAAAAAGGGTAGCTACAGTTTTGCTTTGCATAGCGGTATATATGATATACCCTGCACCTTATTCGATGATGAAAGAGCCGAGATCCCTTCACCGGGAGTGACCTCTTTAGCAAAACTGGCAGACGCTATAAACTTACGGTTTAGTTTTTGATTGCTTCTATAGTTTTTGCTTTGCATAGTGGTATATATGATATACCATGCACCTTATTCGATGAGGAAAGAGCCGAGATCCCTTCACCGGGAGTGACCTCTTTAGCGAAACTAGAAAAGCCTCAAAACACTCCTTTTGAAAATCACTTGTTTCTACAACGATATCGAGTTCATTATGCTCATGGTTTTCTGAAAAACCTGCGTAGCCCTCCGTCATTTCAGATAAAGACTATTTAGTATTCGTGCTGCGTTTGTTAGCCTTTGTCAAGGCGTAGTGTGCGGTAGCTGACTAGTACTTATCTGCTTAAGCATGTGATGAGATTGGATTAGGGTAGTCGTACGACCTTGTTGGCCTTTGTCAAGGGTCGTGCGGGTGGGTTTATTTCAATCAAGAAATGACGGGTTGAACTTGACTAGCTTCCTATGGTTTGTTGGCCTTTGTCAAGGTCATAGGGGGTTAGGGGTAAAAGCATTACCAGGAATTTCAAGTGTTGAAATTTGCAATGAGATTGCATACCTCCTGTGAGATAGTTGGACCCCGATACCCACTGCGAGTAAGCGTTACTCCTAGGAGAATTTTACACAGGACAATTAGCCGATCAAGTAGGTGTCTAGAAAGGTGTTAATGGGGTTATGCCTCTGGGAAAACAAGGTTTACTTTAATTAGGTCCGTGCGACAGCACGGGGAACCTCCCTCAAAGTACCAACACTGGCCTGGCCGAAAGATTTGCGAACTTGTAAGGTGTAATTAATCCCGGCTAGTCTTTCCTTTTAGGGTTTGAAGGAAGATTTGATGAAAACAGTGGGAGCCATCCTGATTAGATAAGATAATAACCAATCTAAATCTTGCAAGAGTATACTCTAAAGTGTTTTCTTCTCTCTCTCTCCAGGTAGTGACTATGTCAGGCCTTAATCAAGATAATAACATGAATGTATTGAGTGAACCCGCTTATTATACTGAGCAGGGGAACGTTGGTCCCGTTCTTTCTTATAAGTGTTATAAGACTGAGCAGGGAATAGGAGAATATCTGGATTCTCACGTCGCCCAAACGAAGAACAAGCATGCTGATGCATCTTCTTCGGGTGTGTTAGTTATTGAGAACTGTTTCTCAGTTCACTCTACGTCCTGGGTATTAGATACCGGATCGGGATCCCACATATGTAATATGTTGCGTGGGCTACGTAAAGGTAGAGAACTGGGAATGGGTGATCATTCCGTAAGAGTAGGGAATGGTGCAGATGTTGCAGCCAAGGCTGTTGGCGAATATCACCTTGTGTTACCAAATGGTAATACATTAGTTCTGAACGAGTGCTATTACATTCCGACCTTGATATGCAATATTATATCAGTTTCTTTATTGAATAAAGAAAGATATAATTTTGTAGTACATGATAATGTTATGAACATATTCCTGAATCAAAAGTTGATAGGATCAGGATCGTTAAATAATGGCATGTACGTTCTCAACCAAACTACAGTATTTAATGTACAAAACACACACAAGAGGAAGAGTTCATAAATGAACGAATCCTTCTTGTGGCATTGTAGACTAGGTCATATCAATGTGTCATGGCTAGCTAAATTGCATAAGGATGGATATTTGAATCCGTTTGAATTTTCATCTTATGACACTTGCCAGTCATGTCTCAAAGGCAAAATGACCAAAACTCCGTTTAGTGGACACGGAGTAAGAGTTACAGAACTCTTAGGGCTGATACATAGTGATGTATATGGTCCTATGTCTACACATACCAGGAACGGTTCTTCCTACTTCATTATATTCACTGACAATCAAGATACGGATATGTGTTCCTGATGAAACACAAGTCTGAAGCTTTTGAGAAATTCAGGGAATATAAGCACGAAGTAGAGAACCCAACGGGCAAAAGTATTAAGATCCTTCGATCTGATCGAGGAGGAGAATACTTGAGCAATGAGTTCCTAGACTATCTAAAAGAGAATGGGATTCTCTCTCAGCTTACTCCTCCTTATACACCACAGCACAAAGGTATATAGGAGCGGAAGAATCGCATCCTATTAGATATGGTGCGCTCTATGATGAGCACTGCTGAGTTACCTATTTCCTTCTGGGGAAATGCACTGGAGACAGCTGCATACCTATTGAATCAAGTTCCATCTAAATCTGTACCTACAACTCCATATGAGATATGGAGTGGGAAGAGACCCTGTCTTAAACGAGTTAATATATGGGGTTGTCCGGCCTATGTCAAAAAGCAAAATCCGGACAAACTCGAGGCACGGTCAGTTCTTTGTAAGTTTATAGGATATCCTAAACATTCATATGGATATCTTTTCTACCACGGCGAGAAACAAAAGGTGTTTGTTTCTCGACATGCCACCTTTTTAGAAAAGGAATTTCTTGCAAAAGAAATTAGTGGCGAAGCGGTAGAGCCGGAAGAAGTTCCGGCAGAACAAATTACAACTGAAGATTTAGTGGAACAAGAGGACTCGATAATAGCCAACGAACCTCAGCCTCTCCGCCGATCTAGTAGAGTTTCTCATCCACCTGAGAGATACTACGGTTTTCTCGTTGATGGTGGGAGCGAGGATTGCATCATGGAAGATGATGACCCGACTAGCTTCGAGCAGGCCATCACGAATGGTGACTCTGTGAAGTGGCTGGATGCAATGCAATCTGAGATGGAATCCATGTACACCAACAAAGTATAGACTTTGGAAGTTGCTCCTGAAGGGGTAAAACCCATTTGGAGCAAATGGATCTTTAAGAAGAAACTTGGTGTAGATGGAAAAGTGGAGACTTTCAAAGCTAGACTTGTTGCAAAGGGTTTTCGTCAACGACCAGGTGTGGATTATGACGAAACCTTTTCTTCAGTGTCTATGCTTAAGTCCATACGGATCTTACTTGCCATTGCTGCATACCATGATTACGAAATCTGGCAAATGGATGTTAAGACCGTCTTTCTAAATAGTGATTTAGAGGAGTGCGTGTACATGACTTAGCCAGAGGGCTTCGTAGATAGTGGGAGCAGCGGAAAGGTGTGCAAGCTGCTTAAATCCATTTATGGGTTAAAGCAAGCATCGCGGAGTTGGAACATCTGTTTTGATGTTGTAGTCAAAGAGTTTGACTTCATCAAAAACGTAGATGAACCTTGTATATATAAGAAAGTTGCGGAGAGTAAGGTTGTCTTTCTCCTATTGTACGTAGATGATATACTCTTGATAGGAAATGATGTTCCTATGCTGCACTCGGTCAAGTTCTTGTTGTCACAAAGATTATCAATGAAAGTTCTAGGTGATGCCTCCTGCATTTTGGGAATTAAGATCTATAGAGATAGATCTAAACAGATACTGGGATTGTCCCAATCCAGGTACATTGACACCATACTAAAGAGCTTTAGTATGGAAGAATCCAAGCGTGGGAACCAACCCACGATCTTTGGACTCAATCTCTCCAAAGAGATCTCCCGAGACTGATTTGGAGAGAGCTTGCATGCAAGGGATACCCTATGCTTCAGCAGTAGGCTCTATCATGTATGCGATGCTATATACCAGACCTGATGTAGCATACTCACTAAGTGTAGTGAGTCGGTATCAAGCAGATCCTGGAGAGAGTCACTGGATAGCTGTGAAGAACATTCTCAAGTACTTGAGAAGGACTAAGGAGATGTTCTTGGTGTATGGTAACGGTGAACTCCAGGTGGAGTCCTGATCAGTCGAAAATATTGCATTTCTAACACATCAATTTTCCGACCATTTGCACTCATCTAAAGGTGTTCGGTATAAGTATAGTACATATTAGCAAAACATCCGTAAAATACCAAATAACTTGTGTTATATATTAAAACAGACATTTTTGAGGGAAATTGAGTGTTTATCATTGTATCGCATAATCTTTGTATAGTGCAACACATGTCTCGAGAATCTGTGCAGGAAATTCCAGGAAAAGAGCCGAAACTGTCAAAAGTGCTGAGAAAAATATGCCAAGTCCAAGACTTGTGATCTGGCAGTGAACTAGAGAGAAATATAAGATTCCAGATATCAGGAAACAGTACTAAAGCCAACATCAAGCAACTCAGGAAGTTTCAGGCACAGAGGCCTCTATAGCGCCGCGGATCCGCGGCCGGAGCGGGCTTTGTGCGGTGGATCCGCGGCCATGTCATCGTGACGTCAGCATCGCTTCGCTTCAGAATTCTTCTTTCAGGGCCCACACTCATTTAAGCCAATGCAAATTCCAGAGATCTCCAGAAGCTTCTGTCCGAACAGCAAAGCTCCTTGTTCAAGCTAAACACTCTCAAGCTTCTCAAGCAAGACTCTCAAATAACTACCAAAGCCTAGAAGCTTCTCCCTAACCTCCTAGCTTATGAAGGAAGCTAGCCCTAACTAACTAACTCTAGAAACTTCTAGCTAACTACCAAGCTTACAAGGGAAGCTAATCTAAACCTAGCTTCTAAAGGAAGCTAATCTCAATCCTAAGGCTATAAAAGGGACCCTAACGCTTCTATCTAAAGGTTGTTGATCCTTCCATCAATTTCCACCCACAAGTTGAGTGACACAACTTGTGCATTAAAACCCTAACCCTAATCCAATCACCAAAGCCAAATTCAAGATCTTTGAGAACAAATCAATCAGGAAGCCTTCAACCTTTTAGAAGCGACGCCGATCTTCAACCGGGCAAGTGATCCAAGGCGATCCGCGACTCACGGAGACGATGCGGAGCTAAATCGACGATTGAGTTCTTTCCTCTCGTAGATCTTGAGAGAATTGTAACAAAATTGTTGATAAATAAAAGGTGAAATTTCTTTATCTTGCTTACTTCTATATTTGAACATTATGATTAGATCTCAATTCTTGATTATGCTCTTTGATATGGTGCTTGTGTAAAAACTCCGCTCGTGGAGGAGTCGAGAGAATCAATAGATGATGCTGATTACAAATCTTGAAACGATTCTTAATTCCTATAAGTTTTGTAAACTCTTGTAAATTGAGTCATCGACAATCTAGTTTCGAGCGAAATGCTTTCTTGAATATTTTCGCTCTTAATTAGAGATCGACGATTGGTGATTCAGTTTACTAGAGGCTAGTTTTTGAATGAGATTCATCGAAAGGACAAAGGATGAGATGAAGAAACCCTAGTTCCTTCAAAAGATCCTTAAACCTCAATTGATCGTCATCGATCTAGTATAAAATCATTAATGGATAAGAAAACGTAATCACTAGTTTTCATCACTTCTATAGATTCAATCGATTCCTACGAGCCTCACTTAAATTCTTGAAACCTAATTCGATTGGATATCATCAATTCTTGATTCTTGAAACCTAATTTGATTGGATATCATCAATTCTTGATTCTTGATTTTGAGTTTTCTTGATTTAGATCTAGATAATTCTTGAAATTCACTTTTAAAATCTTGAATTGAATTGTCTTTTCTTTTCTCTTTAATTTTCAATTCATCTAAATCAAATTGGAACGGATCACAATTTCCCTGAGGACGATCCGTATTCACTAACGTGCTACATACGACACCGTTATTGATTGCGGTTAACAAAAATTCTTTGATTGTGATCGTTATATACAATTTCAAAACACGACACATGAAGAATCATTCAATCAAATGGCGCCGTTGCCGGGGATAGTGTGCTAATTTGTTCGTTTTTGAAATTTGAGTTGAAAAATTTATTCCATCAGAATTTTTAGATCAAAATTCGCGCAAACAGTAAATGATTCGTTGTGATTTGTTGCAAGGAAATCTGGAATCAGTGGAGCAAGTGGAAAATTTTTCTGAATATTCGAGAGTGCTCAGTGAGGCAACATAAGCATTGTATAAAATTTTTGTGCAGGGATCTTATTGAACTGCGGCGGAACCGCGGTCTTGATACCCTTATTGCGGCGGATCCACGGCCATTCTGTAGCATCGTTGTACCAAATTCGCTCAGTGACTCTCTAACTTTCTTATCTCTTCCTCGATCTGCTCCATTAACAAATTTCTGCAGGTTTCTTTGCAAAAATTCGCAGCGCCGCATAAAGCAAAAATTGTGCATGTTTGATCTTGGTTGTTTGCATTTTTAATACGGAAATTAAGGGGCAAAGACCAAATTCAGATTAGGTGGGGAGTTCATTACCCTTCCTAAGCCCCGAAAATCACAAAACTGCATCCGCATTACCCTCATTAACTAAAAAAATATCTATACATGACTCTAAGGACCGTCACGCTCACTTAGCACAGGAGAAGGTCGTGGGTAATCTATTGCTTATCCGCGTTTCTTTTGTGGTGTCTAAGGCAAGTGTGTCTAAGGCAAGTGGTTACTTAATTAGGCCCACTACTTACGTAGTGGAGAACCTCCCACTTACCTGGCCACAGCAGGGACAAAGAGGCAGTAGAGGATTGATCTTGCGACTTGTCTTCTGGCAGTAAGGAGCGGTCTAGAGACTTGACCTAGGTGACCATTAGACTTAGGGTTGTGCTTGTGCATTTTTTTGTGATTTGTATTTTTTTTTCAAAAAAAACCGTATTCTTTTTCAAAACAAACACCAACTTATCATTTTCTTTTATTATCACAACGCTGCCGCTTGTACTAAACCCTTTAGTGCATGCTCGGCTGGACACGGGATTCTAGTGCCCGTCTTGTCCGCGTTCCCCTGATCGACTTCGAAGTCGGTAATTGTATGTCTACTTCTTCTTTACCCACCACCACACCCACATCGATGGACGGTTCTCCATCGAACTTCTTTATCACTACTCTGCCGCCGTTCGCAGGTGCGCAAAATCCACCCCGCATCTCTCTCCAAGAGAGATGCTATCCTATGCGAGGTCCTCTTTCGACCTGTCTCACCATTCCACCAGCCAAACGGGGACAATTTTGAAATAAAACCCCAATACATCAATCTTCTATCCAAATATCACGGTCTCGAGTCTGAAGAAGCATATGTCTTTATTACAAAATTTGAAAATGTATGCGCTATGATGGGTACTTCACAGCTTTCTGTGGATGCTATGCGTCTACGTCTTCTCCCATTTACTTTGCTATGCGATATAGCCGAGAAGTGGCTCTATAACACAACCTCACATTCAATTTCGAATTGGGAAGAATTCATCGCAGCATTCCTTAAGAAATTCTACCCCAATCATAAAACAGCTCGGGTCCGTAGAGAAATAAATCAATTCACCCAGCTTTCGAATGAACCATTTTCGAAGTGTTTTGAACGCTTCAATGATCTGTTGGTTCAATTTCCACATCACGGAATCCCTAGATGGGATCTGTGCAGAATCATTTATAAGGGCATTAATCCTACCACTAAACAGAACCTTGAATCCATGTGTCAAGGCACTTTTATGACCAAAGACGATGGCGAAGCATGGAAATTCTTAGAAGATTTTGCTGAAAGGTCCTTACAGTGGGAGGGTGTAAACCAGTCATCGCCTAGGGATGGCATTCACTAAATTGATGTTTCCATAGGTGTTAGAGCTGAGATGGCAGCAATGCAAAAGAAGCTAGAAGCTATGGAACAAAAAGTTTTAGCAGCCTCCCTAAATCCGATGTCGCTCCCCAAAACTGTATGTGGATGCTGTTGTGATCCATCTCATTTGATAGAAGAATGTCCACTGAATTCTCCGTTTCAAGGTCAAGAGCATACCGATGCTGCTTTTCAAAGACCTAGAAACGATCCTTATTCTTCCACATATAATCAGGGTTGGAGGAATCACCTTAACCTTGCTTGGAACCAACATTAAAATCAAAACACGGTTCCAAACCACAACAATTTTCAAAGGGCTCCTCCACCACAACAGCAACCACTTCAACTAACTCAGCACCCCTATCAATCACCAAACTTTCAAAATCCGGTCAACACATCTGCACCTTTGCAATTGACCGGTACTGATGAATCCTCTTCACTCGAACAAACCATGAATTTAATTCTGAAAAATTTCATGCAAGTGTTGGCTGAGGTTAAGTCTTCTGTCGATGATATAAAGAAAAACTCAGCTTCCTATGCTGAGAGTATAAAATCGATGGAAGCAGAAATTGCACTGTTAAAAGCTGAGAGGAGTGCGAGAGAGAAAGGGAAACTTCCGTCTCAACCCTTACCGAATCCTGGGCATTCACAACACTACAATGTGAGTGCCATCACAACGTTGAGATCAGGAAGAGTGCTGAATAATCATGTTGGGGAAGAGATTGATGATGCTGAAAAATCTATCAATAATACCCCGGCTGAGACCTTTCCTTACACACACACTTCTACTTCTGATTTTTGTTCTTCTACCCCACCATCTTCTTGCGAGCCTATTCTTCGTTTCCCACAAGGCTCATTGCCTCAGCAACCCTCTTCTAGTCCACCAAAGACGATCCCCACTCCTATTCTGGGATCACTTCCACACACACCACCTTCTCCTATGATGGACCCAGCTCTTATTGCCAAAGCACCTTATCCGAATCGGTTAAGGGGTAACAAATCGAGTCCACATATGGAGAAGATTAAGGAAATGTTCAAATATGTTAACATCAACATCCTTCTCCTAGTTGCTATTCAACAAGTCCCCGCTTATGCGAAAATTCTTAAAGACTTGTGCACTAGGAAGAGGAAGACTCAAGTGCCCAAAAAGATCTTCATGACAAATAAATGTTAGCACTGCGTTTACCCCACAGTTACCAAAGAAATGTAAGGACCCAGGATGTCCTACAATATCGATTTCTATTGGGGATAAAAACATCAACCGTGCCCTTCTTGACCTAGGCGCAAGTGTTAACCTGCTTCTATATTCTGTATACGAGCAGTTAGGGATTGGAGAGTTGAAACCAACTCACTGCACTCTCCAAATGGCAGACCGTTCAATCACCAAACCTAAGGGTGAACTGGAGGATGTGTTAATAAAAGTCGGGGAATTTTTATTCCCTGTGGACTTCATTGTTCTAGATACACAACCTGTAGCAAACTCACGGATTCAAATTCCAGTGATTTTGGGTTGACCATTCCTTGCCACTTCCAATGCTGTAATTAACTGTCGAAATGGTTCAATGAACCTATCTTTTGGAAAAATGACAATTGAACTGAACATCTACAAAATTGGAAGTCAGCCATTTGAACCCTCTGCTCATATACTTGATGTTTATTCTGTCCACGAGATTGCTCCCGAAAGTTGCGAAGTTGATGAACTTTGCTTTGAAGATCTCGATGACACTACCACATCAATGTTTGATCTTGCACATCTTAGTAAGGACACATTTTCCGTGCTTGAGTCCGACACTCTTGACTCATCACCTTTCGAGTCTGTATCTTTCACAGGCTATGAGCTTCTTTGTGACTCCGAAAATCATTCGATGATCCCACCTTCTATTATTTCTCCGCCAGCATTAGATCTCAAACTTTTACCTTCTCATCTTAAATATGCATATTTAGGTGAGAATGAGTCTTTACCGGTTATCATATTTGCTTCTCTAGCATCAGAGCAAGAGAAGGCACTTTTGACGGTACTGAGATCTAATAGGCAGGCGTTTGGTTGGACCATGGCTGACATCAAAGGGATTAGTCCCTTGATTGTTGAACATCATATACATTTGATGGATGAAGCCAAGCCAACCCGAGAACCATAGAGACGGTTGAACCCCGTCATGAAGGATGCCGTGAAGAAAGAAATCGTCAAATGCCTTGACAATGGTATCATTTACCCAATCTCCGATAGCCAATGGGTAAGTCCAATTCATGTCGTCCCTAAGAAATTTGGCATCACAGTCATTACCAATGAGGCTAATGAGTTAATCCAGACACGCGCTCAAACTGGATGGCGTGTATGTATTGATTACAGGAAACTCAATGCCGTAACGAGGAAAGACCACTTTCCTCTACCTTTCATTGACCAGATGCTGGAACGCCTAGCCGGACGTGAGTATTATTGCTTTATGGACGGATACTCCGGCTATAATCAGGTCCCTATTGCCAAAAAGGATCAAGATAAAACCACATTTACTTGTCTTTTTGGTACTTTTGCTTATAGACGCATGCCCTTTAGGTTATGCAATGCTCCCGCTACATTTCAGCGGTGTATGATGGGGATATTCTCGGACATGGTCGAGAATTTTTTGGAGATTTTCATGGACGATTTCTCGATTTTCGGAGATTCTTTTTCTGACTGCCTATCGAATCTAGACGCAGTTCTTACTCATTGTAAAGAGAAGAACTTAACCTTGAATTGGGAAAAATGCCATTTCATGGTCCTAGAGGGAATTGTGGTTGGACATGTTATTTCACGAAAAGGAATTGAGGTTGACAAAGCTAAAATAGATGTCATTCAAAACCTTCCTCATCCCAAAAGCGTCAAGGATATCCGATCTTTTCTTGGCCATACAGGCATTTACAGGAGATTCATTAAGGATTTTAGCAAAATTGCTTGACCTTTAACTCTTCTCTTGGCCAAGGACACGACTTTTCACTTTGACTCGGATTGTGAGGCAGCATTCGACTCACTCAAACACTCTCTCACTCCAGCCCCCGTTCTATCTTCTCCAGATTGGAACCACCCGTTTGAGCTTATATGTGATGCATCAGATTTTGCAGTTGGTGCAGTCTTAGGACAACACATTGAAAAGATGCCACATGTGATCTATTACGCAAGTAAGACCCTGAACGATGCTCAAGTGAATTATACAACTACCGAAAAAGAAATTTTAGCGGTTGTATTTGCATTAAAAAAATTCAGGCCTTATTTGATTAGCTCACCAATTGTTGTGTACACTGACCACTCCGTCTAGAAACATCTTTTGGCAAAGAAGGATGCTAAAGGTAGGCTAATACGTTGTATCCTTCTATTATAAGAATTTGATCTTGTTATTAAAGATAAGAAATGATGTGAAAATGTTGTAGCCGACCATCTGTCGCGCATCTCTTCTTCACCTATGACCCTGCCAATCAATGATTCTTTTCCAGACGAATAGCTCTTGAACGTATCCGATGAACTTTGGTTCAGGGATATTGTGAATTATCTTGTCATGGGACTTATCCCCAGTGAATGGTCAAAACAGGACAAACATCGATTTCTATCCCCAGTAAAACACTTTTACTGGGATGAACCCTATCTGTTTAAGTATTGTCCTGACCAGATTATTCGTTGGTGTGTCCCGAATGAGAAATTCAAGAGTGTTCTATCTTTTTGTCATGATCAGGCATGTGGGTGTCACTTTGGTCCTCGAAAGACGGCGGAGAAGGTTTTGCAATGCGGTTTTTATTGGCCGACCTTGTTCAAAGACGCATTTGATCATTGCAAAACCTGTACACAGTGTCAACACACGGGTAGGATTTCCCGGAGAAATGAGATGCCACAGCAACCCATCTTAGTGGTTGAAATTTTTGACGTTTGGGGCATTGACTTTATGGGTCCTTTCCCCAACTCCTTTGGGAATCTGTACATATTGCTTGCGGTTGATTACGTCTCAAAGTGGGCTGAAGCTATTCCTTGTCGCACTAATGACAAAAAGGTTGTCATTAAGTTCTTATAAGAAAACATCTTTTCGCGATTTGGACACCCACGCGCTATCATTAGCGATAACGGGACGCATTTCTGCAACAGGTCTTTCGAGACTTTGATGTGGAAATATGCAATCAACCACAAACTTTCCACACCCTATCATCCCCAAACGAGCGGGCAGGCTGAGATTTCTAACAGACAAATCAAACAAATTCTGGAGAAAACTGTTTCGAAAAATAGAAAAGATTGGTCAACCAAATTGACGGATGCTCTTTGGGCATTCCGAACTGCATATAAAACCGATCTAGGGATGTCTCCTTATAGGTTAGTGTTTGGTAAGGCTTGTCACCTACCGGTCGAGATAGAGCACAAAGCAATGCGGGCCATTAGAGAAATCAACTTTGACTTGAATCAAGCCTGCAACTTTCGGAAGCTGCAATTAAATGAGCTAAGCGAACTCCGCGATGAAGCTTATGATAATGTTGTAATTGTAAAGAACCGGACTAAGGTATTTCAAGATAAAAACATTTCGAGAAAAACTTTTACACCTGGTCAACGAGTCCTTCTTTATGATTCACGATTACACCTTCATGCGGGTAAGCTACGATCTCGGTGGAAAGGACCTTTTGTTGTGCGGTCTGTATACCCGCACGGGGCAGTTGAGGTAGAAAATGTTAAAAACGGTACATTTTTCAAAGTGAATGGACATAGATTAAAGCCGTATTTTTCCACTGACCCCATGGAGGAGCTCCTGTTTTTACAGGAGCCATTTTATCATGATTAAAATTCCTCCGTCTCACCTCCATATCCTGTAAATTACTGTATCATCTTTTGAATGGAGGTGAGTGAAAAGAATAAGTTTGGGGGAGGATTTTCACGATCATATTTATTTCCCCCATTAATAAATTTCCTCCTAGGCTTACAGGTTTTTGAGGTTTGGCAGAAGGCAACAGTGAGGACACTGTTGAAAACAAGTTTGGGGGAGGTTTGCGCTTATTTACGCATCATTTGCATATCACTTTGCATAAGCACAAAACATTTTGAAAACCTATAAAAATTTCAAAAAATTTTAAAAGATAAAAATATTTAATATTTAATTTTGTACATAAATAAGATAATAAAAGATTAGATAGTGAAAAATTACATCCAAAAGATTGGAAAAATTTAAGAAAACAAAGAAAATTAGAAGTTTTCTTAAACGAACTAGTAATAAGTAGTTATGAGCCGTTATCCCAAGGGTTAGTAAGATGAAGGAAGTCACTAATCTGAGGATAAAAATAAATCTGAAAAATAGTTCCTATTCTGGAAGCCAAACATTTGAATGTTGATACCCTACTATACGCATTTACACACGTCTTGAAGCTCGGGATAGTAGAGGATACCTTGAAATGCTCTTGTCTAAAAGCCAAAGTATGAAGGAAATTAAAAATGAATAAAGAAAATATAAAAAGGTGAAGAAAAATGAACACCGGTTTTGTTATCGCCAAGGCAGCAAAAAAAAATATAGCGAGGGTGCTTCATCACCTAGTGCCTTAGACCAACTGGTCTGGGAGTCACTGCTAAGCCTTAGGTGGTGCAAGACGAGGAAAATACACCTAATAAGCAAGCACATGAGTAATCGGTCGGTTAGTACCTCAAGAAGTATTAACGGTCGCATGAAAATGTGTGAGCAAATCCATATAAATATTCATCAAATTAAAAAGTACTGAGGCAGATGGATTAAAGTATGATAGCTTGAATTGAATTCTCCGGGTGTAGGGATGTTCTTTATACATACGTAGGGTTATATGATCGATGTTTGGAAGAAAGATAGGGATGAAGAATAAAGACGATGTTTTATTGAGGGATGATGTGATTTCTAACATCTTTTCATGACTATTAAGATAGGGCTCATGACAACCGAAAAGCTAGTGTTGTTGGAAACCCTAATTTTCAACGTTTTTCTTTTACAATTCTTATCTTTATATGTAACTTTCACGGTCTTCCTTTTATTATGGGATTTTGTGGGTGCAATCCGCTGAAAACCCTCAGGTGACAACACTCCTCCTACTAGGGACACATAGAGGTTTAAAGGCTTGCTGCACGTGCTCAGTGCAATCGTGTTGCCTACGAAAGTGTGCTAGTTAGTTTTTCTCTTTCTTTATTTTCTCCTTCTCTTTTTAATAAAACAGTTTGCTTGAGACGACCAAAAATAAGTTTGGGGGAATTTGATCAGTCGAAAATATTGCATTTTTAACACATCAATTTCCCGACCATTTGCACTCATCTAAAGGTGTTCGGTATAAGTATAGCACATATTAGCAAAACATTCGTAAAATACCAAATAACTTGTGTTATATATTAAAACCGACATTTTTGAGGGAAATTGAGTGTTTATCATTTCATCGCATAATCTTTGTATAGTGCAACACTTGTCTCGAGAATCTGTGCAGGAAATTCCAGGAAAAGAGCCGAAACTGTCAAAAGTGCTGAGAAAAATACGCCAAGTCCAAGACTTGTGATCTGGCAGTGAACTAGAGAGAAATATAAGATTCCAGATATCAGGAAACAGTACTAAATCCAACATCAAGCAACTCAAGAAGTTTCAGGCACAGAGGCCTCCAAAGCGCCGCGGATCCGCGGCCGGAGCGGGCTTTGTGCGGCGGATCCGCGGCCACGTCACCATGACGTCAGCGTCGCTTCGCTTCAGAATTCTTCTTTCAGGGCCCACACTCATTTAAACCAATGCAAATTCCAGAGATCTCCAGAAGCTTCTGTCCGAATAGCAAAGCTCCTTGTTCAAGCTAAACCTCTCAAGCTTCTCAAGCAAGCCTCTCAAATAACTACCTAAGCCTAGAAGCTTCTCTCTAACCTCCAAGCTTATGAAGGAAGCTAGCCCTAACTAACTAACTCTAGAAACTTCTACCTAACTACCAAGCTTACAAGTGAAGCTAATCTAAACCTAGCTTCTAAAGGAAGCTAATCTCAATCCTAAGGCTATAAAAGGGACCCTAAAGCTTCTATCTAAAAGTTGTTGATCCTTCCATCAATTTCCACCCACAAGTTGAGTGACACAACTTGTGCATTCAAACCCTAACCCTAATCCAATCACCAAAGCTAAATTCAAGATCTTTGAGAACAAATCAAGCAAGAAGCCTTCAACCTTTTAGAAGCGACGCCGATCTTCAACCGAGCAAGTGATCCAAGATGATCCGTGACTCACGGAGACGATGCAGAGCTAAATCGACGATCGAGTTCTTTCCTCTTGTAGATCTTGAGAGAATTGTAACAAAATTGTTGATAAATAAAAGGTGAAATTTCTTTATCTTGCTTACTTCTATATTTGAGCATTATGATTAGATCTCAATTCTTGATTGTGTTCTTTGAGATGGCGCTTGAGTAAAAACTCCGCTCGTGGAGGAGTCGAGAGAATCAATAGATGATGATGATTACAAATCTTGAAACGATTCTTAATTCCTATAACTTTTGTAAACTCTTGTAAATTGAATCATCGACAATCTAGTTTCGAGCGAAATGCTTTCTTGAATATTTTCGCTCTTAATTAGAAATCGACGATTGGTGATTCACTTTACTAGAGGCTAGTTTTTGAATGAGATTCATCGAAAGGACAAAGGATGAGATGATGAAACCCTAGTTACTTTAAAAGATCCTTAAACCCCGATTGATCGTCATCGATTTAGTATCAAATCATTAATGGATAAGAAAACGTAATCACTAGTTTTCATCACTTCTATAGATTCAATCGATTCCTACGAGCCTCACTTCAATTCTTGAAACCTAATTCGATTGGATATCATCAATTCTTAATTCTTGATTTTGAGTTTTCTTGATTTAGATCTAGATAATTCTTGAAATTCACTTTTAAAATCTTGAATTGAATTGTCTTTTCTTTTCTCTTTAATTTTCAATTCATATAAATCAAATTCGAACGGATCACATTTTTCCTGAGGACGATCCGTATTCACTAACGCACTACATACGACACCGTTATTGATTGCGGTTAACAAAAATTCTTTGATTGTGATCTTTATATACAATTTCAAAACACGAAACACGAAGAATCATTCAATCAAGTCCTTTACCGATTCGAGCTTCCAGAGTGATAAGGACGACTCTAAGTCGCACTCGGGATTTGTCTTTACCCTCAATGGAGGGGCGGTGTGTTGGAAGAGTTCCAAACAGGAAACCGTTGCAGACTCGATGATGGAGGCTGAATACATCGCTGCCAATGATGCTGCCAAAGAGGCTGTCTGGATGAAGAAGCTCATCACTGAACTTGGTGTGGTTTCGTCCATTGAGCATCCAATACCTTTGTATTGTGATAACAATGGAGCTGTGGCTTCGGCCAAGGAACCCAGGTCCCATCAGAAGTCCAGACATATTCTGAGGCGGTATCACCCGATCCGGGAGATAGTTGATCGCCGGGAGATCGAGGTCAGGAGAGTTGATATGAAGGACAATACTGCGGATCCACTCACGAAGGCCATACCCCAGGTACAATTTGAGAGACTCTTCGGGATGTTGGGTATGAGATACTACAACAGCCGGCCTTAGTGCAAGTGGGAGATTGTTAGTTATGTATATGCCCTAGAGGCCATTATTGTACATATGATGTATATTATAGTGGATGCTTGGATATATATAGAGAGGACTTTCTTGCTCGACATGATAGTATGCTATTTGGTTTCACTTTTTCTTAACATGTTGACTTGTATTAGTTTACTATCTTGCTCTCATATGTTGATAAAACCCTTAGGATATGTACTAGACTGCTGGAACTATGATGAGATCATACTAGTGGGGCCAGGGTAGTCAATGAGTACATCCTATAACTGTTCTTAGTCGAGGGTGTATCGAGACAGGGCATCGATACACCAAAGTAGACTAGCGTATACGCATCTTGACCCATATGATGGGCGATGGATGATCCCATATCCATCAGTGTTTGAAATCAATGATGGTGTACGGGTGCTCAGTGAAGACTGGGTATACTGAACGGACTCGCCGATAACTCCTAGATGGATATATACCTATCGTCAGATAGCAGTTCTCCGGTGACACTGGTACAGGTTAGTCTGTAGACCCGAGATCGTCATAGAGTCTTGTGTGATTCCCACTGTGCTTTGATTTCCATCTTACCACGTCCAAGAGGGTGTGCAAAATGGTGGCTTTTGGGTACAGTCCCGAATCATATGGAGGCAATGAGCGATAGGAGTGTTTTCGTCTCTCCCGGTATAGGGAGTTGATGTTGTGCAGTGTTCGATTGGCTATAACTGGAAGTCCCTGGCCAGGGCTGATATGGAGTGCTACCGGTGAGTGTTATTAGTAGTTTCTCGACCTGTTATGAGCCTTACATCGACATGACTTATCGGTTACTAGGGTCTGACCTTTACCACCCCCAGTCTATTTATGCGACATATCAGACGAAGAGACCGGACTGTACGGTAGTGTTACCGATTGGATTCACAGGAGAATGTACATGCTTGCTTGTTGATCTTCTGATCGCTCAATACCTGGGTGGCTGTTACGTTTAGCTGACCGCTTGCAGCTTATAGGTGTTTGATATGATCATCACCTACTGCCGGCGTATTGACGATTCTTTAGAGTCCTACACAGAGGTTTCCTAGCTCAGGCAAAACGGAGTAGGAGCACATATGTGATATGTGCGGGACCGAGAATAATATGATATGAGATACCGTATTCTATTCTCGAGATATATGATATCGGCCGGATATATGCGATATATGTATGCCCTAGAGGCTATTATTGTACATGAGATGTATATTACAGTAGAGGCTTGGACATATATAGGGGGACTTTCTTGCTCGACATGATAGTATGCTATCTGGTTGCTCTTTACCTTAACGTGTACAGTTATATCGTCTCTCTGTGACATGTTGGTAAAGCCCTTAGGATCTGTACTTGACTTCCAGGATTATGATAGGGATCATACCAGTGGGGTCTGGATAGTCGGTAAGTACATCCTACAATTGTTCCTAGTCATGGGAGTATCGAGACAGGGCATCGATATTCCAGAGTAGGCTAGCGTATATCTTCTCGACCCATGTGATGGGCGATGGATGATCCCATATCCATTGGTGTTTGACATCAGAGATGGTATACGGGTGCTCAGTGGAGAATGGGTATACTGAACGGACTCGCCGAGAACTCCTAGATGGTATTATACCACACGTCAGATAGCAGTTCTCTGGTGACACTAGTATAGGTTAGTCTTTCGATCCGAGATTGTCATAGAGTCTTGTGTGTCTCCCAGCGTGCTTTGATTTCCACCCTACCACGGCCCTACTGAGTCGTGCAAATAGGTGGTTTTTGGGTACAGTCCTGAGTCATATGGAGGCAATGAGCGATAGGAGGGGATTCGTCTCTCCCGGTATTGGGGGTTGATGTTGTGCTATGCTCGATTGGCCATAACTGAAATCCCTGGCCAGGGTAGATGTGATTTACTGGTAAGTGTTATCAGTAGTTTCACGCCCGTTATGGACCTTACATCGGCATGACTTATCAAGCTATTGGGGTTTGACGTTTATCGCCCCTAGGCAAGATATGCGACATATCGGATGAACAGACCGGACTGTACGGTAGTGCTCGTATGATATGTCACATATCTCTCCTAGTGGTGGTAAACGTCAGACCCCAATAGCTTGATAAGTTATGCCGATGGAAGTTCCATAATGGGAGTGAAACTACTGATAACACTTACCAGTAAATCACATCTACCTTGGCCAGGGATTTCAGTTATAGCCAATCGAGCATAGCGCAATATCAACCCCCAATACCGGGAGAGATGAATCCCCGCCTATCGCTCATTGCCTCCATGTGACTCGGGACTGTACCCAAAAACCACCTGTTTGCACGACTTAGTAGAGCCGTGGTAGGGTGGAAATCAAAGCACTGTGGGATACACACAAGACTCTATGACGATCTCGGGTCGACAGACTAACCTGTACCAGTGTCACCAGAGAATTGCTATCTGACGTGAGGTATAATACCATCTAGGAGTTCTCGGCGAGTCCGTTCAGTGTACCCAGTCTCCACTGAGCACCCGTATACCATCTCTGATGTCAAACACCAATGTATATGAGATCATCCATCTCCCATCACATGGGTCGAGAAGATATACGCTAGCCCACTCTGGAATATCGATGCCCTGTCTCGATACTCCCACGACTAGGAACAATTGTAGGATGTACTTACCAACTATCCAGACCCCACTGGTATGATCCCTATCATAATCCTGAAAGTCAAGTACAGATCCTAAGGGCTTTACCAACATTTTACAGAGAGACGATATAAGTGTACACGTTAAGGTAAAGAGCAACCAGATAGCATACTATCATGTCGAGCAAGAAATTACTCCCTATATATGTTAAAGCCTCCACTATAATATACATCTCATGTACAATAATAGCCTCTAGGGCATACATACAACTAACAGAGACTTCAAGAATTAAGACACCTAACCTGTATTCCATTGATGTTGTACCGTGGCATAAACAGTTCCTTTTACTTTCCGTCCACCTTAGTCTCTGGTCTACTGAGACTCCTCTCATATACACTGGCCTCTTCTATACCAAGCTACAATCAATAGCGTTAACATTAAATACAACATTATAACAATATAATACAACTTTAAAAGTTACACACACACTCTCTCTTTCTGTCTATTCTATTTCTCCCTTATCTTTGGGACTTACCGAGCGATTGTTCGCAGACGACATTCCTTCTCTTTCTTCTTTGGAATGTTGTCAGGTGATTCGGACCTTTAGTAGATCGAGCCCACCAGCGAGAATTTGGACCAGCTAGATTAAGACCCAGAGCTTTAGATTCCTTGTACACATTTACTTTCAGTACTTTTCATTTCTGTTATGCCACTGTTTAGGCATTGCTTTTCATTCTATGTATTTACTTTTCCATGTACTGTAAAAGAATGTTAATAAATAAAGTCGTTGTTCATTACATTTGTCTCTTGTGTATATTTCTTTTATATTGCTTGGTTATGCTTAGCGTATTTACTTTTGAGTAAATACGCAGCGGCCTCGTCGCGTCCTCTGCCCGTATACTGGGAAGCGGGGCGTGACAGGTTTTGTTGGTGGCCCATGCAGATCAGAGCTGTATGGAACACTACCATGCAGTTCTGTTCTGCGTGGACAACCTAAGAAATATAACACAAGAACCAGCAACTAAAAACATTCTTTACAATTCATGTTCTTTGAATCTTACAATTTCATATACTTTGAATATGTCTTAACCTAAAATTTTCATTCAAAGTTATGGATTCCCCGAACAACACCAGCACCAATGTCAACAACACACCTCCACTATTACCACTCACACTTGCCGTCCCTTCTCCGATAAATGAGCAGACGGTATGCTTGAGGCGATCCACAGCCTCCTAGAAGGACAGCAGCAGCAGACTGCTCTTTTAATGAACCGTCCCGAGGCAGAAGCACCTGGGGTGAAGCAATTCAGAGATTTGCACCCCAAACAATTCTAAAGAAAAGAGAGCCCTCTAGAAGCTGAGGAATGGGCTCAAAGAATCGAAGATGATCTTGCAGCGGCACAAGTGCCAGAGATAACTTGGGTCCGTGTTGCGAAACTGCAGCTCACGGACAATGCACGGGTTTGGTGGAAGGCGGAAGAAAGCCGTCTTAATCAACCCATCGAATGGAAAACTTTCCGCGACATGTTCGACACAAAGTACTTCCCTGAGACTGCCGGGTTCGACATGGAACAACAGTTTATCCATCTGCAATAAGGTTCAATGTGACCAAATCTGTAGATGAGTATG
Organism: Agapanthus africanus; assembly: GCA_030015575.1. NCBI lineage: Eukaryota > Viridiplantae > Streptophyta > Magnoliopsida > Asparagales > Amaryllidaceae > Agapanthus > Agapanthus africanus. The sequence continues at coordinate 680,075,937 of JASDDO010000019.1, forward strand.
ATGCTGAATTCACTATGCTCAGTCGGTAAGATATGTCTTAATGTTCAATTTTATATCACATACTACACAGCTAACAAAAGACCGTAACAGGTTTGCGGCCCATCTCATACCGACTGCTGAGATCAGAGCTAGAAGATTTCAGCAAGGGTTGGACCCGGAAATCCAAGCTGCATTAGCTACAGGGGATTTCCCAACCCATGATTTGGCTTTAAAGGCAGGGCAGTAATGAAGAAGAAGGGCATACCTCAATCTGCCGGAGTGAAGCACCCTGCCAATCAGATGGCAGGAGGACCCTCTTTAAGGACAACTGTTGAAACCAGGAGACCGGAAGAAGCCAATAACCAGCCAAGTCCCGATTTTTGCTTCTATTACAAGAGGGAAGGACACTTGTGGAAGGACTATAGGCGTGCAAAAGGCCTATGCTTAGTTTGTGGCGCATCCAATCACGGAATTGGAAACTGTTCTTATAGACGCAATCCAGCTCACACACTCACCAACTACCCGCAGCGGCCAGCTATCCAGGCTCCTGCACCTCGTCTTGCACTCCCTGCTCCACCACCTGCACCTCTTACTCACCAGTTCCAACAGGCACTAAGGAACATGCCTCGAGGACAGAGGAATGTGCCCCCAGCTAGGAGAAACGTGCCCCGGCGACATGCTTTCACATTAGCAGCCATAGAAGCTGAGACTGTAGGTCAAGGTAACACTGGTAATTCTCTTTCACATTCTCAAATCCTTGTATCACTTTGTTATTCTTCATACACTACCAAATTTTCCTTGAATCCGTTACACTTACTGTTGGATATAGTGCCCTCAGAGTCAATTATTGGATCACAGGCACGTGATTGCAATGATTGAGGGAGGACCTATACCGGTAGGACAGTCTTACTCTAGAGGTTTGTATACTATCTAGTTTGTCTTTATCATCGTGTACATGCTTTAGGTGACATTGCAGTTCACTATTACACGTTGATAGAGAATAGTATACTATCTTGTTTATCTTTATCATCGTGTACTGCTTTAGGTGACATTACAGGTCACTATTGCACGTTGATAGAGCCCTTAGGATTCTTGCTTGACGACCAGCAGCATGATGGCGATCATATACATGGGAGCTGGGGTCTATAAGCACATCCTTAAAGTGGTCCCTAGTCGTGGGAGTTTCGAGACTGGGCATTGATACTCCATTAGTAGACTAGTGTATACAATCGAGACCCCGACGAGGGGCGATGGCCGGTCTCACAAGCCATTGGTGTCAGTTGGTTCACCTAAGGTGTATACAGGTGCTCATTGGGTTATGAGTACACCGGACTGGACTCGCCGGGAACATGCTAGTTGGTATTATACGTGACATCAGATAGTAGTTCCCTGGTGACATGTGTACATGTTAGTTCATCGACCTGAGATCGTCATTTGTCTCGTGTGAGTTCCCACTGTGCTTTGATTACTACCCTACCACGGCTCAAAGGAGTCGTGCAAACAGGTTTTAGTTGGGTACAGTCCCGAGCCACATGGAGGTAGTGAGCGGATCGGCAGGGGTTTCGTCTCTCCCGGTATTGGGGGTGAGATCGCGCTGTGTCTAGGAGAGCCATTACACAAAGCCCTCGGCCGAGGCAGGAGATTTACTGGTAGGTATTCCAGTAGTATCTCAGGGTGTTCTGGGCTACACTCCGACACGACTTGTACCGCTTTTGGGGGTCTGACTTTTACCAACCCCCTAGGCCCGATATGCGATACTCATAGACGAACGGACCCGACTATACGGATATTGTCACTGACAGGTTCAGTAGGGTGTCAGGATGAGTTCGCTCATCGATTTCCCTTATGGTCAGTACCTGATAGCCCGTTACGTACGGCTAGTACCTATGAAGAGCTAGTGGTTAAATACATAGCCAAAGTATTGACGAGTCTTTAGAGTCCCCCACAGACTGTTTCTCAAGTTTCGGGCGAAACGATGTAGAGGCCGTATGATATATGGCAGGGTTCGATCATATACGTGCGGTATTGCGCGGATCATGATCGGGAGGATCTTACTAGTGGGCTTTGTGTAGGGTTCCTAGGCACTCTCAAGAGGTCTCACAAGGCATCAACCATGCCAATTTCAAAAATTACGGTGCCGAGAAACCCTAATACGGATCGTTGGCTAGAAGTTTAGGCGATAAAATGAAACTAGTAAACAACTTAGCTAGGTAAACGGAAATACAACCTTTGTAGATCCGGTTCTCCACCTCCATAGCTCCGTGATGAAGTCCTCTCCGCTGTCCAAATCGAATCTTGGGCTCTAGCATCGGCTTCATTGGAGAAAAAGCGGGCTAGGTCATCGACGACGATGCCGAAGATGATCTACGTCGAGGCATCGCTAGATCAAGCTCCAACTTCACCAAGTCAAGAAACTTGTGAAGAAAACACACTCTACTACTTGGCAAGAGTTAGAGGATGAAGAAATAGGAAGTTGGTTCACTTTAGAATTGGATTTCTCACTCTTTTTCACAAGTTGCCATTGATGGAGGCAAGCTTGCTTCAATGTTGAAGATGAAGAAGAAGAAGAAAGAATATCATAAGTATTATCCAAAATGAATAATAAAAAGAATACTTATCATATCCTAACCTTGGTTAGGTGTAGAGAATAGACCATGGTAAGGTTTAATGGTTTAGGGTTAAGCATGAGAGAAAATGGTCATGTAGTCAAAGCTTCATGAAGTTTCAACTACAAACAAAGAAAGCCACCATTTCCCCTTTTTCTTTTCCAAAATAAAATAAATGAAATAAATAAATAAATGAATAAGAAAATGAAAACCCTAACCATTACACAACCATGGTTTAATCTTTACACAAACCCTAGTTAGCATGAATCATCAAACATGATACAAACTTGTGTACAAAAGTATATCACATATACAATGTGCGCAATCCAAGTGAGAAAATCCATTTAAAGTGAACCGATACTAGTTAATGCAAAGTAATATATCATATATATAATTATACATTAAATCATTAAATCAACACTTGATTTAATGATCCGGTTATATAGCATATAACCGACTAGTATCATCAGTAACAACTTATCGAAACAACACTTGATCCGATAACCCGGCTATACCGCATATAACCGAGCAATGTCACATATCGCGAGAATCAAATACAGTATCACATACTGGTATCATTCTCGGTCCCGCACATATCTCATATGCGCTCCTATTTCGTTTCGCTTGAGCCAGGAAACCTCTGTGTAGGACTCTAAAGACTCGTCAATACGCCGGCAGCAGATGATGATCATATCAAGCATCCACAAGCCGCAAGCGGTCTGCTAAACGTAACGGCCACCCGGGTATTGAGCGATCAGAAGATCGACGAGCAAGCCCGCTCACACTCCAGTGAATCCAACCAGTAACACTACCGTACAGTCCGGTCTGATCGTCTGATATGTCGCATATCTCGTCTAGGGGTGGTAAACGTCAGACCCCAATAGCTCGATAAGTCTTGTCGATATGAGGTCTATAACAGTTCGAGAAACTACAGGTAACACTTACCAGTAAATCTCAGCAACCCTGGCCAGGGATTTCCGGTTATAGCCAATCGAACACAGCGCAACATCAACTCCCTATACCGGGAGAGACGAATCCCCTCCTATCGCTCATTGCCTCCATGTGATTCGGGACTGTACCCAAAAAACACCGTTTTGCACGCCCTCTTGGATGTGGTAAGGTGGAAATCAAAGCACAGTGGGAACCACACAAGACTCTATGACGATCTCGGGTCAACAGACTACTCTGTACCAGTGTCACCAGAGAACTGCCATCTGACGTAAGGTATAATACCATCTGGGAGTTCTCGGCGAGTCCGTCCAGTGTACCCAGTCTACACTGAGCACCCGTATATCATCTCTGATGTCAAACACCAATGGATATGGGATCATCCATCGCCCATCTGTATGGGTCGAGAAGGTATACGCTAGTCTACTCTGGTATATCGATGCCCCGTCTCGATACACCCACGACTAGGGACTTTGAAGGATGTACTTATGGACTACCATGTCCCCACTAGTATGATCCGCATCATAGTCCAGGTAGTCAAGTACACTTACTAGGGGCTTTACCAACATGTAACAGAGAGACTGTTAGTGTACACGTTAAGGTAAAGATCAACCAGATAGCATACTATCATGTCGAGCAAGAAAGTCCTCCTTATATATGTCCTAGCATCCACTACAATATACATCCTATGTATAGTAATGGCCTCTAGGGCATACATATAACTAACAATCTCCCACTTGCACTAGGGCCATCTGATAGCAGTGGTTGTAGTATCTCATACTGAACCATCCCATAAAAGTCTCTCTCTGGGAAAAGGCCTTTGTGAGTGGATCCGCCGTGTTGTCCTCAGAGTCTACTCTCCTAACCTCGATCACCCTGAAGATCGACTATCTCCATGATCAGGTGACACTGCCTTAGATTATGTCTGGATCACTGATGGGACCGGGGTTTCTTGGCATAAGCCACAACTCCATTGTCTCACAATGGTAGGAACGTAGTTCATCTCATGAACCAATTTACACCCAGACTGCCTCTTTGGTAGCATCTTAAGTAGCGATGTATCCAGCCTTTATCGTCTAGTATGCCACGGTATCTAGCTTGGAACTTTTCCAACATACCGTCCCTCCACTGAGGGTAAAGACAATGCCTGTGACTGACATTCAGTCGTCTTTATCACCCTGGAACCATTCCAGTGATTCTCCCCAGGGTCGATTGATACCTTCTCACTACAACTAGTGAGTGTCCTAATATCCAACTAGATCTATCTCATAGATCCAAATTCCAGGATTTAGTAGGTATCACTTTGATCTTATGTGGAGAATCAGTGTGATAAGCGGAGATTGATCGAGCGTAGCATAGGAAACTCCTTCCCTATCAAGAGTATGTCATCCACGTACTCTACGAGGATCGTCACCATACTCCCTACTACCTTTTGGTTTATACAAGGTTCATCTACCATTTTGATGATGTCAACTTCTTTGACTAATCCATCAAAACAGATGTTCCAACTCCGCGATGCCTGCTTTATCTTATAAAGCATCTTGTACACGTTTCCGCTGCTCCCACTGTCTATGAAGCCCTCTGGCTGTGTACTTATAGACGTTCTCTTCTAAAACATCATTTAGAAAAGCAGTCATGGCACCCAACCGCCAGATATCATAGTCATGGTATGTAGCCGTGGCAAGTAGGATCTGGATGGACTTAAGCATAGCTCCTTAGAAAAAGTTTCATTATTATCCACGCCTGGTCGATGACGAAAACCTTTAACAAGTCTAGCTTTGAAAGTCTCAACCTTTCCATCTACACCTAGTAATCTTCTCAAGATATACTTGCTCCTGATGGGGATTTAACCCTTCAGATATAGCAACTAAAGTCCATACTTTGTTGGTGTATAAGGATTCCATCTCAGATCGCTAAACATCCAGCCATTCCTATAGAGTCTCACTCCTGATGGCCAGCTCGAAACTAGTTGGGTCATCATCTCATGATGCAATCCTCGCTCCCACTGTCATAGAGAAACCGAAGTATCTCTCAGGTGGGTGAGGAACCCTACTAGATCGGCGGAGAGGCTGAGGTTCGTTGGAATCTACTGAATCCTTTGGTTCTATCAAATCATCAGCTGCAGTTTGTATAGCTGGAACCTTTCCAGTTCTACATTACAGACCTTGCCTCGAGCTTGTCCGGATTTTGCTTTTAGACATAGCCCAGACAACCCCAAATCTTAACCATCTTAAGATATGGGCTCTTCCCTTTCCATATCATATATGAAGCGGTAGGCAACTGATTTGATTTGAACCCTACTCAATAGGTATGCAGCTTCTCAAGTGCATAACTCCCAAAAGGAAAAAGGCAACTCAATAGTACTCATCATAGAGCACACCATATCACATAGGGTGCTATTGCTCCGCCCCGATATACAATCGTGCTATGGTGTATACGGAGGAGTAATGCTGAGAGAGAATCTCATTCTCCTTTAGAATAATCCAGGATTTCCGTGCTCAAGTATTCTCCTCCTCGATCTCATCAAAGGACATAATACTTATACCTGTTATTGGTTCTCTACTTCTAACTTATATTCTGTGAATATCTCAAAAGGTTCGGACTTGTGTTTCAACAGGAACATAGGTCTGAACCTTGAGAGATCATCAGAGAATGTAATGAAGTACAAAGAACCTGTCTTGGCATGTGTAGACAGGGGACCTACATACATCAACATGTATCATCCCAAGAGTTTACATAACTCTTTCTCTGTTTCCAATAAACGGAGCTATGGTCATTTTATCTTTGTGACATGACTGGCGAGTTTCACAAGATGTAAATTCAAACTAATTTAAATATGCATCTTTATGTAACTCTAGCTAGTCGGGTCACATTGATCTGACCTAGTCTACAATACCTTAAGAAGGAATCGTTCAATTCTGAACTCTTCCTCTTGTGTGTGTTCCATATACTAAGAACTGCAGTTTGATTTAGAACATTAATGCTTTTAGATAACGTGCCTGAACCGATCAACTTTTGATATAGGAAATGTTCAAAACATTATCCAACAATACAAAATTTTATCATTTCTTTACTAATAAAGAGATAGATACGATTTTGTATATCAGGTTCGGTATCTAATAACATTCGTTCAGAATCAATGTATTCGTAATATAGGGTGACAGTGACCAACAGACTTGGCTGCAACACTTGCCCCGTTTTCTGTCTCATGAAACTTATCACCCGTTCTCAGTTCTCTACCTTTCTGTAGCCCTATGTAACAGATTACATATCTGGGATCCTGATCTGGTATCAAATACCCAGGATGCAGAGGATACTGAGAAACAGTTCTTTGTAATGAACACACCCGAAGATGATGCATCAGCATGCACTCTCTTTGTTTGGGCGGCACAGGAAATCTGGTATTCCCCAATTTCCTGCTCTGTCTTATAACAATTATAAGTTGGAGCGGGACCAACGTTCCCCAGCTCAGTATAACAAGCAGGTTCGGTCAATAATCCGTATTATTATCTTGATTAAGGCGTGATATGGTCGCTACCTGGAGAGAGAGAGAAGAAAACACTCAGCGTGCGCTCTTGCAAGAATAGATTGGTTATTATTTTATCTAATCAGGATGGCTCCCACTGCTTTTTATCAAATCTTCCTTCAAACCCTAAAAGGAAAGACTAGCCGGGATTAATTACACACTACAAGTTCTCCAATCTTTCAGCCAGGCCAGTGTCGGTACTTTGAGGGAGGTCCCCCGTGCTTTCGCACGAACCTAATTAATGTAAACCTCGTTTTCCCAGAGGCGTAACCCCGTTGACACCTTTCTAGTCACCTACTTGATCGGCTAATTGTAATGTGTAAAACTCTCCCAGGAGTAACACTTACTCGCAGCGGGTATCGGGATCCAACTATCTCATAGAAGGTATGCAATCTCATTGCAAATTTCAACACTTGAAATTCCCGATAATATTTTGCCCCTAGCGTCCTATGACCTTGACGCAGGCCAACAAACCATAGTGCGCTAGTAAAGTTCAACCCGTCATTTCCTGATTGAATTAAACCCACCCGCACGACCCTTGACGCAGGCCAACAAAGTCGCATGACTACCCTAATCCAATCTGCATCATATGCATAAACAGATAAATACTAGTTAGCTACCGCACACTACGCCTTGACGCAGGCCAACAAACGTAGCACGAATACTAAATAGGACTTATCTGAAATGACGGAGGGCTACGACAGGTTTTTCTTAAAACCTATTGCGTAATGAACTTGATATCGTTGTAGTATCGAATGAATTTTAAAATGGAGTGCTTTTGAGGCTTTTCTAGTTTTGCTAAAGTAGTCACTCCTGGTGAAGGGATCGTCGGTCCTTTCCTCATCGAATGAGGTGCGGGATATATCATATATATCACTGTGCAAAGCAAAAACTCTTAAAAGCAATCAAAAGACAAACCGAGTGTGTAGCATCTGCCAGTTATTGCTAAAGGAGTCACTCCCGGTGAAGAGATCTCGGTCCTTTCCTCATCGAATAAGGTGCAGGATATATCACATATACCTCTGTGCAAAGCAAGAACTGTAGCTACCTGTTTTATTTTTGAAATTCGATTCTACAACATCTTCAGGTTTCTTTTTACTTTCATTAATCACATTAATGAAGTCCCATCATTTAAGTACCTAAACATCACAGATAAATACGACGTACACTTATGCCATCTGCATTCGCCTCGATGTCCCCTCGTGCACCGTTAGGTTAGGTAACTAACGGCAGAGCAGGGCAGGGCTAGCACGGGTGTAAAACATAAGTAACATCTATATAATATATCATATATACTATATACTGTATCTATCACAGAACATCACATGATCACATCACAGATATCGCAGCAGAATAAACATATGAAATATTGGATATATTAGGACGTCCGTGTTTTCAATACGAGCCAGTATAAAACACGGATTCCACGGTCGTGATGAATAGCCAAACCCACACCCCTAGACCCCTACGAGAGCGGCAAGCAACCCTACCAATTCTAGAGTTAGGAGACCCGGACTCGACTCCTCGAGTTGGTCTCCCACTGGAATCTAGAACCCGGTTACTTGTGCTCCTCTCCTTGGGTCTATCCTAGTGCGGAAAAGTAAATAATATACAAAGGGTGACAACTTCCGCAACCTGGAAGTGCCCCAATTAAAAGAATATTACATACAAGTTTTTACATGAATGAAAATGAAAAACACTCATCTCACATAAAAACCCCCGGCTATTCAAACACGACGATCCAATATAACATATCCAGCAACACATAACATCACATGTCATCAACGTAAGTAAATATGCGCATCCCAATTGTCCTTGACATATAGCAACGAAACCGGCGATATCACATATTACACTTACGGTCACAGAAAAGAAAGTGTAAAACTACAACAGTTGGAATCCGCAACCTCCATAGACATCGCGTGCCTAATCAAATGAATTCCTTAGACATCGCATGCCTAACAATTATAAACCCCGCATTTTAGTCTCAAAATCGAAAACACTTTTCAATACCTAGTCGGGCAATTTAACAGGATTCCCGACAATTTGATCGAATGCTCGTCGCAAACTTCAGTAGGCGGCTACACCCCCGATACCGTCGACGAAGTGCACCAAGGCGGAACACCGCTGCCGTGAGCACCCGAACGGATGCTTTCGGCGACGGGGTTCTCCTACAGTCACTTGGTCGGGGCTATGGAGTGAGGCTGTCTATTAAGTTTACCCGGCGAGTATTCGCGTACGCTACGTGATTGCGACGGACTTTTGATCACATCAAAATTCCGTGGCAACCGATCAAGTGAGACTAAATTGCTAGATTTACAACATTCATTCAGTTATCTCATAACTTTTGTGAATTCCAATTATTGTATCCCATTCCAGATAAATAGAAAATGTTAAACTTTTCGATCGAACAGTCAAACACCCAAGTTTTCCCGATACAGATCAACACATGAAATAAGTCTAAAAACATTCAGTTCGTGCCTCAGTACCAACGGTCCAGCCGTAGAAGGGTCAAGCCAACGCCTCACATGTGGCACGCCGTACTGCCCCAAACCCGAAGGTTCAAAGGGCAGTTCAAGACGGTCACATAATCGAGTTAAGGTTTGTTGTCTTCTAGAGGGACCATCGCGTTACTTGCACTACTTAGAACGTCGTTAAACTACGGAAAAATCCAACACTTGGAAATTTCCCGACAGGGGAAAAATTAGGTATTTATATCCGGTCGAACTTTTTAACATATTCAAAAATTATCCGGAAAGCCACAAAGACAAAGTCTGATAATCCGATCGAATCATCGAATCCCCAAAACAACCCCAGAAAATTCAACTCTTGAATAAATATTAAAAATTCCCAGGAAAACCAGCACCAGAAAGCATGAATTACTGTGCAAAGATTGAAGGCCAATCAAGTCAAGAGGCCGCGGAACCGCAGCAGAAGGCAGGCTTCTGCCGCGGTTCCGCCGCGCATTAGAGGCATCATGAAAAAATTTTTGCATCGTAATTCTTAGAATTCCCTGCTGAATTTTTTAAGAATTTTTAATCTGGAAGAAACCCAGTTTTTAGAAAAAGTCCAGAGAGCACTTTATGGATTAGGGTTTCGATTCGTTCGGATTTCAAACTCCGTTTAGACTTCGCCTAAGGCTCTAGCTAGGCTCTGATACCACTGTAGGGTTCCTAGACACTCTCAAGAGGTCTCACAAGGCATCAACCATGCCAATTTCAAAAATTACGGTGCCGAGAAACCCTAATACGGATCGTTGGCTAGAAGTTTAGGCGATAAAATGAAACTAGTAAACAACTTAGCTAGGTAAACGGAAATACAACCTTTGTAGATCCGGTTCTCCACCTCCATAGCTCCGTGATGAAGTCCTCTCCGCTGTCCAAATCGAATCTTGGGCTCTAGCGTCGGCTTCATCGGAGAAAAAGCGGGCTAGGTCATCGACGACGATGCCGAAGATGATCTACGTCGAGGCATCGCTAGATCAAGCTCCAACTTCACCAAGTCAAGAAACTTGTGAAGAAAACACACTCTACTACTTGGCAAGAGATAGAGAATGAAGAAATAGGAAGTGGGTTCACTTTAGAATTGGATTTCTCACTCTTTTTCACAAGTTGCCATTGATGGAGGCAAGCTTGCTTCAATGTTGAAGATGAAGAAGAAGAAGAAAGAATATCATAAGTATTCTCCAAAATGAATAATAAAAAGAATACTTATCATATCCTAACCTTGGTTAGGTGTAGAGAATAGACCATGGTAAGGTTTAATGGTTTAGGGTTAAGCATGAGACAAAATGGTCATGTGGTCAAAGCTGCATGAAGTTTCAACTACAAACAAAGAAAGCCACCATTTCCCCTTTTTCTTTTCCAAAATAAAATAAATGAAATAAATAAATAAATGAATAAGAAAATGAAAACCCTAACCATTACACGACCATGGTTTAATCTTTACACATACCCTAGTTAGCATGTATCATCAAACATGATACAAACTTGTGTACAAAAGTATATCACATATACAATGTGCGCAATCCAAGTGAGAAAATCCATTTAAAGTGAACCGATACTAGTTAATGCAAAGTAATATATCATATATATAATTATACATTAAATCATTAAATCAACACTTGATTTAATGATCCGGTCATATAGCATATAACCGACTAGTATCATCAGTAACAACTTATCGAAACAACACTTGATCCGATAACCCGGCTATATCGCATATAACCGAGCAATGTCACATATCGCGAGAATCAAATACAGTATCACATACTGGTATCATTCTCGGTCCCGCACATATCTCATATGCGCTCCTATTTCGTTTCGCTTGAGCCAGGAAACCTCTGTGTAGGACTCTAAAGACTCGTCAATACGCCGGCAGCAGATGATGATCATATCAAGCATCCACAAGCCGCAAGCGGTCTGCTAAACGTAACGGCCACCCGGGTATTGAGCGATCAGAAGATCGACGAGCAAGCCCGCTCACACTCCAGTGAATCCAACCAGTAACACTACCGTACAGTCAGGTCTGATCGTCTGATATGTCGCATATCTCGCCTAGGGGTGGTAAACGTCAGACCCCAATAGCTCGATAAGTCTTGTCGATATGAGGTCTATAACAGTTCGAGAAACTACAGGTAACACTTACCGGTAAATCTCAGCAACCCTGGCGAGGGATTTCCGGTTATAGCCAATCGAACACAGCGCAACATCAACTCCCTATACCGGGAGAGACGAATCCCCTCCTATCTCTCATTGCCTCCATGTGATTCGGGACTGTACCCAAAAAACACCGTTTTGCACGCCCTCTTGGACGTGGTAAGGTGGAAATCAAAGCACAGTGGGAACCACACAAGACTCTATGACGATCTCGGGTCAACAGACTACTCTGTACCAGTGTCACCAGAGAACTGCCATCTGACGTAAGGTATAATACCATCTGGGAGTTCTCGGAGAGTCCGTCCAGTGTACCCAGTCTACACTGAGCACCCGTATATCATCTCTGATGTCAAACACCAATGGATATGGGATCATCCATCGCCCATCTGTATGGGTCGAAAATGTATACGCTAGTCTACTCTAGTATATCGATGCCCCGTCTCGATACACCCACGACTAGAGACTTTGAAGGATGTACTTATGGACTACCATGTCCCCACTAGTATGATCCGCATCATAGTCCAGGTAGTCAAGTACACATCCTAAGGGCTTTACCAACATGTAACAGAGAGACTGTCAGTGTTCACGTTAAGGTAAAGATCAACCAGATAGCATACTATCATGTCGAGCAAGAAAGTCCTCCCTATATATGTCCCAGCATCCACTACAATATACATCCTATGTATAGTAACGGCCTCTAGGGCATACATATAACTAACACTTTGTTTTAAGCCGGATCCTAGTATTAGATTTGTTGGATTACTTTAGTCTCATCGCATTCGTATTCAGTCGGAATGCGGGTGCAGGTATGTATATGAAGGTGATGGGTATCCTTGTGATCCGTCACGAGTTTACTTTAGATGTTGCCGTATCTTTTTATTGTTGCAAACATTTGGATTAATATTTTGCATTTGGAAATAATGAGCTAGAATTCATAATGACATGCATTAAATGTGACATGGACAGATTGGTGACTCATAGTCTCTTTTTATGTGCTAATGTCACATTATATGATGGTTTTGTGATGATTTGATAAGAGGAGAGAGATAAGGGCTGCCTTGAGGGGGTGAGCTCTCATATTATTGTTTAAGCTCTCTCTCATTTTATGAGATATATCACAAAAGAAATAAAACCTCTTTTTCTTCTCCTTCCTTTAGCTCATCATCTCCATCAATGTCAACACCTCTAACCTCCATCCAAACTCATGGATGCAAGAGGTAAAGTGATCACAAACATTATCTACATCACCTTGGACACGTCGGCTAGCACACTTCGTTCCTGAGTTGCTTCGGATGAAGCGGGAGACCGTAAAAGGAATCGATGATGTGGTGCCCTTTCCGACGAGGAGATCGAGACTGGAGATGCCACGAGGAGCTTGGGATGGTGGCCAAAGACCGAAGGACACGAATCGATCGGTATAGCTTTCCAACCCTCTCTCTAGAATGCTAGTAGTATGTTAATGGTTCGATCCGGGTTTAAGCATACGATAGCGCCGGTTTCTAGTCTAGAAAAATTTTCGTTCCGTATTTTGGCCTCGGAAAGACGGCCGGGGCGCTACCGTAGTCTTACATGGTATCAGAGCCACGCTATTGACCTTTACTAGCTTACTCTAACGTATTTAGAACTTCGATCGTACGAAAATTCCGAAACCACGATTTCAAAAAGTGCAGTTTCTGTCAAAATTTTTTTGTTGTCAAAAAATTATTTGGTGTATTGCAGAAATATGTGTAGGCGTTTCTAAGAAAACTGAGAAATTTTTGTTCACTGTTGGCACTGTAGCGCCGCGGAACCGCGGCCGTACCCACTTTTTGGCCGCGGTTCCGCCGCCGTAGAGTAGCTTTAGTGCACCAAACTTTCAGCAGTTCTCTCTGACTTGGAATTGTGGTTTCTGGTATTTTTATTTTGGGCCCAGATTTGTTTGAGTACTGGGAATTGTGCTTGGGGCCCACATCGGGAAATTTTGTCGATCGAAAATTTAAATATGTTAGTTTACAGTATTAACATTATATCTGCGACCGTGAATGTTATTTGATCGGTAAATCCTGTCTAATTGCTATAGCCTTTTTAGACGGATTTGCGAACGTGACATTCACGTTGATGTTCTGTGTTGTGTTGTGATGTTGCGGATTTGTGGTGGTAGATAGCCTGGATGCAATGTTAGTACAGTTTGGTTTTATATGTACATTTGATATTGCGGGGCGAGTGTCCGACATGTGGACTGCCGTCACTGCCTGTTTGTATATTATTCTTTTGGGGTACGACCGGGCTGAGGTCGATGTACCCGTTGTATATTTTACTTTCTGTACTAGCATTACCCCGCGGTGGGGTGCACGGATAGCCGGGTTCTAGAGGGCAACGGGCCCGCATCTCATGGCTTTGAGACGGAGGGGGCTTTACTCTAGAATTGGCGGGCTATTCGCCGCACTCGTAGGGGGTACAGGTTGACCCAAAGAGGGGTGTTCAAGTTACCGGATTCCGTGAAGTGATGGGTGGTCCATTCACGTTGTTGAAGGGGGCTTCCTCGCTTCAGGTTTTGGCTGGTAACTTGCCGCGCCCGTAGGGGTCTAGGATTTCATTGCACAGGCTATCCACACGACCAGGGAAACGTCGGGTTTCAGTAGCGGCTCTATGAAACCCGGGGATCCCAGATTATCTGTATTCTTCTGTGATGCTTATTACATTTCTGTGATGTTGCATTTTATCACGCCTTGAGTGAATATTATATATTGATATATACACTAGTAGATGTTGTATATATTTTTTACCCACGCTAGTCCAGTCACCGCTCCGTCGTTAGTTAAGTAACCTAATGGGTGATGACGGGACCCAGTGGTGAATGCGGATGGCATATACGTACATCGTATTTTCGTTCTTTTGTGGTGTGATTAATTGATGGGACTGCGTTGATTCGGATCAATGCAAACTAAACAAACCTATTCTGATGTTGTTGGAACATTTTTCAAAAAAAGCTGTTTTTGCAAGGACGTTCTCTTTTGTTTTGCACAGTGGTATTCGGTTATGAATATCCAGCGCCTCAGTCGATGAGGCAAGGGCCGAGATCCCTTCACCGGGAGTGACCCCTTGGACAAAAGTTTGCGTCAGGGTAATAACTTCACTATAGCCGATTACTTTTTGCTTTGCATCGTGGTATTCAGTTGGAATATCCTGCACCTCATTCTACAGGGAAATAGCCGAGATCCCTTCACCGGGAGTGACCTCTTTAGCGAAGGTTTTCGCCACTATATTTTTATAAAAAGCTATGCAGTTCCTTCAATGATATCAACTTCATTACGTTAAAGGTTTTTCGCCAAAAACCAACCGTAGCCCTCCGTCATTTCTTACGGGTATTATTTAGTATTCGTGCTGCGTTTGTTGACCTGGTCAAGACGTAGTGTTCGGTAGCTAAGTGGTGCTTGTTTGTTGCATAAATGGGATTGGTTAGGACAGTCGTGCGGCCTTGTTGACCTAGTCAAGGGCACGTACGGGTGGGTTTAATGCAGTCCAGAATAATGACGGGTTGAACTTGACTAGCGGTTTATGGTTTGTTGACCTAGTCAAGGTCATAAGCCGCTTGGGGTAAAAACACACATCAGGAGTTTCTAAAGAAACTAAAAATTTCCAGGCATGTGCATACCTTCTGGAGTGTGATAACGTGAGTGGATTCCATCACGTTATCATGCGATGATAGTTGGATCCCGATTCCAATTGATGAGTTGGTTTACTCCTCGGGTGATCCCGACTAATTCTTCTTTCAGGTTTGGAGGAGAATTTGAGGATACAGTGGGAGGTTTCCTGATTAGATAAAGTGATAACCATTCTGATCTAGGTTAGAGTGCACACTTAGTGTTTCTTTTCTCTCTCTCTTTGGCAGCGACCATGGCCCGACCCATGACTATGACTCAGTGACCAAGATTAACCGAACCTTCTTAAAACACTAGCTTTTGGATTGTCTGAGTTGTATACCTCATTGCTACTCCTACTTTTACCCTTTTCTCCAGAACACCCCGTATTACTACGAACATCCACTTCCATTGGATAAAACCATCGTATGGTTATATACGAACTCGAAGGAACTTATTCGATGATGGTTTTCGGTTCTGGAGAAAACGAATAAGACTATTCAGTTGTCTTTTCCTTTTACCTTCTCTCAGGTTGCGAGTGCTCCTTGGATTAGGACGGTACACCTATTACGCTGATTGGATAGTCTTCTTCCAGACCATAGGCAGGTGCCGAACGGTGGGGAATGAAGAAAACCAATTAGCCTAACGAAGGTGTACAGAAGGTATTAAGTAAAGACAAATAAAGGGATTAGTAAGAGGGCAAAGTAAATTGCGACTGCTATTCATGACCAAACCAAGTATTTCATCGCCACTCCTACTTCACCTTTGTATTTCTCCGGGACACTCCGTATCACTACGAAGATCCACAGTTATTTGGATACTCCATCGTATGGTTATATACGAACTCGAAGGAACTTGTTCCAGTTCGGGGATGGATTCTGGTTCTGGAGAAATAGGAATAAGGTTTGCGAGTGCCTATGGTCTGGAACATATAAAAATAAAACTTGTTCCAGTTCCTACTTCACCTTTGTCTTTTATCTTTAGCTTCTCTCGGGTTGCGAGTGCTCCTAGGATTAGGACAGTACACCCATTATGCTTATTGGATAGTCTTCTTCCAAACCTTAGGCTGGTGCCGAACGGTAGGGAAAGAAGAAAACCATTTAGCCTAAAGGGGTGTACAGAAGGTAATGACTAAAGACATATAAAGGGATTTGGAGAGATGGCAAAGAAATATACGGTTACAGTTGTGAATCTGATAATGGAAGAGGCATTACTAGGAATACCCGGATACCCCTTCGAAACATTTACATGTTTCAGTTTCACTGTGTATTGTTAAAAGAAAACTGATTTCCCAAATTAGCCCTTGCTCCAGGGTATGTATTTACCAGGTTTGATTCTCACATCTGTATGGTTTTACAGATGATGAGTGGGTGTAACTTATTGGGAATTGGGTGATCATCCTCATTATATCGGGATTCGTTGTAATTGGTGATATTTGAGGAAATCGCCTGGGCTGTTTGCCGGACGACAAATATTTGGTTTTGAATATCCGTTATAATGCACTAATTTCAAATTGATATATCTGTACGTTTATTTTTATAAAGTGAGATATAACTTTTTGAAATTATGTCTATGACATTTACTTATATCAGTGGATGGTTAGGTAAGGAGCATTAAACAGCAGTGTAATTCTTCTTAACCATAAGTACAGTTTTCAACCTACGACACACAGGGAATGAGTTATTAGACTCAAGGGACTTATACAGAGTATTGTATGTAGTCCAGTGTCCATTAGGACAGAGGGGTTGGTTCTCATACTATATTCTGTTTACTTGTAACTTCTCTAGTTCTTAGACATGTGTTTCGTAGAAATGTAAGGTCCAAGTTTGAGAAGTTATAGGTATAAGAATAAAGTAGAGAACCAGGTATTGCAAGTATCAGGATTCTTCAAAATGATCAAAGATGTAGATACTTGTGTATGGTATTCAGTTGTTATTAATGATTAAGAGAACTTGCTTCTCTTTCAGGTTACTCATATCTTGATGTATTCCTAAGTTGAGTAATGCTGATCGGCTTCTCTCCATTTAGTTGACATGCACCGGGGACAGATGCATGATTTGAATTTGGTTCCGATTAAATTACTGCCTCTGTTTCTATATTGGATATAGAATAGCTCATATCTTAACGATGTTAAGGTACGGGGAGTTGTCCGGCTTATGCTTAAAACCAGACTCTGGATAACTCAAGGCACGTTTCTGTAATGGCTGTTTGTGGGTTGACCCGGGCTATGACGAGGGTTGACATTCTACCATCTGGAAGATCAATAGTGATATTGTTCTTGACTCGCCACAGTTTTAGTAAAATGGATTTTTTCAGAAAACAGTAGTGGAAGTATGGTAGAACTGGAAGTGATTCCAGAACCGCAAACGATTACTGAAAATTTGATAAGAACCTAAAGATTCAATCTGGTTTGACATTCCATTGGCCACTCCGCAGATGTGGTGGGTAACCTCAGGCACCCGAGTGGTACTTCGGTAGCCTCATGGACGATGACAAGGAGGTTCTTGTTTACCCAGACTTGACACTACTTTTGTTACAGGCTATGAGACCCGGCAAGAGGATGCGTATAGCGTCATTCTGAACTGGCTTTAGAAGTGCACGTGTATACGACTCTGCCAGAGGGTTGTCGTAGTCAGTGGGAGCAGCGGAAGCATAGTGGACAAGTGGCTTATGTCTATTTATAGACTAAAGCAGATAAAGCGGAGATAGATCATCTATTTCTGACGTGACAGTCATGGGTTTGACTTCATCAGAATAGGGGATGGATCTGTTAAGAAGGTGGTAGGGTGTGATGTCCTGGTATTTGGATGACATAAACAGAGTAGGAAGTGATATTCCTATACTACGGTCGGTTATTCTTTGGTTGTCACACAGTGGTTTCTCCACAAAGGATATGGATATTGTATCAGATATTCTGGTTACTAGATCTATGGTTTTAGATCTAGATTTGGGAAGTTTCCCAATCTGGGTACTTAGACAGTATTCTAAAGGTGTTTTAGAATGGACGACTCCTGGCACGGTAGTGTACCTGCAGGTGATGGAGCCACCCTCTCTAAAGGTGTCTTAAAAACTAAAGGGGAGAGGGATGTACATGATTGGCAGATCACTTGCTTAGGCAATTGAGTCAATCATGAGATGTCAAGTACCACACCAGACGATGTTTTTGCACGAGATGCAATAAATTGATATTAATCCAATCCTGGAGAAACGATTGGAAGCAGTTTTAGAACATAAGTGGATGTTCTACGGATATGATAACGGCAGCCTCCTTCGGGAGACAGTTATCATTCCAGGCTTCCAAGGTGACTTAGATGACAGTGTGACTGTCAGAGTTATAGTTTTCCCTCTGACGAGGGGCAGTAGTTTGGACAGGTGGTCTAAGCGGTTACTGAGGGAGGCATTGCGTAGGATACTGATTAAATTCAGTTGACGATACAGTCTAAGAAGTTTGGATTTGGAGTTCATTTATGAACTAGGTCCCATCAGATATCCAGACATATTCTAAGACAGGTATTTCTCATTTCGGGAGATGGCTTTCTCCGCGAACTTGAGATAAAGAGA
Organism: Agapanthus africanus; assembly: GCA_030015575.1. Lineage (NCBI taxonomy): Eukaryota > Viridiplantae > Streptophyta > Magnoliopsida > Asparagales > Amaryllidaceae > Agapanthus > Agapanthus africanus. The sequence continues at coordinate 680,094,835 of JASDDO010000019.1, forward strand.
GACATAGAAAGAAACATCAGGGCGGAACCACTAGCTGAGGCTATTCCTCGAATGCAATAGTTTCACAAACGGGCTTTGTAAGACTGATTAGTAGAGGAGTTGGGTGTTCGGTATCACACGGGCTGTGAGTATGCGACATCGCAATAATTAGCCTTGAGTGCAAGTGGGAGATTGTTGGATATAGTGCCCTCAGAGTCAATTATTGGACCGCAGGCACGTGATTGCAATGATTGAAGGAAGACCTATACCGGTAGGACAGTCTTACTCGAGAGGTTTGTATAGTATCTAGCTTGTCTTTATTATCATGTACATACTTTAGGTGACATTGCAGTTCACTTTTACACGTTGATAGAGAATAGTATACTATCTGGTTTATCTTTATCATCATGTACTGCTTTAGGTGACATTACAGGTCACTATTGCACGTTGATAGAGCCCTTAGGATTCTTGCTTGACGACTAGCTGTATGATGGCGATCATTTACGTGGGAGATAGGGTCTATAAGCACATCCTTAAAGTGGTCCGTAGTCGTGGGAGTTTCGAGACTGGGCATCGATACTCCATTAGTAGACTAGTGTATACAGTCGAGACCCCGATGAGGGGCGGTGGCCGGTCTCATAAGCCATTGGTGTCAGTTGGTTCACCTAAGATGTATACAGGTGCTCATTGGGTTATGAGTACACCGGACTGGACTCGTCGGGAACATGCTAGTTGGTATTATACCTGACGTCAGATAGCAGTTCCCTGGTGACATGTGTACAGGTTAGTTCATCGACCTGAGATCGTCATTTGTCTCGTGTGAGTTCCCACTGTGCTTTGATTATTACCCTACCATGGCTCAAAGGAGTCGTGCAAACAGGTTTTAGTTGGGTACAGTCCCGAGCCACATGGAGGTAGTGAGCAGATCGGCAGGGGTTTCGTCTCTCCCGGTATTGGGGGTGAGATCGCGCTATGTCTAGGAGAGCCATTACACAAAGCTCTCGGCCGAGGCAGGAGATTTACTGGTAAGTATTCTAGTAGTATCTCAGGGTGTTCTGGGATACACTCTGACAAGACCGCTTTTGGGGGTCTGACTTTTACCAACCCCCTAGGCCCGACATGCGATACTCATAGGCGAACGGACCGGACTGTACGGATATTGTCACTGACAGGCTCAGTAGGGTGTCAGGATGAGTTCTCTCATCGACCTCCCTTGTGGTGAGTACCTGGTAGCACGTTACATACGGCTAGTACCTCTGACGAGCTAGTGGTTAAATCCACTGCCAAAGTATTGACAAGTCTTTAGAGTCCCCCACAGACTGTTTCTCAAGTTTCGGGGGAAACGATATAGAGGCCGTATGATATATGGCAGGGTTCGATCATATACATATGGTATTGAGCGGATCATGATCGGGCGGATCATACTAGTGGGCTTTGGTTTAAGCCGGATCCTAGTATTAGATTTGTTGGATTACTTTAGTCTCATCGCATTCGCATTCAGTCGGAATGCGGGTGCAGGTATGTATATACAGGTGAGGGGTATCCTTGTGATCCTTCACGAGTTTACTTTAGATCTTGCCGTATCTTTTTATTGTTGCAAACATTTGGATTAATGTTTTACATTTGGAAATAATGAGCTAGAATTCATAATGACATGCATTAAATGTCACATGGACACATTGGTGACTCACGGTCTCTTTTTATGTGCTAATGTCACATTATATGATGGTTTTGTGATGATTTGATAAGAGGAGAGAGAGACGAGCTGCCTTGAGGGGGTGAGCTCTCATATTATTGTTTAAGCTCTCTCTCATTTTATGAGAAGATATCACAAAAGAAAAGAAACCTCTTCTTCTTCTCCTTCCTATAGCTCATTATCTCCATCAATGGCAACACCTCTAACCTCCATCCAAACTCATGGATGAAAGAGGCAAAGTGATCACAAACATTCTCTACATCACCTTAGACACGTCGGCTAGCACACTTCATGCCCATGTTTCTTCGGATGAAGCGGGTGCCCGTAAAAGGAATCGATGATGTGGTGCCCTTTCTGACGAGGAGATCGAGACCGGAGATACCGCGAGGAGCTTGGGATGATGGCCAAAGACCGAAGGACATGAATCGATCGGTATAGCTTTCCAACCTTTTCTCTAGATTGCTAGTAGTAGGTTAATGGTTCGATCCGGGTTTAAGCATACGATAGTGCATGTTTCTAGTCTAGAAAAATTTTTGTTCCGCATTTTGGCCTCGGAAAGACGGCCGGGGCGCTACCGTAGTCTTACACTTAACTTTTTCAAATTTCGAGGACGAAATTTTTTAAGGAGGGTAGATTGTAACAACCCTAAACTTTATGTACAATTTTTTAAAAAAATACATAAAGTGGTACTTTTGCCTGGGCACAAGTTATAATTTATTTTTGCTTTTTAATAGCAAGAAAGAGCTTGCTGCTCATTGGTAAGACCTTGCACTGCTGAACCAATGCACCAGAGTTCAAATCCCATTAGCCACATTATTTTTTAATTACTTTTCTTTTAAATTTTTAGAAGCCCAAGAGTCTACATGTGCATAACTCGTAAAACCAAAAGTCATATATAAAACAAACGAGTCCAGGGGGTAAACCAACAGGCAAGGGACACGTGGCATGTGAGACTCGGCCTGACTCGGTTGACTCAGGCCGGCGGCACGGCTGACTTGCCCGGCGGAGCCGGGTCAACTCGGCCAAAACTGATTCTTCCCTTCTTGAAAACTGTGCCACTTTTCCTCCCTATAACCCGTGCACTGTTTAAAAATCCTGCACATTAACAGAGCCAATTAAAACCCAATTTAAATCTTTTTAATGCATTTTCTATCAAACCCTAACCCTAATCTTTTACTATAAATACCACTCCAATTCACACCCCCTCACTCACAAACTCTGTCCAAAATCGCAAGAAAAATCCCAAGAACTTTTGTGTACAAGTGGAGTTAGCGAAGGGCGAAGCTCCGACGAACTTCCGACGACGACCCTAGGAGCTCCCGGCGACAAAACGATGCACCGACACCTCCTACTACTCCCTCTTCCTCTTCCCTAATCTAAATTCAGTAAGTCCCTATTTCTCTTCTCTTCTATATTCTAAACAATATTCAAAACTAAAACCCGACGGAAGCGGAGTTAATCCGACTTTCGATTCGGTTTTCTTTAAAAAGTTCCAATTTTCTTAAATACAACAATACCAAACTTGCACATCATGACCATTAAACATTACCAAAACATATTGAACAAGTTTCATACCAAAAGAATTCATATTGTAATTTTTATCGCACTTTTACAGAAAAATACCATGTAGTTTAGTTACGACATTAAATATCATAATTCCTTGCTATATCTTTAGATAGTTCACGAGGTAATGACCTACCTATTCACAACACTCATATGTAACATAGCATGATGATCTTTGGGAACATAGTTTTGGGAAAATACGGTTTTACACAAAACTACCTCAAACTTATAAAAAACCCATTTCTACAAGATTATGTATTTTAAACAAATCTTTGCAAAGCTCCGCTACAACCATTTGGGAAACCCGTTCGGGATGGTGCGGATTATCTCACATCCTCGGGCTTAGTAGTGCGAGATGCAGACATCCGCAAGGAGCATACGGTCTCGAAAGATTTAAAAATACAAATATCTTAAGAAAATGAGATTTCTAGAAAAATAATAAATTAAAATTATTTCATATATATATATATGCATGTATCATCAAAATATCTAATTTTTGATATAATATAAATATTCCAACTTTTCTAAATCAAAAGAACCACTTTACATTAAAATATCATGCAATTCCATACAAGTTCAATACTTTACACTAGAAATGTCACCTATATAAAATCTACCTCTATAAAAACTCTAAAGACGATAATTAAATACTTGAGCTGTATTTTGAAAATTATACAAATTATTTTTACATAAAACCTCCTCAAGTTTTATAAATTACAATAACAACCCTAGTAAATATTGGTTTAAGCGGGACCGGTCTCTTGAGCCTCAGGGAGCCGGAGATATGGGTGCTTGCCTATTTAAGGTAGACAACTTAACAAACGGTATTATCAACACGGTAATCGTTTTTGAAAAAGACACAAATCCTGCCGTCCATGTGCAGCGGTTACCGATAACACCAAAACCTAATTCAGGATTCAATTTCTTTTCTAATTGTCTGACTCAGACTGAGTCTCATTATAAATAATCCGACTTGAATATGATTCAAGTACAAACTACATTTCAATATGAATCCACGAATCCATATAATCAATCTGTTCGATCTATTCAATCTGTATTGACTGAATCGAACCATGGATATACATCCATCTACATGATTCTCCAGTAACATCCATTTACTGATATCATGGTTTTGGCAAGTCATCCATCTATACAATGTATAATACAAGACATTACAATACAATACAAACAATACAATCAAGACATCGCGGAATTTAAGGGGTAGATTGGTACGGAAGGTGATAGAAGTGGCACGAGACTGCAAGAATTAAGACACCTAACCTGTATTCCATTGCTGTTTTACCGTGGCATAAACGGTTCCTTGTATATTCCGTCCACCTTAGTCTCTGGTCTACTGAGACTCCTCTCGTATACACTGGCCTCTTCTATACCAAGCTACAATCAATAGCGTTAACATTAAGTACAACATTATAACAATATAATATAACTTTAAAAGTTACACACACTCTCTCTCTCTCTGTCTATTCTATTTCTCCCTTATCTTTGGGACTTACCGAGCGATTGTTCGCAGACGACATTCCTTCTCTTTCTTCTTTGGAATGTTGTCAGGTGATTCGGACCTTCAGTAGATCGAGCCCACCAGCGAGAATTTGGACCAGCTAGATTAAGACCCAGAGCTTTAGATTTCTTGTACACATTTACTTTCAGTACTTTTTATTTCTGTTATGCCACTGTTTAGGCATTGCTTTTCATTCTATGTATTTACTTTTCCATGTACTGTAAAAGAATGTTAATAAATAAAGTTGTTGTTCATTACATTTGTCTTGTGTGTATTTCTTTTATATTTGTAACGTTTCTGAAATTGTTTAGGCGAATTTTCCGTTAATCGGTAAATAATTTGTGTTTTCCGTAAAAACCGGGATATAATCATTTTTCAATATAGACTTAAATGCACTTAGTTTAACTAGGAAATTGCTATTATGTGGTATTTATTTAGTCGCTTATAATTATTATTTCACTTAAATATTTTTTCTTAATTAAATATTTTATTATAAGCTTTTATTTATACACTTAATTAGTGGTAATTACAAATTTGAAATGGGTTAAATATACAAATGTGAACCATGTCAACTTAGATACAAGTTTGTAACATGTTTTTCTCTTCTTAATTTGTTTCCATGGTTTTAGACTTTTCTAAGATTAAAGAAAATAGAAAAGAGAATGAATTAGGGAATAGATTGATGTGAGGGGCATTAATGGAGGCTTAAGGGTTAACTTAATCTAGATTTTTCCCACAAACTTACACAAAACACCCCTCCCCATCCTCCTTGGCCGAGCCTCCCATGAGCAGCCCCAAATTTTCCTCACCTCATTCCCACTTCAAAAATCCCCAAAAATCCATCAAAAATCCACATTTAATCTCATAAATTCCAAATCAAATCACTACCCATTATTCATTAGCCTAATCTAGCTTGAATAAAGAAGCAAGTTAGCATTTTGGAGGCTATTTTGGGAGTCAAAATTTGCAAGTTTGATATCAAGTTGCGAGGTATAAAATCCTAACCCTAAGTTTTAATTGTTAGATAATTACTTTAATCTAGCTTATTAAGTGTTTAAAATATGGTTTTAATTGGAATTTAGGAAATTCAAGAGAAGGTTTTTGTGATCCATTTAGGGTTTTGATTAGTTGTTGATGGTTGTGATGTGTAGTCTCATGTGTTTAGACATGCAAATTTAAGCTAGTTGCTAGTTTGCTAATTGTTATTTTCCAAATTGTCCAAACTAAGATTTTTGCAAACTAACATTTATTAAATCTAAAGTGGGTGAGATTAAAAAGTTAGTAAGGGTTTGTGTGGCTTAAATAAGCTATTATGTGATTATTGTGGCCACTAGTTTTGTTGAAATATCTAGTTTTGAACTAAAATGGTAAATCGATACTTACTAGGTTTTGAGATTTAATATTGTTATACGTCAACGACGAGGGTTGTTTAGTTGTTTTTGCATGCGTAGGCTATAGGTTCTAACCTATGAGCAAACCATGTGCCGTATCGGTTTTCCGGATTTGGTTTTCATACGTGACGATATGTGTTGATTTGTAGGTACCTTCGCATGGATTTCGAGACGACGAAACGCATCGACTACGGCTGAACGAGGAGTTCCACATGATATGTAGTTGCAAGGGACTAAGTATGAGAATTGTAGTAGCGTGACGTGAGATCGATAAATACAACATAAGATCTAAAAGATAGTTGCATATGTAAGATGACTTGACGTGAGATATTAATGTGATGAAAAGAGTATACGATGAGATTTGAAATGAGAAGTATAAGGATAGGACATGAGGTCAATGTATATGATAAGATTGAGATGGATGTGTTATGAGATCCGTAAATCGAGATGTTTATATATAATTATGATATTGATGAGCGATATGCCGTACGGGACTTAGATCCGTATCCTCATTGTTGTATAGGTTGATAGAATCCCTAATTGTTTAATGCCGCCATACGATGGATTACCGCACGTGATGAGTTTTACCTGATGATTGATCTATACCCTTGATTAGAGAATGCCGTACGATGGATTGTACCGTACGTGATGTTGTGAGGCTGGATGTCGATTGACAGATTCACCGACTCGGATAGGCTATAGATATTTAATCCCTGTCTACACCGCTTAGTTTAGCATGTACATAGATGTTGGATTAGACACGTATACCTTATAGCATTTCGCTTACGATGTACTTTATGCTACGTTAATGATATTCTCGTTGCATTACATATACGTGTGCTAGTACATCTACACCATTATCGATGATGCGTATGTTACACTTACACAGATTGCCGGCTCACACACTTTCATCATCGATAATTGCTATGTCACTACACAGTAGAATTGCTATATCATGCTATGACTCTTAATTGTTCAGTACTGTCACATGCCTCTTTGCATGATATACTTGCTATGTTCACATCATTTTGATATGTTGCATGATATATGGATATGCTCATATTCTTTTCTATGTTTGCATACATCATGCTTTATGATATTACGCATTGAGATGCTGTTTTCATGAGATTCTTGATTTGAGAACCGTGGTTATATTTCAAAGGAAAATATATATTGTTTTAAAAACCCGGTTTCTCTGTATATGATATTTCGAGATGTCCACCATGTGTTTTCTCGGTTCTGAGATTGGCATGTGAAACCCGATTTGAGGAGCGGTAGGCACCGTCTGTGGGTACATGGTGGACCCGGTGAGGTACCCCTGGGCAAGAAGACGTATTGTTAGGCGGTGAGCCTAGCAGGGAGCACTGCCTACCGGTGATAGTATTTGGACTCAGCGGTAATCCGGAGGATACCGACCGGAGTCGTGAGATGGATATGAGGGCTGACCAGAGTATGCGGCGCCTGAAGGCCGATCTGAGGATGCGGCGCACGAGATATAAGGATTTACGTGTCGATTCTGGACACGGGTTTCAAGATGTTTCGAGTGTCAGTGTTGGACACTCAGGTTCCATGATTTGATGTGTCATTGATGAACACACGTTCTTTGATATCCTCATATATTTCCATGCATACAGGCATTGATTATATTGTTGGACGAGATCACATGCATACAGGCATTGATTATATTGTTGGACGAGATCCACATGCATACAGGTATTGATTATATTGTTAGATGAGATCCACATGCATATAGGCATTGATTATTGTTGGCATATATGTAGACACGGTCACCCTAGATATCATAGTATTACCTTTATGATATAGTTGACCTAGGAAATCGTTGTTTTATTCGATTTCTACCCGCTGATGTTTTCTACTCACGAGTTGGCAACTCACCTCCATTGTGCCACAGTTCTTGCAGGTTGACCGCATGGATCAGTAGCGGCACCGCTGGCACACAGCTTTCTTTCGGGTGATTTGCTTGGGTAGGTGGTACACATTGGCTTGTGCCACTCTTGTATTATTATTCCTATTGTATCTAGTCAACTCCATCAATCAGAAAACTAGTATTTATATATGTAGTAAGACTTAGCAAGACTTGTAGTTGCGAGACTTAGAGAGATGGGTTATATGTTCGCTTGGTGGGTTTGATGTCTTGCATTTCATATTCCTTTGTGTTGATCTTCGCCGTTGGGCATCGTATACATATATATGCTTGTGGTGGTTGTTTCTGCCGTTGGGCGTGATTTGCTCCCGTTTGAGGATGCTTTAGTTATATTCTATGTTTGTACCCGTTTCGGGGCTAGTTTTTACAAAGGAGGTGCTGCCGAAATTTTTATGAAAATAAAATTAAGTTTAAGGAATTTTACTTAAGGTTTCCAAATATTTTTATCCATGTTTTCATTACTTACTTCTTTTGAAAGGTTTAGATTTCTGAGCTTCGGCTTACTTAAGTTACGTTACGCCTGTAGACGTTGCATGATTTAAGTGCCGGTCACGAGCTAATATTTTTTGGGTCGTGATAATTTTGCTTAGTTACGCTTAGTGTATTTACTTCTGAGTAAATACGTAGCGGCCTCGTCGCGTCCTCTGCCCGTATACTGGGAAGCGGGGTGTGACACCTCGCTCTGCCGTTAGTTAAATAACCTAACGGTGCATGACGGGGCCCTGTGGCGAATGCGAATGGCATATGCGTATGTTTTATTTTCGTTTCTTTTGTAATGTTTAGGAAACATAAATGATGGGATGTCATTAATGAGATTAATGAAAAGAAAAGAAATCTAAAGATGTTGTAAAATCAAAATTTTCAAAAAGGTAGCTCTAGTTTTTGCTTTGCATAGCGGTATTCCTTTTATGAATATCCAACACCTCATTCAATGAGGAAAGAGCCTAGATCCCTTCACCGGGAGTGACCCCTTTAGCAAAACTAGTAAATGCTATAACCCACTCGGTTTGTTTTTAAAACTACTCGATTTCAAACGCGGAGCTTGAACCACTCTTTTTCAAATCACTAAATTCTACAACGATATTAAGTTCATTACGATAAAGGTTTTCTTCAAAACCAGTCGTGGCCCTCCGTCATTTCAGATAAGTGCTATTTAGTATTCGTGCTGCTTTTGTTGACCATAGCTAAGGCATAGTGTATGGTAGCTGATTAGTGATTATCTGCAGCATATGATGCGATTGGGTTAGGGTAGCCGTACTGCTTTGTTGACCTTAGCCAAGGGTCGTACGGGTGAGTTTAATTCAATCACAAAATGACGGGTTGAACTTGGCTAGCGCTTATGATTTGTTGACCATAGCCAGGGTTATAAGTCGCTAGGGGTAAAAATAGATATCGGGAATTTCAAGTGTTGAAATTTGCAATGAGATTGCATACCTTCTATAAGATAGTTGGATCCCGATACCCACTGCGAGTAAGAGTTACTTCTGGGAGAGTTTTTCACTTTACAATTAGCTGATCCAGTAGGTGTCTAAGAAAGGTGTTAACGGAGTCATGCTCCTGTGGAAACGAGGTTATTTAATTAGTTACATGCGAAAGCATAGGGAGACTCCCTCGGAGTACCGATACCTGCCTGGCTGACCGATTGGCGAACTTGTAGGGTGTAATTAATCCCAGCTAATCTTACATTTTAGGGTTTGAAGGAAGATTTGATAAAAATAGTGGGAGCCATCCCGATTAGATAAGATAATAACCAATCTAATCTTGCAAGAGCGCATGCTAAAGTGTTTTCTTCTCTCTCTCCAGGTAGCGACCATGACATGCCTTAATCAAGATAATAATATGGATGTATTGACCGAACCCGCTTATTATTCTGAGCTGGGGAACGTTGGTTCTGCTCTATCTTATGATTGCCATAAGTCTAAGCAAGGAATTTGGATCTATCAGGATTCCCACGTAACCCGAACGAAGAAAAAGCATGATGATGCATCTTCTTCAGGTGTGTTCGTTACCGAAAACTGTTTCTCAGTATGTTCTACGTCCTGGGTATTGGATACTGGATCAGGATCCTACGTTTGTAATATATTACATGGGTTAAGAAGAAGTAGAGAACTGGGAAAGGGTGATAAGTCTCTCGTAGTAGGGAATGGTGCAATTGTTGCAGCCAAAACTGTTGGCGAATATCACCATGTAATACCAAATGGTAATACATTGATTCTGAACGGCTGTTATTTCCTACCAAAAATAATGTGCAATATAATATTAATTTCTTTATTAGATAAAGAAGGATATAATTTTGTACTAGAGAAAAATGTTATGAACATTTTCTTAAATCAAGTGTTGATTGGGTTTGGTACGTTGTATAATGGCATTTACGTTCTAAATCAAAATATAGTTCTAAATATACAGAACACACATAAGAGGAAAAGTTCAGAAATGAACGAAACCTTCTTGTGGTATTGTAGACTTGGTCATATCAATGCGACAAGATTAGCTAAGTTACATAAAGATGGATATTTGAATCCTTTTGAATTTACATCTTATGAAACTTGCTAGTCATGTCTCAAAGGCAAGATGACCAAAACCCTATTTACGGGACACGGAGAAAGGACTACTAAACTCTTGGGACTGATACATAGTGATGTATGCGGTCCTATGTCTACACATGTCAGGAATGGTTCCTCATACTTTATTACATTCAAGATTCGGACATGTGTTCTTGTTGAAACACAAATTTGAAGCTTTTGAGAAATTTAAGGAATATAAGTACGAAGTAGAGAACCAAATGGGTAAAAGTATTAAAATCCTTCGATCTGATCGAAGAGGAGAATACTTGAGCACGGAATTTCGAGACTATTTGATAGAGAATGGGATTCTCTCAGCTTACTCCTCCGTATATACCATAGCACAATGGAGTAACGGAGCGAAGAAATCACACCTTATTAGATATGGTGTGCTCTATGATGAGTGTTGCTGAGTTACCTATTTCCTTTTAGGGTTATGCACTTGAGACAGCTGCACACCTATTGAATAGGGTTCCGACCAAATCCGTGTCTATCACTCCATATGAGATATAGAATGGGAAGAGACCATCTCTTAAACGAGTTAAGTTATGGGGTTGTCCGACATATGTTAAAAGGAAAAATCTGGACAAACTCAAGGCAAGGTCTGTTTTGTGCAAGTTTATGGGATATCCAAAGGATTCATATGGAAATATCTTCTACCATACTGAGGAACAAAATGTGTTTTTTTCTCAACATGCCACCTTTTTAGAAAAGGAATTTCTTGTAAAGGAAATTAGTGGAAATGAGGTAGAGCTGGATGAAGTTCCAGCTACACAAACTACAACTGATGATTTGGTAAAACTGGAGGATTCAATAGTCCCCGACGAACCTCAGCCACTCCGCAGATCTAGTAGGGTTCCTCATTCACCTGAGAAATACTACGGTTTTCTTATAGACGGTAGGAGCGAGGATTGCATCATGGAAGATGATGACCCAGCTAGTTTCGAGCAGGCCATCACAAGTGGAGACTCTATGAAATGGCCGGATGCTATGCGATCTGAGATGGAATCCATGTACACCAATAAAGTATGGACTTTAGAAGTTGCTCCTGAAGGGGTAAAACCCATCGGGAGTAAGTGGATCTTTAAGAAGAAAATTGGTGTAGATGGAAAGGTTGAGACCTTCAAAGCTAGACTTGTAGCAAAAGATTTTCGTCAACGACCATGTGTTGATTATGATGAAACATTTTCTACAGTGGCTATGCTTAAGTCCATCAAGATCCTACTTGCCATTGCTGCATACCATGACTACGAAATCTGGCAAATGGACGTCTAGACCGTCTTCCTAAATGGTGATTTAGAAGAAAGCGTGTACATGACACAGCCAGAAGGCTTCGAAGATAGTGGGAGCAGCGGAAAGGTGTGTAAACTTCTTAAATCAATCTACGGATTAAAGCAGGCGTCGTGGAGCTAGAACATCTGTTTTGATGTGGCAGTCAAAGAGTTTGACTTCATCAAAAACGTAGATGAACCTTGTATATACAAGAAGGTTGTAGAGAGTAAGGTTGTCTTTCTTGTATTGTACGTGGATGGCATACTATTAATAGGAAATGATGTTCCTATGCTACACTCGGTCAAGCTTTTCTTGTCACAAAAGTTCTCCATGAATGATCTGGGTGATGCCTCCTACATCCTGGGGATAAAGATCTATAGAGATAAACCTAAAAGGATGTTGGGATTGTCCCAATCCAGGTACATTGACTGAAAGACTACCCTAGCACCACCATGTGGTTTAAATGGGCATTAAGCATGCTATATTAAAAATTTTAGGGGTGCAAACCTAGACTAACTAAGGATCAAACTAGATGATTAGGGTTTAAGCATGATATTTTAAAACTTATACTAAGAGAAGGAGGCAACAACCTTTGTAGACCATGTCATTCTCTTCTAAAGCTCCGTGTAGTAGTCCACATGACTCCACTAAACTCCACTTGAAGATCGAGCAAGCTTCTTTTTACGAGCTTCGTGCTGAAGATGATCCACCCGAAGCTCCGCTAATCCAAGCTACCTCTTCACTAAACTCTTTAGTGAAGGAAACACACTACACTTAAGTGCTAATCAAGTGTAGGATGGTGAAGTAGGGGTTTTGTTTGCTCACTATGGATCTCACAAGCTCAAGGTTTCACAACTCATGTGAGGGATTGAGCTTGGAGGAGGTGAGGAAGAAGATGAAGAGAGCTAGAGAGCAAAGAGCTCATGTGAGGAAAAATCACAAGTGTATAAACTCAAGTGTAGAACGGTTTAACAAATAGCTCACTCATTGAAGCATGGAATATCATCCAATATAATATAGCAACCATGCTTCTATAGTGATACCAAGTGAATAAAGAAATATCAAAGCTATGCTTCACCCCATTCCTCATTTTCCACCTCACATTTTCTATTTTCTAAAAATAGAAAATCAACCATGCTTCATTTATACACACACACACACACACACACACACACACACATATATAAAGAAAACAAAATAATTAGTGAGCAATAATATTAGTTAATATATAATTATATCAAATATAAATATATATCTTATTATTAAATCAACACTTGATTCAATAATCCGGTTATATCTCATATAACCGACTAATATCATTTATTCGTATATCGCATTATCAAATCAACACTTGATTCAATAAGCCGTTTATATCACATATAACCTGATCGATAACAAATAACCACCAGATTATAATACGGCATCACATACTCGTATTTAATCAGGCCCCCGCACATATCAGCATATGTGCCCTACTTCGTTTCGCTAGAGCTAGGAAACTTCTGTGTGGGACTCTAAAAACTCATCAATACGCCAGCAGTAGGTGATGATCACATCAGTCACCCACAAGCCGTCAGCGGTACTAGCTCGACGTAACGACTACCCATGTATTGATCGATTAGAAGATCAACAAGCAAGCTTGTCCAAACTCCCATGAAGCCTATAAGTAACACTTACCGTACAGTCCGGTCTTTTCATCTGATATGTCGCATATCAAGTCTAGGGGTGGAATTGTCAGACCACGGTAATTTGATAAGTCATGCCGATGTATATCTCATAATGGTTTGAGAAACTACTGATAACTCTTACCAGTAAATCTCATCAACAGGCCTGGCCAGGGACTTCCTGTTATAGCCAATCAAGCATAGCGCAATATCAACTCCCAATACCGGGAGAGACGAAACCCCTCCTATCGCTCACTTCCTCCATGTGACTCGGGACTGTACCCAAAATCCACTTTTTTGCACGACACTTTTGAGCCATGGTAGGGAGGACATCAAAGCACAGTGGGAGCCACATAATGCACTATGACGATCTCGGGTCTACAGACTAACCTGTACCAGTGTTACCGGAGAACTACTATCTGACGATAGGTTTGGTACCATCTAGGGGTTCTCAACGAGTCCTATTCGGTGTACCCATTCTCTAATGAGCACCTATGTACAATCTTTGATGTCAAACACCAATGGTTATGGGATAAACCATCGCCCCGTATAGGTTCAAGAAACGTACACACTAGTCTACTCTGGAATATCGATGCCCTGACTCGATATCCCCTCGACTAGGAACAATTAAAGGATGTGCTTGTGGACTACACAAGTCCCAGTAGTATGATCCGCATCATAGTCCTGGTAGTCAAGCAAACATCCTAAGGGCTTTATTAACATGTATGAGAGAGAGTATAATAATACAAGAGTACATGTTAAGATAAAGAGCAACCAGATAGCATACTATTATGTCGAGCAAGAAAGTCCTCTATATATATGTCCAAGCATCCACTATATCATACAATAATGGCCTCTAGGGCATACATATTCCTAACAATCTCCCACTTGCACTAAGGCCAGTTGTTATAGTATCTCATACCCAACATTCCAAAAAGTCTCTCAAACTGTGTCTGGGGGAAGGCCTTCGTGAGTGGATCCGCTACGTTGTCCTTCGTGTCAACTCTCCTGACCTCGATCTCCCGTCGATCTACTATCTCCCGGATCAGGTGATACCGCCTAGAATATGTCTGGATCTTAGATAGGACCGGGGTTCCTTGGCCAAATCCACAGCTCCAATGTTATCACAATACACAGGTATTGGATGCTCAATGGATGGAACCACACCAAGTTCAGCAATGAACTTCTTCATCCAGACAGCCTCTTTGGTAGTGATGTATTCAGCCTCCATCGTCGAGTCTGCTACGGTATCTTACTTGGAACTCTTCCAACATATCGCCGCTCTATTGAAGGTGAAGACAAAACCCGAGACCGACTTACTGTCGTCCTTATCACTCTGTAAGCTCGAATCGGTAAAGGACTCCACCTGGAGTTCACCGTTACCATACACCAAGAACATTTCTTTAGTCCTTCTCAAGTACTTAAGAATGTTCTTCACAGCTGTCTAGTGCTTTTCCTTAGGATCTGATTGATACCTGCTCACTACACATAGTGAGTAAGCTACATCCGGTCTGGTACATAACATCACATACATGATAGACCCGACTGCCGAAGCATAGGGTATCCCTTGCATGCGAGCTCTCTCCAAATCAGTCTTGGGAGACATTTCTTTGGAGAGAGAGTGTTCCCCGCCGAAAAAATGGAGACGCGATAAACGTCTCACCTAAATTTCGGGGCAGATGCTAATTGGTGCTATCCGTCCACCTCTCCGAAGATGCCAAGTTGATTTATGGCACCATGTATCGAGGGTTTAAACGGATGCGGCCGATGTAGCAGACTTCGTCAGATTCTCCCTCGTTTGAGGGGTTTTTGATTGTGGGGACGCTCTTCCCTGCATGGGCAAGCCCCTGCAGTTAATTAGGCTACCGCGTCGCTGTAACCACTTTCTCCTTCTCCAGATGGTCACTTCGTGTCGTGTGTGTTTGTTTTGTTTTTGGTTGCCCGTGGATTGTATACGGAGACTAATTTATGTTGTCGCCTGTAGGGCGTGGATTAGTCCAAATCCGTATCTTCTTAAATTTGGGTTTGGGGGTTGGGTTTAAGGATACGTTAGCCTCATTTGAGAATAAGATCAACTTAAACGTATGTTAAGGATACGTTAGTCTAATTTTAGACTAAGATCAACTTAACGGGATCGTTTAGATCCAACAAAAGAGAATTTGGACTCTATTGTTTAGTTTAGGGATATTGCGGTCGATTAGTTTAAGGACATTACGGTCCGTTGTTAGTTTAAGGACATCTCGGTCAAAGGTTAAGGACATCATAGTCCTTGGGTTTGAAGGGACCCCACAGTCCGAGGTTAAGGACATCATAGTCCATGGGCTTAAGGACCCCACAGTCCGAGGTTAAGGACATCGTAGTCCGTGAGTTAAAAGACCTCACAGTCAAGGTTAAGGACATCATAGTCTATGAGTTTAAGGACCCCACAGTCCGTAGAGTGTTTTGGTTGTCGGGACCCGTCATCTCTCTGAAGACGTTGAAGGATTACAACGACAAATATCAGAGGAGTAAAGAGATGTACCCTCGAACCGGTGTGAGTTGGTTGGAAGATCTGTAGTCCAATTTGGGACTAAGATCTGTAGGGTTACTAGGCACACACAAGAGGTTCCATAAGGCATCAACCATGCCAAATTTAAATTTTCCTGTGCCGAGAAACCCTAAACTAGATCGATTACTAGAGGTAAGGCGAAAAAGAGAAGCAAGAAAACTACTTTGCTAACAAGTGAATCGAAATACAGCCTTTGTAGATCCGGTCCTCCACTTCTTTAGCTCCGTGATGACGTCCCTTCGCTGCGATCACCGGGATTCCGGACTCTTGCGATGGTTTCGTCGGAGAAATGAGCGGGCTAGGTCGTTGACTTCGATGCCGAAGATGATCTACGTCGAGGCAACTCTAACTCAAGCTCCATCTTCACTTGGTCATGAAACTTATGAAGATAACACACTCTACTACATGGCAAGTGGTAGAGGATGAAGAAATAGGAAGTGGGTTCACTTTAGATTTGGATTTCTCACTTGATTTCAATACTTGACAATTTTCAAGAAAGCTTTTCCTTTCTTCATGAAGAAGATGAAGAAGAGAAAATGAATAATGAAAATGAATTATCTAAAAAGAAAATTCAAGTGATGCTTATCATTTAGCAACCATGGGTGAGTGTAACTCATGTAGAGAATAAACTAAGGTTTAGTTAAGTGGTTAGGTTAAGCATAAAACAAAATGGTTGAAGCTTCATGAATCTTCAAGAGTAAAACAAAGAAAGTCACCACCATTTTGTTTCTTGCCAAAATAAATAAATAAATAAGGCAAATTAAATCCCAACCATTAACTAAACATGGTGTATAGCATACACACACCCAAGTTTGCATGTATCATCAAACATGATACAATCAAGTGCACAAAAATATATCACATATACTACTTGTGAACATCAAGTGAGAAAATCTATCTTAAGTGAACAAATACTAGTTAATGCAAAATAATATATCAAATATATAACTATACATTAAATCATTAAATCAACACTTGATTTAATGATCCGGTCATACTGCATATAACCGACTAATATCAATAGTAACAACTTATCGAATCAACACTTGATCCGATAACCCGGCTATATCGCATATAACCGATCAATGTCACAAATTGCGAGAATAGAATACAGTATCACATACTGGTATTATTCTCGGTCCCGCACATATCTCATATGCGCTCCTATTTCGTTTCGCTTGAGCCAGGAAACCTCTGTGTAGGACTCTAAAGACTCGTCAATACGCCGGCAGCAGGTGATGATCATATCAAACACCCACAAGCCGCAAGCGGTCTGCTAAATGTAACGGCCACCCGGGTATTGAGCGATCAGAAGATCAACGAGCAAGCCCGCTCACACTCCTGTGAATCCAACGAGTAACACTACCGTAAAGTCCGGTCTGTTCGTCTGATATGTCGCATATTTCGTCTAGGGGTGGTAAACGTCAGACCCCAATAACTCGATAAGTCGTGTTGATGTGAGGCTCATAACGGATCGAGAAACTACTGGTAACACTTACCAGTAAATCCCTAAAGCAGCCTTGGCCAAGGACTTCCTGTTATAGCTAATCGAGCACAGCGCAACATCAACTCCCTATACCGGGAGAGACGAAACCCCTCCTATCGCTCATTGCCTCCATGTGATTCGGGACTGTACCCAAAAACCACCATTTTGCATGCCCTCTTAGACGTGGTAAGGTGGAAATCAAAGCACAGTGGGAATCACACAAGACTCTATGACGATCTCGGGTCTACAGACTAACCTGCACCAGTGTCACCAGAGAACTTCCATCTGACTTAAGTTATAATACCAGCTTGGAGTTCTCGACGAGTCCGTCGAGTGTACCCAGTCTCCACTGAGCACCCGTATGTCATCTCTGATGTCAAACACCAATGGATATGGGATCATCCATCGCCCATCTGTATGGGTCAAGAAGGTATACGCTAGTCTACTCTGGTATATCGATGCCCCATCTCGATACACCCACGACTAGGGACATTGAAGGATGTACTTATGGACTACCATGTCCCCACTAGTATGATCCGCATCATAGTCCAGGTAGTCAAGTACACATCCTAAGGGCTTTACCAACATGTAACAGAAAGACAATCAGTGTACACGTTAAAGTAAAGAGTAACCAGATAGCATACTATCATATCGAGCAAGAAAGTCATCCCTATATATGTCCAAGCATCCACTACAATATACATCCTATGTATAGTAATGGCCTCTAGGACATACATATAACTAACAATTCTCCCACTTGCACTAGGGCCATCTGATAGCAGTGGTTGTAGTATCTCATACTCAAACATCCCATAATAGTCTCTCTCTGGGAAAAGGCCTTTGTGAGTGGATCCGCCGTGTTGTCCTCTGAGTCTGGCCTCCTAACCTCGATCCCCTGGAGATCAACCATCTCCACGATCAGGTGACACTGCCTTAGAATATGTCTGGATCACTGATGGGACGGGCGTTCCTAGGCATAAGCCACAACTCCGTTGTCACACAATGGTAGGAACGAAGTTCATCTCATGAACTAATATACACCCAGACAGCCTCTTTGGCAACATCTTTGGTAGCGATGTATCCAGCCTTTATCGTCTAGTTTGCTACGGTATCTAGCTTGGAACTCTTCCAACATACTGTCCCTCCACTGAGGGTAAAGACAATGCCTGTGACTGACTTTCAGTCGTCCTTATCATCGTGGAACCTTTCCAGTGGTTCTCCCCAGGATCAATTGATACCATCTCACTACAACTAGTGAGTATCCTAACATCCAATTAGATCTATCTCATAGATTCAATACCCAGGATTTAGGAGGTATCACTTTGATCCTTTCTGGAGAATTCTTATGATAAGCGAAGATTGACCGAGCGTAGCATAGGAAACTTCTTTCCTATCATGAGTATGTCATCCACGTACTCTACGAGGATCACCACCATACTCCCTACATCCTTTTTGTATATACAAGGTTCATCTACCATTTTGATGAAGTCAAACTCTTTGACTACCACATCAAAATAGATGTTCCAACTCCGCGATGCCTGCTTTATCACATAAAACATCTTGCACACGTTTCCGCTGCTCCCACTGTCCACGAAGCCCTCTGACTGTGTACTTACAGACTCTCTCTTCTAAAACATCATTTGGAAAAGCAGTCATGACACCCAACCGCCAGATATCGTAGTCATGGTATGTAGCCGTGGCAAGTAGGATCTGGATGGACTTAAGCATATGTACTTAGAAAAGGTTTCATCACAATCCATAACTGGTCAATGATGCAAATCTTTAACAAGTCTAGCTTTGAAAGTCTCAACTTTTCCATGTACACCAAGTAATCTTCTCAAGATATACTTGCTCCTGATGGGGATTTAACCCTTCAGATAAAGCAACCAAAGTCCATACTTTGTTGGTGTAAAAGGATTCTATCTCAGATCGATTAACATCCAGCCATTCATACAGAGTCCCACTCTTGATAGCCAGCTCAAAACTAGTTAGGTCATCATCCCATGATGCAATCCTCGCTCCCACTTTCATAGAGAAACCGGAGTATCTCTCAGGTGGGTGAGGAAACCTACTAGATCGGCGGAGAGGCTGAGGTTCGTTGGTTGCTATTGAATCCTTTGGTTCTACTAAATCATCAGCTGCAGTTTGTATAGCTGGAACTGTTTCCAGTTCTACCTTATGACCAATAATTTCTTCACAAGAAATTCCCTTTCACAAAGGTGGCATGCTGAGTAACAAAACATCTTTTGTTCCTCGGTTAGGTAGAAGATATTCCCTTGCGTATGCCTGGGATATCCAACAAACTTCTACAGTCCTGACTTTGCCTCGAGCTTGTCCAGATTTTGCCTTTTAGACATAGGCCGGACAACCCCAAATCTTAACTAACTTAAGAGATGGGCTCTTCCCTTTCCATATCATATATGAAGTGGTAGGCAACTGATTTGATTTGAACCCTATCCAATTGGTATGCAACTTCTCAAGTGCATAACTCCCAAAAGGAAATAGGAAACTCAGTAGTACTCATCATAGAGCACACCTTATCACATAGGGTGTGATTGCTCCGTCCCGATACACCGAGGTGCTGTGGTGTATATGGAGGAGTAATGCTGAGAGAGAATCTCATTCTCCTTTAGAATAATCCAGGAATTCCGTGCTCAAGTATTCTCCTCCTTGATCACATCAAAGGACATAATACTTATACCCGTTGTTGGTTCTCTACTTCTTAATTATATTCTGTGAATATCTCAAAAGCTTCGGACTTGTGTTTCAACAGGAACAAATGTCTAAATCTCGAGAGATCATCAGAGAATGTAATGAAGTATAAAGAACCGGTCTTGGCATGTGTAGACAGGGGACCTACATACATCAACATGTATCATCCCAAGAGTTCACTAACTCTTTCTCTGTTTCCAATAAGCAGAGCTGAGGTCATCTTATCTTTGTGACATAGCTGGGAAGTTTCATAAGATGTAAATTCAAACTGATTTAAATATGCATCTCAATGTAACTTAGCTAGTCGGGTCGTATTGACATGATCCAGTCTACAATACCTCAAGAAGGATTCCTTCATATCTGAACTCTTCCTCTTATGTGTGTTCTATATACTAAGAACTGTGGTTTGATTTAGAACGTCAATGCTTTTAGATAACGTGCCTGAACCGATCAACTCTTGATTTAGGAAATGTTCAAAACATTATCCAACAATACAAAATTATATCCTTCTTTACTAATAAAGAGACTGATATGATTTTGTATATCAGGTTTGGTATCTAATGACATTTGTTCAGAATCAATGTATTCAGGTAATACAGGGTGACAGTGACCAACAGACCTGGCTGCAACACTTGCACCGTTTTCTGCCTCATGAAACTTATCACCTGTTCTCAGTTCTCTACCTTTCTGTAGCCCATGTAATATATTACATATGTGGGATCCTGATCCGGTATCAAAATACCCAGGACGTAAAGGATACTGAGAAACAGTTCACGATAATGAACACACCCGAAGATGATGCATCAGTATGCACTTTCTTCGTTTGGGCGGCACGGGAATTCTGATAATCCCTAATTCCTACTCTGTCTTATAACAATTATAAGTTGGAGCGGGACCAACGTTCCCCAGCACAGTAAAACAAGCGGGTTCGGTCAATATATCTATTTTATTATCTTGATTAAGGCGTGACATGGTCGCTACCTGGAGAGAGAGAGAAGAAAACACTCTGCGTGCGCTCTTGCAA
Organism: Agapanthus africanus; assembly: GCA_030015575.1. Classification (NCBI taxonomy): domain Eukaryota; kingdom Viridiplantae; phylum Streptophyta; class Magnoliopsida; order Asparagales; family Amaryllidaceae; genus Agapanthus; species Agapanthus africanus. The sequence goes on from JASDDO010000019.1 coordinate 680,116,195, forward strand.
GATCTGATTGGTTATTATTTTATCTAATCAGGATGGCTCCCACTGTTTTTATCAAATCTTCCTTCAAACCCTAAAAGGAAAGACTAGCCGGGATTAATTACACGCTACAAGTTCGCCAATTTTTCAGCCAGGCCAGTGTCGGTACTTTGGGGGAAGTTCCCCGTGCTTTCGCACGGACCTAATTAAAGTAAACCTCGTTTTCCCAGATGCGTAACCCCGTTGACACCTTTCCAGACACCTACTTGATCGGCTAATTGTAATGTGTAAAACTCTCTCAGGAGTAACAATTACTCGCAGTGGGTATCGGGATCCAACTATCTCATAGAAGGTATGCAATCTCATTGCAAATTTCAACACTTGAAATTCCCGATAATTTTTCCCCTAACCTCCTATGACCTTGACAAAGGCCAACAAACCATAGGATGCTAGTCAAGTTCAACCCGCCATTTCCTTATTGAATTAAACCCACCCACACGACCCTTGACAAAGGCCAACAAGGTCGCACGACTACCCTAACCCAATCTGCATCATATGCATAAGCAGATAAGCACCAGTCAGCTACCGCACACTACGCCTTGACAATGGCCAACAAACGCAGCACGAATACTAACTACTACTTATCTGAAATGACAGAGGGCTACGACAGGTTTTTCTGAAAACCTATTGCGTAATGAACTTGATATCGTTGTAGAATCAAATGATTTTAAAATAGAGTGTTTTTTAGGCTTTTCTAGTTTTGCTAAAGGGGTCACTCCCGGTGAAGGGATCATCGGCCCTTTCCTCATCGAATAAGGTGCAGGATATATCATATATACCGCTGTGCAAAGCAAGAACTATAGCAGCAATCAAAAGACAAACCGAGGGTTGTAGCATCTGCCAGTTATTGCTAAAGGGGTCACTCCCGGTGAAGGGATCTCGGCCCTTTCCTTATCGAATAAGGTGCAGGATGTTCTACAAGGAACACCGCGATGCAAAGCAAGAACTGTAGCTACCTGTTTTTGAAAATTCGATTCCACAACATCTTTTAGGTTCCTTTTAATTCATTAATCGAATTAATGAAGTCCCATCATTTAAATCACCTAAACATCACAGATAAATACGACGTACACTTATGCCATCCGCATTCGCCTCGATGTCCCCTCGTGCACCGTTAGGTTAGGTAACTAACGATAGAGCGGGGCAGGGCTAGTGCGAGTGCAAAACATAAGTAACATCTATATAATATATCATATATATCATATACAGTATCTATCATCACATATCAAATGATCACATCACAGATATCGCAGCAGAAGAAACATATGAAACATTGGATATACTAGGACGTCCGTGTTTTCAATACGAGCCTGTATAAAACACGGATTCCACGGTCGTGATGAATAGCCAAACCCACACCCCTAGACCCCTACGAGAGCGGCAAGCAACCCTACCAATTCTAGAGTTAGGAGACCCAGACTCGACTCCTCGAGTTGGTCTCCCACTGGACTCCAGAACCCGGTTACTTGTGCTCTCCTTCTTGGGTCTATCCTAGTGCGGAAAAGTAAATGATATACAAATGGTGACATCATCCTCAACCTGGAAGTGCCCCAATAAAAGAATATTACATACAATTAATTTTACATGAATGAAAATAAAAAACTCTCATCTCACATAAAACCCCCGGCTATTCAAAACGCGACGATCCAATATAACATATCCAGCAACACATAACATCGCATGTCATCAACGCAAGTAAATGTGCGCATCCCAATTGTCGTTGACATATAGCAACGAAACCAGCGATATCACATATTACACTTACGGTCACAGAAAAGAAAGTGTAAAACTACAATAGTTGGAATCCGCAACCTCCTTAGACATCGCATGCCTAACATTTATAAACTCCGCATTTTAGTCTCTATATCGAAAGCACTTTTCAATATCTAGTCGGGCAATTCAACAAGATTCCCGATAAACTGATCGAATGCTCGTCCCAAACTTTAGTAGACTGCCGCACCCCAGGATGCCGTCGACGAAGTGCACTAAGGCGGAACACCGTTGCCGCGAGCACCCGAACGGATGCTTTTGGCGACGGGGTTCTCCTACAGTCACTTGGTCGGGACTATGGGGCATGGCTGTCTATTAAGTTTACCCGGCGAGTATCTGCGTACGCTACGTGATTGCGACGGACTTTTGATTGCATCAAAATTCTGTGGCAACCGATCAATTGAGACTAAACTGCTATGTTCATAACATCCAAATTAGTTATCTCATAACTGCTTGTGGATTCCAAATATTGTATCACATTCCAGAAAAATAGAAAATGTTAAACTTTCCGATCGAACATTCAAACACCCAAGTTTTCCCGAAACAGCTCAACTCTTGAAATAAGTTCAAAAACATCCATTTCATGCCACAGTACCAACGGTCCAGCCGTAGAAGGGTCAAGCCAACGCTTCACATGTGGCACGCCGTACTGCCCCAAACCCTAAGGTTCAAAGGGCAGTTCAAGACGGTCACATAATCGAGTTAAAGTTTGTTGTCTTCTAAAGGGTCCATCGCGTTACTTGCACTACTTAGAACGTTTTCAAACTACGGAAAAATCCAGCACTTGGAAATTTCCCAACAGGGAAAAAGGTGGGTATTTATATCCTGTCGAACTTTTTAACATGTTCTAAAAATATCCGGAATACACATAGACGAAGTTAAACATTCCGGTCGAATCTACGAACTCCCAGTACAACCCAGAAAAACTCAACTCTTGAGTATAAATTAAAAAATACCCAGAAAACACAGGAATCAAATAAGGAGTTACTGTGCAAAAAGGAAAGAATAAAGTGTCAATACGGCCGCGGAACCGCCGCACGAGCCATGCTCGTGCCGCGGTTCCGCCGTGCTTTTATTGAGTTAAGCGCACGTGCTTCACACTAACTCTTCAAAAACCCTACTGAATTTTTTGGCTATTTTTAATTTGGAAAAAACCACATTTTCAGAAAATGTACAGAGAGGGTTAAAAGTTAGGGTTTCGGGGTTCGATCGAGTTTCTAACTTCGTCTACATTTCGCCTAAAGCTCTAGCTTGGCTCTGATACCACTGTAGGGTTACTAGGCACACACAAGAGGTTCCACAAGGCATCAACCATGCTAAATTTAAATTATCCGGTGCCGAGAAACCCTAAACTAGATCGATTACTAGAGGTAAGGCGAAAAAGAGAAGCAAGCAAACTACTTTGCTAACAAGTGAATGGAAATACAACCTTTGTAGATCCGGTCCTCCACTTCTTTAGCTCCGTGATGACGTCCCTTCACTGCGATCACCGGGATTCCGGACTCTTGCGATGGTTTCGTCGGAGAAATGAGCGGGCTAGGTCGTTGACTTCGATGCCGAAGATGATCTACGTCGAGGCAACTCTAACTCAAGCTCCATCTTCACTTGGTCATGAAACTTGTGAAGATAACACACTCTACTACACGGCAAGTGGTAGAAGATAAAGAAATAGGAAGTGGGTTCACTTTGGATTTGGATTTCTCACTTGATTTCAACACTTAACAATTTTCAAGAAAGCTTTTCCTTTCTTCATGAAGAAGATGAAGAAGAGAAAATGAATAATGAAAATGAATTATCTAGAAAGAAAATTCAAGTGATGCTTATCATTTAGCAACCATGGGTGAGTGTAACTCATTTAGAGAATAAACTAAGGTTTAGTTAAGTGGTTAGGTTAAGCATAAAACAAAATGGTTGAAGCTTCTTGAATCTTCAAGAGTAAAACAAAGAAAGCCACCACCATTTTGTTTCTTGCCAAAATAAATAAATAAATAAATAAGGCAAATTAAATCCCAACCATTAACTAAACATGGTGTATAGTATACACACACCCAAGTTTGCATGTAGCATCAAACATGATACAATCAAGTGCACAAAAATATATCACATATACTACTTGTGCACATCAAGTGAGAAAATCTATCTTAAGTGAACAAATACTAGTTAATGCAAAGTAATATATCAAATATATAATTATACATTAAATCATTAAATCAACACTTGATTTAATGATCCGGTCATACTGCATATAACCGACTAATATCAATAGTAACAACTTATCGAATCAACACTTGATCCGATAACCCGGCTATATCGCATATAACCGATCAATGTCACAAATTGCGAGAATAGAATACAGTATCACATACTGGTATTATTCTCGGTCCCGAATATATCTCATATGCGCTCCTAATTCGTTTCGCTTGAGCCAGGAAACCTCTGTGTAGGACTCTAAAGACTCGTCAATACGCCGGCAGCAGGTGATGATCATATCAAACACCCACAAGCCGCAAGCAGTCTGCTAAACGTAATGGCCACCCGGGTATTGAGCGATCAGAAGATCAACGAGCAAGCCCGCTCACACTCCTGTGAATCCAACGAGTAACACTACCGTAAAGGCCGGTCTGTTCGTCTGATATGTCGCATATTTCGACTAGGGGTGGTAAACGTCAGACCCCAATAACTCGATAAGTCGTGTCGATGTGAGGCTCATAACGGGTCGAGAAACTACTGGTAACACTTACCAATAAATCCCTAAAGCAGCCTTGGCCAAGGACTTCCTGTTATAGCTAATCGAGCACAGCGCAACATTAACTCCCTATACCGGGAGAGACGAAACCTCTCCTATCGCTCATTGCCTCCATGTGATTCGGGACTGTACCCAAAAACTACCGTTTTGCATGCCCTCTTAGACGTGGTAAGGTGGAAATCAAAGCACAGTGGGAATCACACAAGACTCTATGACGATCTCGGGTCTACAGACTAACCTGCACCAGTGTCACCAGAGAAATGCCATCTGACTTAAGGTATAATACCAACTTGGAGTTCTCGACGAGTCCGTCGAGTGTACCCAGTCTCCACTGAGCACCCGTATGTCATCTCTGATGTCAAACACCAATGGATATGGGATCATCCATCACCCATCTGTATGGGTCGAGAAGGTATACGCTAGTCTACTCTGGTATATCGATGCCCCGTCTCGATACACCCACGACTAGGGACGTTGAAGGATGTACTTATGGACTACCATGTCCCCACTAGTATGATCCGCATCATAGTCCAGGTAGTCAAGTACACATCCTAAGGGCTTTACCAACATGTAACAGAGAGACAATCAGTGTGCACGTTAAAGTAAAGAGTAACCAGATAGCATACTATCATATCGAGCAAGAAAGTCATCCCTATATATGTCCAAGCATCCACTACAATATACATCCTATGTATAGTAATGGCCTCTAGGACATACATATAACTAACAAGATCTGTTGAAATATTTATGAGCAGGTTGGCTCAATTAATATAAGTTGAGGACGAATGGCCAATATTGGGCTAAGTCCAATAAATATTTAACATTTTTATTCTGGCTATTGAGCCTTTCTTTGGGCTTGACCCTGTTAACAATGCTGAGCATTATATCTTAGCAAAATCTTTTCTTTTGTCTTGTATTGAATGCAGAGCATTCATCAGAGATCTGGCTCATTAAAGAACAATTTGTGTTCTGTCAGCGCAACACGTGGCGCGCTAGGCGCTTTGCGCCAGTCAAAGAGCGTAGTGCGCTTCTGCCAAGTAGCGGACATGTAAGGGACACGTGTCGCATTCAGCGCTAGGCGCTAGATGATGAGTGTATTGCGCTAATTTATGAGCGCTGAGCACTAATCCATGAGCGCATTGCGCTTTCAATTTAGTAGCGCACACGTGAGTGACACGTGGCGCGCTTGGCGCTAAGCGCCAGCCCATGAGCACAGTGCGCTATTTGAAAAGTGCAAGTAGTTTAATTGGCGCACACGTGGCGCATTTGGCGCCGAGCGCCACTCCAGAGAGCGCAGAAGCGCAGTTCAAGAGCGCAAGGCGCATCTGATCAATTTTATGATCTGGAAACAAATTTATGTTCTTTTAAAAGAGACTTTGTCTCAAGATTTAAGAACAACAGTTCTTATTTTGCAGGAGAGATTTTCAATCTCTTATTTTGATGAAAGGTTTTGCCTTTATAGATCCATGATCTGTGAGAAGAATTGTGTTCTTCTTTTATTTTATGATGAGATCTTTTGATCTCTTTTGTGAAAGAATTTTTGTCTTGTAGATCTATGATCTTTTTAAAGAAATAAATTTTTCTTTCTATGAGATGATTTCATCTCTGTGTTCATCATTCATCATCTTTACCTTGAAGAAGTATCTTCTTGCAAGAGCTTGCTCTTTTTCTTTGAATTTTTCAAAGTTTATGGGGGGGGGGGGTTCTCTATTTCAGACTTGAAGTCTTGGGGCCTTTATATAGGGCAAGCTGATTTGTTGAATCAGTTAAAGAGATCTTTCTCTGATTGATTTGGGGATGTTTCCCCACCATTGGATCTTTGATCCTAGAGCTTCTGTTTTACAGAAGGCAATCTTCTTATTTTTAACAAGATTGGAAAATCTTTCCATAACAGAATTTAATTCTGATTAATGATTTATCATTATAATTAGTTCTTTTGATCTAACGGTGGGGATTTTTTTTAATTCCAGCGCTAGCGCACTCGTGCTTTGCACGTGGTGCGCTGCTCAGAGCGCAGCGCACCTTGCGCTAGCGCACCCATGTTTGACACTTGGTGCACTTCTCAGAACGCAGCTCACCCTGCGCTAGCACACCCATGTTTGACACGTGGCGCGCAACACGCCTAGCGCTAGCATACTCATAGTGCGCTGCCTAGGGCGCAGCGCACTTGGCACTGCATATGAAGCGTTGCTTCAATTTTTTTGAAATTCGAATTTCAAACAGAGCTTTGCTCTGATTGGGGGAAACAAATGCCCCCCAACGTTGCGCTCACGTGGCCCACATGGGAGTGCAGTGGTGGCAGCATCTGCGCCCTTGGATCATCTCAGAAGTTGAAGAGGCATTTCAATGCCTATGAATAGGACCTTTGGTCCTTCAGATGATTCTGTTCATCTTCTTCTTTTAGAATTTTCATTCAGAGCACAACACTTCCGTTTAAGAACTTTAAAAACTCTGTTAAAATTTAGGTAAAGATTAAATGTTTTACCAATCTAGGGTTTTACCCATTAATAGAGCCTTGCTCTTCATAGATCTTTGATCTAAAGAAAACCCTTTTAGGGTTTCATCAACAGAGCTTCGCTCTCCTGAACCCATAGATCTAAAGAGATCTTTTCTTGGGTTTCTTAGCCCATGAACAGAGCTTTGCTCATGTAGATTTTTTTTAATCTCTTATGAAGAACTCTTAAGAGTTTGTTCATGGATCGTGAAGATCCCAGAATTTTTAATTCATAAAAATTGATTTCAAAATTTTTTTTCTTTCTGATGGATTATTCCATCATTTTTTCCTAGAGCAAGGCTCTTGAGGAATTTTCCCCCCTCATGATTAGAGTTTGACAAGTGTCACTCTTCATAGAGCATTGCTCTCAAAGGGAGATTTACTCCTCTTCCCGAGGGATCTCTCATTTAATGAGAATTTTCTTGAGGATCTCCTCATTTAATTAACAGTCTCATCAAATGATGAGGCTGTTTTATTTAATTGATGCATTGTCATCTAGATTTTGTGGGTCCCCCCTTTGGTTCCCTTTCTACTGCATTGCAGTGCGGTACAAATTTTAAAGTACCAAATGTCAGAATTTTAAATTATATTACTGAAAATTGACTTTTGTCCCTTTTTCCGCAGGCGTCATGTCTTTCGACACTTTCTTCCCGTTCATTCGCTTAGAAGGCGGATTTCCTGAGGCGCTTGTAGACCGAGAGGTTCTCGCGCTGATTAGAGACCACGACCCGGAACACAAGAATCTCCACCTATGGGGTAGATGGTATGATCAAATTATCAGAGGCCGCCGGAGTTTTTATTGTGCGACGCCTTCGGAACCTATTTCGGCGATCCCGTATGCAAATGCACGCCCGGTGAACTATGCCGTGGAGGTGGTTAATTGGACTTCGGAGGGTCTTCTTCAGCCTTCTATGGCTGCGATTCCTGTGTAGCCGCAGGCGGCTTTGGACACCCTAGGGCGGCGTATATGTCAGGGCGAGTCGCGCCCTTGGGGACCCTACAACATCAGGCTAACTCCCCGTCATCCGGCCGGGTACTTGCAGTGAGCCCGGTATATCTTATCGGCAAAGAAATCGCAGCTGCTAAAGCTTGGCTTATACCCTGCGGTCTACGCTTCCTTGTTCCAATATTCTGCACCTCCCACATGGTGGATCAAGGCATTTCTAAAGCAGTAGAACATCCTGACCCATACCTTCCTCCTATTGGACAGAGAGGTCTCCATTTCCTTTGAAGAATTTGCCGAGGTTTCTGGTCTACCAGTTAGGGGGGAGGACTACGAGGAGCTGCTTTCTCCGGATGAATATGTTTTTGCCACCAAGCCAGTGGTGATGGGCCTTACCCCAGAGAACTCAATTCAGCACCAGTTCCCAAGTCTGATAAAGGTGTTGAACATGTATGAGAGCCTCTTGAATCCGGAGGCCGGGGGGTCAGCTTTGCGGACTTCATTGCCCGTTTTCTTTGCCCAGAAATTTTTTCGCGACAAGGTGAAAAGTTTGCTAAACTTGATGATCCATTCGGCTTTGGCTTGGACCGTCGGCTAATATTAGAAGCTGATCAAAAAGGGTTTCTTTCTTCCTGACGTCACGATCGTCCCCCTGTCAGAAATCGCCGCTCCGGGTATTGATTAGGAAGCGTTCTTTCTCGGGTTTCTCAGTTTATGGTTAAGCTGGTTCGCGCTTCCTATGCATCCTCGTTACATGAGGCCTTCTGTCTTCTACCCCGTGCATCGCATGGTTGCCGGAATTCAAGTGGCCATTGGGATCGCTGGGTTAGCCCACCTATATCACAACCTCAGCCTAGCAGCAGATACCACTGAACCAGGGGTGCATCCTGCCAACTTCCCAATGCATTACTTCACTTCATGGATGGAGCTACACGTGCTTGGGATTTTTGGCATCCACAAAAGACCTTCTTTCTACGACAGATGCAAGTTTCCTCGGATAATGCGGCTGGTTGACGCCTCTATCGTGAGTCCGTCATTGCGGGAAGCTAGGGGCTTGCTCCTTCGTCCATGCACGATTAGAGCTGGTATGTCTTTCACAGACAAACTCTTGACCATCGACCAGGAAACTTCAAAAGCGGTGCTGCCATTGCAAGACATCTTTAAAGACGGGGCTTCCGTGTTGAAAGCCTGGGAGATTCTTCATTTATACTCCATCAGGCCAGGCTTTCTCGTATTCAGGCAAAATGATGCAGCATTATTCATGAGATACAATCCGCATAATTTCTCCCAGCGGCTGAGTTACAATCAGGGTGTCCCACTTGAGGCCTTTTTGGCAGAACCTGCTGCTACCGAAGAGGGAATACAGAGTGCGCTGCATCATTTTATGCGCCTGAACACAGGGTCTCACTTTTTTATTAGCGAACCGAGCTGTGTCCCGAAGGCCCTTAATGTACACGTGGCCTGGTATCAACATTCAATGTGCGCCGTTATCAGAGAGGAGAAGCGACTACTGCTCGACTGCAAAGGTGCACCCCCTGCTGGTGATCGGAACGTACCTCTGAAGCGACGGACCATTGTCCTCCCTCCGCTAAGAGAAGCTGCCGTGATTGAAGTCCTGCACGACAAGCCTGAGCTACCGGTGCCCCGTGCTCCCGTGGGGACAGTGAATGTACTACCGGTGCCCCGTGCTCCCGTGGAGTCGATGAATGTAGCTTCCCCTGAGTCTGGCGTGGGTTCAGATATCGGGATTTGTCGTCCCAAGGTGCCCACCAAGCGTAAGCTAGTGCTGGCTGCAACCGGAGCTCGCTCACAGAAGATGAAGAAAAAGTCGATCCTTTCCGTCGACGCTGTACTTGGCCAGGAACCTCACGCTCCTTACGGCGGGGGTCTGAGCGAGTATGGGACAAAGAAGGGCTTATTCATGCCGCCAGATGATACTGATCTGGCGGCTGCCATTGCAGCTTCTGAGTAATTGGCAAGCCACGAAGCGGGGCTGGCCATCCTCGCGCAATCAGGTAACCATTAGCTGTATTTTTCGTCATTGCATCATATTTCTATCATCATGTATTTACTGACACTTTTCCTTCTTTAACAGGCGTTTCCACCGAAGAAGCTTTCGCAACTTCTCTCAAGACTTTTGAGGAAGAGGAAAGACTTCGAGCATCCTTAGGCATCGGTACATTTCGGTTCACCGTGTCTCTGCTCCCGTTTCTTATAGGTGATCTGACCGCTCTTTTTCATCTTATCGCAGGAACTACCTCTACTCAGGTTATTCCAAGCGTGGCACCGACTTCACAGGGCGGTGCGGAGACGCTTCCTGGGCCGGCTATTTCAGTTCCGCGGGTATTGTCGAAAGAAGCTTCACTTAAACAACCGATGATGGATGCCATAATGGCTCCAGAGGTAAATATTGGCGCAGACGAGGATGTCCTGTTGAATGAGTCCTTTAGAAGATCTGCCCTCACGGCCCGGGCAGAGAGGAAGCATAGGATGCACGCGGCAAGGGAGCGTACCGTCGCCTTGGATGCGGGTGCGGGTTCAAGTGCTGTTACCCTTGCCCCTACTCCTTTAGAAGATGCTCCGGCTGCTTTGTCTACCGCCCACAGACAGGCAGCACGTGCGACTCGGGAAGCAATCGAAAGACCAACTCAAGGTAACGTGACATTGGGTTCTTTTGTCAAAGTTTTAACTTTCAGGTTCTCATATATCCTATCTTGCAATGCCGAGTCTTGCTGAAGAAGTGGCGGCAACCACTGAGCCTGGGGTAGCGGTAGAGGAGTAGCCACGATCCCCGAACCCGAGGCAGCGGTAGGCGAGAAGGCTACAATTGCCGAGCTCGAGGTAGCGGTAGGTGAGATGGCTACAGCCGCCGAGCCCGAGGTAGCCACTCTTTTTCAAGAGTCGGGCACTGCTCCAATCGTCGCTCTTCCCCCTTGTGGCTCCCTGCCGCTGCGAGTGTCACGACGATTCTTGTGGAATCGAGGGATGAGGCTACGGGTGGCAAGACTGTTCCGATGGAGGAAGGTGGAGCATTCGCTGCATCCAGTGAAACTCTTGTCGCGGTGTCGACCGGCGACTCACCAGGTAGATTTTGGGTCATCGCTTTCCCCTTTATTCTGCAATCCCCTTTTAAACTCTCTTGACAGTATTTCTCTCACTTCTAATGCAGGTGTGGCGAGCGTTGATGTTGTTCCACCCGAGGAAGCATCGCCAGTTGTTGCTTTGATGGTGGTTGCCCCTCCGTCTTCTCTTATATCTTCTTAAATGCTGGAAGGTATGGGTTTGTGATAAATTTAAATCAGGGACAACATCTTTCGTGTACTGACCATATATCATCGTGATCTCGCAGGTGTTCTTTTTGATCATTTGTATTAGGTGCTGAACCCGCACTTCTCTTTCTCGTCAGAGATTAGTCCGCCCGCTGGTGTCGGTGAGTATCTTTTCTAACCGACGTCCTTTCTTTTCTTTAACGGGCAGCCACGATATTGCTAATTCTTTTTTGCATTGCTCATAGCCTTACAAATTGAAAGGGGGGTCAAGGGTATCGCCGCGCCACCGGAACTCCCAGCTCTGCCCCCTGTTGCAGCCAGTATAATAAACTCTTTTGTTCATGTATTTTTTTTATTTCTTAAGCCGACATCTGATTGTGATTTTTTTTTAGCGGTCACATCGACTCCATCCCCGTTCGTGTTTCACGTTATAATGTCGGCAGGGCCCTTTTCCAGACGTCCATCCTCAAAAGGTGCTTTGACCAGTCTGCGTATGTTGAGCGATTACATCGAAGAGCTTGACATGGAGGCCCCTACGTTTGCTGTAGATTTTGCTGCCGAAGTTAATCCAATGCTGGCGACGCTTGTGAACTTCCATAACGAAGGCGTCGTTGAGTCTTGGATTAACCACTGCAGGAAGATTGAGGCCTGCCTGCATGAGGTTGAGCTTATGTGTCCTGCTCCTAAGATTCAGGCTTTGAACTCCCAGCGGGCTGCATGGGTCGAGCAGAGTGTGTCCTTCCTCCGCCATTTCGAACAAGAAGCGACTTTGAGGCGGAAGGAACGCGAGGAGGCTTCGGGTGAATCTGCCAGGCCGCGCGCCCAAGTTAAAGCGAACGCCACGCAACTGAGAGCTGCTTTTGACATCTTGCAGTAATGTATTTCGGACGGGCTTGTATTGAGGCGGAAGCTCGACTCTATTGAGCGGGTTATGCAGAGTTGCAAAGCTGTCCAACGGGAAATCGATGAGAAGATTTCATCATGCTTGCAGCAAAGGGCTCGAATTGAAGCGGAGCTGGCCGCGGCAAATGATCACGAGAAGGCGCTGAAAGGAGTGCGAGAGAAGCTTGCGGACTTGTTGAAAACGATTCCTTCTCAGTATCTATTTTGCTTGTAATCTTTGAATAACATGTATCCATTTTTTATTCTTTCATACGATTCAACTTGTATTACACTGAATTCATGAATAAAAGATACATAGTTTTTTTCTATTACTGCTTTCTTCTCTTTTCTTTATTGCCGGCTTGTTACCTTAGTAAGCGTAGTCTGTAGATGATAGAGAGCATTCTGTTTTGAATTCTTCGAGAGGTAGTGATGTCTTAGCAAGTGAACACAGTGAACGATCGAGTTAACCGAGTCTCCCGGAGTAACTTCTGACGCCGTGAAATGCGGATAATGTCAATCTCATCAATCACTTACGGGTCCTCTCGACCCGTAAGGAAGAAAACTCTCTTGTAAGATGACGTATTTCCGCGACGGGGTCATTTGGATGACGTATTTTCGAGGCGGGGTCACATGGATGACGTATTTCCGAGACGGGGTCATGTGGATGACGTATTTCCGCGACGGGGTCATGTGGATGACGTATTTCCGAGACGGGGTCATTTGGATGACGTATTTCCAAGACGGGGTCATGTGGATGACGTATTTCCGAGACGGGGTTATGTGGACGACGTATTTCCGAGACGGGGTCATGTGGGTGACGTATTTCCGAGACGGGGTCATGGATGATGTATTTCCGCGACGGGGTTATGTGGACGACGTATTTTCGAGACGGGGTCTTGAGGATGACGTATTTCCGCGACGGGGTCATGTGGATGACGTATTTTCGAGACGGGGTCATGTGGATGACGTATTTGCGCGACGGGGTCATGTGGATGACGTATTTACGCGACGTGGTCATTTTGATGACGTATTTCCGAGACGGGGTCATTTGGATGACGTATTTCTGAGACGGGGTCATATGGATGACGTATTTCCGAGACGGGGTCATTTGGATGACGTATTTTCGAGACGGGGTCATGTGGATGACGTATTTCCGCGACGACGTCATTTGGATGACGTATTTCCGCGACGGGGTCATGTGGATGACGTATTTCCGAGACGAGGTCATGTGGATGACGTATTTCCGAGACGGGGTCATGTGGATGACGTATTTCCGAGACGGGGTCATGTGGATGACGTATTTCCGCGACGGGGTCATGTGGGTGACGTATTTCCGAGACGGGTCATATGGATGACGTATTTCCGCGACGGGGTCATGTGGATGACGTATTTCCGAGACGGGGTCATTTGGATGACGTATTTCCGAGACGGGGTCATGTGGATGACGTATTTCCGAGACGGGGTCATGTGGATGACGTATTTCCGAGACGGGGTCATGTGGATGACGTATTTCCGAGACGGGGTCATGTGGATGACGTATTTCCACGACGGGGTTATTTGGATGACGTATTTCCACGACGGGGTCATGTGGATGACGTATTTCCGAGACGGGGTCATGTGGATGACGTATTTCCCCGACGGGGTCATGTGGATGACGTATTTCCGCGACGGGGTCATATGGATTACGTATTTCCGAGACGGGGTCATCTGGATGACGTATTTCCGAGGTGGGGTCATGTGGATGACGTATTTCCGTGACGGGGTCATGTGGGTGACATATTTCCGAGACGGGATCATGTGGGTGACATATTTCCGAGACGGGGTCATATGGATGACGTATTTCCGAGACGGGGTCATGTGGATGACGTATTTCCGCGACGGGGTCATGTGGATGACGTATTTCTGCGATGGGGTCATTTGGATGACGTATTTCCGCGACGGGGTCATGTGGATGAAGTATTTCCGAGACGGGGTCATTTGGATGACGTATTTCCCAGACGGGGTCATGTGGATGACGTATTTCCTAGACGGGGTCATGTGGAGGACGTATTTCCGAGACGGTGTCATTTTGATGACGTATTTCCGAGACGGGGTCATGTGGATAACATATTTCCGAGACGGGGTCATGTGAATGACGTATTTCCGAGATGAGGTCATTTGGATGACGTATTTCCGCGATGGGGTCATGTGGATGATGTATTTCCGAGACGGAGTCATTTGTATGACGTATTTCCGAGACGGGGTCATGTGGTTGACGTATTTCCGAGATGGGGTCATGTGGATGACGTATTTCCGAGACGGGGTCATTTGGATGACGTATTTCCGTGACGGGGTCATGTGGATGACGTATTTCCGAGACGAGGTCATGTGGATGATGTATTTCCATGACGGGGTCATTTGGATGACGTTGCATCTGTTGTAATGAGACGAATATCGAAGTGGTCTCTGGGTTTTCTATGAACCGTTGAGATTTGGCTTCTTCTTCTGATGGAGCCTGGGGAGGGAAGGTGTGATTCCTTCTTCGTTTGCGCCCCTGGATTGTATACAGGGATTGATTTGATATCACCTGTAGGGCAGAAAATTTCATTTTATATATTTTTCTTTCCGCGATGCTCTATCATTTCAGCTTTTATATCGTGAAGGTCGCGATTGCCCAATCATTTCGGCTATTTTTCGGGGTGCCCAATCATTTCGGCTATTTGTTTTATTTTTACTCGCCGCTTTTTATTGCGATTTGCCCAATGATTTCGGCTATTTTGCAAGCATATATTTTATTTGCTGCTTTTTATTTGCAGGTTGCCCCATCATTTCGGCTACTTCATATGCATGTGCGGCTCGCTAGCTTCTCGCTGCAAGCTTGGAATTAGACACCGATTTCGGCATCAGCACCGCTACAACTGGGATATTGCCAGGAGCGAATCATCATTTTCCTTTGTCAATGTCGAACAAAGGTGGCTTAGCAAATAGGGTTAAGATCCTGTCGACTAAGGCTTTTGACTTCATGAGCCGTAAGGGTCTTATAAAGGTATTTCTCCATTCGAGTCGTGAGGATCTCGCAGGTGCGTTTTCTCCTTAGGAGTCGTGAGGACTCCTAAGTGTATGGCTTCTCGTAAGTCGTAAGGATCTTACAAGAGTATTTTCTCTTTATAAGTCAAGAGGACTTACAAAGGCTGTTCACTGTGCAAACATATCCCTAGTCACGGATGGGACTTTGTTAGGGAAATGTTTATTCGCGCCCGTGGATTGTATACAAGGGTCAGTATTGAGCCACTTGTAAGGCAGCATTGGAGGTTGGGGTGGCCACTTAAGAACAGGTTCAGATCCCTATAGCTTAAGACTTTTGAATCTTATGAGCCGTGAGGGTCTCATAAGAGAGTTCTCCTTACGAGCCATGAGGATCCCGCAGGTGTAATTTCTTCTTAGGAGTCGTGGGGATCCTTAATTGTGTTGCTCCCTTGTGAGTCGTAAGGATCTCACGCAGGTGGTTTCTCCTCACAAGGTCGAGAGGACCTTGCAAGTGTATTTTAACGAGGTTGCGCCCTTTCGGGTTTTCATAAAAACTCGCCGGTAGCCCTGCTGTTTTTACTCACGGAGCCCCTTCGGGTTTTCATCCATGCCCTTTTTGCTTATGGACATACGGTTTTTTTTTCCTTTCTCTTCTCTTTTTTTCAATCTTTTCTTTTTTTTTCTTGTGTCAGCCTTGGGATGCTGCAGTCCACAGTAGTTTATCGACGTCTCGGTCAACAATTAGTTTTAGGACATAGTGGTCCATCGTTAGTTTAAGGACGTTACTGTCCATTGTTAGTTTTAAGGACGTTTCGGTCCGTTGTTAGTTTAAGGACGTTTCGGTCCGTTAGCCAGCTACTACTTATAGAGTTTGGGCTTAGGAAGATAGCGAGCGGACATAGTCGTCGTCATCTATCATTGACCTAGGCCGTGACTCGTCAGGCATAGTACTTTTTCAGGAAGCGACCATTTATTGGCCTGAAGGGCCTTTCGCCATGCATGTCCATGAGTAGATAGGCTCCACCCTTGTAGACCTTGTCTATAATATACGGGCCTTCATAGTTTGGCTCGAATTTCCCTCGTTTGGCACGATTGGGGATCATAGGTCTTTTGACAACCACTAGCACGAGTTCGCCTTGGCGGAATGTCCTCGGCCTAGTCAATCTTTTGTATGAGCGTGTCATCTTTGCTTTGTAAGCTTCCAGGTTTTGTTGCGCCATGAGCCGGGTTTCATCAAGGGCATCGAGCTCTTCAAGCCGAAGGTGAGCATTTTCTTCTTCTGTCAGCTCGTAGTGAACTGCCACTCGTAGAGAGGGTAACTCTATCTCGAGGGGGAATGTCGCTTCTGTGCCAAATACCAATGCGTACGGCGTTGTGTTAGTGGCCATTTTCAACGTAGTTCGATACGCCCAGAGAGCTTCATGCAGTCTCTCATGCCAGTCCTTCTTATTTCGTGACACAGTCTTTTTTACGATCTTCGTCAAGGTCTTGTTAAAAGCCTCGGCTAGACCGTTAGCTCGAGGATTATAGACTGAAGAGTATCTCCAGTCTATGTTATGCTGTTGCGCGAAGCGGCTGATCTTGCTTCTATAGGCTGGTCCGTTATCGGAGATAATCCGTCGTGGAGTTCCAAACCGATAAATGACGTGCGTCTTAAAGAAATTGAGGATATTCTCCGTCTTCACTTCCCTTAGCGGTACTGCTTTTGCCCATTTGGAGAAGTAATCGGTTGTCGCCAAAATGAATCGATGTCCTCTGGATGATGGTGGTTCGATGGGGCCGATTATGTCAGTCCCCCACATTTCGAACGGCCAGCTAGCCACTGTTGGATTTAGCGGATTCGGATGCTGATAGATAAAGTCCCCGTGAATCTGGCACGAGTGGCACTGCTTCGCGTATTCAAGGTAGTCCTGGATCATTGTGAGCCAATAACAGCCCATCCTTTTGATCTTCATCTTCATCTTTGGGCCGGCTTGGTGAGAACCGCAGAGTTCATCGTGGGTTTCATGGACGACTCTCCTTACTTCTTCAGGTCCCAGGAATCTTAACCACAGAGAATCAAATGATCTCTTATACAGAGTATTATTGACGAAGGCGAAAGACAGAGCTCGCTTCATAAGCTGATGCCTTGAGGACGCATCTTCAGGTGTTCGACGGGATTTGAAGTAATCTATAAAGACTTCCCTCCAATCCATAGCATTTTCCTGGCCTTTTATTTGCAGGGCTGTTTGCTCAGTCGTTCCTTTTTCTTCGGACGACTCCGGAGATATTTCTGCAGGTGCAAGAACCCGACGGCTTTGCACAATGATCCTCACGTCATCGAGGTTCTCGTCGGCCAACTCTTTAGCAAGCTTAGCTAATGCATCCGCTTTGCTATTCTCCTCTCGCGGTATGCTTTCAGGGTGTAGGAAGGAATTTGAGTTAGTAATTGCTGCACTCTCTCGCCATACTTCACTAACTCTGGTTTGCACGTTTGATAGTCACCATTTACTTGACTAACGACCAGTTGGGAGTCTCCGTATATGAGGAGGTTTACAATTCCCATGTCGATAGCGATCTCGAGACCTGCTATCAAAGCTTCATATTCGGCCTCATTGTTCGTTCTCGGCTCTATTAAGGAGAAGGCGAAGCGCATTATCCCTCTTTGTGGAGTCACGAAGATGAGGAATATCCCTGATTTAATTATGGGGGTGCTTTGTTTACGCTTCTTCATGGAAGATGCTCCGTCGAAGTAAAGTTCCCATCGGGTATCATCCTCTCTTCTCTCCCCGTCGATTGTGTCAAACGCATGCTCGTACGGCAATTCGCAGTTCAAAGGAGAGTCGGCAGGTATCGGATGCTCAGCGAGGAAGTCGTCGATTGCCTGGCCTTTCACTGCCTTAAGAGGACGATAAGTTATCAAGAATTCCATCAAGAGTAGGGCCCATTTAGCGAGACGCCCCGTTAATATGGCCTTCGACATCAGGTATTTGAGAGGATCCACTTTTGATATGAGATGGACCTCATGCGCCAACGCGTAATGTCTGAGCTTCGTTACCGCGAAGATCAACGCCAGGCAGTGTTTTTCAATGGGGGAGTAGTTGCTTTCTGCCCCCAGTAGAACTCGACTAAAATAGTAGAGAGCTCTTCCTTTCTCTTGATCGTTCTCTTATGCCCACAACGCGCCTAAAGAACCTTCGAGGGCTGTTGTATACAAGATGAGAGGTTTTCCTTTTACAGGAGTGACCAGCACTGGCAGATTCTGCAGGTACTGCTTGATTTCGTCCAGTGCGCTTTGGCATTTGTGATCCCATACGAACGGGGTCCCATTCTTCATTAGGTGACTGTAGGGACGGCACTTGCCAGAAAGATTGGCTATGAATCGCCGGATATATGCGAGCTTTCTTTGGAGAGACCGTAGCTGTTTGAGAGTTTTTGGCGGGGGCATTTTGATGATCGCCTTAATCTTTGACGGGTCTATCTCAATGCCTCGATGTCGTACGATGAATCCTAAGAATTTACCCGAGGAAACACCGAACGCGCATTTGGGAGGGTTCATCTTCAAGTTCTATTGCCGAAGGCATTGAAATACGGTCTCTGATGCTCTAAATGTTCCACATACGATTTTATTTTAACGACAAGGTCGTCGATATAGCATTCGACGATTTCATGTATGAGGTCATAGAAGATCTTCTTCATGGCCCTCTGATAGGTGGCACCGGCGTTCTTTAGACCGAAAGGCATCACCTTGTAGTAGAATATACCCAAAGGGGTCCGAAAAGCGGTATGCTTCTGGTCTTCGGGATGCATCTTTATCTGATTGTATCCTGACGATCCGTCTATGAAGGAGAAGACTTCGTGAGTGGACGTGTTATCTATCATCAGCTCGGTGACCGGTACTGGAAAGTCGTCCTTTGGGCAAGCTTTGTTGAGATCCCGAAAGTCCACACATATGCGCACCGTCCCATTTTTCTTCATCACCGGAATGATGTTGGCGATCCAGTCTGAATATTGAACCTCTTGGATGAAGCCGGAGTCGATTAGCTTCTTGACCTCGGCGTTGATGCTCATCTCAAGCTCGAGCCGCATTCTTCTCGGTGCTTGTTTGATCGGCTTGACATCCGGAGATATTGCCAATTTGTGTACAGCAATTTCTGGATCGAGTCCCGGCATCTCTGAGTAGTTCCATGCGAAGCAGTCTATATGCTGCATGAGCACGTCCTTTAGCGTAGCCACCCTTTCTTCAGACAACAGCTCGCTGACGAATGTTTGCCGCGGGTCACTTTCCATCTCCAAATCAATCTTTCTGAGGTTGTCTGCAGTAGTATGTATTCCATCTTCCAGCTCTTTTGGCGTGCGGTGGAAACTCTGAGATTACCTCGTTATCATCGTTTTCGAAGCACCAGGGGAGATCATCCATATTCTCGGATTCTTCTTCTTATAGCGTTATCATATGACAGGTACGAGCTCCCTTCCAAGGCCGATGTCGATCTGGTTCTACTCTCGCTGTATCCGCGGCTTTTGGTTCACGCTTCTGCGGCGGAGTTACCCTCCAACTGCTGGATAGAGCGAACTTGCCTTGTTGATACTGGTTTTCAACCCAGTTCTTGAAGGTGAAGCAGTCTTCGAAAGGATGCCCTATTGCTTGGTGATAAGAGCAATAGTCTGGGTGAGAGACCTCGACCGCTTACTCGGAATGCTTGGACTCCGGGAGTGTTATCATCTAATGTTTTATGACAAGATCGAATATCTTCCTTGTCTTGTCTTGAGGAAAAGAATATGATCGACCCATCTTCTTTATATGAGACGAATCCAGACTGCACGATTCCTGATCGTGTGGCTTCTTGGTCCCGCTTTGTCGCTGTCGAACGGCTTTCCCGCTTTTTGATTTATTTTTTGCCTCTGCATCGGGCCTTTTGTATGACGGATTGACAATGAGGAGCATTTTCATTTTTCACAGCCTGCTGAAGGAGGCGTTGCGTCCTGGCTTTCTCGTAGATGGCCATTTCGTGATTATGGTCGTCTTGAACCTTTTGACCTTCTTCCCTTATAAGCTTGTCCATTTGTTCTTCGAACGACGGGCTTGGCATTTTCAAGGCGGGAGCTCGTTCTGGTTCAGGGTTAGCATCTTCCCAGAGAGAATCTCCTTCTTCATCAAAGTCATGTATGACGTAGCAGTTGCGGAATAGCTCCCGTTTCTTTGATCGAACATATCCAAGCCCGATCGTTTCCATTCTCCCGTTGGGCAACTTTCGTTGAGTTCCGAGAACGTTCCAGATCCTGTTATAGAATCGTGCTTGTCGCGCAGTTTGCTTAAGGGGTACACCTTGGCGTCTCAAGAGTCTATTTAGTCTGTCTGTGTAATATCTGGGAAAACGGATGGGCTGGAGCCTGTCAAGTGTAGAATCTGCACCATGCCAAATTTCTTTCTCCACTTTGGTTTCCCCGAATCGGTAGAACAGGATCTCCTTTTCACCTTTTCGCCTGGGAGGGACGTAGAACGTCTGCAGTTCTTCCACACTGTAGGTATCAAGCGCGTCAAGCTCTTTATGATGCTTTGGCGGAACCATGGCAACTTGCAAACTTTGATCTTCATCAGCGAAGGCTTGTATTGATGGCCGAGCAGAGAATACAGCTTTGACCTCATCTACCGAGTCGCTGCGGAAACATAGGGATGGACGGTCCCGGCTTGTTGTATTGGGGCGGTCCGGAATAAACTATTTCTTCTTCGTCCTTGGTGTCACTCCCAAAGACCGGAATAGTGGTGCTAGCTTTGTTCTTACCCTCCGGTTTGCGACATCTTTCTGTATTCTCGAAATCTGGTAGGAAGTATTTTGCATCTTCGTACTTTCGGACTTCGTTCATGAAGAATGGGTTTAGTTCCCCTGTCACATTATACTCGAGACCATCCTTGAAATACTTCATACACTGATATTGTGTAGAAGGGATAATGTTGTATTCGTGTAACCAAAGCCGACAGAGCAAAGCGTTGTAGAAAGTCTTGGCGTCAATGACATGGAACTTGATATCAGTGACGAGTAGCCCAAAGCGTAACGTCAGAATTACAGACCCGAGCGTTCGCGACGATTGGGAGTCAAAACCAGAGATGGTGATTTTGTCGCGAGCAAGGTGCTGAACGCTCATGCAGATTTCCTTCAACACTCTCACATTGAGGAGATTG
Organism: Agapanthus africanus; assembly: GCA_030015575.1. Taxonomy (NCBI): domain Eukaryota; kingdom Viridiplantae; phylum Streptophyta; class Magnoliopsida; order Asparagales; family Amaryllidaceae; genus Agapanthus; species Agapanthus africanus. The sequence continues at coordinate 680,137,504 of JASDDO010000019.1, forward strand.
ACGGAGGATCCATTGTCAACCAGGATTTTGCCTATCTTGATATCATGGCAGTATCCGGAGACATAAATGGGACGGTTTTGCTCGCACGTCCCGAGGAGGAGATCTTCATCACCGAAGGTGATATCTACGGTGTGCACTTCTTCCAGCTCGTCCTTCATCTTTTCTTCGACGAGGAAAGCATGGAATTGCTCTGGCTCTTGTAATGCCTTGATCAAAGAATCTCTTGCTTCTTTGGATAACAGAAGGGCGTCGAGAATGCTTAACTGCGAAGGTAGCTTTCTCAAGTGTGCCAAAACGTTGTAATTCACCTTGTTTTTCTTAGGCGGGTCCTTGGTTGCCAGCTCTTCGACGACTCGATCATCGAGGACGATATCTTCAGGGACTATTTCCTTCCCTTTATCTTTTTTATTCGATCCCTTGTTTGCGGGTCCGAGATTCTTTTCAGGTAGCGTGCGATTACGCAACTGAATGTTCTCGCAGGTCTTCATTTCTTCCGTTTTGGATATGGTTTCTTTGAAGAGAGGGCAAGAGCTATTTCTTCGTCAGAGTCGCTCCCAAAGGTGAGAACTTGTGATCCCCCAGCTTCGACCATCCCGACGAGTTTTTCGTTTCATCCTCTTGACATGTTGTCGGTGAGCAACATATCCCTGCCACCAGTTTTTAAAGGCTATGCACTCTTCAGTAGGGTGTGCAATCCTTCGATGATATAGGCAATAGTTAGGATGTGTCTCCGCTTCACCAAGAGCGTTCTCTTTGGAGGGTGGCAGCTTCATTCTCATCGATATGGCTTTGGCGAACCTCTTCCTCATCTTGAACCTGCTTTTATTTGCGATGGATGCACTTTGATCTGGCAGGAGTGTTTCAACCCTTTCGTCTAGTCGTCGGCGTTTGGCCTTTTCAAATATGGCCATCTCACGCTCTCGAGTAGCTTTGCTTTTAAGAAAAGCTTCGTCCAGGAATGCATCAATCATTTCGTATGATGGCCCTAGAAATTCCGGATTAGGATCTGCCCCCAGTTTCTCTATATAAGGAGCTTCTTCATTGTCTATAGACGGGTGAGAGATCACAAGGAAACTTGCCACGTAATCCTCAGATTCACCCGACGAGTCTTCTCCATTGTCGTCATCTCCGTCCTCAAGGACGTGGCTGAGAAACTCTTGAAGTGTGACTGGAGTCCGCGCCTTCTGATTATATTCTTCCAGCGCGTCGATATATTTTTGCAGGTCCGTGCGCTTGTCACCAGGCTTCACGGGCTTTTTGGTCATCTTCTTCTTCCTCGAAGAATTTGACGGCTGGGTGTGAGCGCTTTGGCTATCACCACCGATCTTTGGAGTTGGGCGCGGTTTTAACATTCCCTCGATGATCTCGGGTTCGAGTGGATTTTTCCATCTGATCACCGGGCATGTTTGGAGATCCTTCAGCATTGTTTTAGATTTGGTTGAAAGAGAGACCTCCCATGGAGCTTCTTCTACGAAAGAGCATGATGCCTCCGGTGCGTCTGCCTTCTTGAGAGTGTGCGGATGAGGCGAGTTCACCTTCCAATTCTCGGATAATACGAATTTGCCATGTTGGTACTGATCTTCTATCCAGCTTTTGAAGATGTAACAATCTTCGATCGGATGGCCCAACATTCGGTGATAAGGGCAATAGTTAGGATTGCTACTGTCACCTGGTTGCGCTGGGCGTCTTGGCTCCGGCAGAGTGATGAGCCTGTTGCGCAGTGCTAGCTCGAATAACCTCTTCGTTTTGTCTCGAGGGAACGAGTAAGGGCGTCTCATTTTATCTTCGTGAGATCGAGTTCTATTATTTTGGCGATCAAATGGTCTCAAACCACTGGGCTATTGTTGAGCATTGGCGACGACGGTCGCTTTCCGCTTTCCCTTCTCGTTCTGAGGCTCTGCTTTCGAGGGAGATGGTCTATGACCCATTTGGTCCATTTGGGCCAGCTTGTCAATCTAGGCCTAGAAAGTAGTCGGCTTGAAAAACATCATGAACTGGGAGATTGTCGCCTGCGGATCAGGAGTGCCCACGAACATGCCCACCGCCGGTGCTTCTTCGATGCGCTGTTCGCATTTCGACCACAGATTCCACTATAGTATTGCGTATTGAACCCATGTCTCGCCTGGCTTTACCCTGGCATTAATCAATGCTGTGATTGGGGTGCACTCGCTAGCGCTTGCGAATCTTTGCGTAAATAACAGCTCCATCTCCGCAAATGTCTTGACAGAATCGTTCGGGAGTTCAGAGTACCACTCGAATGCCGTTTCTGACAAGCTGCCGATAAATTGGCGAAGTAGCAATTTATCATCACCTCCGTTGTTGCCACATAGAGCCCTGAACTGGGCGACATGCTGGTGGGGATTGCCCGTCCCTTTGTATACATGAAATATAGGGATCGTATATCCCGGCGGGTACTTTATTTGGTCATACCAGCCTGGATATGGTCGCCCAGTTTTAACAACTTGGCCGGCCGCTTCATTCGCCTGGTGAGCTCATATTTTCTGAGCAATGAAGTCATCCAGAGTGGCCTTGGAGATGGTTTCCTCTTTGGCTGCTGAAAGAGCCAGAGGAGGGTTCGATGTCTCCCTTTTGTCATCTTCGATGATGATCGGGGGGTCTTCAGCTGGAGGTTCTGTCTGTAACATCATCCCGGCCATGTCTTGGAAAAAGAAAGCCATTCGTTTTATATTGGCTTCCTGTTCCGCAGCCTCTTTTTCTTTCCTTTCGACCATTCTTCGGAGGACTCGGTGTCAGTCTCTTGTTCCCGATGCTGCTCCGAGGTCTTTGGATTTTCTTTTGGCCCAATGAGTGCGGCCATTGCAGTCAGCATCTCCTGAAGCTTCTGTTGTTGTTGCTCCTGAGCTTTCGTTATTGACCGGGTAAGCGGTCGATGACCCGTAGAAGCACGGCTTTCCTCTTTTCCGGACGCCTTATAAACGGTTTGTACCATCATACCCCCGGACTTAGGGCGTTTAGATTCAGCACTTTTGCGGGCCGCCGCGGTCACATGGGCTATTTTTGGCCTCCTTCTTTTGTGAGCAGTCGAAGTCGAGGGGGCCGTTGCAGCGGGCACCCAGGTAGCTGTCGCCTTTTGTGGCTTGACAGGACGGTCCTGTTGCAGAACTTTTATCTTTTTTTGTCGGTGAGAGTAATCTCGATCAATTACCGAGTCTTGAACCTGTCGCCAGACTTTGTAAATTTTGGAAGAAAGCCGCTTAGAGGGTTGTTCTGGCTTCGCCTTCGTTGCATTCTCCACGGGTGGAGGAGATCTCTTTAGCACTGCAGTAGGAGAGTTCCTGCGCACCTTGTCAAGCAATTCAAAGCTGTTCCCGGTTGGAACAGCAGCATCGATATCCACCGTTGGAGCTGGTGGAGTAAATCCAGACGGAGAGCTACCCCCTGCCTTCCTTACTCGGCGCCAGTGACGACGGCGAGCATGTCGCGCAGATGGTGTTGGTTCAGCTATGGGGATGGCTTTGTCATGCCCCCTATTCTGGTGAGGCGCTGCTGGTACCAGCCTCTTGAAGACCGACATCCGTTGAGCAGCAGTATCTAACCTGTCAAAGATAGACCTTTGAGCAGGAACGGGAGCCGGAGTGGCCAGCCTCATAATGACCGATCCTTTGACGGGAGAAGCTTCTTTAGTGACCTCGAAAGCAGGAATTTCTATCCGTTTTGGGATGGCCGCTTCAGGTATCGTGGGATTCTTGATGGGCTCATGGGAGTTCAGGCTCAGCCTATCGAATACTGATGCTGTTGGTTTGGTTTTGGACGACCCGTTGAGAGGGGTCGTAGTAGTAGTGAGCCGATCAAAGACCGACTTCTTCCGCGCTTCTTGTGGCCGGGGGATGTTAACGCTCACTGGTGGGAGCATTGTCCCAAAGAACAACCCGGTGGGAGGCTGCGTCACCTGCTCTACCGGCATTATGAACAGGAAGGCCGCCTAGGGCCCGTAAGTTACACCTCCAGATGAGGTGGAACGGAAGTTGCGGTTGCAGCTGGAACATTTCGTGCAAGTATACGCCATTGATCTTTCATTTTCTTGACGGAGCAAGACACCAAATCATGGTACCTCGAATCCAAAGGCAACCATATCAAACCGCGATTCGTTCGCGAAAACTGTAAGTCTACGTTAGCGCCCCGGCAGTCTACAGACGCCAATTGCGGAATAAAACTTTTTAACTTGGCGCTATCGTATACTTTGACCCGGATCTGCCATTATTGCTAAACTAACAAACAGTAAAGAGTGTGGAAATGTTGTACCAACTGATCCGAGTCCTCCGGTCTTCATCTCCACTCCGATCTCCTCGCGGGATCTCCGTCCATCTCCTCCTCGTCGGAAAGGGCACCACGAAGCCGGGTACTTTTACGGGCTCCCGCCTCTATACCGAGGCAACTCGGGCATGAAGCCGGCAACTCGACATGCCCAAGGTTTGCTGTAGAATGTGTAGTGTAGAATCATAGTCTCTTTTGGGGTGGTGAAGTTGCCATGGAGGGAGAAGGAAATCATGAACTTTGGAGAGGGTTTTTGGTGGCATGATAAAAATGAGATGATTGATAAATTTCCAACACCAAAACAAATGAACCATCCTCACCTCATCAAAGAGGCCGGCCAAATATATATATGAGAATTGTGGAGGAAAAGCAAAAACAAGAAGGAAGGTGAGTGTAGGATCAATGGAAGAGGTGACCACATCCAAAGTCAAAGAAACACACACCATGCTTCAAATCAAATCCAACCATACCCATTCATGTCACAATAAAGCAAAAGCATGGAGCAAGATATCATAATCAATAGTTTTGCAAGAAACCCCCTCCACAAAGATTATTTGCACAATTGCAAATAACCCCTTCCATCGGAAAAGTCCGGCCGGGAAAAAACAAAGGAAAACCGGCCGGAACGGAATGCAAACTGGCAACTCCAGAAAACTGGTCCCGTAATAAATTACAGGAAAACCCCGATACTGTGCATACACACCCGCATCTGTATTCCGTCCGGATACAAATGCAAAAAGACAAAATCTACACTGTACTAAACTAGGACCGGCTTAAACCAAAGCCGGCTAGTATTATCCGTTCGATCCTGATCCGTGCAATACCGCACGTATCTGATCGAACCCTGCCATATACCTATACGGCTACTAGTACAAACCGTCCGATCCTGATCCGTGCAATACCGCACGTATCTGATCGGACCCTGCCATATCTCCATACGGCCTCTACAGCGTTTCGCCCGAAAGCTGAGTAACTGAAAGTGTGGTGGACTCTAAAGACTCGTCAATATAATGGCTGTGGATTTAACCACTAGCACGTCAGAGGTATAAGCCAATACGTAACGGGCCACCAGCTACTGACTAAAAGGGACGTCGATGAGCGAACTCATCCTGACACCCTACTGAGCCTGTCAGTGACAATATCCGTGCAGTCCGGTCCGTTCGTCTATGAGTATCGCATGGCGGGCCTAGGGGGTTGGTAAAAGTCAGACCCCCAAAAGCGGTACAAGTCGTGTCGGAGTGTAGCCCAGAACACCCTGAGATACTACTGGAATACCTACCAGTAAATCTCCTTGCCTTGGCCAAGGACTTTGTGTAATGGCTCTCCTAGACACAGCACGACCTCACCCCCAATACCGGGAGAGACGAACCCCTGAAGATACGCTCACTGCCTCCATGTGGCTCGGGACTGTACCCAACTAAAACCTGTTTGCACGACTCCTTTGAGCCGTGGTAGGGTAGTAATCAAAGTACAGTGGGAACTCACACGAGACAAATGACGATCCCCAGGTCGATGAACTAACCTGCACACATGTCACCAGGGAACTGCCATCTGACGTCTGGTATATGACCAACTAGCATGTTCCCGGCGAGTCCTGTCCGGTGTACTCATAACCCAATGAGCACCTGTATACATCTTAGGTGATCCAACTGACACCAGTGGCTTGTGAGACCAGCCACCGCCCCTCGTCGGGGTCTCGACTGTATACACTAGTCTACTAATGGAGTATCGATGCCCGGTCTCGAAACTCCCACGACTAGGGACCTTTTAAGGATATGCTTGTAGACCCCCAGCTCCCACTTATATGATCGCCCTCATACTGCTGGTGGTCAAGCAAGAATCCCAGGGGCTCTATCAACGTGTAATAGCGACATGTCATGTCACCTAAAGCAGTACACGATGATAAAGGTAAACCAGATAGCATACTATCATCTCGAGTAAGACTGTCCTACCGGGATAGGTCCTCCCTCAATCATTGCAATCACGTACCTGTGATCCAATAATTGACTCTGAGGGCACTACCTCCAACAATCTCCCACTTGCACTCAAGGCTAATTATTGCGATGTCGCATACTCACAGCCCGTGTGATACCGAACACCCAACTCCTCTACTAGTCAGTCTCACAAAGCTCGTTTGCGGAACTATTGCGTTCGAGGAATAGCCTCAGTGAGTGGATCCGCTTAGTTGTTTCTTTCCATGTCTCTCTATATCTCAAGTTCGCGGAGAAAGCCATCTCCCGAAATGAGCAAAATCAGTCTTAGAATATGTCTGGATGTCTGATGGGACGTAGCTCATAAATGAACTCCAAATCCAAACTTCTTAGACTGTATCGTCAACTGAACTTAATCAGTAACCTGCGCGCCATGCCTCCCTCAGTATTGCCTTGGACCACCTGTCCAAAATACTGCCCCTCATCAGAAGGAAAACTAAAACTCTGACAACTTCCTTGTCGTCCATGTCACCTTGGAAGCCTGGAATGATAACTGTCTCCTGAATGAGGCTGTCGTTATCATATCGCTAGAACATCCACTTATGTTCTAAAACTGCTTCCGATTGTTTCTCCAGGATTGGATTAATGTCAACTTATTGCATCTTGTGCAAGAACAACATCTGGTGTGGTACTTGACATCTCATGATTGACTCAATTGCCTGAGCAAGTGATCTGCCAATCATGCACGTCCCTCTCCCCTTTAGTCTGTAAGACACCTTTGGAGAGGGTGACTCCATTACCTGCAGGTACACTACCGTGCCAGGAGTCGTCCATCCTAAATACTCTTAGAATGCTGTCAAGTACCCAGATTGGGAAACCACCCAAATCTAGATCTAATACCATAGATCCAGTAACCAGTATGTCTGATATAATGTCCAAGTCCTGTGTGGAGAAACTACTGTGTGACGACCAAAGTATAACCGATCGTAGTGTAGGAGTTTCCTTTCCCACTCTGTGTATATCATCCAAATACCAGGATATCACACCCTACTACCTTCTCAACAGATCCATCCACTATTCTGATGAAGTCAAACCCATGACTGTCACGTCAGAAATAGATGATCTATCTCCGCTACATCTGCTCTAGTCTATAAATAGACATAAGCAACCTGTCCACCAATGCTTCCGCTGTTCCCACTGACTACGACAACCCTCTGGCAGAGTCATATAGACGTACACTTCTAAAACTGGTTTAGAACGACGCTATACTCATCCTCCCGCCGGGTCTCGTAACCTGGAACAACAGCAATGGCAATTGTGGGTAAACAAGAACTTCCCTGTCACCGTCCTTGAGGCTACCGGAGTACCTCTCGGGTGCCTGAAGTTACCCACCTTATCTGCGGAGTGGCCAATGGAATGTCAATCCAGATTGAATCTTTAGGTTCCTTATCAAATCTTCAGTAATCGTTTGTGGTTCTGGAATCACTTCCAGTTCTACCATACTCCCACTATTGTTTTCTGAAAAAATCCATTTTTAATAAAACTGTGGCGAGTCTAGAACAATATCGCTATTGTTCATCCAGATGGTAGAAAGTCAACCCTCGTCATAGCCTGGGTCAACCCACAAACAGCCATTACAGAAACGTGCCTTGAGTTGTCCAGTGTCTGGTTTTAATCATAAACCGGACAACTCCCCGTACCTTAACATCGTTAAGATATGAACTGTTCTATATCCAATATAGAAACAGAGGCACTGGTTTAATTGAACCAGATTCAAATCATGCAGCTGTCCCCAGAGCATGTCAACTAAATGGAAGGAGGCCGATCAGCGTTACTCAACTTAGGAATACTTCCAATTATGAGTAACCTGAAAGAGAAGCAAGATCTCTTTATCATTACTATCAACTGAATACCATACACAAGTATCTACATCTTCGATCTCTTTGAAGAATCCCGATACTTGCTATACCTGGTTCTCTACTCTATTCAAATACCTATAACTCCTCAAAACTTAGACTCTGTGTTTCAACGAAACACATGTCTAAGAACTAGAGAAGTTAAAAGTAAACAGAATATAGTATGAGGACCAACCCCTCTGTCCTAATGGACACTGGACAACATACAATACCTTGTATAAGTCCCTTGAGTCTGATAACTCTTTCACTGTGTGTCGTAGGTTGAAAACTGTACTTATGGTTAAGAAGAATTACACCGCTGTTTAATGCTCCTTACCTAACCATCCACTGACATAGGTAAATGTCGTAGACATAATTTCAGAAAGGTATATCTCACTCTATGAAAATAGACGTACAGATATATCAATTTGAAATTGGTGCATAACTGCGGATATTCAAAACCAAATATTTGCCGACTGGCAAACAACCCAGGTGACTTCCTCAAATATCACTGATTCCAACGAATCCCGATATAATGAGGATAATCACCCAATTCCCAATAACTTACTCCCACTCATCATCTGTAAAACCATACAGATGTGAGGATCGTACCTGGTAAATACATACCCTGGAGTAAGTATCTAATCGGGAAATCAGTTTTCCTTTAACATTACACAGTGAAACTGAAACATTGAAATGTTCCGATGGGGTATTCTGGTATTCCTAGTAATGCCTCTTCCAGATTTACGACTGTAACCGTATAGTTCTTTGCCACCTCTCCAAATCCCTTCATATGTCTTTAGTCTTTACCTTCTGCACACCCTTTTAGGCCAAATGGTTTTCTTCCTTCCCTACCGTTCGGCACCAGCCTATGGTTTGGAAGAAGACTATCCAATAAGCATAATGGGTGTACTTTCCTAGTCCTAGGAGCACTCGCAAATGCGAGAGAAGGTGAAGATAAAAGACACCTGAATGTACTTTATTCCTATTTCTCCTGAACCAGGATCCATCCCCGAACTGGAACAAGTTCCTTTCGAGTTCGTATATAACCATACGATGGATTATCCAATAAAATGGGATCTTCGTAGTGATACGGAGTGTCCTGGAGAAATACAAAGGTGATTTAGGATTGGCGAAGAAATACTTGGTTCGGTCGTGAATAGCAGTCGCAATTTACTTTGCCCTCTTACTAATCCCTTGTTTTGTCTGAACTTAATACCTTCTGTACACCGTTTAGGCTAACTGGTTTTCTTCATTCCCTACCGGTCGGCACCAGCCTATGGTTTGGAAGAAGACTATCCAATAAGCATAATGGGTGTACTTTCCTAGTCCTAGGAGCACTCGCAAATGCGAGAGAAGGTGAAGATAAAAGACACCTGAATGTACTTTATTCCTATTTCTCCTGAACCAGGATCCATCCCCGAACTGGAACAAGTTCCTTTCGAGTTCGTATATAACCATACGATGGATTATCCAATAAAATGGGATCTTCGTAGTGATACGGAGTGTCCTGGAGAAATACAAAGGTGATTTAGGATTGGCGAAGAAATACTTGGTTCGGTCGTGAATAGCAGTCGCAATTTACTTTGCCCTCTTACTAATCCCTTGTTTTGTCTGAACTTAATACCTTCTGTACACCGTTTAGGCTAACTGGTTTTCTTCATTCCCTACCGGTCGGCACCAGCCTATGGTTTGGAAGAAGACTATCCAATTTGCGTAATAGGTGTACTACTCCTAAACCAAGGAGTACTCGCAACCTGAGAGAAGGTGAAAAGAAAAGACAACTGAATAATCCTATTCGTTTTCTCCAGAACCGGAAACCATCCTCGAATTCCTTCGAGTTCGTATCTAACCATACGATGGTTTTGTCCAATGGAAGTGGACGTTCGCAGTAATACGGGGTGTCCTGGAGAAAAGGGTAAAAGTAGGAGTGGCAATGAGGTCTGCAACTCTGACAATCCAAAAGCCAGTGTTTAAGAAGGTTCGGTCAACTTGGTCACTGAGTCAAAGTCTTAGGGTCGGGTCAAATGGTCGCTGCCAGAGAGAGAGAGAAAAGAAACACTCAGCGTGCACTCTAACCTAGATCAGAATGGTTACCAATTTATCTAATCTGGAATCCTCCCACTGTACCTCAAATTCTCCTCCAAACCTGAAAGAAGAATTAGTCGGGGTCACCCGAGGAGTAAACTAACTCATCAGTGGGAATCGGGATCCAACTCTCATCGCATGATAACGTGACGGAATCCGCTCACGGTATCACACTCCAGAAGGTATGCGCATATCTGGCAAGTTTCAGTTCTTTTGAAACTCCCGATGTGATTTCTGCCCCATGCTCTTATGACCTTGGCGAAGGTCAACAAATCATAAGTCACATGTCAAGTTCTACCCGTCATTATCCAGGTTAATTTGAATCCACCCGTACAAGCCCTTGACGAAGGTCAACAAGGCTGTACGACTGTCCCAAACCAACGCATCTATCTATGCAGCAGAAAAGTAACAAGCAGCTACCATACACTATGCCTTGACGAAGGTCAACAAACATAGCATGAATACTACGTGCTACCCGTCTGAAACGACGGAGGGCTACGAATGGTTTCTGGCGAAAACCTTTAACGTAATGAACTTGATATCGTTGAAGGAACGGATAGCTTTTAAAAAATATAGTGACGAAAACCTTTACTAAAGAGGTCACTCCTGGTGAAGGGATCTCGGCTCTTTCCCCGTAGAATGGGGTGCAGGATATTCCAAATGAATACCACGATGCAAAGCAAAAGTAATCGGCTATAGTGAAGTTAATGCCCTGACGCAAACTTCTGTCCAAGGGGTCACTCCCGGTGAAGGGATCTCGGCCCTTGCCTCGTCGACTGAGGAGCAGGATATTCCAAATGAATACCACGATGCAAAACAGAAATGAACGTCCTTGCAATAACAGCTTTTTTTTGAAAAGTGTTCCAACAACATCAGATTAGGTTTGTTTTTAACTTGCATTGATCCGAATCAATGCAGTCCCATCAATTGATCACACCACAAAGAACGAAAATATACTGACGTACGTATATGCCATCCGCATTCGCCACTGGGTCCCGTCATCACCCGTTAGGTTAGCTAACTAACGGCAGAGCGGGGACTGGACTAGCGCGGATGAAAAACATATACAACATCTACTAATATATATACCAATATATAGTATTTCGCTCAAGGCGTGAATAGAAATGCAACATCACAGAAATGTACAACATCACAGAACAATACAGATATCTGGGATCCCCGGGTTTCACAGAGCCACTACTGAAACCCGACGTTTCCCTGGTCGTGTGGATAGCCTGTGCAATGAAAACCTAGACCCCTACGGGCGCGGCAAGTCACCCGCCAAAACCTGAAGCGAGGCAGCCCCCTTCAGCGCCGTGAATGGACCACCCAGCACTTCACGGAATCCGGTAACTTGGGCACCCCTCCTGGGTCAACCTGTACCCCCTACGAGTGCGGCGAATAGCCCGCCAATTCCAGACTGAAGCCCCCTCCGTCTCAATGCCATGAGATGCGGTCTTGTTGCCCTCCAGAACCCGGCTATCCGTGCACCCCTCCGCGGGGTAACCCTAGTACAGAAAGTAAAATATACATACACCGGGTACATCGACCGCAACCAGGTCGTGCCCCAAAAGAATAATACAAACAGGCAGTGACGGCAGTCCACATGTCGGACGCTCGCCCCGCAATATCAAATGTACATAATACAACAACACTGTACTAGCATTGCATCCAGGCTATCCCCCACGACCGATCCGCAACATCACAGCAAATACATAGAACATCAACGTGAAAATCACGTTCGCAAATCCGTCTAACCGGGCTATAGCAGTTAGACCGGATTTACCGATCGAGTGACATTCACGGTCGCAGATATAATGTAAATACTGTGAAAACTAACGTGTTTAAATTTCGATCGACAAAATATCAAGAAGTGGGCCCTACGACTTACTGGTGAACAGTAACAAAATCTGGGCAAAAACGATATATATCAAAAACCCCAAAATCCCAGTGAGAACAACCTGACAAAATTTGGGAGCACGTGCTCCCCACGTGGCCGCGGTTGCGCGGCCAAACCATGGGTTTGGCCGCGCTTCCGCGGCGACTTCGAGGGATCACGAACCCAAATTCTGTCGTCACTCTTAGAAGTTCCTGCTCTGATTTTTAAGACATCCAGAAATCATTTTTGAGACCGTTTAAAAACAACAGAAACTGTCGGCTTGGATTTTTGCAGTTTTCGATTTCCGGTCGGATCGAAGTTTTAAACGCGTTAGCACAAGTTAGCATAGCAAAATGGTGAGGCTCTGATACCACTGTAAGTCTACGTTAGCGCCCCGGCAGTCTACAGACGCCAATTGCGGAATAAAACTTTTTAACTTGGCGCTATCGTATACTTTGACCCGGATCTGCCATTATTGCTAAACTAACAAACAGTAAAGAGTGTGGAAATGTTGTACCAACTGATCCGAGTCCTCCGGTCTTCATCTCCACTCCGATCTCCTCGCGGGATCTCCGTCCATCTCCTCCTCGTCGGAAAGGGCACCACGAAGCCGGGTACTTTTACGGGCTCCCGCCTCTATACCGAGGCAACTCGGGCATGAAGCCGGCAACTCGACATGCCCAAGGTTTGCTGTAGAATGTGTAGTGTAGAATCATAGTCTCTTTTGGGGTGGTGAAGTTGCCATGGAGGGAGAAGGAAATCATGAACTTTGGAGAGGGTTTTTGGTGGCATGATAAAAATGAGATGATTGATAAATTTCCAACACCAAAACAAATGAACCATCCTCACCTCATCAAAGAGGCCGGCCAAATATATATATGAGAATTGTGGAGGAAAAGCAAAAACAAGAAGGAAGGTGAGTGTAGGATCAATGGAAGAGGTGACCACATCCAAAGTCAAAGAAACACACACCATGCTTCAAATCAAATCCAACCATACCCATTCATGTCACAATAAAGCAAAAGCATGGAGCAAGATATCATAATCAATAGTTTTGCAAGAAACCCCCTCCACAAAGATTATTTGCACAATTGCAAATAACCCCTTCCATCGGAAAAGTCCGGCCGGGAAAAAACAAAGGAAAACCGGCCGGAACGGAATGCAAACTGGCAACTCCAGAAAACTGGTCCCGTAATAAATTACAGGAAAACCCCGATACTGTGCATACACACCCGCATCTGTATTCCGTCCGGATACAAATGCAAAAAGACAAAATCTACACTGTACTAAACTAGGACCGGCTTAAACCAAAGCCGGCTAGTATTATCCGTTCGATCCTGATCCGTGCAATACCGCACGTATCTGATCGAACCTTGCCATATACCTATACGGCTACTAGTACAAACCGTCCGATCCTGATCCGTGCAATACCGCACGTATCTGATCGGACCCTGCCATATCTCCATACGGCCTCTACAGCGTTTCGCCCGAAAGCTGAGTAACTGAAAGTGTGGTGGACTCTAAAGACTCGTCAATACAATGGCTGTGGATTTAACCACTAGCACGTCAGAGGTATAAGCCAATACGTAACGGGCCACCAGCTACTGACTAAAAGGGACGTCGATGAGCGAACTCATCCTGACACCCTACTGAGCCTGTCAGTGACAATATCCGTGCAGTCCGGTCCGTTCGTCTATGAGTATCGCATGGCGGGCCTAGGGGGTTGGTAAAAGTCAGACCCCCAAAAGCGGTACAAGTCGTGTCGGAGTGTAGCCCAGAACACCCTGAGATACTACTGGAATACCTACCAGTAAATCTCCTTGCCTTGGCCAAGGACTTTGTGTAATGGCTCTCCTAGACACAGCACGACCTCACCCCCAATACCGGGAGAGACGAACCCCTGAAGATACGCTCACTGCCTCCATGTGGCTCGGGACTGTACCCAACTAAAACCTGTTTGCACGACTCCTTTGAGCCGTGGTAGGGTAGTAATCAAAGTACAGTGGGAACTCACACGAGACAAATGACGATCCCCAGGTCGATGAACTAACCTGCACACATGTCACCAGGGAACTGCCATCTGACGTCTGGTATATGACCAACTAGCATGTTCCCGGCGAGTCCTGTCCGGTGTACTCATAACCCAATGAGCACCTGTATACATCTTAGGTGATCCAACTGACACCAGTGGCTTGTGAGACCAGCCACCGCCCCTCGTCGGGGTCTCGACTGTATACACTAGTCTACTAATGGAGTATCGATGCCCGGTCTCGAAACTCCCACGACTAGGGACATTTTAAGGATATGCTTGTAGACCCCCAGCTCCCACTTATATGATCGCCCTCATACTGCTGGTGGTCAAGCAAGAATCCTAGGGGCTCTATCAACGTGTAATAGCGATGTGTCATGTCACCTAAAGCAGTACACGATGATAAAGGTAAACCAGATAGCATACTATCATCTCGAGTAAGACTGTCCTACCGGGATAGGTCCTCCCTCAATCATTGCAATCACGTACCTGTGATCCAATAATTGACTCTGAGGGCACTACCTCCAACAAAAATGACACACGAAGTGTGGAGTGGAAAGAGGAAAAGGTCCCACCGGACGTGCCAGAATCTGTTCCCCGCCAAAAAATTGGAGACGCGATAAACGTCTCACCTGAATTTCGGGGTAGATGCTAATTGCTGCTATCCATCCACCTCTCCGAAGATTCCAAGTTGATTTATGGCACCATGTATCGAAGGTTTAAACGGATGCGGTCGATGTAGCAGACTTTGTCAGATTCCCCCTCATTTGAGGGGTTTTTGATTGTAGGGACTCTCTTCCCTGCAAGCGCAAGACCCTACAGTTAATTACGCTACCGCGTCGCGGTAACCACTTTTTCCTTCTCCAGATGGTCACTTTGTGTCGTGTGTGTTTGTTTTGTTTTTGGTTGCCCGTGGATTGTATACGGAGACTAATTTATGTTGTCGCCCGTAGGGTGTGGATTAGTCCAAATCCGTATCTTCTTAGAATTGGGTTTGGGGTTGGGTTTAAGGATACGTTAGCCTCATTTGAGACTAAGATCAACTTAAACGTATGTTAAGGATACGTTAGTCTAATTTTAGACTAAGATCAACTTAACGGGATCGTTTAGATCCAACAAAAGAGCATTTGGACTCTATTGTTTAGTTTAGGGACATTGCGGTCGATTAGTTTAAGGACATTACGGTCCGTTGTTAGTTTAAGGACATCTCGGTCCAAGGTTAAGGACATCATAGTCCATGGGTTTGAAGGGACCCCACAGTCCAAGGTTAAGGACATCATAGTACATAGGCTTAAGGACCCCACAGTCCGAGGTTAAGGGCATCGTAGTCCGTGAGTTTAAAGACCTCACAGTCAAGGTTAAGGACATCATAGTCCGTGACTTTAAGGACCCTACAGTCCGTAGAGTGGTTTGGTTGTCGGGACCCGTCACCTCTCTGAAGACGTTGAAGGATTACAACGACAAATATCAGAGGAGTAAAGAGATGTACCCTTGAACCGGTGTGAGTTGGTTGGAAGATCTGTAGTCCAATTTGGGACTAAGATCTGTTGAAATATTTATGAGCAAGTGGGCTCAATTAATATAAGTTGAGGACTTATGGCCAATATTGGGCTAAGTCCAATAAATGTTTAACATTTTTATTCTGGCTATTGACCCTTTATTTGGGCTTGACCCTGCTAACAATGCTAAGCATTATACCATGGAAAAATCTTTTCTTTTGTCTTGTATTGAATGCAGAGCATTCATCAGAGCTCTGGCTCATTAAAGAACAATTTGTGTTCTGTCAACGCAACACGTGGCGCTCTAGGCGCTTTGCGCCAGTTAAAGAGTGCAGTGCGCTTCTGTCAAGTAGCGCACATGTAAGGGATACATGTCGCACTCAACGCTAGGCGCTAGATGATGAGCGCATTGCGCTAATTTATGAGCGCTGAGCGCTAATCCATGAGCGCATTGCGCTTTCAATTTAGTGGCGCACACGTGAGTGACACGTGGCGCGCTTGGTGCTAAGCGCCAGCCCATGAGCACAGTGCGCTATTTGCAAAGCGCAAGTTGTTTAATTGGCCCACACGTGGCGCATTTGGCGCTGAGCGCCGGTCCAGACAGTGCAGAAGCGCGGTTCAAGAGTGCAAGGAGCATTTCAAAAGCGCAAGGCGCATCTCATCAATTTTATGATCTGGGACCAAATTTATGTTCTTTTAAAAGAGACTTTGTCTCAAGATTTAAGAACAACAGTTCTTATTTTGCAGGAGAGATTTTCAAACTCTTATTTTGATGAAAGGCTTTGCCTTTATAGATCCATGATCTGTGAGAAGAATTGTGTTCTTCTTTTATTTTATGACGAGTGTTCATAACAGAATACTGCATTTTATACCGCCCATTCTTATGCTCGTGTGTTTATAGGTAGGTACTTTTGATCAGTGTTTGCTACATAATTGCAGAATACAGGTTCTCGGCTCTGAACAATGAATATCATGGAAAAGTACGACAAATTCCGGATTACTGCCAACAACAGATAAAACACGGTCTCCGCTCTCTATCCGTGTGTTGCCACATACCAGTTAAGGGACAAGATGGCAAATCAATTGGCATGTCATGCACAAAGCTCTAGGTCAACACAAGATCCAAGAAATCTACGCGGAGCTCGAGGAAATCATGGCAAAAGATCTACATCACATCACCTTTTTGTTGTGCTAGAATTCTGGAAATATTGTGAAGAGATTCTGAGAAAAGTCATATACCACACTGAAGAGGACAACAAACCAGGGACCCCGACCAAAGCCCACAGCCCAACACCACTAAAGGGCCGCGGATCCGCGGCCAATAGGGGGTATTGGCCGCGGATCCGCGGCCATGTGGGGTCTTCATTCTGTCGTTTTTCATGGGCACTTTGGGTACTTCATTTTATGTCAGAATTTGCCCCTAGGGTTTCATTTCCCTGCCTATAAATACAGCAGATCTGAGCCAAGCCAAGGGTCCAATTTTGTGTCCACTCTTTTGTAGTTTTTTGTATAGTTCTTCTTCTTCTTCTTCATTCTTCCTCCATGGAAATGTAGTGAGAGCATTGAGTGGATATTAATGAAGATGAGGGTTTTGTATCATTCTCTTTTGTTTCTTCTTCCCCTTGAGATTCTTGCTTTCTCTTGATCATTCAACCTCTTCATTGAGCTTGAATGGTTAAGAGTTAGTTATTGATCTCAAGGGTCGCATTTTCTTATGGAATTAGCGCTTCATTTCACATGCGTTCTCTACCCTTCCCTTGATCTTACAACCTCTTGATTGAGCTTGCAAGTTTAAGGGTTGGCTATTGATCACATGCTTGTCTTGAGTTCTAGTTTCTTGTTCTTTTTATTGCTTATTTATTACTTGATTTTTATTACCTTGCTTTAGTTTCTTGCAATTTATATTTCATGCACTTTAATTACTTGTAATCTTTTCTTTTCTCTTTTCTTTGTTCTTTTCTTTTGTTCTTTGTTGTTCATTTTGTGAATGTTGTAATTATCATTGTTAAAAAGAAATACGATATTATAAGTTAAAGATTTTCTTTTCTCATTTTCTTTTCCCGTTATTTTCCATTGAACTCCGCCCAAACCATACGCAAGCGCTCCGTTAGGCACCCTACCCTAACAAGGTAACGGTGATTCCTAACCGCGACCGGTTGCGTTCGGTTTGGCCGGAGGCGAAAGCAAGAGACAAGAACGGAAGGACAAGGGTAAACAAGCCGGATTCCACGAATACCGCGCTTAAATCCCCTAATCCACGTTGTTGCCGATTGCTCTAGCTTGAATTGGTCAAGACTCGGCTCAAAGGTTTTGAGTACGGATTTCTTTAGCTTACAATTTCGTATCTCTTTCTTAACAACTTCATACTTACAAATAAATACACATAGGTTAGTCTTGAACAAACATACACAAATTCTTTATTGACTCGTCTAAAACAAGAAGGTAAAATACCACCATCTCCCTGTGGACCGACCCGTGCTCAACCGGCTAGCTGCATAGCGACACCGTCTTGATTGCGGTTAACTTCAACTCTTCCAATCAAATGGCGCCGTTGCCGGGGAGACGGTAACGTATTTCTTTTCTTGTTATTCCGGTTAATATTCTTTTTGTATATATAAAAATAAAAAATAAAAATAAAAATAAAAATATTCTTTTTGTTTTTTTTTGATCATTTTTGTGGGCAAGAGTGCAGATTTTTGCAGATTTGCAAACTGCGATTGTGGGGAGCAAAGTGTACATTCAAGGCTAGGGTGATTGCAAAGTACAGTGCCAAAGATCCGGGTAGTTTGACCCGCGCAAGCGAACTTTTCAAGCTTACCGGATTTGATTCAACGGGGGTTTCCTAACCCAAAAACTTAACGGTACGTACTTTACTAACACCTTCTTCTCAAATCCGACGCATCCAATATACTATTCTTTGCAGGATTCTTTGCAAGTTCGCTAACAAACGCTAAAAATTGACTAACCCGTATTTGTTGCAGTGCCGCGCTTAAACTAAAAAACGATTTTTTGATTCTTTATAGAATTTTGATTGAATTGCGCATTGCATCAATTAATACGGACTTAAGGGCAAGTGAACCCCACAATATACGGTAAATGATTTCATCACCTTTTCCGTGGCCCACAAATCACGAACTTGAGCATAACGTTTACCCGCACAAATTTTAAAAGAAATTAGACTTTAAGCCTTAAGGACTTCGTGCTCACTAGGAGAAGTTAACTGTGTTTAGAACCTCGCTTAACGGTATATTGTTTACGGGGTGTCTAGGAAAGTGTTAACGGCGCAACCGCCAAAAGAGAAAGGGTTATTTAATTAAGGAACTTCGCGAAAGCGTTGGAAAACCTCCCCTTATCTCTGCACTTACCTGGCATCGTGATCAGTGTATCTTGAGCCTGTTTCTCGACACAGTTTTACTTCGACAATCAAGTTCTGGAGCAGGTCTAGTTGACCTAGGTGAACCCTACGATTAGGTGTGTGGTATTTTTGTGTCGTGATTGTTTTTGTCCATATTCTTTTTTATTCTTTTGTTAATAACTAAAAATATATATATATATATAAATATCACATCCCTTTTCCCCTCCTTTTCTCTGCCTTTCTTTCCTTCTCTCTTCATATCATGGGTACCCCACCTCGAAAAACTCTTGCCGAACTTTGGTACCCACAACCAGACATTACTTCTTACAGTTCTTGCTTTGGCCGAACTTCGAACGACCCCTCCATGCCCAAAGTTTCATTGAGAGATCGGATAGACGCGTCTAGGACAAACAATTTGACTCCGCAATCCACTTCGTATCAACCATTTCAAACATTCACCCCTTCTTACGTTGATACCCCTTCTTCGAGTCATGTTGCAACTCCAAGACCTATGTCTATTGCAGAACGTATAGAACAATCCCATAGCCGATCTTTCACTCCTTTCACCACTTCAAATTCTTGGGATCAACAATTCCATTCACCTTCTTATACAAATGTTGATCCTACTCCTGTCCAACCATTCAATTCCTACCAGTCCTACCCTACTTTTTCACCTTCCCTAGACATTGTTTCTAAACCGCCATTTGGGAATTTTCAGTATCCAAACAACTTTGAATCTTTTACTGAAACCCCTTCACAACCCATGTCTAGTCTGGAACAGTCGTTGGAAGACTTTAGGGTAGCGTCATGCCAACAGATGATGGATTTGAATGCGTCCATGGCCACCCTCATACAACCTACTGACCCGGTAGCTAGTTTTCAACTAGCTCCAAATTTTCCATTGTATGAAGAGGCGGTAGGACAGGTTCAGAATTTGAGCGGAGAGAGTGAGCTGTACCCCCTTCCAAATCAAACCTACCCGTTTCAAATTGAATCCCACAACTCCTATGTTGAAAGTCTATCAAGTGTCCCAACTGAATTATCAATTGAAAATAGAATGTTTGATAAGTTGTGCGACTTTGCAGTGTTTGATTTACCCGATTGTGAAGGGACCTTGCCTAGTGAAACCACACCCCATCCTTTTGACCTCTACACCTCCATCTTAGAACCAGAATCGATTAATATCCATGCTTTTGATGAGGTGTCTGAGAATATTGATTTTCACTTGATTGAGGATATTGACGCTGGGGATATTTTGGATGATGAACCCGTAGATTTGGCTGAGTTTGTCTCTTCGAATCATCATCCCGAGTCATTAAATGTTTTTCCCGAACCCCATATGCGTCTGGATTTTGATAAAATGTGCATGGATGTGCTAAATTTTGAGGAGAATATTGAGGATAGTTTTGAGGATGAACCGGTTTTAATTGATGAGTCGGATTTTCCCGTTCATCCTGTCCCTATCATTGACTGTGTACACCCTCCTGAACCTTTAACCGATACCCCTCCTCGATCACTTCCCTCCATTCTTTCCATCATTCCGACCTTGCAAGAAACCGTCTCACTTTCATTTCGTATGTCTGGTTTACCAAGTTCGGCGTACCCATGGTTTCTCACGAATCTTGAGGGATTTGACCCCATTTCTCGACGGATAAATATATTAGCACAATCGCTTTTCACACATGGGTCATCCCAAATTGTGCTAATCTATTTACTCCATTTGCACCCTCAAGTTCGTATTCCACTTCTTTTTCCCTTCCGCCATTCTTCTTCCTCTCATATACCGAGACCATATCCCGCTTCTCTCCCCATATGGTCTCGCGTATTCTCCATTTCTTTTCTCTACGCCTTCTTTCACCAGCCACTGCTTTATAGCGATAAAATCTTTGAATGGTTGGTACTCACTTTTGGCCTGTGTAAGGCCTTGTATAGTTTGATACTGTTCTCTTTCCCCCCTAATCCTGAACTTCAACGCTTAACAGTGGAAACACTGTTTTACTTAAGTTTGGGGGGGACTCCTTTTTTTGTATATATTTTTTGTTTTCCTTTTTTGTTTGTATATAATTTGTTTCTAGGGAGTGCCGACAATTTTGACCCTCTTAGTGTAGCCTGACAGTGAGGGCACTGTCAAGTTTAAGTTTGGGAGTGTGCTCGGTAAGCTTTCTTCCTTCGCATTCATTTGTATATTTTGCATTTGCATACCTTATTAAAAACCCACAAAAATCAAAAAATTTCCAAAAAAAAATATAAAGCTTTGTCATCCAGTTAGCTAATAGGGTAACTTTGATCTTTATTCCGAAAGATTAGTTGATATGATAGAAATAACTAAATTCTAGGCTTAGGATTTGAAAACCCTAAAAATAACCCTCATTCTGTCTAACTTTGGTAAGTATACGTCCTTACAGTTTTTTTTTGAGAAATAGGTAATCTTGAGTTCAGCTCTTGAGTTAAGTCAAGATGAAAAGAAATTATTGAAGCTTTACTGGAGGATAAGTCTGAAAAATAGTTTCTTTTCTTGAGTTCAAATTTAGAAAGTATATACCCTACAAACTGCACTTACACGCACCTTGAAACTTGGGATAGTAGAGGATACCTTGAAATATTCTTGCCTGAAAGCCTAGTATGAAAGAAAAAACGGTATTTAAAGCTAAACACCAAAAGAGCATGTTGATAAATATAGCCGGTCTTGAAAAAGAAAAAGAAAAAGAAAAATAAAAAAAGTCAAGACCTGGAAACTGCTATTTACGCTTTAAAGTTCACACATTCAGTAATCGGTCGTTAGTGCCTCAAGAAGCATTAATAGTCGCATGAAAGGTGTGTGAGCAAATCCGTCCATCCTTAATGAAAAGAAGTAGTATTAGGTATTAGGGCAAGGGTATTATAGCTTGAATTGAATTCTTGAGTGTAGGGGTGCAAATATACACACACGTAGGGGTATACAATCGATGTTTGAATAAAAGATAGAAATAAAGAATAAGACTTGTGTTTTCTGTAAAGTTGATAAAAATCCCTGATTTGAGGCCGCACTTTAGAAGGAAAACTCAGGAGAACCAACATCTTTCTAAACTTTTTTGCAACGTATATGATCTAAAGTTAAAACAGATAGGAGGTGTGAAACATAAGGGTTGGATATTTCTAACTTAGGATGATAGAATTTCTAACGTAAATACTAAACTGTAGGAGTAGAATCGATGTTAACTTACGAAACTAGCTTGACGGGATTTTGTGGGTAGTATCCGCTGAAAACCCTCAGGAGACAACACTCCTCCTACTAGGGACACCTAGAGGTTTAACGGCTTGTTGCACGCGCTCAGTGCAATCGCGTTCCCTGCGAAAGTGCGGTTAGGATTTTATTTTTATGAATAATTGGTTTTGCTCGGGACGAGCAAAAGTTAAGTTTGGGGGTATTTGTTCATAACAGAATACTGCATTTTATACCGCCCATTCTTATGCTCGTGTGTTTATAGGTAGGTACTTTTGATCAGTGTTTGCTACATAATTGCAGAATACAGGTTCTCGGCTCTGAACAATGAATATCATGGAAAAGTACGACAAATTCCGGATTACTGCCAACAACAGATAAAACACGGTCTCCGCTCTCTATCCGTGTGTTGCCACATACCAGTTAAGGGACAAGATGGCAAATCAATTGTCATGTCATGCACAAAGCTCTAGGTCAATACAAGATCCAAGAAATCTACGCGGAGCTCGAGGAAATCATGGCAAAAGATCCACATCACATCACCTTTTTGTTGTGCTAGAATTCTGGAAATATTGTGAAGAGATTCTGAGAAAAGTCATATACCACACTGAAGAGGACAACAAACCAGGGACCCCGACCAAAGCCCACAGCCCAACACCACTAAAGGGCCGCGGATCCGCGGCCAATAGGGGGTATTGGCCGCGGATCCGCGGCCATGTGGGGTCTTCATTCTGTCGTTTTTCATGGGCACTTTGGATACTTCATTTTATGTCAGAATTTGCCCCTAGGGTTTCATTTCCCTGCCTATAAATACAGCAGATCTGAGCCAAGCCAAGGGTCCAATTTTGTGTCCACTCTTTTGTAGTTTTTTGTATAGTTCTTCTTCTTCTTCTTCATTCTTCCTCCATGGAAATGTAGTGAGAGTATTGAGTGGATATTAATGAAGATGAGGGTTTTGTATCATTCTCTTTTGTTTCTTCTTCCCCTTGAGATTCTTGCTTTCTCTTGATCATTCAACCTCTTCATTGAGCTTGAATGGTTAAGGGTTAGTTATTGATCTCAAGGGTCGCATTTTCTTATGGAATTAGCGCTTCATTTCACATGCGTTCTCTACCCTTCCCTTGATCTTGCAACCTCTTGATTGAGCTTGCAAGTTTAAGGGTTGGCTATTGATCACATGCTTGTCTTGAGTTCTAGTTTCTTGTTCTTTTTATTGCTTATTTATTACTTGATTTTTATTACCTTACTTTACTTTCTTGCAATTTATATTTCATGCACTTTAATTACTTGTAATCTTTTCTTTTCTCTTTTCTTTGTTCTTTTCTTTTGTTCATTGTTGTTCATTTTGTGAATGTTGTAATTATCATTGTTAAGAAGAAATACGATATTATAAGTTAAAGATTTTCTTTTCTCATTTCCTTTTCCCGTTATTTTCCATTGAACTCCGCCCAAACCATACGCAAGCGCTCCGTTAGGCACCCTACCCTAACAAGGTAACGGTGATTCCTAACCGCGACCGGTTGCGTTCGGTTTGGCCGGAGGCGAAAGCAAGAGACATGAACAGAAGGACAAGGGTAAACAAGCCGGATTCCACGAATACCGCGCTTAAATCCCCTAATCCACGTTGTTGCCGATTGCTCTAGCTTCAATTGGTCAAGACTCGGCTCAAAGGTTTTGAGTACGGATTTCTTTAGCTTACAATTTCGTATCACTTTCTTAACAACTTCATACTTGCAAATAAATACACATAGGTTAGTCTTGAACAAACATACACAAATTCTTTATTGACTCGTCTAAAACAAGAAGGTAAAATACCACCATCTCCCTGTGGACCGACCCGTGCTCAACCGGCTAGCTGCATAGCGACACCGTCTTGATTGCGGTTAACTTCAACTCTTCCAATCAATGAGATCTTTTGATCTCTTTTTTGAAAGACTTTTGTCTTGTAGATCTATGATCTTTTTAATGAAATAAATTTTTCTTTCTATGAGGTGATTTCATCTCTGTGTTCATCATTCATCATCTTTACCTTGAAGAAGTATCTTCTTGCAAAAGCTTTCACTTTTTCTTTGAATTTTTCAAAGTTTATGGGGGGGTTCTCTATTTCAGACTTGAAGTCTTGGGGCCTTTATATAGGGCAAGCTGATTTGTTGAATCAGTTAAAGAGATCTTTCTCTGATTGATTTGGGGATGTTTCCCTACCATTGGATCTTTGATCCTAGGTCTTCTGTTTTACAGAAAGCAATCTTCTTGTTTTTAACAATATTGGAAAATCTTTCCATAACAGAATTTAATTCTGATTAATGATTTATCATTATAATTAGATCTTTTGATCCAACGGTGGGGATTTTTTTTAATTCCAACGCTAGCGCACCCGTGCTTTGCACGTGGTGCGCTGCTCAGAGCGCAGCGCACCTTGCGCTGCGCACCCGTGTTTGACACGTGGTGCGCTGCTCAGAGCGCAGCGCACTTTGTGCTTGCGCACCTGTGTTTGACACGTGGTGCGCTGCTCAGAGCGCAGCTCGCCCTGCGCTAGTGCACCCGTGTTTGACACATGCCGCGCAGCGCGCCTAGCGCTAGCGCATTCATAGTGCGCTGCCTAGGGCGCTGCATCTGAAGCGTTGCTTCAATTTTTTTGAAATTTGAATTCAAACAGAGCTTTGCTCTGATTGGGGGAAACAGAGTGACTCTTGAATAAGCGGGTAAATTACGACGCTTAGAATCTTCCATACTAAACCTCTTCAGTATGGTGTCTATGTACCTGGATTGGGACAATCCCAACATCCTCTTAGATCTATCTCTATAGATCTTTATCCTCAGGATGTATGATGCATCACCTAGATCTTTCATGGAGAACTTTTGTGATAAGAAGAGCTTGACCGAGTGTAGCATAGGAACATCATTTTCTATCAAGAGTATGTCATCCATGTACAATACGAGGAAGACAACCTTACTCTCTACGACCTTCTTGTATATACAAGGTTCATCTATGTTTTTGATAAATTCAAACTCTTTGATAGTTTCATCAAAACAGATGTTCTTTCGCGACACCTGCTTTAATCCGTTTATGGATTTAAGCAGCCTGCGCACCTTTCCGCTGCTCCCACTATCTACGAAGCCCTCTGGCTGTGTCATGTACACTCTCTCTTCTAAATCACCATTTAGAAAAGCGGTCTTGACGTCCATATACCAGATTTCGTAGTCATGGTATGAAGCAATGGCAAGTAGGATCCTGATGGACTTAAGCATAGCGACAGGAGAAAATGTTTCATCATAGTTGACACTTGGTCGTTGACGAAAACCTTTTGCTACAAGTCTAGCTTTGAAAGCCTCAACTTTTCCATCTACACCAATTTTCTTTTTAAAAATCAACTTTCTCCCGATGGGTTTTACCCCTTCTGGAGCAACTTCCAAAGTCCATACTTTGTTGGTGTACATGGATTCCATCTCAGATCGCATAGCATCCAGCTATTTCAATGAGTCCCCACTTATGATGGCCTACTCGAAACTAGTTGGGTCATCATCTTCCATGATGCAATCCTCGCTCCCACCGTCCACGAGAAAACCATAGTATCTCTCAGGTAGATGAGGAACCCTACTAGATCTACGGAGTGTCTTAAGTTCGTTGGGGACTACTGAATCCTCTGGTTCTTGTGTGGCTGGAACTTCTTCCAGTTCTACCTCATTACCACTAATTTCTTTCACAAGAAATTCCTTTTCTAAAAAGGTGGCATGTCGAGAAACAAACACCTTTTGTTCCTTGGTGTGGTAGAAGATATACCCTCGCGAATGTTTAGGATATCCTACAAACTTGTACATGTAGGGTTCCTAGGCACTCTAGTGAAGTCTCACAAGTGATCAAACATGCTAATTTCTAAAAATTACGGTGCCGAGAAAACCTAGAACGGATCGTTAACTAGATATTTAGGCGAAACAAGCAAACTAGTTAACATTTTAACTAAGGGAACGGATATACAACCTTTGTAGATCCGGTCCACCACCTCCACGGCTCCGCAATAAAGTCACCTCGCTGTCCAAATCATGTCTTGGGCTCTAGCATCGGCATCATCGAAGAATGGACGGGCTTGATCGTCGGTTCGATGTCGAAGATGATCTACGTCGAGGTATCGCAAGAACAAGCTCCAACTTCATCAAGCTTTGAAAACTTATGAAGGAAACACTCTATACTACTTGGCAAGAGGTAGAGGATGAAGAAATAGGAGTTGGGTTCACTTTAGATTTGGATTTCTCACACTTTTTCAACACTTGCCATTGGAGAAGCAAGCTTTTCCATGGAAGATGAAGATGAAGAAGAAGAAGATATGATAAGTTATATCTTAAAAGAAAAATAAAATAAATGAATACTTATCATCTCTTTGACCATGGTTTAGTGTAGAGTTTTAACTAAGGTTAGAGAGTGGTTAGGGTTAGATAAAAGACAAGAATGGTGGACTAAGTTCAAAGCTTCAAGAAGCTTTCAAATAAAAACAAAAACTAGCAACCATTCTTATCTCTTTATCTTTTCTTTTTCCAAAATAAACAAAAGGAATAAATAAATTATTAAGTAAATGAAAAAGAAACCCTAATCACTAATTAACCATGGTTTAACACTTTACACAAAACCAAGCAAGAATATATCATCAAACATGATACAATCATGTGCACAAAACTATATCGAATATACAATGTGCACATCCGCGCGAGAAAATCCATTTAAAGTGAACCGATACTAGTTAATGCAAAGCAATATATCAAATATATAATTATGCATTAAATCATTAAATCAACACTTGATTTAACGATCCGGTCATATCGCATATAACCGGCTAGTATCCAATGTGTCAGCTTATCGAATCAATCCTTGATTCGATAACTAGGTTATATCGCATATAACCATTCGATACATTGATCGCGAAAATAGAATACGGTATCATATACACGCATTATTCTCGGTCCCGCACATATCTCATATGCGCTCCTATTTCGTTTCGCTTGAGCTAGGAAACCTCTGTGTAGGACTCTAAAGACTCGTCAATACGCCGGTAGCGGATGATGATCATATCAAACATCCGCAAGCCGCAAGCGGTCTTCTAAACGTAACGACCACCCGGGTATTGAGCGATCAGAAGATCGACGAGCAAGCCCGCTCACACTCCTGTGAATCCAACCAGTAACACTTACCGTACAGTCCGGTCAGTTCGTCTGATATGTCGCATATCTCGCCTAGGGGTGGTAAACGTCAGACCCCAATAGCTCGATAAGTCATGCCGACTTGAGGTCCATAACATTCGTGAAACTACTGATAACTCTTACCAGTATATCACAGCAACCCTGGCCAGGGATTTCCTGTTATGGCCAGTCGAGCATAGCACAACATCAACCCCCAATACCGGGAGAGACGAATCCCCTCCTATCGCTCATTGCCTCCATGTGAATCGGGACTGTACCCAAAAACCACCTGTTTGCACAACTCAGTAGAGCCGTGGTAGGGTGGAAATCAAAGCACAGTGGGAGACACACAAGACTCTATGACGATCTCGGGTCTACAGACTAAGCTGTACCAGTGTCACCAGAGAACTGCCATCTGACGTGAGGTATAATACCATCTGGGAGTTCTCGACGAGTCCGTTCAGTGTACCCAGTCTCCACCGAGCACCCGCATACCATCTCCGATGTCAAACACCAATGGATATGGGATCATCCATCGCCCATCGCATGGGTCGAGAAGATATGCGCTAGTCTACTCTGGAATATCGATGCCCCGTCTCGATATTCCCTCGACTAGGAACATTTCAAGGATGCACTCATGGACTACCCAGGCCCCACTAGTATGATCTACATCATAGTCCTGGAAGTCGAGTATACATCCTATGGGCTTTATCAACATGTAATCAGAGAGACAGAAAGTATACATGTTAAGATAAAGTGCAACCAGATAGCGTACTATCATGTCGAGCAAGAAAGTCCTTCCTATATATGTCCCAGCATCCACTACAATATACATCCAATGTACAGTAATGGCCTCTAGGGCATACATATAACTAACAATCTCCCACTTGCACTAGGGCCATCTGTAGCAGTGGTTGCAGTATCACATACTCAACCATCCCCTAAAAGTCTCTCTTTGGGAAAAAGGCCTTCGTGAGTGGATCCGCCGTGTTGTCCTCTGAGTCTACTCTCCTAACCTCGATCACCCTGGAGATCATCTATCTCCATGATCAGGTGATGCTGCCTAAGAATATGTCTGGGTCACTGATGGGACCAGGGTTCCAGGGCGAAAGCCACACTTCCATTGTCATACAATGGCAGGAACCTAGTTCATCTTATGAACCAATATACACCCAAACTGCCTCTTTGGTAGTATCTTTAATAGCGATGTTACCAGCCTTTATCGTCTAGTTTGTCACGGTATATAGCTTGGAACTCTTCCAACATACCGTCCCTTTACTGAGGGTAAAGACAATGCCCGTGACTGACATTCAGTCGTTTTTATCACCCTAGAACTCTTCCAGTGATTCCCCCCAGGATCGATTGATACCATCTCACTACATCTAGTGAGAATCCTAACATCCAATTACATCTATCTCATAGATGAAAAATCAGGATTTAGGAGGTATCGCTTTGATCCTATTTGGGGAATCCTAGTGATAATAGGAGATTGATCGATCGTAGTATAGGAAACTCTTTTCCTATCAAGAGTATGTTGTCTACGTACAATACGAAGATGACCACCTTACTCTCTACTACCCTTTTGTATATACAAGGTTCGTCTACCATTTTGATGAAGTCAAACACTTTGACTATCACATCAAAACAGACGTTCCAACTCCGCGATGCCTGCTTCATTATGTAAATCAACCTGCACACGTTTCCGCTGCTCCCACTGTTTACGAAGACCTCTGGCTGTGTTCTTATAGACGTTCTCTTCTAAATAAGTATTAGAAAAGCAGTCATGGCACCCAACCGCCAGATATCGTAGTCATGGTATGTAGCCGTGGTAAGTAGGATCTGGATAAACTTAAGCATAGCTACTGGAAAAAGGTTTCATCATTATCCACGCCTGGTCGATGACGAAAACCTTTAACAAGTCTAGCTTTGAAAGTCTCAACTTTTCCATCTTAACCAAGTAATCTTCTCAAGATATACTTGCTCCTGATGGGGATTTAACCCTTCAGATATAGCAACCAAAGTCCATACTTTGCTGGTGTACATGGATTCCATCTCAGATCGCTAAGCATCCAGCCATTCTTACAGAGTCCCTACTCTTGATGGCCTGCTCGAAACTAGTTGGGTCATCATCTTATGATGCAATCCTTGCTCCCACTGTCATCGAGAAACCGAGGTATCTCTCAGGCGGATGAGGAACCCTACTAGATCGGCGGAGAGGCTGAGGTTCGTCGGGAACTATATAATCTTATGGTTCAGTCAATTCATCAACTGCAGTTTTGTATAGCTGGAACCTTTCCAGTTCTACAGAACTGATCCTGCCTCGATCTTGTCCGGATTTTGCTTTAAACATAGGCCGGACAACCCCAAATCTTAACTCACTTAAGAGATAGGCTCTTCCCATACCATATCTCATATGGAATGGTAGGCAGTGATTTGATTCGAACCTAATTCAATAGGTATGCAGCTTCTCAAGCGCATAACACCCAAAAGGAAATAGGTAACTCAGTAATACTCATCATAGAGCACACGATATCTAATATTGTGTGATTGCTCCGCCCCGATACACTGTTGTGCTGTGGTGTATGCAGAGGAGTAATACTGAGAGAGAATCGCATTTTCCTTTAGAATAGTCCAAGGATTCCATGCTCAAGTATTCTCCTCCCTGATCTCATCATAGGACATAATACTTATACCCGGTTATTGGTTCTCTACTTCTAACCTATATTCTGTGAATACCTCAAAAGGTTCGGACTTATGTTTCAACAGGAACATATGACTGAATCTTGAGAGATTATCAGAGAATATAATGAAGTAAAAAGAACCAGTCCTGGCATGTGTAGACAGGAGACCTTACATACATCATCATGTATCAGTCCCAAGAGTTTACTAACTCTTTCTCTGTTTCCAGTAAACAGAGCTGGTGTCATTATATCTTTGTGACATGACTGGCAAGTTTCACAAGATGTAAATTCAAACTGATTTAAATATGCATCTAAATGTAACTTCAGCCAGTCGGGTCGCATTGATATGACCTAGTCTATAATACCTTAAGAAGAATTCGTTCATTTCTGAACTTTTCCTCTTGTGTGTGTTCTATATACGAGGAACTGTAGTTTGATTTAGAACGTCAATGCTTTTAGATAACGTGCCTGAACCGATCAACTTTTGATATAGGAAATGTTCAAAACATTATCCATCAATACAAAATTATATCCTTTCTTTACTAATAAAGAGACTGATATGATTTTGTATATCACGTTCGGTATCTAATAGCATTTGTTCAGAATCAATGTATTCGTAATACAGGGTGACAGTGACCAACAGACTTGGCTGCAACACTTGCCCCGTTTTCTGTCTCATGAAACTTATCACCCGTTCTCAGCTTTTCTACCTTTTTGTAGCCCTATGTAACAGATTACATATCTGGGATCCTGATCCGGTATCATATACCCAGGATGCAGAGGATACTGAGAAACAGTTCTTTGTAATGAACACACCCGAAGGAGATGCATCATATGCACTTTCTTCGTTTGGGCGGCATAGGAATTCTGGTATTCCCCTATTTCCTGCTCTGTCTTATAACAATTATAAGTTGGAGCGGGACCAACGTTCCCCAGCTCAGTATAGCAAGCGGGTTCGGTCAATACATCCGTATTATTATCTTGATTAAGGGGTGATATGGTCGCTACCAGGAGAGAGAGAGAAGAAAACACTCTGCGTGCGCTCTTGCAAGATCAGATTGGTTATATATTTTATCTAATCAGGATGGCTCCCACTGTTTTTATCAAATCTTCCTTCAAACCTTAAAAGGAATGACTAGCCGGGATTAATTACACTCTACAAGTTCGCCAATCTTTCAGCCAGGCCAGTGTCGGTACTTTGAGGGAGGTTCCCCGTGCTTTCGCACGGACCTAATTACTGTAAACCTCGTTTTCCCAGAGGCGTAACCCCATTGACACCTTTCTAGACACCTACTTGATCGGCTAATTGCAAAGTGCAAAACTCTCCCAGGAGTAACAATTACTCGCAGTGGGTATCGGGATCCAACTATCACATAGAAGGTATGCAATCTCATTGCAAGTTTCAACACTTGAAACTCCCGATAAAGGTTTTTACCCCTAGCACCTATGACCTTGGCTAAGGTCAACAAATCATAGGTACTAGTCAAGTTCTACCCGTCATTTCATGATTAATTAGACCCACCCACATGACCCTTGGCTAAGGTCAACAAAGTCACATGACTGTCCTAACTAATCGCATCATATGCGGTGTAGGAAGACATCACTTAGCTACCGTACGCTGTGCCTTGACTATGGTCAACAAACACAGCACGAATACTAAGTACTCTACTTCCTAAAATGACGGAGGGTTGCGACTGGTTTTTGTGAAAACCTTTAACGCTTTGAACTTGATCTCGTTGCGGAATCAAATGGTTTTTAAATGGAATGTTTTTGAGGCTTTTCTAGTTTTGCTAAAGGGGTCACTCCCGGTGAAGGGATCGTCGGCCCTTTCCTCGTTGAATGAGGTGCGGGATATATCATATATATCACTGTGCAAAGAGGAAACTATAGAAGCGATCAAAGACAAACCGAGTGTGTAGCATCTGCCAGTTATTGCTAAAGGAGTCACTCCCGGTGAAGGGATCTCGGTCCTTTCCCTATCGAATAAGGTGCTGGATGTTCTATAATGAACACCGCGATGCAAAGCAAGAACTGTAGCTACCTGTTTTATTTTGAAATTCGATTCCACAACATCAATTAGGTTTATTTTCTTTCATTAATCTCATTAATGAATATCCCATCATTTAAGTCCACCTAACCATCACAGATAAATATAACGTACGCTTATGCCATCCGCATTCGCCTCGATGTCCCCTCGTGCACCGTTAGGTTAGGTAACTAACGGCAGAGCGGGGCAGGGCTAGCGCGGGTGTAAAACATAAGTAACGTTTATATAATATATCATATATACTATATATAATATCTGCCACAGAACATCGCATGATCTCAGATAAAACACAGCAGAAGAAACATATGAAATATTGGATATACTAGGACGTCCGTGTTTTCAATACGAGCCAGTATAAAACACGGATTCCACGGTCGTGATGAATAGCCAATCCCACACCCCTAGACCCCTACGAGAGCGGCAAGCAACCCTACCAATTCTAGGGTTAGGAGACCCGGACTCGACTCCTCGAGTTGGTCTCCCACTAGACCCTAGAACCCGGTTACTAGTGCTCCCCTCCTTAGGTCTATCCTAGTGCAGAAAAGTAAATAATATACAAACGGTGACTTCTTCCGCAACCTGGAAGCGCCCCAATAAAAGAATATTACATATAAGTTTTTACATGAATTAAAATGAAAAACACTTATCTCACATAAAACCCCTCCCGGCTATTCAAACACGACGATCCAATATAACATATCCAGCAACACATAACATCACATGTCATCAACGTAAGTAAATATGTCCATCCCAATTGTCGTTGACATATAGCAACGAAACCGGCGATATCACATATTACACTTACGGTCACAGAAAATAAAGTGTAAAACTACAACAGTTGGAATCCGCAATCTGCATAGACATCGCATGCCTAATCAAATGAATACCTTAGACATCGCATGCCTAACAGTTATAAACCCCGCATTTTAGTCTCAAAATCGAAAACTCTTTTCAATATCAAGTCGGGCAATTCAACAAGATTCCCGAAATCCTGATCGAATACTCGTCGCAAACTTCAGTAGGCAGCCGCACCCCCGATACCGTCGACGAAGTGCACCAAGGCGGAACACCGCTGCCGCGAGCACCCGAACGGATGCTTTCGGCGACGGGGTTCTCCTACAGTCACTTGGTCGGGGCTATGGAGTGAGGCTGTCTATTAAGTTTACCCGGCGAGTATCTGCGTACGCTACGTGATTGCGATGGACTTTTGATCAAATCAAAATTCCGTGGCAACCGATCAAGTGAGACTAAACTGCTATGTTTATAATATTCATTCCGTTATCTCATAACTATTTGCGAATTCCAATTATTGTATCACATTCCGGACAATTAGAAAATGTTAAACTTTCCGATTGAACATTCGAACACCCAAGTTTTCCCGATACAGATCAACACATGAAATAAGTCTAACAACATTCAGTTCGTGCCTCAGTAGCAACGGTCCAGCCGTAGAAGGGTCAAGCCAACGCCTCACATGTGGCACGCCGTACTGCCCCAAACCCGAAGGTTCAAAGGGCAGTTCAAGACGGTCACATAATCGAGTTAAGGTTTGTTGTCTTCTAGAGGGTCCATCGCGTTACTTGCACTACTTAGAACGTCGTTAAACTTCGGAAAAATCCAACAATCGGAAATTTCCCGATAGGGGAAAAATTGGGTATTTATATCCGGTCGAACTTTTTAACATATTCTAAAATTTATCCGGAAACGCACACCGACAAAATAAGATAGTCCGATCGAATACACCAAGTTCCCAATACAACTCAGAAAATGCAACTCTGGAAAAATTATTAAAAATCCCCAGGAAAACCAGCACAGACAACTAAGAGTTACTGTGCAAAACAAAATGCACATCGCGACAAAATAGCCGCGGATCCGCCGCGTCATCCTACTGTAGGGCCGCGGATCCGCGCCTATATTGTGGAATCAGGACCACGAATTTCACAGTTTGTCTTATATGTTCCTGCTGATTTTTCTGAATATTTTTAATTTGGAAAAATCCTCGAAATTAGAAAATGTACAGAGAGCATATTCTTAGTCGGGGTTTTGGGTCGATCGGACTTCTGATTCCGTCGGGACTTCGCCTAAGGCTCTAGCTAGGCTCTGATACCACTGTAGGGTTCCTAGGCACTCTAGTGAAGTCTCACAAGTGATCAAACACGCTAATTTCTAAAAATTACGGTGCCGAGAAAACCTAGAACGGATCGTTAACTAGATATTTAGGCGAAACAAGCAAACTAGTTAACATTTTAACTAAGGGAACGGATATACAACCTTTGTAGATCCGGTCCACCACCTCCACGGCTCCGCAATGAAGTCACCTCGCTGTCCAAATCATGTCTTGGGCTCTAGCGTCGGCATCATCGAAGAATGGGCGGGCTTGATCGTCGGTTCGATGTCGAAGATGATCTACGTCGAGGTATCGCAAGAACAAGCTCCAACTTCATCAAGCTTTGAAAACTTGTGAAGGAAACACTCTATACTACTTGGCAAGAGATAGAGGATGAAGAAATAGGAGTTGGGTTCACTTTAGATTTGGATTTCTCACACTTTTTCAACACTTTCCATTGGAGAAGCAAGCTTTTCCATGGAAGATGAAGATGAAGAAGAAGAAGATATGATAAGTTATATCTTAAAAGAAAAATAAAATAAATGAATACTTATCATCTCTTTGACCATGGTTTAGTGTAGAGTTTTAACTAAGGTTAGAGAGTGGTTAGGGTTAGATAAAAGACAAGAATGGTGGACTAAGTTCAAAGCTTCAAGAAGCTTTCAAATAAAAACAAAAACTAGCAACCATTCTTATTTCTTTATCTTTTTTTTTCCAAAATAAACAAAAGGAATAAATAAATTATTAAGTAAATGAAAAAGAAACCCTAATCACTAATTAACCATGGTTTAACACTTTACACAAAACCAAGCAAGAATGTATCATCAAACATGATACAATCATGTGCACAAAACTATATCGAATATACAATGTGCACATCCGCGCGAGAAAATCCATTTAAAGTGAACCGATACTAGTTAATGCAAAGCAATATATCAAATATATAATTATGTATTAAATCATTAAATCAACACTTGATTTAACGATCCGGTCATATCGCATATAACCGGCTAGTATCTAATGTGTCAGCTTATCGAATCAATCCTTGATTCGATAACTAGGTTATATCGCATATAACCATTCGATACATTGATCGCGAGAATAGAATACAGTATCATATACACGCATTATTCTCGGTCCCGCACATATCTCATATGCGCTCCTATTTCGTTTCGCTTGAGCTAGGAAACCTCTGTGTAGGACTCTAAAGACTCGTCAATACGCCGGTAGCGGATGATGATCATATCAAACATCCGCAAGCCGCAAGCGGTCTGCTAAACGTAACGGCCACCCGGGTATTGAGCGATCAGAAGATCGATGAGCAAGCCCGCTCACACTCCTGTGAATCCAACCAGTAACACTTACCGTACAGTCTGGTCAGTTCGTCTGATATGTCGCATATCTCGCCTAGGGGTGGTAAACGTCAGACCCCAATAGCTCGATAAGTCATGCCGACTTGAGGTCCATAACATTCGTGAAACTACTGATAACTCTTACCAGTATATCATAGCAACCCTGGCCAGGGATTTCCTGTTATGGCCAGTCGAGCATAGCACAACATCAACCCCCAATACCGGGAGAGACGAATCCCCTCCTATCGCTCATTGCCTCCATGTGAATCGGGACTGTACCCAAAAACCACCTGTTTGCACAACTCAGTAGAGCCGTGGTAGGGTGGAAATCAAAGCACAGTGGGAGACACACAAGACTCTATGACGATCTCGGGTCTACAGACTAAGCTGTACCAGTGTCACCAGAGAACTGCCATCTGACGTGAGGTATAATACCATCTGGGAGTTCTCGGCGAGTCCGTTCAGTGTACCCAGTCTCCACCGAGCACCCGCATACCATCTCCGATGTCAAACACCAATGGATATGGGATCATCCATCGCCCATCGCATGGGTCGAGAAGATATGCGCTAGTCTACTCTGGAATATCGATGCCCCGTCTCGATATTCCCTCGACTAGGAACATTTCAAGGATGCACTCATGGACTACCCAGGCCCCACTAGTATGATCTACATCATAGTCCTGGAAGTCGAGTATACATCCTATGGGCTTTATCAACATGTAATCAGAGAGACAGAAAGTATACATGTTAAGATAAAGTGCAACCAGATAGCGTACTATCATGTCGAGCAAGAAAGTCCTTCCTATATATGTCCCAGCATCCACTACAATATACATCCAATGTACAGTAATGGCCTCTAGGGCATACATATAACTAACAGTACAGAATTGACCTTGCCTCGAGCTTGTATGGATTTTTTGTTTCCACATAAGCCGGACAACCCCATATCTTAATATAATTAAGACATGGTCTCTTTCCTTTCCATATCTTATATGGAGTGGTAGGCACAGATTTGGTGGGAACCGTATTCAATAAGTCTGCAGCTGTCTCAAGTGGATGACCCCAAAAGTAAAAAGGTAACTCAGTAGTACTCATTATAGAGTGCACCATATCTAATAGGCTGCGATTTCTCCGCTCCGATACTCCGTTGTGCTGTGGTGTATACGGAGGATTAAGCTGAGAGAGAATCCTATTCTCTTTTAAGTAGTCTCGGAATTCTGTGCTCAAGTATCCTCCTCCCCGATCAGATCGAAGGATTTTAATACTTTTAGCTGTCTTGTTCTCTACTTCTCTCTTATATTCCTTGAATTTCTCAAAAGATTCAGATTTGTGTTTCATCAGGAATACATGTCCGTATCTTGAGAGATCATTGGTGAATGTAATGAAGTACGAGGAACCATTCCTTGCATGTGTAGACATAATGTTACTGATATATGCCTTAGAGGCTATTATTGTATCATACTGGATTGTATATTACTTAATGAGAGCTTGGGATATACACGGATATAGTAACAGTCTTGCTCAAAATGTTAGTATGCTACCTGCTTTGTTTCTACCTCAATATGTGCATGTATTTTCTTAGCATATCGCTTATACATATTGGTAGTGCCCTTAAGATCTTTGCTTGATTACCAGCATTGTGATGGCAGTCACACTAGTGGGGGCTGGGTAGTCTATAAATACATCCTATACAGGTCCTTAGTCGTAGGATTATTGAGACAGGGCACCGATACTCCACAGTAGACTAGTGTATACGCTTCTCATCCCAGCAGGGGAGATGATCTGTCCCACAGCCATCAGTACGTCGTACTGGAGATAGTATGCAGGTGCTCATTAGGTTATGAGTACACTGGACAGGACTCGTCGGGAACTGTTAGTTGGTATTATACCTATCGTCGGGTAGCAGTTTCCAGGTGACATGAGTACAGCTTAGTCCGTCGACTTGACACTGCTGCTTCGCCTCTAGTGTGTTCCCACTGTACTTTGATTACTACCCTACCACGGATCAAAGGAGTCGTGCAAACAAGTAGTAGTTGGGTGCAGTCCCGAAGCACTTGGAGGCAGTGGCGGTTAGATAGGATTCGTCTCTTCCGGTATTAGGGGTTGATATCGCGCTGTGTTCGGAAGGCCATTACACAAAGTCCTTAGCCAAGGCAAGCGAGATTTACTGATAGGTATTCCAGTAGTTTCTTTGGGTGTATTAGGCTACTCTCCGACATGACTTATTGCGCTATTAGGGGTCTGACGATTACCGCCTCCCTAAACTCGATATGCGATACTCTTAGACGAACAGACCAGACTGTACAGAGATTGTCATATTCAGGCTCAGTAGGAGTTCGGATAGGTTTTCCTCATTGTCCTTCTTATCGACATCTACCTAGGGACTGTTACGTGCAGATAGTACTGTTAGTGTATATGCCCTAGAGGCCATTACTGTATCATACTAGTATGTATATTACTTGATGGAAGCTTGGGATATTCACAGTTGTATATACAATCTTGCTCGAAATGGTAGTATGCTACTTGGTTTGTCTCTGCTTTATTATGTGCATGTGTTTCTTTTAGCATATCGCTTATATACATATTAGTAGAGCCCTTAGGATCTTTTCTTGATTACCAGCGTTGTGATGGCACTCACACTCGTGGGGGCTGGGTAATCCATAAGCACATCCTTATACAGGTCCCTAGTCGTTGGACTATCGAGACAGGGCATCGATACTCTGGAGTAGACTAGCGTATGCGCTTCTCATCTCAGCATGGGAGACGGTCAGTCCCACAGCCTTCAGTACGCCGTACTTGAGATAGTATGCGGGTGCTCGTTAGGTTACGAGTACACTGGACAGGACTCGTCGGGAACTGTTGGTTGGTATTATACCTATCATCAGTTATCAGTTCCCAGGTGACATAAGTACAGCTTAGTCCGCTGACATGACACTGTCACTTCGCCTCGAGTGTGTTCCCACTGCACTTTGATTACTACCCTACCATGGCTCAAAAGAGTCGTGCAAACAGGTAGTTTTTGGGTGCAGTCCCGAAGCACTTGGAGGCAGTGACGGTTAGACAGGATTTGTCTCTCCCGGTATTGGGGGTTGACATCGCGCTGTGTCCAGGAGAGCCATTACACATGTAGTCCCTGGCCAGGGAAAGCGAGATATACTGGTAGGTTTCCAGTGTTATCTCAGGGTGTTCTGGGCTACACTCCGACACGACTTGTACCGCTATTAGGGGACTGACGTTCACCGCCCCCCTAGGCCCACCATGCGATGTATCAGACGAACAGACCGGACTGTACGGAGACTGTCACATTCAGGCTCAGTAGGAGTTCAGATGGGGTTACCTCGTCAGTCTTCTTATCGGCATCTACCTGGGGACCGTTACGTACAGCTAGTGCCACTTGCGGTCTGTGGTTAAACCCACTGCCAGCGTAGTGTCGAGACTTTAGAGTCCCACACAGAGAGTTATTCGCCTTTAGGCAAAATGAGTAGAGGTCGCATGGTTTTGCGACAGGGTTCGTTCACATCCGCGCACTTGTGCACGTTTGCTGTCCGGACAGCTTATACTAGCGGGCTTTGGTTTAAGCCGGATCCTAGTATATGATTTGGGATTGGTCTTATCTCATTGTATTCGTGTTCCTCGGATCACGGATACGGGTGCGTATGCACAGTTGACTGAGACAGAGGCAGAGGACTTTGATTAGGGTTAATGACCATTGTCATTTTCTTAACCCTAATGCTTATGTGTGTATTATGAATAATTGATATTAGTTAAATATAATTGTGCATGGTTAGGGTTGTTGACCTTTTGATCATACTTGACTTGTTGACCTAGGTTGACACTTTGACCATCATCATTCCATATAAAAGATGCTCTTTGATCCTTGCAATTTGCATTAAATATTAAATGATAATGGTCAAGTCTTGATTAGCCATGACAATTATCTAGCTAATTATCTAATTTCATAATTCACCCATATATGAGAGAATGGTTCATTTCTCTCCTCATTCTATCATATAGATTCTCTCTCCTCCTCTTCCTCTCTCTCAAGCTCTCCCCTCTCATGTGTTGAGAAACACTTGAGCTTGAGATAAACCTCTCCAAAGTAATCTCTACTCTCATCTAAGGTTCTAGGATTAGCACTTCTAGCACCTTAGTTACTTCTAGCTTGAAGTTGAAGCCAAAGGTTGAGGCTCTCGGGTGGATCCTTCTTCGATTAGAGAAGGCGACAGGGTGATCTCTTTCTTCCACTCCAAGGAGCAAGGAGAGAAGGACATAAAGCCCAAGGTATAACCTTTCTTCCATGTAGCTAAATCAAGTTAACTTTTAGTTAGTTTTTGTTTAGCAAAGATCCTCCTTTAGTTAGTCCATGTTGCCTAGTTTGATAAAAATCCGATTTTTATTCCGTTTTCCGCCTCCCCGTAAGCACCGGGGTGGGCAACGTGGACTTACAGTGGTATCAGAGCCTAACTAAACATAAACTAGCTAGTTAGTAAAGTTTATAGAAGTTCGATTGGTAAAAATCACAAAACCAAAATTTCAAAACCCTAAGTTTCTGTTGATTTTTTTTCTGCTCAAAGAATAATAAATCATACTTCAAAAATCGGCTCAGGGTTTTTTAAAGAAGCACACCAAAAACGATCCAGTGAATCGCTCAAAGCGCCATGGTTCCACGGCAATAACATGCCTTTTGCCGCGGAACCGCGGCCGTTTTGACTCGGTTCTGGACCGAGTTTGGTGCAGTATTCATCTGTTGAGGTTTTGGGATTTTTAAGATGGTTTCTTTCTGCCCAGATTTTCCAGAAAAGAAATTTGTATTTGGGGTGCCTATAAATCCGTATTTTTGATCGAACTTCACTACGCTTGGACTAATGGGTTATATCTGTGATGTTTATATGTATTGAACGTCTGCTAATCGCTATACGTCGATTAGTGGGGGTTATACATATCTGTGATCTGTGTTTGTTGATGGTATGTGTATATGAATGCGTTGGATTGTCGCGGGTGAATAGCCGGGGGGTTTTGTGAGACGAGAGTTTTCTTTTCTTTCAATTCATGTAACATGTAAATTGATGTAATATTATTCGTATGGCCGCACAACCGGGTCGGGGTTGTAGACGTCATTGTATAATTCTTTTTACTGTTTTTGCTCCTAGGATAGACCCATGGAGGGGGTGCACAAACTACCGGGTATCTCAAAGTGCCGAGTGGCCTACTCACGGTGTTGAGAGAGGTTGCTTTGCTTCGGATACTTGGCGGGTTGTTTGCCGCACCCGTAGGGGTCTTGGGTGGGGTATTGGCTATTCACCGCGACCGTGTAATCCGCTTTTCATTGCAGGCTCGAACGGATTGCGGATTCCTAGTATATCCAATGTATTCATCTGTGATCTGTAATGTCTATCATTGCTATATATCTATATACGATAACTATTTAGGCGTTGCTTATGTTTTACAGCCGCGCTATCCCAGCCCCCGCTCTGTCGTTAGTTAAGTAACCTAACGGGTGATGACGGGGCCCCGTGGCGAATGCGAATGGCATAAGCGTACGTCATATTTTGGTTGTTTTCTGCAATGGTAGGATTAAAAGATGGGACGCATTAAAAGAACTAATGCAAGAAAATAAACCAAGTAAAAGTCGATTGGAACACTTTCAAAACCACTCGGTTCTTTTCAAAACCAAACTTTTAAATGCGGAGCTTGAACCACTCCTTTTTTTAAAAGCTATCTCGTTCCATCGATTATATCAAGTTCACTACGTTCACGGTTTCGCCAAAACCATTCGTAGCCCTCCATCATTTCAGTTAAATATTCGGTAGTATTCAAGCTATGTATTTTGACCTCACGCCAAGGCATAGTGATTGGTAGCTGCCGGATATTTAACTGTTGCATAAATAGAATGCGTTGGTTTGAGACAGTCTTACTGCCATTTTGGCCTACGTCAAGTGTAGATACGGGTGGGTTCAAATTAACCTGGATAATGATGGGAAGAACTTGACATGTGACTTATGACATTTTGACCTCACGCCAAGGTCATAAGAGCATGGGGCAAAAATCCACATCGGGAGTTTCATAAGTACTGAAACTTGCTAGCGCTGCATACCATTTGGAGTGTGATGATTCTGGTAGGATTCCTTCAGTTTTATCACGCGATGATATTTAGATCCCGATCATACTGTGAGTATATGCTACTCCTCGGGAAATCTCTCACTTAACGATCAATGCTATAAACCTAGTAGGTGTCTAGAAAGGTGTTAGCGGGGCTACGCCCACAGGGAAAAGAGGTTACTTAATTAAGGAACTTCGCGAAAGCGTTGGAAAACCTCCCTCGAAGTACCGACACTGGCCTGGCTGAACGGTTAAGCAAGTATTGTACGGTGAGATTGATCCTGACTAATTCTTCCTTTATGGTTTGAGGAGAGATTCGAGAGACAGTGGAAGCCATCCTGTTTAGACAAACTAAAAACCACTCTAAACTTGCAAGAGCATCATGCTAAAGTGTTTCTTTTCTCTCTCCTAATTGCAACGACCATTCAACATGACTGGACTTAAGTTATTACTAGATAAAAACATACTGACAGGGCCAAACTACAAAGATTGGCTCAGGAATGTCAAGATGGCAATCACTTACGACAAGTTGGTGTATATCCTTACCACCAAAGCTCCCCCTGTCCCAGGTCCCACCTCCAGCGTCGCGGATGTAGAAATCCGTAAGACATGGGAGATCGATTGCGCGAAGGCCAAATGCCTCATGCTTGCCTCGATAGACAATGAACATCAGAGGAGGCATGAGAATATGGACATAGAGTCCATATT
The DNA here is from genome assembly GCA_030015575.1 of Agapanthus africanus. NCBI lineage: Eukaryota > Viridiplantae > Streptophyta > Magnoliopsida > Asparagales > Amaryllidaceae > Agapanthus > Agapanthus africanus. The sequence continues at coordinate 680,179,820 of JASDDO010000019.1, forward strand.
TCTCCATACAAAAGAACTGTATGGAGAGCAGTCTCGTATCGCAAGATACGAAGTGTCGAAGAAGCTATTTTCGGCAAGATTGGCCGTCGGATCATCGGTAGCGGAACACGTGCTTAAGATGATTGGCTACATAGAGGAGCTCGCGGACCTTGGGACCACGTTGGAGAATGAACTCTACACTAATTTGATTCTCCAGTCCCTTCCTTCCACTTACGCCTAGTTTATCCTTAACTTCAACATGCAAGGAAAGGAGGTTGAACTTTCCGAACTTCTGAACATGTTGAGGAGTGCTGAGGGCACCCTACAGAAAGGTAGGGAGACATCCACTTTGTTTGTAGGAGGATCTTCCTCTTCAAGGTCCAGGGCGAAAGCCAAGGGAAAGAAGAAGAAAGCCCCCGCCAAACCAAGGGGCGGTGTCAGTAAAGTGGATACGAAGGGAAAGGGAAAGGCAACAAAGGTAGCGGGAAAGCTGGTAGGAAAGGAAGAATGCTTCTACTGTCACAAAAGTGGACACTGGAAACAGGATTGCAAGGCTTGGAAGGCCAGAACCCAGGATCTGAAGCGAGTTGCGGCTTCAGCTTCAGGTGTGTATGTTATTGAAAACTGTCTATCAATAAACTCTACTTCCTGGGTATTGGATACCGGATCAGGATCTCATATCTGTAATTCTTTGCAGGCGTTGAGAAAGCGTAGAGTTTTGAAGGCAGGTGATATGACCCTCAGAGTTGCAAACGGAGATAGCATGGATGCTGAGGCCGTGGGGGACTATCACCTGGGATTGTCAGATGGACACTTTTTGGTTTTGCGTAGTTGTTATTTTGTACCAAATGCAACTTGTAATATCATTTCTGTATCTTTATTATCTAAAGAAGGTTATGAATTTGCATTTGTAAGTAATGTAGTGAACATTCACCTTAATCAAGTTTTGATTGGGTCAGGTACATTAAACAACGGCATATACGTATTGAACCAACCACAGATTTTCAATGTCCAGAATACACACAAAAGAAAGTCTCCTGAAATCAATCAGGCTTTCTTATGGCATTGTAGACTCGGTCACAATAATGAGAGAAGGTTGACGAAGTTATATACAGAAGGATATTTAGATCCGTTCGAATATCAATCGTATGCAACTTGTCAATCCTGTCTCAAAGGAAAGATGACAAAGACTCCGTTCACTGGACACGGAGTAAGAGCGAGCGAGCTCTTGGGACTCGTACACAGCGACATGTGCGGTCCAATGTCTACACATGCACGAAGCGGTTATTCTTACTTCATTACTATTACGGATGATTTTTCAAGGTTCAGACATGTCTTCTTAATGAAGCATAAATCTGAAGCCTTTGAAAAGTTCCAGGAATACAAGAATGAAGTAGAAAAACAGACAGGAAAAAGTATCAAGGCACTGAGATCTGATCGAGGTGGTGAATACTTGAGTGCCGAATTCCTGGATTACTTAAAAGAGAATGGAATTCTCTCTTAGCTTACTCCTCCATACACTCCGCAACATAACGGTGTATCGGAGAGACGGAACCGAACCCTATTGGATATGGTACGGTCCATGATGAGTAACGCTGAGTTACCGTGAACATTCTGGGGATATGCGCTAGAATCAGCTGCATACCTTTTGAACCGAGTTCCCACTAAGACTGTGCCTACCACACCATATGAGTTATGGAGTGGGAAGAAACCCTATCTTCAATACCTGAAGATTTGGGGATGTCCAGCTTTTGTCAAAAAGCAGCATGCGGACAAACTCGAGGCACGCTCAGTACTCTGCAAGTTTGTGGGATAACCAAAGAACACCAGGGGGTATCTTTTCTATTACGCAGAGGAACAAAAAGTCCTTGTTTCTCGTAATGCCCACTTTCTGGAACATCAGTTCTTAGAAAAGGAAATAAGTGGGAGCGCAATAGAACTGGAAGAAATTCCAGAACCACGAGTTATTACTGAAAGCTTAGTAGAACCAGAGGGTTCGAAAGATCAGGACATTCCCACGCCACTCCGCAGGAGTAGTAGGCAGGCTCATCCGCCCGAGAGATACTACGGTTTTCTCATAGACGGGGATAGAAAGGATTGCATCATAGATTGTGTTGAGCCTACTAGCTTCCAGCAAGCCATTCAGAGCGTTGACTCGGTAAAATGGCTGGATGCAATGCGGACCGAAATGGAGTCCATGTACACCAACAATGTATGGATGTTGGACATTGCTCCAGATGGGGTAAAACCCGTAGGATGCAAGTGGATCTTTAAAAGGAAGATTGGTGTAGATGGACAGGTTGAGACCTATAAAGCTAGACTGGTTGCAAAGGGTTTTCGTCAGCGACCTGGTTTGGACTATGACGAAACCTTTTCTCCAGTAGCTATGCTGAAATCCATTCGGATCCTTCTTGCCATTGCTGCCTTCCACGATTATGAGATTTGGCAGATGGATGTAAAGACCGCTTTTATAAATGGACATTTAGAGGAGTGTGTCTATATGGACTAGCCAGAGGGTTTCATTCAGAGTGGGAGCAGCGGAAAGGTGTGCAAGTTGCTCAAGTCCATTATGGAGTAAAGCAGGCATCGCGGAGTTGGAACATCTGTTTTGATCAGACAGTCAAGGAATTTGGCTTTATCAAAAATCCAGATGAACCGTGCATCTATTGTAGATTTGTAGCGAGAACTATAGTATTCCTCGTATTATACGTGGATGACATTCTCTTAATAGGAAATGACATTCCTATGCTACAATCTGTCAAAGGGTTCTTGTCACACAAGTTCTCCATGAAAGACCTGGGTGATGCCTCATACATTCAGGGGATCCGGATCTACCGTGACAGATCCAAGAGGATTTTAGGACTCTCACAGTCTAGGTACATCGACACCATACTGAAAAGATTCAGTATGGAAGATTCCAAGCGCAGTAATCTACCGGCTTGTTACGGGATCACCCTCTCCAAAGAGATGTCTCCCAAGACTGATTTGGAGAGGGATCGCATGTCTATTATACCCTACGCTTCTGCGGTAGGCTCTATAATATATGCGATGTTGTGTACCAGACCAGATGTGGCTTATGCACTGAGTGTGGTAAGCAGGTATCAGTCAAACCCTTGGGAGAAACATTGGATAGCGGTAAAGAACATTCTCAAGTACCTGAGAAGGACTAAGGAGATGTTCTTGGTGTATGGCGGAAAAGACCTCCAGATTGAGGCCTTTGCTGACTCCAGCTTCCAGAGTGACAAGGATGATTCCAAGTCCATGTCGGGTTTTGTCTTTACCCTCAATGGAGGGGCGGTGTGTTGGAAGAGCTCCAAACAGGAAACCGTTGCTGACTCGACTATGGAAGCGGAATACATCGCTGCATCTGATGCCGCAAAAGAAGCTGTCTGGATGAGCAAGTTCTTGAAAGAACTTCAGGTGGTTCCATCCATTGTTGATCCAATACCTCTGTATTGCGACAACAACGGGGCTATAGCTTTAGCGAAGGAACCCAGGTCCCATCAGAAATCCAGACACATCTTGAGGCGGTATCACCTGATCAGGGAGATCGTGGATCGCCAGGAGATCGAGGTTCGGAGGGTTGCTTCAGAAGATAACACTGCAGATCCATTCACGAAGGCCTTACCCCAGACTCAGTTCGAGCTGCTGATCGAGATGATAGGTCTTCGATACGCCAGTACATGGCCATAATGCAAGTTGGAGATTGTTAGTGTATATGCCCTAGAGGCCATTACTGTATCATACTAGTATGTATATTACTTGATGGAAGCTTGGGATATTCACAGTTGTATATACAATCTTGCTCGAAATGATAGTATGCTACTTGGTTTGTCTCTGCTTTATTATGTGCATGTGCTTCTTTTAGCATATCGCTTATATACATATTAGTAGAGCCCTTAGGATCTTTTCTTGATTACCTGCATTGTGATGGCGCTCACACTCATGGGGGCTGGGTAATCCATAAGCACATCCTTATGCAGGTCCCTAGTCGTTGGACTATCGAGACAGGGCATCGATACTCCAGAGTAGACTAGCTTATGCGCTTCTCATCCCAGCGTGGGAGACGGTCTGTCCCACAGTCGTCAGTACGTCGTACTTGAGATAGTATGCGGGTGCTCGTTAGGTTACGAGTACACTGGACAGGACTCGTCGGGAACTGTTGGTTGGTATTATACCTTCGTCAGTTATCAGTTCCCAGGTGACATGAGTACAGCTTAGTCCGCTGACTTGACACTGTCACTTCGCCTCGAGTGTGTTCCCACTGCACTTTGATTACTACCCTACCACGGCTCAAAGGAGTCATGCAAACAGGTAGTTTTTGGGTGCAGTCCCGAAGCACTTGGAGGCAGTGACGGTTAGACAGGATTCGTCTCTCCCAGTATTGGGGGTTGACATCGCGCTGTGTCCAGGAGAGCCATTACACAAGTAGTCCCTGGCCAGGGAAAGCGAGATATACTGGTAGGTTTCCACTGTTATCTCAGAGTGTTCTAGGCTACACCCCGACACGACTTGTACCGCTATTAGGGGACTGACGTTCACCGCTACCCTAAGCCGGCCATGCGATGTATCAGACGAACAGACCGGACTGTACGGAGACTGTCACATTCTGGCTCAGTAGGAGTTCAGATGGGGTTACCTCGTCAGTCTTCTTATCGGCATCTACCTGGGGACCGTTACGTACAGCTAGTGCCGCTTGCTGTCTGTGGTTAAACCCACTGCCAGCGTAGTGTCGAGTCTTTAGAGTCCCACACAGAGAGTTATTCGCCTTTAGGCAAAATGAGTAGAGGTCGCATGGTTTTGCGACAGGGTTCGTTCACATCCGCGCACTTGTGCACGTTTGCTGTTCGGACAGCTTATACTAGCGGGCTTTGGTTTAAGCCGGATCCTATTATATGATTTAGGATTGGTCTTATCTCATTGTATTCGTGTTCCTCGGATCATGGATACGGGTGCGTATGCACAGTTGACTGAGACAGAGGCAGAGGACTTTGATTAGGGTTAATGACCATTGTCATTTTCTTAACCCTAATGCTTATGTGTGTATTATGAATAATTGATATTAGTTAAATATAATTATGCATGGTTAGGGTTGTTGACCTTTTGACCATACTTGACTTGTTGACCTAGGTTGACACTTTGACCATCATCATTCCTTATAAAAGATGCTCTTTGATCTTTGCAATTTGCATTAAATATGAAATGATAATGGTCAAGTCTTGATTAACCATGACAATTATCTAGCTAATTATCTAATTTTATAATTCACCCATATATGAGTGAATGGTTCATTTCTCTTCTCATTCTATCATATAGATTCTCTCTCCTCCTCTTCCTCTCTCTCAAGCTCTCCCCTCTCATGTGTTGAGAAACACTTGAGCTTGAGATAAACCTCTCCAAAGTAATCTCTACTCTCATCTAAGGTTCTAGGATTAGCACTTGTAGCACCTTAGTTACTTCTAGCTTGAAGTTGAAGCTAAAGGTTGAGGCTCTCGGTTGGATCCTTCTTCGACTAGAGAAGGCGACAAGGTGATCTCTTTCTTCCACTCCAAGGAGCAAGGAGATAAGGACATAAAGCCTAAGGTATAACCTTTCTTCCATGTAGCTAAATCTAGTTAGCTTTTATTTAGTTTTGGTTTAGCAAAGATCCTCCTTTAGTTAGTCCATGTTGCCTAGTTCGATAAAAATCCGATTTTTATTCCGTTTTCCGCCTCCCCGCAAGCACCGGGGTGGGCAACGTGGACTTACAAGTACCTCTTGTGGCCTGTGATTAAACCCACTGCCAGCGTAGTGTCGAGTCTTTAGAGCCCCACATAGAGAGTTTCCTTGCACCGGGCAAAAGGTGTAGAGTCCGTATGGTTTTACGGCAGGGCTTCGATCACATACGTGCACTTGTGCGCATATGATGTTCGGGCGGATAATACTAGTGGACTTTGGTTTAAACCGGATCCTAGTATTATATTGATGGATCATTTTTGTCTCTTTGTATTCGTGTTTCTCGGAACACGGATGCGGGTATGTACATACGGATGAGAGGGGCATAGAAGGAGACACCTCATTAGGGTTTTGACCATTGACTTGATTAAAACAATTATGAGGTGGAGGAAAGTATTTGTTATTTTGTAAATGATAATTTAGGTATGGCTACTTGTTTTGACTACTTGAATTTGTTTGACCTTTAGACTTGGCTTGACCACTTGACTTGGTTTGACTATTTGACTTAAATATTTTTGTGAGGTATTTTGTGACCTAGATATTTTGAAGAGATATTTTTCATGTCATGCTTGTGGTCATGTCAAGTTATCCATCTCAGTTTTTCATTTTATCATTATCAAAAATCATTTCTCTTTCCTCAAGCTAGCTCTCTTCTTCTTCCTCACATCCAAACCTTAAAAGCTCTCATGTGTTGAGAATCGTAGGGTTTCAAGAGACAAATAAATCTATCTTCATACTCTACATCACCTAGGCCATCAAGTTTAGTGTCATGACCCAATTTTTTGTCCGTGACTGGCACTTAGATTGTATGACATCTAAAGATGATGACACAATCCAAGCAATCTAGAAAACCAAGATCAACAACCTATTTGCGGAATTAAGAAAAATTTCAGTTTTTAAGTAAAAGAAATGATGTAGCATGTCGAATGGTTTTTAAGAAATGAAATTTTAAACAACTGAATTTTAGCATTTAAAAAATCGACGCACCTCCCTTTTTAAGTATTAAATAAGAGCAGTTATAAATTGTTTAAATAAATTGCATCCCTAGTTGGGAGAAAAACAACGCCAAACAACAGAAACCAATACACAATAATAATACGACGTTTAAAGCGAAGAATTTCATGGATAAATAAAGGAAGCATAAGTCAACACAACTAAACGATCTCACTCTGTTGAATTTAAACATATACAAACATATTTCCTTCTAAGTCAAAATACCGGGTCTGATGGAGTAATACTAGATCCAAATACAAATACCAAAATAAGAGGTTACTACGTAGGTAACCCACCTAGCAAAAAGAGTGATAAAAGCTGACGAGTGGATCCGCACTGCTGCTACGCGTTCACACGACTCCTGCAAGGAACTATGGCACAATGGGGGTGAGTTGCCAACTCAGTGAATAAAACTAACATATATCGACTGATAATGTAAGTATGACGAACTAGAGCTAATATCAACAAAGATGAATATATTGCATGATGATATGTGGAAGCATGAACATGAACTACTAAATATATAAATCAAAACTGAAATCTCATCAATTATTTCCAAATAAAGTTCATTTTTCTGTGTCCAACATCGACACAAATCTTCTGTTTCCATCAGGCATCGTTCCCCGAACGATCCTGTCAATCAATAACACCGGTCCGTATAACCTAGATATCCGCCGTGTTTCACAACTGTCTCCGGTATCGAGTATCCTCGTTAGGCTCCCCACCTTAAATGCGGCTTTCCTGCCCCTCGGTCTCGATCGGGTCCACCATGAATCTGATTGTATAGCTACCCCACTCAGTCCGGATAACGTATAATTCCGCAACTGTATAGCTACCCCACTCGGTTCGGAATAAAACCAAATCATAAAAACAACATCTCATGGTGGACATGTCACATCAATCATGAAGAATTACCGAATACACTTAATAGTGCATAAAAACTCAAAACCAGAAATCCGAAATAATCCAATGCATTTTATATCATACTTACTAATACTTGAATATGAAATATGATAAGTATTTATAATAACATTGATACAATTTAACTATCATTATTGATACTTATGGTATGATATGAATCATATTTAACATAATAAGTACTAAGTGCGTATGTGACATGTTAATATCGACGAGGTGTAGTGTAACATGTAGATATGTGTACGTGCAGCATGACTTGTCGATAATTTGTACAGAGTTCTAATAATTATTAACATGACGATGTATATATATGAATGCTGTTCAGTCGAAAATATTGCAATCTTTAACATAACAATTTCCTTACTTTTCTAATCATCTAAGGATGTTTGTTATAAATATAACACGTATTACAAGTTCGTCTGGAAAATATCAATTACCATGTGTTATACATTATAATCAACATTTTGGAAGGAAATTGTGTGTTTATTATTTCACGCATGATATTGTATATCTCAACATTCTTAATTGAGATTTTGTGCAGAAAATTATCTCAGGACAGCTATCGGAATCGCAAATTCGCCGACAAAATACAGGAAATCAAAGAGTTAAAATCTGGCAGAGATTCAGAAGAGAGAAGAAGATTCCAGATATCACCTAAATACCCATAGACCAACACCAAACAACTACAGAGAAATGAAGCATCGATCTCACCAAACGGCCGCGGATCCACGGCCGAGTCAGGCCGATCCACTGCGGATCTGCGGCCGAGTTAGGGCATCGGGTGACGATAATTTTCCAGAAACTTCATTTCAACTACCTGGCTTGTTGAAGACGCTCCATTGTAAAAACCTTGTTCTGGAAACTTCCTTACAGCAGCCTAGCTTCTTGAGAAAGCTTGATAACTACCTTATTCTAGAAGTTTCCCTATAGTTACCTAGCTTCTTGGGGAAGATTGACCTAGCTTCTAGGGGAAGATTGGTGAAGGGCTATAAAAAAGAGACCTAAGCCTACATTAATGTGGTTGTTGATGGTAGTCGATTTCTAGCACACAAACCAAAACCAAATCCAATTCAATTCCTAATTAAGATCCAAATCAAGAATCGTTGAAAACAACATCAAGTGACGACATTCAAGATCCTCTACGCGAAGCTGATCATCATCAAGAGCGTGAGATCCTCGACAGGTCCAAGTCTCACGGAGATCGAGCAAAGCAAAATTCGACGGAATAGTTACCTCTTCAAGGGAGCGATCGAGAGCAATTCTTGTAACCTCGGATTGAAGGCATGTGTAATTAGAAGTTGATTAATAAAGGTGATTCAATTGTTAATTCTCGCTTTCTTTAAATTCTTGCATTAAGAAATTTATAATTCTTGATTCTTTAATTTTCATGATGCGTGAGTGAAATCTCCTCTTGTTAAGGATTCAAAGGAGTCGGTAGATCAAATGGTGATGAATCCTAAACTCGCCTTAAGTCTTATGAGAATTATGAACATTAGGAAAAAGAATCATCAACGACCAAATTTGGAGCGAGATCACCGTTCTTGATAATTTCGTTGCAATTTGGGATTAAATGAGTGATGATTCTCTTTGCTAAAGGCTAGATTTGAATGATGATCAATGAAAAGACAAGGGATAGTGAAGGAGAAGTCCTAGTTTCTCCAAAAGATCCCTAATCTTCATTCATCGTCATCATTCTAGTTATAATTCATCAATAGATAAGATAAGTCATTATTAGTATTCATCATTGCTATTAATTCCTACCGAATCCTACAAGCTATTCTACATTTTCTTGATAACTAAAATTGAAATTGGACACTTTCTTGATTACTAAATTTAAACTCTTTCTTGATATTTCTTGAAGATATTTCATCCTATAAATCTTGATTCATCTTCTTGTATTTTCTTTACTATTTTCTTTTGACTCAACTAAAGTAAGAACGAATAAATACACGAATCTCAGTGGACGATTCGTACTCATTAACGAACTACATCGACACCGTTATTGATTGCGACTATAAATTTTTTGATTGTGATTATACTTTTCAACACATCGAAAGACGATCAATCAAATAGCGCCGTTGTCGGGGATCCGTGCGTAATTTGTTTATTCTTGCTGTTTGAGTTGAAATAATATTATTCCATCAAAATTTGAGTCAAAATTGCATCGTGTGCTTAATGATTAGTGTGTGAATATTTGCGAGGGAATCTGGCATCACTGCAGCAGAGAGATCAAGATTCAGAGATGTTCTGAAGATTCCAGAGGAGCAAAGGAAGCTACAGTAAAAAGATCACCTAACTCCTCCTTTCCACCACGGAACCGTGGTGGATTCCCGGTTTTTTCGGCGGAACCTCCGTTGTTTTGGTGAATCACTGCTTCAGTTTTCTCTGGTATATTCTCTACTCTCTTCTCTATTCTCTGATCTGTCCAATAACAACATTTCTGTAGGATTCTTTGCAAAAATTCGCTGCGCTTAAAAAAATTGTTGCGTGTTTTGATATTGGTTGTTTGTGCATATTTTAATACGGAAATTAAGGGGCAAAGACCAAATTCAGATTAGATGGGGAATTCATTACCCTTCCTAAGCCCCAAAAATCACAAAACTAGCATTCGCATCACCCTTCATTAACTAAAAAAATATGTAGACAAGACTCTAAGTACCGTCGTGCTCAATTTGGACAGAGGAAGGTCATGGGTAATCTACTGCTTGTCCGCATTTCTTTTGTGGTGTCTAAGATAAGTGTGTCTAAGGCAAGTGGTTACTTAATTAGGCCTGCTACTTACGTAGCGGATACCCCCTACTTACCTGGCCATAAGAGGGATAAAGAGGTAGTAGAGGATTTATCCTGCGATTTGTCTTCTGGAAGTCTAGGAGAGGTCTAGTGACTTGACCTAGGTGACCGTAGATCTAGGGTTGATTGTGCATTTTGTTTTGTGATTTTTTTTCTAAATCCGTCTTTTTCAAAACAAACCAATTATTTTTTTTTCTTTTTTACTCTTTCCCTCATTTTTCCTTTTTATAATGGGTAACCCAAACAGACGAACTCTTACCGAGTTTTGCTATCCATAACCAGATATTTCTTGTTTACGTAATCGCTTCGGTATACCGTCCGACTCTCCTTTGTTTTTAAGAGATCAGATAGAACAAGCGGATTGAAACAGTTGGCCACCTCAGTCCAGGTCTTATCAACTGTATCCTAATTCTATATCTGTTTCAGTTGATACTCTGAGTGAGGATACCTCTAGACGCAAGTGCATTGCTGAGCATATAGCAAGGGCTAACGGCCAAAGTTTCAATCTGGACCAATATCAACCATCACCACCACTTTCTAAAGAAGAATTTCATAATCGGTTTGTGGCATATATGATGTCTATTGAAAATAGCCAACCAACCAACCAATATCAATATTCTTCTTATCATAATGTTGATCCTACTCCTGCCCAATTTTCACAACCATTCTATTCCTATCAATCATATCTGACTTTTACACCTTCTCTAGACAGTCCTTCTAATCAGTCATTTGGGAGTTTTAATTATCCACAAGAATTTCAATCTTATACTGAATCCCCTTATCAACCCAAGTCTAGTCTTGAACAGACATTAGAAAAATATGTGCAAATATCTCACCAAATTAGAAAGGAAACAACAAAGTGGATGCAAGCAAATAATTTCAAACCATCCTAAAAATTTTCAGTATATAATACGGCCATAGGACAAAGTGAGAACTTGGGTAGTGAGACAAAACTGTACATCCTTCCTAATCAAACCTTCTCATTCCAAACTGAAATCCACAACTTCAGTTTCATAGATTCATCGAGTACACCAAATGATTCACCAATTGAAGATAGAATGTTTGATAAGTTGTGTGACTTGGTAGTGTTTGATTTACCCGATTGTGAAGGGTCCATTTCAAGTGAAACCATACCCAACCCTTGTGATCTCTACACCTCCACTCTTGAATGAAAATTGATTGAAAACCATAATTTTAATGAGGTTTTTGAGAATTCTAACCTTCACTTGAATGAGGAGATTGATATTGGGTATATATTGAATGATGAACCCAAAATTTTGGATGAGTTTGTCCCACCAATTCATCAGGTCCTTTCACTTCCTTGTGGTCATCATCTTGAGCCTTTAATTATTCTTCCCGAACCCCAAATGTGTCTTGAAGTTGATGAAGATTGTATAACCGAACAACAGACCGAAATTCAGCATTCATCTCCCAGATCTGGTTCAGCGATACTCGATACACCAATTTGTTTACCCATTTCACCTTCTACTTTTTCAGGTTCTTCTTCTATTCTTCCTATAATTTCAGTGAGTGTTGATGAATCACAATCCACTAATTCAAGTTCGATAATTCCAGAAAACCAACTTGATTTAGATACTTTTAAAAATGAGGTAGATGAGTTTTTTGAGTCTCCTATCTCTATAATTTTTAACAAATCAAGTATGATAAATTCTGGCACAAAACTTATTGACAACAAAATGTTCAATCACACCATCGATGAAAATTTTGAACTTTTTGCTGACGAACTTGCATTCCTGAACAACACGGATTTTGTGATTAATCAACCTCCATCTATAGAAGTTGAACCGCCACCATTCCCTTTTATAAGATACGAGAATGCAAGTGTTCCACTCATTCCTAATCATTCACATTCTCGCTTTCATTCAACCTCATTCTTTAATTTTTATAATTTAAGACTCAAAACCTTTCTACACCACCACTTATCTCTTCCCCACTTCTTCTGGGCTGTAGACAACATGTTCTTTCACCAACCAGTTCATTACATTGATAAAATGTTCGAATGGTTGGTGTTGATTTTTGGTCTTTATAAAGCTTTGCATTGACCAATAACTTTACCTCCCTCTTATGATTTTAAAATGCTTAATATTGTTTAACTCTAGTTGGGGGGGGTATATTTTTGGCTCTTGAAAATAAAAGTTGTCCTAAAAATTTGTGAGCCAAAAATAAGTTTGGGAGAGATTTTCACGTCCATTTATTCTTGTACCCCGTTAATAACTTTTCCTTCCAAGCCTACAGGTTTTTGAGATTTAAAAGAGACAACAGTGAGGACACTGTTGTAAACAGGTTTGGGAGAGGTTTGTGCTTATTTACGCATCATTTTGCATTACACTTAGCATAAGCACAAAAATTTTCAATTTTTTTCTTTTATAATAAAAGATTAGAAAGTGAAAAATTACATTTAAAAGATTGGAAGAATTTAAGAAAACCAAGAAAATTAGATGTTTTCTTAGACGAAACTAGTAATAAGTAGTTATGAGCCGTTGTCACAAGGGTTAGTAAGATGAAGGAAGTCACTAATCTGCGGATAAAATAAGTCTGAAAAATAGTTCCTATTCTGGAAGCCAAACATTTTGAATATTGATACCCTACTATACGCACTTACACACGTCTTGAAACTCGGGATAGAAGAGGATACCTTGAAATGGTCTTGTCTAAAAGCCAAAGTACGAAGAAAATAAATAATAAATGAAGCATAAAAATATAAAATGGTAAAGAAAAATGAACACTGGTTTTGTAATCACCAAGGCAGCATAAAAAAAATATAGCGAGGGTGCTTCATCACCTAGTGCTTTAGACCAACTGGTTTAGGAGTCTCTGCTAAGCCTTAGGTGTTGCCAGACGGGGAAATTGCTAATTATGCCTAATATATGAGCACATTTAGTAATCGATCAGTTAGTACCTCAAGAAGTATTAACGGTCACATGAAGAATGTGTGAGCAATTCCATCCAAAATATTCACCGACTAAAAATTACTTAGGTAGAAGAACAAGAGTATGATAGCTTGAATTGAATTCTCCGAGTGTAGGGATGTCTTTTACACACACGTAGGGGTATATGATCGATGTTTGGAAGACAGGTAGGGATGAAGAATAAAGGCGATGTTTTATTGAGGGGTGATGTGATTTCTAACATATTTTCATGACTATTAAGATATGGCTCATAACAACCGAAAAGCTAGTGTAGTTAAAAACTCTGATTTTCAAGTTCTTTCTTTTATAATTCATATCTTTATATGTAACTTTCACAGTCTTTCTTTTATTATGGGATTTTGTGGGTGCAATCCGCTGAAAACCCTCAGGAGAACACTCCTCCTACTAGGGACACCTAGAGATTTAAAAGCTTATTTCACGTGCTCAGTGCAATCGTGTTTTCCTACGAAAGTGTGCTAGTTAGTTTTTCTTTTTCTTTCTATTTTCTCCTTCTCTTGAATAAAAGAAGTTTGCTCGAGACGATCAAAGTCAAGTTTGGGGGAATTTGTTCAGTCAAAAATATTGCAATCTTTAACACAACAATTTCCTTACTTTTCTAATCATCTAAGGATGTTTGTTATAAATATAACACGTATTACAAGTTCGTCCGGAAAATATCAATTACCACATGTTATACATTATAATTAACATTTTGGAAGGAAATTGTGCGTTTATTATTTCACGCATGATATTGTATATCTCAACATTCTTCATTGAGATTTTGTCCAGAAAATTATCTCAGGACAGATATCGGAATCGCAAATTTGCCGACAAAATACAGGAAATCAAAGAGTTAAATTCTGGCAGAGATTCAGAAGAGAGAAGAAGATTCCAGATATCACCTGAATATCCATAGACCAACACCAAACAACCACAGAGAAATGAAGCATCGATCTCACCAAATGGCCATGGATCCGCGGCCGAGTCAGGCCGATCCGCCGTGGATCCACGGCCGAGTTAGGGCATCAGGTGACGATACTTTTCCAGAAGCTTCATTGCAACTACCTGGATTGTTGAAGACGCTCCATTGTAACAACCTTGTTCTGGAAACTTCCCTACAGCAGCCTGGCTTCTTGAGGAAGTTTGATAACTACTTTATTCTAGAAGTTTCCCTACAACTACCAAGCTTCTTAGGGAAGAGTGACTTAGTTTCTAGGGGAAGATTGGTGAAGGGCTATAAAAAGGGACCTAAGCCTACATTAATGAGGTTGTTGATGGTAGTCGATTTCTAGCACACAAACCAAAACCAAATCCAATTCAATTCCTAATCAAGATCCAAATCAAGAATCGTTGAGAACAACATCAAGCGATGACATTCAAGATCCTTTACACGAAGCCGATCATCAACAAGAACGCGAGATCCTCGACAGGTCCAAGTCTCACGAAGATCGAGCAAAGAGAAATTCGACGGAATAGTTACCTCTTCAAGGGAGTGATCGAGAGCAATTCTTGTAACCTTGGATTGAAGGAATGTGTAATTAGAAGTTGATTAATAAAGGTGATTCAATTGTTAATTCTTTCTTTCTTTAAATTCTTGTATTATGAAATTTCTAATTCTTGATTCTTTTATTTTCATGATGCGTGAGTGAAATCTCCGCTTGTTAAGGATTCGAAGGAGTCGGTAGATCAAATGGTGATGAAATCCTAAACTCGTCTTAAGTCTTATGAGAATTATGAACTTTAGGAAAAATAATCATCAACGACCAAATTTGGAGCGAGATCACCGTTCTTGATAATTTCATTGCAATTTGGGATTAAATGAGTGATGATTTTCTTTGCTAAAGGGTAGATTTGAATGATGATCAATGAAAAGACAAAGGATAGTGAAGGTGTATCGTTTTGAAAATTGTTTAGGTGAAATTTCGGTTAATCGGTAAAATAACGGGTGATTTCCGTAAAAATCAAGATATAAATATCTTTTTATATAAAATTAAATATACATATTCTATCTATGTAATTGCTAGTATTTGGTGTTTATGGAGCCACTTCAAAAATTTCTAATTTACTGAAATTTTTTCCGAAATTAATCATTTTAATATTATTTTAAGCCGTCACTAATACATTTAATTAGGGATAATTAAAAATTGGAATGGGTTGATATAATTTTTTTGCATCATGACACATTAAACTAACAAGTAAAATATTGTTTCTGAAATGAAATGAATTTGTCGAACGGTTTTAGAAAATATCGAAGAAAAAAGGCTTAAATGGTGAAAATAGCTAAATGGAAATTGGGGTATAATATTTATCATTTTCTTTCCTCACCCACACTCACCCACACCCTCTCACCCCCCCTCCCCATGTGCTGTCTGAACCATGTTCCCCCCCAATTCCCCACTTAAAGAAAAAAGTCAAAGAAAACAAAAGAAAGGAAAGAAAGAGAAAATGAGGTATGTGTTTGGGTTGACTTGGACTTTTCTTTACTTACCATTCTCTCACCTCACTCTCTCTCTTCTTCCCCCATCAACAGCAGCCCCTCCAATAGCAGCAGCCCTCCCCCAAAATCCCACACAATTTTGCCTCAAAAATCCATCAAAATGCTTCAAAATCCATACAAATTCAAAGCAAACTCAAAATCCAAGCCCTACCCATTTTACCTTAGCTTATCTTGTATGGACCTTGGGGAAAATTTGGGATTTTGGAGGCTTAGTTCCATGTTTGATCTCATGGTTTGGAGGTATAATCTCAACCTTTTGTTAAATTGTTGTTTGGTTGCTTTAATCAAAACTTATTTAGTAAAAATTATGGTTCCAATTTCAAGTTTAAGAAATTCAAGTGAGGTTTTTTTTTGGGAGTTAGGGTTGTGATCAATTGTGCATGGTTGTGTGATGTAGACCAGCATCTTAATACTTGTTAAAACTAATCTAGTTGCTAATTATAAATTGTTACTTGTAAAATGTCCAAATTAAACTTTTTAGCAAACTAGTTTTTTATAAACTATGAAAATAATTAAGAGAAAAATCTAATTAGGTTATTCATGACATTATTAACATTTTAAATTGTAGTTTAATACTTTAGTTCATGCAAAACCAAACTTAATTTTTCAATTGTGAATTTTTGCTTTAAAAATGTTAAGATGTGATATCTTTGCAAACTAGAATTTTGGTTTTAATACAAATTGATGAGAATAAATTATAGAAATGGTTTATATGACTTAGTTATGATATTTAGCGGATATTATGGCCATTAGTTCTGTTAAAACATCAAGTTTCTAATTAAAACGAAAATTAAGTGCTTTGTAGGTTTTCGGAATATAAATCGATTGATTTATTTTGGGGTTTTGATGAGTTGCAATCTACTTAATATTAAAATTAGTGATTGTGAAAGCACGATTGGGGTGTTTAGGTTTTTCTCGATGGTTTGACATTTGTACATCGACATCGAGAGTTGGCTTGGCTATTCTTGCATGCGTAGGCGATAGGTTTTGACCAATGCGTGATACGCGTGCCGATTTGGTTTTCGTTTGCCGTTTCGATTTCGGATTGGGTTTTCATACGATACGATACGTTGTGACATGTAGGTACCCCCATGTGGACTTCGAGATGACAAGCAAGCGCGAGGCAACATCGGCATTGGCAAGCGGAGATCGAGGTGAGTAGATTTATATTTACGGGGAGAAGTCGGGTGGATGGCGTATAGCACCCCCGCAGTTTGTAGTATATTTATGATATATAATTGGATATATATATATGTGGGTTATGATCCATGGATGATTATCAAGTTATGATTATGTGTTTATGGTTAGTTTGGTGTTATTAGAAGGGAACTAGCATAGCTTCTTAGTCGCGAAGCTTAGAATAGGTTTACACCCATACACACACACCTGCAATCATTTTATTACCTGTGCGTATATGGGGATATGTATATATATATATACACACATATGGGTATGGGACTATACACACACACACACACACATACATACATATACATAGATTTTGAGGATAAGTACTTGGGATTGGAGATGAGTCGATGAGATTGGGCTTGGGGCCAAGAGATCGGTGATATGATATGGTTCGTATTTGAGATACGACGTGATGTTTTAGCGGGTCCTTTCGACGTGGTGTTTTCATACACACGCATGCATACATAGATGGTATTAGTTTTGTACTAGACATAGATCAGTACCCCGATCATGATATTTGATAAAGAGGATACCAGATGAACAATGTGATATAAATGTGATATTTGACCCGTACCCAGATTTGGGAGGCTGTACGACGGATTTACCGTACGAGCTATATATTGATGATAGATCCGCACTCTTGACTCGAGGATGTCATAGTATAGATATTGTGTCGTATGGGATACTTTTGAGGCGGGATCACCGACTATTATATATTTATATGTATCGACTCAGATGTTAGGAGGTTTCCTTACCTTTCGATCATCCTGTTTAGTTTAGTCCGGTTGTTTACTTGTAAATGATAGATTAGATTCGATTCATACCTATTTCAAAAACTAACGAGTCATGTGTATTTTAAAGACGGGACAAGGGATTCTACGGATATTTCAAAGGATATATCTTTTCTTAAAAACACCGTAGCCCTTATTTTCAAAACATCGCGATTCGTGTTATTTCAAATGGCACCACTGTATGTCTCATATTGATATAAATACAGATTAGTTATCAATGTGTTTATCATTCTGCTCCCGTATAATATTACTGTTCGCATCGCATTTGCATGTTTATATTGTACTTCCATATGCCATTATTGAGATCATGCTGTCAGGACACCAGCACCATTACCGATGATGCGTATGTTCTACATACACTTACTTGCCGGCTCACACACATCATCATCGGTAATTGCCATGTCACGTACACTTTTTAAAATACTATTTTAGTGACATAGCTTGCTAACTGATAGTTGCTACATGTTATAGCTTTCATATGCTAGTTTAATTATTGCATGATATCATATGCATCCATATATTCATTGGTTATGCGGTATTATGGAGATTTATGCCGATTTTCATTGTTATTGACATGGTGAATTGATGATTTCGGATTCTTCTTGATATTTTCTGGATTTGGAAACTGCATGTGAAAGCTTTGTAATTTGATGAAACATTTTAAAGAGAAAAAAATGCAGTTTTCCTTGATATGTTGAGTATCGTCCACCGTGATGTTTTCTCAGTTCTGAGATATTTTCGAGACCCGATTCGAGGAGTTGGATGAACCGTCTCGGGTACATGGTGGACCTGGTACGGTACCCCGGGGCAAGAAGCTCGAGTTGTAGACGATGAGCCCGGTAGGGGCAGATTGCCTACCCGGAGCGGCGGATATCTGGAGGATACCGTTCGTGGTCGTGTGATTGATGATATGGGCCGATCCGAATTGACGGAGCTCGAGGTATTGAGATATTGAGATTTGAGAAACTGAGATATATAGATTTGATGATACATGCCAGTCCGGATAGCCGGAGCCTGAGATATTGAGATATTGATGTTTATGTTTTGTGTCGATGCTTGACACGGATTTGATGTTGATTTCATTGATGATATCTCGATTTACATATATACAGAAATCTCATTAAATAAAAAAAACAGTTCTTTGATTTATGATGTACTTTGTTCTCATTATAAGCATCTGCACATCATTTTAGTGATATATTGCTACCTGACATTTGTACATCATATTAGTGACATGTTGTTACCTGAGGAACTGACACGGGTTCTTGGTATTATACTATATGGATAGATGTTTACCCTTTACCGTTATATTATGCTTCGGACCTTATCATTTGAGGATATTTATATTACTGATCGTATGGCCTAGGATTGCGTTATACATGCGATTTCTGCTGGTAGATATTTTCTACTCACGAGTTGGCAAATCACCCCCGTTGTGCCACAGTTCCTTGCAGGTTTTGCCGTATAGGTTTCGTTGCGGCTTTGCTGGGACCCTGTTCTTTCCGGATGATTGCTTTGGTAGGTAGGTTCTTTGCATCAGGACCACCATTGTTTTTTCATTATTTCAGTTGTATCTAGAAACTCCATCAACCAGATTGTATATTTGATAGAGATAGAAGACCAGTTGTTGTTCTTTCGACCTTAGAGTCGCGCGTTGTATTATTATGGTTTTCATGTTGATTTTGGGTTTTCTTTTGAGTTTTGATCCTCGCCCTTCGGCGTTGTATATTATATTGCTTGCGTGGTTGTGATCGTCGATTGACGAAGAGCTAGCTCCAGCTTGGGGATGCCTTTTTGTTTCATTTCATATACTATTCATGTTGTTTCCCGTTTAGGGCCAGTATTTACAAAGGAGATTCTACCGAAATTTTCAGAAAATACTTGAGATTTTAAAAATACATACTTAGTTCCATGTTGATTTTAACTACTTGATTAAAATTTGGTTTTTCCTTCACTCTACTGCTTTACTTGGTTTGGATTTCTGGGTTTTGGCTTACTAAGATTACGTACGCCTTGAGACGTTGCGTAGTTTAAGTGTCGGTCATGTTCCGTACTTTTCGGGTCATGACAGAAGGAGAAACCCTAGTTTCTACAAAAGATCCCTAATCTTCATTCATCGCCATCATTCTAGCTATAATTCATCAATAGATAAGATAAGTCATTATTAGTATTCATCATTACTACTAATTCCTCTCGAATCCTACAAGCTATTCTACATTTTCTTGATAACTAAAATTGAAATTGGACACTTTCTTGATTACTAAATTTTAAACTCTTTCTTGATATTTCTTGAAGATATTTCTTGAAGATATTTCATCCTATAAATCTTGATTCATCTTCTTGTATTTTCTTTACTATTTTCTTTTGACTCAACTAAAGCAAGAACGAATAAATACACGAATCTCAGTGGACGATCCGTATTCATTAATGAACTACATCGACACCGTTATTGATTGCGGCTATAAATTCTTTGATTGTGATTATACTTTTCAACACATCGAAAGACGATCAATCAAATGCATACGATCAAATCTTATATACAAAGGAACAATTTTAATTTAAACTTAAAACCACGGGCGTATCACGCCATCCATACAAAATCCCCTGGTAGATGTTTAGTCTACTCACCAGAATACGTCGAATCTACTCGGATATCATCAATCCCTTTCCTTTCCTTGCGGCCTCCGAAGTTTCCGTATTCAAATCTAACATCGAAATTAACTTTGTATAAGAAACGGTTAAACTCTGATCCGGTGAAAACGTGAAAATACAAGATTTACATACTACACAACCTACGAGTAACTATTGTGAACTTTCTAAGACCTATTAGATCTGGTTTAACCCTTTAATGTTCATAACAGAAAACGCAGAATCGCGACATAAACTATCAGTATCGTATTTAGAAGTTTTAACCCCAAAAAAGATATTAGCTTCCAGATTTTTTATACTGATAATATAACCTAAACTAGAAATACCAAATATCCTAATATAAACACAGAGAGCTACCTTACAAAAACCAACACCCAACTCCATGAAAGACCCGGCGAGCTCGGTTTTTTGGCAAGTGTCGCCGGCCAAAATCCGAGGAAATGGGTCAGTCTTCCTAGGGGTTAATCTAGGTCCTAATTATAAGATGAAGGCACTGTTTGATTTTGTTAATTATCATCTAAACTATAGCAGATTCAACACAGAGCCTATACTTATCAAAATACGATATTTCTGATATCCGATTTCTACACTCAAACAGTACAGAACTAAAATTCTACCGAATTTAAAGATTAGACCTACTGAAAGATCAATGAAAAGCTCCTTCCAAGATGCTTAAACTCAAGGATCCTAGCTTGAGGGTGATGGTAATGATCCTTAGTACTTAGTCTCTCTTCTCTTCTCTTTTCTTTTCTTTGTTGTTCTAGGATTTATTTTTCTTTTAAGTTAATTAACTTGTTTACAAAATGATTATATGAACTGAACAATTTAAAAGATAAGGAGAATGAGTGATGAGTTGTAGGAGGAGGTGTCACCTAGAAAGAATGTGGTATATCCATGCAAGTAGGAGGTGTAGAATGGAAGATGGTGGGGTTTTCATGCAAGGAGGAGGTGTATGCATGAAGTGTCATCTTAGTTATGCTATACCATGAGTGTAATTTATGCTTAACCATAACTTTTACCCTTTTACACATAAACCCTCACAAAATTTCCAATTTTCATAAATAATTAACTTTTCACAAAACCCCTTCTTAATACTTATTATTATATAAACAAACTATTTCTTTATTAACTTAACCTACCACATATAAAAAGGTCTTTAATTACATTAAAATTTAATTTAACATTTCTAATTACATAAATAAATAAATTAATTTTCTAAAATATTTCGAATTGTTACAATATCCCCCCTTAAGAAAATTCGGTCCCCAAATTTAAAACTTAACTACACGTACTTTCAAAAAGATGTGGGAATTTCTTCCGCATCGCATCCTCGGACTCCCAAGTGATCTCCTCGCTATCTGGTCCTCGCCAAAGAACCTTTATAGACAGAAGTACCCTTGATCTCAGTTTCTTTGCCTGCCGGTCTAGAATAGCTACCGGCTGTTCAGTGTAGGATAAATCCTGCTCAAGCTGTAAAGCCTGATGCTGGATCACGTGAGAGGGATCGTGAAGATACTTGCAAAGCATAAACACATGAAACACTGGATGCATATCGAAAAAATCGGTGGAAGTGCTAATCACCCACCTTCTCCAGAATCTCATAAGGTCCATCATATCTGGGGCTGAGCTTCTTCTTTTTCCCGAAACGCATCACACCCTTCATCGGAGATACCCAAAAGAACACACGATCTCTCACATCAAACTCGAGTCTACGACGGCGTCGACCAGCATATGATTTCTGTCTACTTTGGGCCGCTCTCATTCTGTCCTGTATCAACTGGATCTTTTCTGTAGTTTCCTGTACTATCTGTGGTTCTAAAATGCTACTCTCGCTGAGTTCTGTCCAGCAAACGGGCGATCGACACTTTCTCCCATACAAAGCTTCGAAGGGTGCCATCTGGATCGTCTCCTGAAAACTGTTGTTGTAAGAGAATTCTATCAAAGGCAAGTGACGATCCCAACTGCCACCGAAATCAAGACTGCAGGCTCGAAGCATATCCTCAAGAGTCTGTATAGTCCGTTCTGACAGACCGTCAGTCTGCGGGTGGAAAGCTATACTAAAACTCAATTGGGTGCCTAGAGCCTCTTAAAGTTTCTGCCATAGTCGGCTGGTGAACTGTGCACCTCTATCGGACACTATGCACGTCGGAACTCCATACAATCGCACAATCTCGTCACTGTAGATCTGGGCATACTGCGCATATCCATAAGTCATCTTCACCAGAAGAAAGTCAGCCGTCATTGTCAATCGATCCACAATCACTCAGATGGAATCATACCCTCTACTAGTCCTGGGCAGTCCTACAATAAAATCCATGGAAATCTGCTCTCATTTCCTCTCCGGAATGGGAAAAGGCTGAAACTCTCCGGCTGGCCTCTAGTGCTCGGTCTTGACTTGCTGACAAGTCAGGCATCTTGAAACAAATTCCGTGACATCTATCTTCATTCCTTCCCACCAATAGATATCTCTCAAGTCATGATACATCTTGGTGGAACCAGGATGAACACTGTTTATCAATCGATGTGCCTCCTCAAGAATATTACGCCTCGGTCCCTTAGAATCTAGTACGCACAGTCGAGTCCCAAATCGTAGTATCCCCTGATCATCGATCATGAACTCAGAATCTCTGCCCTGTCGAATCTGCACTATCATTGCTGAAATATGGTCATCGTCGAACTGTGCCTCGTGGATATGGTCAAGAAACTGTGGGCGTGCACTGATATGGGCCAGCTGTCCCCCGGTAGAAGTAAACTCGAACTGCACTCGGCTGTCACATAGAACCTGCCAATCTGCCGTCGACTGCCTCTGAACTGTGCTCAAACAAGATAAGCTACCTCCGGGCCTCCTAACCAAAGCAGCTTCCACGACATTCGCCTTGCCCGGATGATAAAGAATCTTGCAGTCATAGTCTTTTACAAGCTTCATCCAACGACGCTGCCTCAAATTCAGATCCCACTGCCGAAAGATATACTTTAAGCTCTTGTGGTCTGTGAATATCTGGCAAGACTCACCGTATAAGTAACGCCTCCAAATCTTGATTGCTAAGACCACCGCGGCCATCTCTAAGTCATGAGTGGGATAGTTCTGCTCGTGCTTCTTCAACTGCCGAGAAGCATAAGCGACGACCCTTCCGTGCAGCATCAACACACAGCCTAAACCTACTCGAGAGGCGTCATAATAAACAACAAAACCACCCGACCACGAAGGTAAAGATAAAACTGGTGCAGTCGTCAAGCGTGTCTTCAACTGCTGGAAACTCTGCTCGAACGCCTCAATCCAAAGAAATGGAACCTCCTTCCTGGTCAACCCGGTCAACGATGCAGCGATACGAGACAAATCCTGCACAAAACGTCGGTAGTAACCTGCCAAACTCAAGAAACTGCGAACCTCCGTAATTTTCATAGGTCTGGGCCAGTGCTGTACCGCCTCGATCTTCTTTGGGTCCATACGTATACCATCCCTCGTAACTACGTGGCCCAAGAATCCACACTATCCAGCCAAAAAGCACATATGGAAAAATTTGGCGAACAACTGGTGTTCCCTCAAAATCTGCAATGTAATTCGCAAGTGCCGCTCATGCTCCTCTCGACTACGGGAGTATACTAAGATGTCGTCAATGAATACAATAATTAATTGATCAAGAAATGTCCTGAAAATGTGGTTCATCATACCCATGAACGCTGCCGGGGCATTGGTGAGTCCGAATGACCTCACCAAAAATTCATAATGACCATAACGTGTAAGAAAAGCAGTCTTCGGAATGTCATCCTTCCGAACTCTCACTTAGTGATACCCTAACCGCAAATCAATCTTCGAGAAATAGCCAGCTCCCTGCAGCCGATCGAATAAGTCATCAATGCGAGGTAATAAATACCTATTTCGCACCATAACTCGATTCAGCTGCCTGTAGTCGATGCACAACCCCACACTGCCATCCTTCTTCTTTATGAATAAGACAGGAGTTCCCCACGGCGCTACACTCGAACGAACGAGTCCTCTATCCAGCAATTTTTGCAACTGACTCTTGAGCTACTTCAGCTCCGTCGGGGCCATCCGATAAGGCGGTATAGAAATAGGCCCCGCACCCGGAATCAAGTCAATGCAAAATTCAATATCATGCTCAGGCGGCAATCCTAGTAACTCAGCAGGGAACACATTAGGAAATTCTCGTACAATCGGGACTTGGTCCAACGAGACCTCAGTGGCTCCTACGTCCTGAACAACCACAAAGAACCCACGAAAACCCTTCTTCAAGAGCCGTCCAGCAAAAAGAGCAGAAATCAGGTTGGCAGGAACGACATTATAGTCTCCCTGCACAACGAAATCGGCTCACCTGGAAGGCAGATTCTGACCGTTTTTCTCCCACCATCAACATAAGCATGACAAGCGGCCAGCCAATCCATAGTACGAAGTATATTAAAATTTAGCATATCCAGGAGAATCAAATTGACTAATGAATCTTTATCACCAAAATGTACTGAACAGGACCTAAATACGTGTCGGGCTATAAAAGAATCTCCTACCGGAGTAATCACAACAAGCGATAATTCTAACAACGCCGACTCTCTCCTCAGAGAAAGTGCAAAGTGTGCAGACACGTACGAGTGCATAGAACCGTGATTAAATAAAATATGTGCATCTAAGGAATATACTGAAAGAATACCTGTTATGACAACGTTCAACGCCTGTGCATCCCGAGGAGTCAACACAAAAGCTAAAGCCTGCCCTCTCCCAGCGACCAACTGTCGTCTCCCTCTGCCTCCTCGTCTTCTCGAATTATGAACGTCATAACCACGGCCTCTATGGGCATGGATCTGGCATGGAACAACAACAGGTGTAGGAGATAATGCGCTCGGAGGAGGTGGTGAAGGTGGTGAAGTCACCTGTGAGACCGATGCCTCACCCTGTCGCATCACGGGACAATTTCTGATAAAGTGATACGGACTCCCACACCTGAAACATCATTGCGAGGGCTGTTGATCATGTGGGTATAAGCAGCATAAATGGTCCATAAAAAATTTGTCACGGCCTCTACGAACATGTCTAGGAGCTGATATATCAGTACGAATCTGCCTTGGTCGCTGAACAATCGTAAGTGGAGTAATGGCCGATCTCCGTGCTCGACTAATCTCTATCAAAGATCCGATCATTTGGCGCCTATCCTGAATATTCGCCTCCATCCTAGCTATACGATCAATAGAGGGTGGTCCATGAAAGATAAGCGTACTGCCTTGGTCTGTCCTCGTCTCAGACGAGCCCGCTCCAATCCTATCTCTGATAGCGGCCCTCTGGGCCTTCATAGCCATCGGCGAAATAGTGGCTGGAGTAAGAAACAGGATTGATAAGGACATTGCAATCGAATCACAGGATACATGGAATCAAGGAAAGAAGTACGAACAAATCTGTCCTAAGGTCACTTAGGCTGAGTATCGTAGCGTAAATATACCGTGGAACAAGTGAATTTCTCTAGTTGAGGCATGATTGATTGAGAAAACTATGTACGGTACTCTACTCATCCTAAACCACCTACTCAATCAATCCAAAGGTCGACCTACATAACGAAAATTAAAGCCTACTAACTTCAACTCACTACTCGTTTCCGTAAGGTTAATCCTAAGCTCTGATACCAACTTTGTCACGACCCAAAGTTTTGTCCGTGACCGGCACTTATATTGTATGACATCTAAAGATGATGACACAATCCAAGTAAGCCAGAAAACCAAGATCAACAACCTATTTGAGGAATTAAGAAAAAATTCAGTTTTTAAGTAAAAGAAATGAGGTAGCATGTTGAATGGTTTTTAAGAAATGAAATTTTAAACAACTGATTTTTAGCATTTAAAAATTCGACGCACCTCCCTTTTTAAGTATGAAATAAGAGCAGTTATAAATTGTTTAAATAAATTGCATCCCTAGTTGGGAGCAAAACAACGCCAAACGGCAGAAACCAATACACAATAATAATACGACGTTTAAAGCGATGAATTTCATGCATAAATAAAGGAAGCATAAGTTAACACAACTAAACGATCTCACTCTGTTGAATTTAAACATATACAAACATATTTCCTTCTAAGTCAAAATACAGGGTCTGATGGAGTAATACTAGATCCAAACATAAATATCAAAATAGGAGGTTACTACGTAGGTAACCCACCTAGCAAAAAGAGCGATAAAAGCTGACGAGTGGATCCGCACTACTGCTATGCGTTCACACGACTCCTGCAAGGAACTATGGCACAACGAGGGTGAGTTGCCAACTCAGTAAATAAAACTAACATATATCGACTGATAATGTATGTATGACGAATTAGAGCTAATATCAACAAAGATGAATATAATGCATGATAAAATGTGGAAGCATGAACATGTACTACTAAATATATAAATCAAAACTGAAATCTTATCAATTATTTCCAAATAAGGTTCATTTTTCCGTGTCCAGCATCGACATAAATCTTCTGTTTCCATCAGGCATCGTTCCCCGAACGATCCTGTCAATCAATAACACCGGTCCGTATCACTTAGATATCTGCCGTGTTTCACAACTGTCTCCGGTATCGAGTATCTTCGTTAGGCTCCCCGCCTCAAAAGCGGCTTTCCCGCCCCTCGGTCTCGACCGGGTCCACCATGAATCCGACTGTATAGTTACCCAACTCGGTCCGGATAACGTAAAAATCCGCAACCGTATAGCCACCCCACTCGGTTCGGAATAAAACCAAATCATAAAACCAACATCTCATGGTGTACATGTCATATCAATCATGAAGAATTACTGAATACACTTAATAGTGCATAAAAATTCAAAACCAGAAATCCGAAATAATCTAATGCATCTTATATCATACTTACTAATACTTGAATATAAAACATGATAAGTATTTATAATAACATTGATACAATTTAACTATCACTATTGATGCTTAAGGTATGATATGAATCATATTTAACATAATAAGTACTGAGTGCGTATGTGACATGTTAATATCGACGAGGTGTAGTGTAACATGTAGATATGTGCACGTGCAGCATGACTCGTCGATAATTTGTGCAGTGTTCTTACAATTATTAACATGACGATGTATATATATGAATGCATACGATCAAATCTTATATACAAAGGAACAATTTTAATTTAAATATAAAACCACGGGCGTATCATGCCATCCATACAAAATCCCCCGATACATGTTTAGTCTACTCACCAGAATACGTCGAATCTACTCGGATATCATCAATCCCTTTCCTTCCCTTACGGCCTCCGAAGTTTCCGTATTCAAATCTAACATCGAAATTAACTTTGTATAAGAAACGGCTAAACTCCGATATGGCGAAAACATGAAAATACAAGAATTACATACTATACAACCTATGAATAACTATTGTGAACTTTCTAAGAGCCATCAGATCTGGTTTAACCCTTTACTGTTCATAACAGAAAACGCAGAATCGCGACATAAACTATCCGTATCGTATTTAGAAGTTTTAACCCCAAAACATATATTAGCTTCCAGATTTTATATACTGATAATATAACCTAAATTAGCAATACCAAACATTCTAATATAAACACAGAGAGCTACCCTACAAAAACAAACACTCAACTCCATAAAAGACCCGACGAGCTCGGATTTTTGGCAAGTGTCGCCGGCCAAAATCCGAGGAAATGGGTCCGTCTTCCTAGGGGTTATTCTAGGTTCCAATTATAAGATGAAGGCACTGTTTCATTATGTTAATTATCATCTAAACTATAGCAGATTCAACACAGAGCCTATACTTATCAAAATACGATATTTCCGATATCCGATTTCTACACTCAAACAGTACAGAACTAAAATTCTACAGAGTTTAAAGATTATACCTACTGAAAGATCACTGAAAAGCTCCTTCCAAGATGCTCAAACTCAAGGATCCTAGTTTGAGGGTGATGGTAATGATCCTTAGTATTTAGTCTCTCTTCTCTTCTCTTTTCTTTTCTTTGTTGTTCTACGATTTCTTTTTCTTTTAAGTTAATTAACTTGTTTCCAAAATGATTATATGAACTGAACAATTTAAAAGATAAGGAGAATGAGTGAAGAGTTGTAGAAGGAGATGTCACCTAGAAAGAATGTAGTATATCCATGCAAGTAGGAGGTGTTGCATGGAAGATGGTGGGGTTTTAATGCAAGGAGGAGGTGTATGCATAAAGTGTCATCTAAGTTATGCTATACCATGAGTGTAATTTCAGCTTAACCATGACCTTTACCCTTTTACACATAAACCCTCACAAAATTTCCAATTTTCACAATAATTAACTTTTCAGAAAACCCCTTCTTAATACTTATTATTATATAAACAAACTATTTCTGTACTAACTTAACCTACAACATATAAAAAGGTCATTAATTACATTAAAATTTAATTTAACATTTCTAATTACATAAATAAATTAACTAATTTTCTAAAATATTTCGAATTGTCACATTTAGCAAGCTTGTTGCCCTAGTTACCTCAGTATTGAGTTGGAGCTCAGACTATAGACTCTCGGGTGGATCGTCTTTGACTCGAGGAGGGCGTCGAGGTTACTACGATCTGGATCGATCCTTGAAGTCTACGATGACGAGTAGGACAACGGAGAAGACCCGAAGGACTTGAATCGTGAGGTATAACTTTGAATCACAGTAGTTAAAGCTCTTGTAGTTTGCTAGCTAGGGTTTATGGACGATCATTGGTTCTAGTCGGTGTTGCGAAGCTCGTAAAAATCATTTTTTGCAAATTCTGCCTCCCCGCGAACACGTAGGGTGCGCGACATCGACTTACATATAGGACCGCATACATCACTATGTATTAGTCCCAAGAGTTTAGTAGCTCTTTCTCCGTGTCCAGTAAACGTAGTTTTGGTCATTTTACCTTTGAGACATGACTGGAAAGTTTTATAAGATGTAAATTCGAACAGATTCAAATATCCATTTTTATGCAACTTAGCTAGTCTTGTCGCATTGATATGACCAAGTCTACAATGCCTAAAGAAGGCTTCGTTCATTTATGAACTTTTCCTCTTGTGTGTGTGCTGAATGCTTAGAACCGTGGTTTGATTCAGAACGTATATACCGTTACATAGCGTACAAAACCCAATCAACACTTGATTTAGGAAAATGTTCATAAAATTATCCTCCAATACAAAATTATATCCTTTTTTAGTTAGCAAAGAAACTGATATAGTATTACAAATCATCTTTGGTACGTAGTAATAGTCGTTCAGAATCAATGTATTACCATTTGGTAACACCAGGTGATATTCGCTAACTGCTTTGGCTGCAACAATTGCACCATTCCCTACTACGAGAGACTTATCATCCTTTCCCAGTTCTCTACCTCTGTTTAGCCCATGCAACAAATTACATATGTGCGATCCTGATCCGGTATCTAATACTCAGGACGTAAAGCAAGCCGAGAAACAGTTCTCGGTAATGAACACACCCGAAGACAATGCATCAACATGCTTATTCTTCGTTCGGGTGGCGTGAGAATCTTGATTTTCCCTTATTCCTTGCTTATACTTATGACAATCATAAGTAAAAGCAGAACCAACGTTCCCCAGCTCAGTATAATAAGGGGGTTTGGTCAATACATCCATATTATTATCTTGATTAAGGCGTGTCATTGGTCACTACCTGGAGATAGAGAGAAGGAAACGCATTAGCTTGCGCTCTTTGCAAGATTAGATTGGTTATTATATTATCTAATCAGGATGGCTCCCACTGTTT
The DNA here is from genome assembly GCA_030015575.1 of Agapanthus africanus. Taxonomy (NCBI): domain Eukaryota; kingdom Viridiplantae; phylum Streptophyta; class Magnoliopsida; order Asparagales; family Amaryllidaceae; genus Agapanthus; species Agapanthus africanus. Next base: position 680,210,017 of record JASDDO010000019.1, read on the forward strand.
TTATCAAATCTTCCTTCAAACCATAAAAGGTAAGATTAGCCGAGATTAATTACACCCTATAAGTTCGCCAATTGGTCAGCCAGGCAGGTATTGGTACTCCAAGAGAGTCTCCCCATGCTTTCGCATGGAACTAATTAAATAAACTCGTTTCCGCAGGGGCGTAACCCCGTTAACACCTTTCTTAGACACCTACGGGATTAGCTAATTTTAAAGTGGAAAACTCTCTCAGGAGTAACTCATACTCGCAATGGGTATCGGGATCCAACTATCTCATAGAAGGTATGCAATCTCATTGCAAATTTCAACACTTGAAATACCTAATATCTGTTTTTACCCCTAGCGTCCTATGACCTTGACGCAAGCCAACAAATCATAGGGCGCTAGTCAAGTTCAACCCATTCATTTCATGATTGAATTAAACCCACCTGCACGACCCTTGACACAGGCCAATAAGGTCGTACGACTACCCTAAGGTTCATCTGTGATCTGGAATGCCTATCATTGCGTCTGACGAATGGATATTATTATATATGTATTATATAATAGATGTTGTTTATGTTTTGCATCCGCGCTAGTCCAGCCACCGCTCTGTCGTTAGTTAAGTAACTTAACGGGTGATGATGAGGCCCAGTGGCGAATGCGGATGGCATAAGCGTACGTTGTATTTTCGTTGTTTTCTACAATGGTAGGTTAATTGATGGGACTACATTACATTAATGCAAAGAAAACAAACCAAAGCTGAATCGTTGGAACAAATTTTAAAACCACTCGGTTATTTTAAAACAGCATACTTTTAAATGCGGAGCTTAAACCACTCCTTTAAAAAGCTATCAGGTTCCTTCGATTATATCAAGTTCACTACGTTCACGATTTCGCCAAAACCATCAGTATCCCTCCGTCATTTCATATGAATATTCAATAGTATTCAAGCTATGTTTGTTGACCTTCGTCAAGGCATAGTGATTGGTAGCTGCTGGGTGTTCATATGTAGCATAGATAGATGCGTTGGTTTGGGACAGTCGTATTACCATGTTGACCTTTGTCAAGGGTATATACGGGTGGGTTCAAATTAACCTGGAAAATGATGGGTAGAACTTGACATGTGATTTATGATTTTTTGACCTTCGTCAAGGTCATAAGAGCATGGGGAAAAAATCCATATCGGAAGTTTCTAAAGAAACTGAAACTTGCTAGTGCTGCATACCATTTGGAGTTTGATAATATTGGTAGCATTCTTTCAGCATTATCCTACGATGATATTTGGCTCCCGATCCTACTGTGAATATCTGCTACTCCTCGGGAGATTCTTCACTTAACGATCAATGCTATAAACCAAGTAGGTGTCTAGAACAGTGTTAGTGGGGCTACGCCTCCAGGGAAAAGAGGTTATTTAATTAAGGAATTTCGCGAAAGCGTCGTAAAACCTCTCTCGAAGTACCGACACTAGCCTGGCCGAACGGTTAAGTAAGTATTGTACGGTAAGATTAATCCTGACTAATTCTTCTTTTATGGTTTGAGGAAGGATTCGAGAAACAGTGGGAGCCATCCTGTTTAGATAAATTAAAAACCAATCTAAGCTTGCTAGAGCATCATGATGAGTGTATTCTTCTCTCTCTCCTAATTGCAGCGACCAGGTGACTAGATTAGGTTACAGATAGATAATAAAATGACTGAGTTATACTATAATGACTGGCAAAGGTTTGTCCAGATGTCCATTACCTATGACAAGCTGAACCACCTCATTACTACGCAAGCCCCCGCCGTCCTAGGTCCAGTTTCCACCGTCGCGGATATGGATATCCGTAAGAAAAGGGAATAAGACTGTGCGAATGCCAAGTGCCTCGTATTGGACTGAGTTGATGGTGTATACCAGAGGCAGCACGAGAAGATGGACTTAGTTTCTATCTTCCTCCATAACAAAGTTTTATATATAGAGCAATCTCATATCGCAAGATATGAGACCTTGAAGGAATTGCTTCAAGCGAGGTTGGCTGTTGGGTCATCTTTAGGGGACAACGTCCTTACGATGACTAACTATATTGATGAGCTCACGGACTTGGAGACCACGTTGGGAAATGGGTCATATACTGACTTGTTTCTATAGTCCTTACCATCTACTTTTTCCCAGGGGAAGAAAATTATGCTTCCAGTTGAGGGCACCCTGAAGGAAACCAGGGTGACACCCACTCAGCTTGTTGGGGAATCTTCCTCTTCTGCATCAAAGGCGAAAGCAAAGGGTGACAAGAAGTAGACCTCCACAAAGCCGATAAACGGTGTCAGTAAGGTAGAAGAAAAGGGAAAGGAAAAAGTTTCTGGGCTAACAGTAGGGATGGAGGGATGTTCCTATTGTTACGGGAAAGGGCATTGGCAGAAGGGATGCAGGGCTTGGAAAGCCAGAATCCAAGATCCGAAGCATGTTGTGGCTTCGACTTCGGGTGTGTTTGTGATTGAAAACGGTTTGTCAATTAACTCTACTTCCTGGATACAAGATACCAGATCAGGATCTCATATCTGTAATTCATTACAGGCTTTGAGAAACCATAGAGTTATCAGGGCAGGTGATATGACTCTCAGGGATGCTAACGGAATGAGCGTGGATGTTGTATCCGTAGGGTATATCATCGAGAATTAACAAGTGGGCAGATATTGATTCTACGTAACTGTTTATGTATACCAAGTCTAGTTTGTAAGCGATGTGGTTCACATCCACCTAAATCAAAGTTTGATTGGGTCAGGTATACTAGAGGACAATATATATTGAATCAAGCTCAGGTTTACAAACGTCCAGAACACACTTAAAAGAAAGTCTCCAGAATTAAATAAAACTTTCTTATGGCATTGTAGACAGGGTCACATTAATGAAACACAGTTGTCAAAGTTACATAGAGAGGGATATTTAGGATCTGTTCGAATATCAGTCTTATGCAACTTGTCAATCTTATCTCATAGGAAAGATGACAAAGACTCCATTCACTGGACATGGAGTAAGAGCAAGCGAGCTCTTAGGACTCATACACAGCGATGTATGTAGTCCAATATCTATAGATGCACGAAGTGGTTATTCCTATTTCATTACTTTTACGGATAAATTCTCTAGGTTAGGACATGTTTTCTTGATGAAGCATAAATCTGAGACCCTTTGAAAAATTCGTAGAATATAAGAATGCTGTGGAAAAACAAACAGGCAAAAGTATCAAGACACTGAGATCTGATCGATGTGATGAATACTTAATTGCCGAATTCCTGGATTACTCAAAAGAATGGAATTCTCTCTCAGCTTACTCCTCCATACACACCACAACATAACGGTGTATAGGAAAGGCGGAACAGAACCCTATTGGATATTGTTCGTTCCATGATGAGTGCCGCTGAGTTGCCGCGATCCTTCTGAAGTTATGCACTAGAATAAGATGCATATCTTTTGAATAAGGTTCCAACCATGACTGTGCCTACTACACCATATCAGATGTGGAGTAGGAAGAAATCCTATGTTTAGTATCTTAAGATATAGGGATGTACATGTTTTGTTGAAAAGCAGTATGCAGACAAGCTCGAGGCACGCTCAGTACTGTGTAAGTGTGTGGGATACCCAAAGAACTCCAGGGGGTATCTTTCCTATTACGCAGAGGAACAAAAGGTTTTTGTTCCTCGTCATGCCCACTTTTTAGAAAATCAATTTTTTGTAAAGGAAATAGTGGGAGCGCAATAGAAATGGATGAAATTCCAGAATCACAAACTATTACTGAAAGTATGGTAGAATCAGAGGTTTCAAAAGATCCGGACATCCCTATGCCAATCCGCAGGACTAGTAGGCAGTCTCATCCGCCTGAGAGATACTACTGTTTTCTCATAGACGGGGATCGAGATGATTGCATCATTGACAATGATGAGCCAACTAGCTTCCAGTAAGCCACTCAGAGCGGCGACTCGGTAAAATGGCTGGATGCAATACGAACCGAAATGGAGTCCATGTACACCAACAAAGTATGCACTTTGAACATTGCTCCTGAAGGGGTAAAACCCATAGGCTCAAATGGATATTCAGAAAGAAGATTGGTGTAGATGGATTGGTTGAAACTTATAAGGCTAGACTTGATGCAAAATGTTTTCGTCAAAGACCTATTTTGGACCATGATGAAACCTTTTCTCCGGTGTCTATGCTCAAATCCATTCGGAACCTTCTTTCCATTGCTGCATTCCAAGATTTTGAGATCCGACAGATGGACATAGAGATGGATTTTCTAAATGGTAATTTAGAAGAGTGTGTCTATATGGATCAGCCAGAGGGTTTCAATCAGAGTGGAAGCAGGGAGACAATGTGCAAGTTGCTTAAGTCCATTTATAGACTAAAGCAAGCATCGCGGAATTGGAATATCTGTTTTTATTGAGACAGTCAAAGAATTCGACTTTATCAAAAATCCAGATGAACCATGCATTTATAGTAAGATTATAGCAAGAACTGTGGAATTCCTCGTTGAGTGCGTGTATGACATTCTTATAGGGTTACTAGGCACTTTCACAAGGGTCTACAAGGCATCAACCAAGCCGAATTTAAAAATTTCAAGTGCCGAACAACCTAAAGCGAGGATCTTTGCTAGATTATTAGGGTTAACAAAGCATGTAAACAACTTTACATCTAAGAGAGAGGGATTACAACCTTTGTAGTCTGCTCCTTCATTTCATAAGCTCCGAGTAATAGTCCCTTCGCCGCGATCCATGATTTCCCGGACTCTAGAGAGGCTCCACAAGCCGAATAATCCATGCTTGCTTGAAGTCTTCCTTTTCGAAGATGATCTACCTTGAAGAATCTTTAAATCAAGCTCTCACTTCACTAATCAAGTATTAATGAAGTGAGAGCTTGAGTTAAAGATTCTTCAAGGTAGATCATCTTCGAAAAGGAAGACTTCAAGCAAGCATGGATTATTCGGCTTGTGGAGCCTCTCTTGAGTCCGGGAGATCATGGATTGCGGCGAAGGGACTACTACTCGAAGCTTATGAAGCGAAGGAGCGGACTATAAATGTTGTAATCCCTCTCTCTTAGATGTAATGTTGTTTACATGCTTTGTTAACCCTAATAATCTAGCAAAGATCCTCGCTTTAGGTTGTTCGGCACTTGAAATTTTTAAATTCGGCATGGTTGATACCTTGTAGACCCTTGTGAAAGTGCCTAGTAACCCTACAGTGGTATCAGAGCCAAGTCAGAGCATTAGACGACGTGTAGACGAAGTTAAAAGTCCGATCGAACACCGAAACTTCATTTTTGGACCCCTCTCTGGAAATTTTATAAAAATTGTTTTTTTCACATTAAAAATACTCAAAAAATCAAGGAGGTAAATGTATGGATTATTGTGAAAAATGGGTCGCTGTAGCCCTAAAGTCTCCGCGGAACAGCGGCCTTAACATGCTTTTGGCAGCGGTTCCACGGTCGTACTTGGGTGTCAGTGATAGTTTTTTCTAGGGTTCATCTGTATGTATTACTACATGCTTCTGGGTATTTTTAATTTTACTCAAGTGTTGAGTTTTCTAGAGATCTTTTGTATTCGTTGATTCGATCGGAAAGTTTAACTTCGTTTATTTCTCCGGATTATTTAGAACGTGTTAAAATGTTCGAACGGATATCAATAACTCACTTTTTCCCGACACGAAAAACTTTCAAGTGTTGAATTTTTCTTGAGTTTGAATCTTTCGGAAAAACATGCAAGCGTATCTGTGGACCCTCTAGAAGAACGTAACCTTAACTCGATTATGTGATCGTCAAAACTGCCACTGAACCCTAGGGTTTGTGGTAGTTTAGCATTGCCACATGTAAGGCGTTGGTTTAACACTTCTATGGCTGATTCATTGGGGCTGTGACATGTTCTGGGATTTTTGAACTCTGCTCAAATGTTGAGCTATTTGCGAAATCTTGGGTGTTTGATTATTCGATCGGAAAGTTTAACTTTGTCTATTTATCTGGAATGTGATACAATATGCGGAATTCATATAGGTAGGCATGAAATGCGAAGTATGTGATATTTCGGATTTATGATGTCTAAAGTGATTGTGGATTCCAAATGTTGTAGTTTTACACCTTCTTTTCTGTGACCGTAAACGTAGTATGTGGTGTTTCGCCGGCTTCGTTGTTATACATCAACGACAATCGGGATACACATACTTGCTTACGTTGATGATATGTGATATTATGTGTTGCTGTGATATGTTATATTGGATCGTCGTGTTCCGAATAGCCAGGGGTTTTATGTGAGATGAGGGTTTTTATTTTCATTTATGTAAAATTCATTGTATGTAATATTCTTTTATTGGGGCACTTACAGGTTGAGGATGATGTCACCATTGTATATTATTTACTTTTCTTCATTAGGAAAGACCCGAGGACAAGTAACCGGGTTCTAGGGTCCACTGGGAGACCATCTCGATGAGTCGAGACTGGCTCTCTTAACCCTAGAATTGGCAGTGTTACTCGCCGCTCTCATAGGGGTCTAGGGATGTTGGTTTGGCTATTCGTCGCGACCGTGGAATCCGTGTTTTATACAGGCTCGATATAAAATTCGGACGTCCTAGTATATCTAATATTTCATATGTTATCTTCTGCTGCAATGTTCTGTGATGAGATCATATTACTGCTTGAGACGAATGCTTATACTATATATATATATATGAAGATATATAAATATTACTGCTTTTGTTTCTTCTGTGATGCTTAGGAAGCATAACTGATGGGTTTTATTAATCAGATTAATAAAATAAAAGAAACCTAAAAGATGTTGTAGAATCAAAACTTTATTAAAAGGGTAGCTACAGTTTTGCTTTGCACAGCGGTATATATGATATACCCTACACCTTATTCGATGAGGAAAGAGCCGAGATCCCTTCACCGGGAGTGTCCTCTTTAGCAAAAATGGCAGATGCTACAAACTCGCGGTTTAGTTTTCGATTGCTTCTATATAGTTCATGCTTTGCACAGCGGTATATATGATATACCATGCACCTTATTCGATAAGGAAAGAGCCGAGATCCCTTCACCGGGAGTGACTTCTTTAGCGAAACTAGAAAAGCCTAAAAAAAAACTCCTTTTCAAAATCACTCGATTCTACGACGATATCAAGTTCATTACGCTCATGGTTTTTTGAAAAACCTGCGTAGCCCTCCGACATTTCAGATAGATATTACTTAGTATTCGTGCTACGTTTGTTGGCCTGCGTCAAGGTGTAGTGTGCGGTAGTTAAATAGTACTTATCTGCAACATGACATGTGATTGGATTAGGGTAGTCGTACGACTTTGTTGGCCTGCGTCAAGGGTCGTACGGGTGGGTTTAATTCAATCAAGAAATGTACGGGTTGAACATGACTAGCGGACTATGGTTTGTTGGCCTACGTCAAGGTCATAGGACACTAGGGGTAAAAACATTATCGGGAATTTCAAGTGTTGAAATTTGCAATGAGATTGCATACCTTCTATGAGATAGATGGATCCTGATACCCGCTGCGAGTAAAAGTTACTCGTGGGAGAATTTTACACAGGACAATTAGCCGATCAAGTAGGTGTCTAGAAAGGTGTTAACGGGGTTATGCCTATGGGAAAACGAGGTTTATTTTAATTTGGTCCGTGCGAAAGCACGGGGAACCTCCCTCAAAGTACCAACACTGATCCGGCTGAAAGATTGATGAACTTGTAAGGTATAATTAATCTCGGATAGTCTTTTCTTTTAGGGTTTGAAGGATGATTTGATAAAAACAGTGGGAGACATCCTAATTAGATAAGATAATAACCAATCTAATGTTGCAAGAGCATACGCTAAAGTGTTTTCTTCTCTCTCTCTCCAGGTAGCGACCATGTCAGGCCTTAATCAAGATAATAATATGGATGTATTGACTGAACCCGCTTATTATACTGAGCAGGGGAACGTTGGTCCCGTTCTTTCTTATAAGTGTTATAAGACTGAGCAGGAAATAGGAGAAAATCTGGATTCTCAACCCACCCAAACGAAGAATAAGCATGTTGATGCATCTTCTTCGGGTGTGTTAGTTATCGAGAACTGTTTCTCAGTTCACTCTACGTCCTGGGTTTTAGATACCGGATCGGGATCCCACATATGTAATATGTTACGCGGGCTACGTAAAGGTAGAGAACTGGGAATGGGTGATCATTCCGTAAGAGTAGGAAATTGTGCAAATATTGCAGCCAAAGCTGTTGGCGAATACCACCTTGTATTACCAAGTAGTAATACATTGATTCTGAACGAGTGCTATTATATACCGAACATGATGTGCAACATTGTATCAGTTTCTTTATTAAGTAAAGAAGGATATAATTTTGTAATAAAGGATAATGTTATGAACATCTTCCTAAATCAAAAGTTGATTGGATCAGGCTCGTTACATAATGGTATATACGTTCTCAATCAAACTACAGTCCTTAATATACAAAACACACACAAGAGGAAGATTTCAGAAATGAAAGAATCCTTCTTATGGCATTGTAGACTAGGTCATATCAATGCGACACGGCTAGCTATGTAACATAAGGATAGATATTTGAATCCGTTCGAATTATCATCTTATGAAACTTGCCATTCATGTCTCAAAGGCAAAATGACCAAAACTCCGTTTAGTGGACACAGAGAAAGAGTTACGGAACTCTTGGGATTGATACATAGTGATGTATGCGGTCCCATATCTACACATGCCATGAACGGTTCTTCCTACTTCATTACATTCACTGACGATCTCTCAAGGTATGGACATGTGTTCCTGATGAAACACAAGTCTGAAGCTTTTGAGAAATTCAGGGAATATAAGCACGAAGTAGAAAACCAAATGGGTAAAAGTATTAAGATCCTTCGATCTGATCGAGGAGGAGAATACTTGAGCAATGAGTTCCTGGATTATCTAAAAGAGAATGGTATTCTCTCTCGGCTTACTCCTCCCTATACACCACAGCACAACGGTGTATCGGAGCGGAGGAATCACACCCTATTAGATATGGTGCGCTCTATGATGAGCACAGCTGAGTTGCCTATTTTCTTCTGGGGATATGCACTGGAGACAGCTGCAGACCTATTGAATATGGTTCCTACCAAATTTGTGCCAACAACTCCATATGAGATATGGAAAGGAAAGAGACCATATCTTAATTATGTTAGGATATGGGGTTGTCCAGCATATGTGAAAACACAAAATCCGGACAAGCTCGGGGCAAGGTGTATTCTGTGTAAGTTTATTGGATATCCCAAACATTCGCACGGGTATATCTTCTACCACACCAAGGAATAAAAGGTGTTTGTTTCTCGGCATGCTACCTTTTTAGAAAAGGAATTTCTTGCAAAGGAAATTAATGGCAAGGCGGTAGAACTGGAAGAAGTTCCAGCAACACAAACTGCAACAGAAGATTTGGTAGAACCAGAGGATTTAGTAGTTCCCGACGAACCTCAGCCTCTCCGTCGATCTAGCAGGGTTTCTCATCCACCTGAGAGATACTGCGGTTTTCTCATTGATGGTGGGAGCGAGGATTGCATCATGGAAGATGATGACCCGACTAGTTTCGAGCAGGCCATCACGAGTGGTGACACTGTTAAATGGCTGGATGCAATTCGATCTGAGATGGAATCTATGTATACCAACAAAGTATGGACTTTGGAAGTTGCTCCTGAAGGGGTAAAACCCATTAGGAGCAAATGGATCTTTAAAAGGAAACTTGGTGTAGATGGAAAAGTTGAGACTTTCAAAGCTAGACTTATTGCAAAGGGTTTTCGTGAACGACCAGGTGTGGATTATGACGAAACTTTTTCTCCAGTGGCTATGCTTAAGTCTATCTGGATCCTACTTGCCATTGCTGCATACCATGACTACGAAATCTGGCAGATGGATGTTAAGACCGCCTTTCTAAATGGTGATTTAGAAGAGTGCGTGTACATGACTCAACCAGAGGGCTTCGTAGATAGTGAGAGCAGCGGAAAGGTGTGCAAGCTGCTTAAATCCATTTATGGGTTAAAGCAAGCATCGCGGAGTTGGAACATCTGCTTTGATGTTGTAGTCAAAGAGTTTGACTTCATCAAAAACGTAGATGAACTTTGTATCTATAAGAAGGTTGCAGAGAGTAAGGTTGTCTTTCTCGTATTGTACGTGGATGACATACTCTTGATAGGAAATGATGTTCCTATGCTGCACTCGGTCAAGCTCTTCTTATCACAAAGATTCTCAATGAAAGATCTAGGTGATGCCTCCTGCATTTTAGGAATTAAGATCTATAGAGATAGATCTAAACGGATATTGGGATTGTCCCAATCCAGGTACGTTGACACCATACTAAAGAGGTTTAGTATGGAAGAATCCAAGCGTGGGAACCTACCCACGATCTCTAGACTCACTCACTCCAAAGAGATGTCTCCCAAGACTGATTTGGAAAGAGCTCGCATGCAAGGGATACCCTATGCTTCGGCAGTAGGCTCTATCATGTACGCGATACTATGTACCCGACCCGATGTAGTATACTCACTAAGTGTAGTGAGTCGGTATCAAGCAGATCCTGAAGAGAGTCACTGGATAGCTGTGAAGAACATTCTCAAGTACTTGAGAAGGACTAAATAGATGTTCTTGGTGTGTGGTAATGGAGAACTCCAGGTGGAGTCCTTTACCGATTCAAACTTCCAAAGTGATAAGGACGACTCTAAGTCGCACTCGGGTTTTGTCTTTACCCTCAATAGAGGGGCGGTGTGTTGGAAGAGTTCCAAACAGGAAACAGTTGCAGACTCGACGATGGAGGCTGAATACATCGTTGCCAACGATGTTGCCAAATAGGCTGTCTAGATGAAGAAGTTCATCGCTGAACTTGGTGTGGTTCCGTCCATTGAGCATCCAATACCTTTGTATTGTGATAACAATGGAGCTGTGGCTTTGACCAAGGAACCCAGGTCCCATCAGAAGTCCAGACATATTCTGAGGCGGTATCACCTCATCCGGGAGATAGTTGATCGCCGGGAGATCGAGGTCAGGAGAGTTGATACGAAGGACAACACTGCGAATCCACTCACGAAGGCTATTCCCCAGATACAGTTTGAGAGACTCTTCGAGATGTTGGGTATGAGATACTAAAACAGCTGGCCTTAGTGCAAGTGGGAGATTGTTAGTTATATATATGCCCTAGAGGCCATTGTTGTACATATGATGTATATTATAGTGGATGCTTGGATATATATAGAGAGGACTTTCTTGCTCGACATGATAGTATGCTATTTGGTTTCACTTTGTCTTAACATGTTGACTTGTATTAGTTTACTGTCTTGCTCTCACATGTTGATAAAGCCATTAGGATTTGTACTCGACTACTGGGACTATGATGAGATCATACTAGTGGGGACAGGATAGTCGACGAGTACATCCTATAACTGTTTCTAGTCGAGGGTGTATCGAGATAGGGCATCGATACACCAGAGTAGACTAGCATATACGCATCTTGACCCATATGATAGGCGATGGATGATCCCATATCCATCGGTGTTTGACATCAAGGATGGTGTACGGGTGCTCAGTGGAGACTGGGTATACTGAACGGACTCGCCGAGAACTCCAAGATGGAATTATACCTCACGTCAGATGGCAGTTCTCCGGTGACACTGGTACAGGTTAGTCTGTAGACCCAAGATCATCATAGAGTCTTGTGTGATTCCCAATGTGTTTTGATTTCCACCTTACCAAGTCTAAGAGGGCGTGCAAAACGGTGGCTTTTGGGTACAGTCTCGAATCGCATGGAGGCAATGAGCGATAGGAGGTGATTCGTCTCTCCCGGTATAGGGAGTTGATGTTGTGCTGTGTTCGATTGGCTATAACTGGAAGTCCCTGGCCAGAGCTGATATAGAGTGCTACTGGTAAGTATTATCAGTAGTTTCTCGACCTGTTATGAGCCTCACATCGAGACGACTTATCGGTTACTGGGGTCTGATATTTACCATCCCTAGATTAGATATGCGACATATCAGACGAAGAGACCGGACTGTACGGTAGTGTTACTGATTGGATTCACAGGAGAATGTACACGCTTGCTTGTTGATCTTCTGATTGCTCAATACCTGAGTGGCTGTTACGTTTAGCTGACCGCTTGCAGCTTGTGGGTGTTTGATATGATCATCACCTACTGCCGGCGTATTGACGATTCTTTAGAGTCCTACACAGAGGTTTCCTGGCTCAGGCAAAATGGAGGAGGAGCGCATATGTGATATGTGCGGGACCGAGAATAATACGATATGAGATACCGTATTCTATTCTCGTGATATATGATATCGGCCGGGTATATGTGATATAACCGGGTCATCGAATTAAGTGTTGATTCGATCGGTACATGTTATATTAGTCTGTTATATTTGATATAGCCGGATTGTCGGATCAAGTGTTGATTCGATAATTTAATTTATAATTATTTATGTGATATATTACATTACATTAACTAATATAAGCTTGCTTTATTGATTCATTTTCTCACCGGATAATACATTGATATAAATGCGATATATGTTAATTTTATTATTTTCTTTTGTTACAAAAATATATTATATATGTAATATATAATATTGTAACAAGTTATGATTATAAATACAACATGATTAGTGAAGATTAAACAAGTTAGGGTTTGATTTGGGTTAGCTTTTTCATGAAGCTTCTAGAAGCTTTATTTTGTTTTAAGCAAAGATATTTTGTGTTGGTGTTTTGGAGATATTATTTAACCCAACCCAAACCCATAATTCTAGTCAATTCTCTACATGAGTTAATAATATCAATTATTAACTCATGTAGAGAATTGACTAGAGTTAAGGGTTTGGGTTGGGTTAAATAATATCTCCAAAATATCAACACAAAATATTTTTGCTTAAAACAAAATAAAGCTTCTAGAAGCTTCATGAAAAAGCTAACCCAAATGCTAACCCAAATCAAACCCTAACTTGTTTAATCTCCACTAATCATGTTGTATTTGTAATCATAACTTGTTACAATATTATATATCACATATATAATATATTTTTGTAACAAAAGAAAATAATACAATTAACATATATCGCATACATATCAATGTATTATCCGGTGAGAAAATGAATCAATAAAGCGAGTTTATATTAGTTAATGTAATGTAATATATCATATATATAATTATATATTAAATTATCGAATCAACACTTGATCCGACAATCCGGCTATATCAAATATAACTGACTAATATAACATGTACCGATCGAATCAACACTTGATTCGATGACCCGGCTATATCACATATACCCGGCCGATATCATATATCGCGAGAATAGAATACGGTATCTCATATCGTATTATTCTCGGTCCTGCACATGTCATATATGCGCTCCTACTCCGTTTTTCCTGAGCCAAGAAACCTCTGTGTAGGACTCTAAAGAATCGTCAATACGCCGGCAGTAGGTGATGATCAAATCAAACACCCACAAGCTGCAAGCGGTCAGCTAAACGTATTAGCCACCCAGGTATTGAGCGATCAGAAGATCAACAAGCAAGCCTGTACATTCTCCTGTGAATCCAATCAGTAACACTACCGTACAGTCCGGTCTCTTCGTCTGATATGTCGCATATCTAGTGTAGGGGTGGTAAACGTCAGACCCTAGTAACCGATAAATCGTGTCGATGTGAGGCTCATAACAGGTCGAGAAACTACTGATAACACTTACCAGTAACACTCTATATCAGCCCTGACCAGGGACTTCCAGTTATAGCCAATCGAACACAGCACAACATCACCTCCCTATACTAGGAGAGACGAATCCCCTCCTATCGCTCATTGTCTCCATGCGATTCGGGACTGTACCCACCGTTTTGCACGCCCTCTTGGACGCGGTAAGGTGGAAATCAAAACACAGTGGGAATCACACAAGACTCTATGACGATCTCGGGTTTACAGACTAACTTGTACCAGTGTCACCGGAGAACTGCCATGTGACGTGAGGTATAATACCATCTGGGAGTTCTCGGCGATTCCGTTCAGTGTACCCAGTCTCCACTGAGCACCCGTACACCATCCTTGATGTCAAACACCGATGGATATGGGATCATCCATCGCCCATCATATGGGTCAAGATGCGTATACGCTATTCTACTCTGGTGTATGATGCCCTGTCTCGATACACCCTCGACTAGGAACAGTTATAGGATGTACTCGTCGACTACCCTGGTGTCACGTCCCGAAAGTACGGAACATGACCGGCACTTAAACTACGAACGTCTCGAGGCGTACGTAATCTAAGTAAACCGAGAACCCAGAAAACCAAACCAAGAAAAGTAGTAGAGTGAAGGAAAACCAATTTAAAACAAGTAGTTTCAATAGCATAAGCCGAATTATGCGGTTTTTAAAAACATCAAAAATTTACTGAAAATTTCGGCAGAGTCTCCTTTGTAAATACTGGCCCCCAAACGGAATACAACATGAATAGGATACGAAATCAATAAAAGGCATCCCCAAGCGGGAGCTAGCTCTTCGTCAATCGACGGTCACAACCACACAAGCAATATAATATCATGTCTAAACTATTAGCTAACAGGCTATGTCAAGCAATAATATTTTCTAAGGTGTACGTGACATGGCAATTACCGATGAAGATGTGTGTGAGCCGGCAAGTAAGTGTACGTGGTACATACGCATCATCAGTAATGGTGCTGGTGTCCTAACCACAAGATATCAACAGTAGAATATGAAGCATAATATAAGCATGTGATGCGGAGCAAACAACAATAATGAGCGGGAGATGAATACTAGACGCAACGATAACTAATCTGTTTTAACCTAATATAAGTCCTACAATGGTGCCTTTTGAAATAACACGAATCGTGGGGTTTTGAAAATAGGGGCTACGGTGTTTTTAAGAAAAGATACGTTTTTTTTTAAATATCCGTAGAATCCCTTGACTTGTCTTTTAAAATACGCACGATTCGTAAGCTTTGAAATAGGTAGGAACCGAATCTAATCTAACAACTAACTAAACTAAAGGGCTAAGCTATAAGCTAGACTACAGGTAAGGAAACCGCCTAACATCTGAGTCGATACATATACATACCTGTATATATATTAGTCGGTGATCCCGCCTCAATAATATCATATCCGATACCATATCTATAATCAGACATCCCAAGTCAAGAGTGCGGATCAATCATCAAGATATAGCTCGTACATAAATCCATCGTACGGCATCCCCAAATCTGGGTACGGGCCAATATCATATTCCTCACACTATTCCTCTGGTATCCTCTTTATCCAAGATCATAGTCTAGGGTACTGACCTATGTCTAGTACAATACTAATATCCTCAATATACTCATGATCTGACTACTGATCGACAATCTCGTACAAACCGATATCGTCAGCACATATCATCATCAAGGGGTATACATCGCCCGATACGGCCTAATATCAAGATCCTAGCATATCATGCCTCATATCACGATCACATGTCGACCATTTTATTTATAACACTATTCACCCGTATCGCCGCCCCAAGATCCGCTATAACACCAGGATGTACCTCAAGTACGAATCCTGCCATATCACCGATATCACAACCACAAACAAATCTCATCGACTCAGCTCAATCCCAAGTATCATCCTCAAATCCGTATGTGAACACATAGTCCCATACCCATGTGAACACATGACTATAAAGAATCCCATGAGCACATATAAATAGGAATGTATGCAAGTATGTATGTGTGTATGTGTAGTGCAACACTACCCTAGGGTTCGCGACACTAAAATAATCCAACACACCAATATCCATCCTAAACATCGTTATTAATCGCAAACAACATATAATAATTGTTGGTGTGTATACGCATCCGTATACACCACCACGGACTGCGGGGGTGCTATACGCCATCCACCCGACTTCTCCCCGTAGATATAAATCTACTCACCTGGTCCTCGCTCGCCGGTGCCGACGTCGCCACGCGCTTGCTTGTCGTCTTGAAGTCCACATGGGGGTACCTACATGCCACAATGTATCGTATCGCATTAAAACCAAATTCGAAATCGAAACGGCATATGAAAATCAAATCGGCACGCGTATCATGCATAGGTCAAAACATATCGCCTACGCATGCAAGAATAGCCAAACCAACCCTCGATGTCGACGTACAAACGTCAAACCCTCGTGAAAAATCCAAACACACTCATTTGCGCATTCACGAACACTAATTATAATATAAAATAGCTTAAAAATTCACAAAAACCCCAAATTCACTTTAAAAGCCATTTTTCCGAAAATCTAGCAAGCACAAATTACCCATTTTAGTACCAAACTCGACGTTTAAACAATCTAATGGCCATAATACTTATTAAACATCTTAAATAAGTCCTAAAACAATTTTCATAATTTAATCTCATTAAATTCCATTAATCCCAAAATTCTAGTTTACAATATACCCAAATTTTAACAATTTAATAGCAAAAAGCAAAAACAACAATTTAGCTTGGATTTTCATGAACTAAAGTATTAAGCTACACTTAATAATGTTAATGAAGTCATGAAAAACCTAATTACATTTTTAAACCCAATTATTTAACCATTTTCAAAAACCTAGTTTGTTAAAACTCCAATTTTAACAATTTTAAGTGACAATATACAAAACAACTACTAGACTAGATTTGCATATCATAAGATGCTAAATACATATCACAACCATCATCAATTTATCACAACCCTAACATGATTCAAATCCTTCTCTTGAATTTCACAAACCCTCACTTTAAATTAGAAACCCAAACAACTTTTAACTACTTTAGCTTAAGCAAAATACCAACAATCTAACCATTTGGACAAGATTTATACCTCCAAGACTTGTAGATCTACATGCAATTTAGCCTCCCAAATTAGCTTCTATGCCCCAAGATCCATGCTAGATGAGATAAAGAATAATGGGCAAGAGTTAGATTTTGATTTCGGTGAGGTTTGCTTGATTTTTCATGGAATTTTTTTGTAGATTTTTGGAGAGAGATGAGGTGAGGAAATTTAGAGGGGAGGGGCTATAGAAATCTGCAGTTTTCGGCCTTAATGGGGAGGGGAAATGAGTGAGGGAGGAGAGAGAGTGAGGTGGAGAAAGTGGGAAAGTCAAAGTCCACATTTTCTTTTATCATTTTCTTTTCTTTTCTTCTCTTTTCTTTGTGATTGGAGAGAGAGAGAGAGGGAGGGCTGTCATGGTGGGGTCGGCCACATGGGGAGAGGGAGAGAGGGTGAGTTATGGGTGAGGAAGAATGATAAATGTTATACCCCAATTCCCATTAGCACTAATTTCCCCGGAAAAAAAGCCTTTTTCTTCGATATTTTCTAAACCGTTTTGGCAAACGATTTCGTTTCGAAAACCACATGATAAAATTTTATTTAAAGTTTTATGATGCACAAAATTTGTTTCAACTCATTCTAATTTGTAATTTTCCCTAATTAAATGTGTTAGTGACGGCTTAAAATAATAATAAAATAATTTTTTTTCAGAAAATTTGAAATTTCACCAGTGGCTCAATAAACACCAAATACTAGCAATTACATAGCTAGAATATGTATATTTAATTTTTATAATAAGATATTTGCATTTTGACTTTTTACAGAAAACCCCCTTATTTTACCGATTTTCCGAAATTTCACCGAAACGATTTTCAAAACGCTACAATCTTCTCCCTTTAAAAAAAATTCGGTCCCCGAATTTAAAGTAAAACTCCCCCCAAATACTAAAACATTTAAACCAAAACCATCAAGTCGTCGGGGCTGCGAAATTGTAAATACATAAAACAAATCGTAGCGCAGCGCATGCGCATGAAAAATGAGCATATAACTCAAATCAAAACTCCGTCAAGCATCCCGCAATCATCGGAGTCATGGGGAAGACATCAATGCCAAATCCAAAGCAAAACCAATATGATATAACTCGAAACTATACATGTAAATATCGAATCTATATATGTAAATATCTGAAGGAAATGAATGCGAAATATATTCAGGTACTGTCCTCTGCCTAGTCCTGCCCAGTACGAAAACACATAGCAAATATCATAAAAACGTACTGCTCCAAAGGTTAAATCAATCCCAAAATACGCGTACGAATACTACGTGTGTCTGGGGCGCACGGAAATCAAAATCCATATACGTGCCATACAAGTGCACAGAAACAACATCTAAGTGCATCAGTTGTGCACACAACATCTGTCATAGGCAACGTGTGTGCCTGACAGCAAGGACAGGTGCGTCTGACACGCACGAAGAATCTCGATTTAGTGCATCTGGTGTGCACCAAAATCGTATCTCATAACATGCGCCCAACATGCGCGAAAAACCCCAAATCAGGTGCATCCATCATGCACGAAATCATGAAATCCAATATCAAGCACCGAACATGCGCAAAATCCAATCAAGTGCACAAGGTGCACAAAATAAATATCGAACATCACAATCGAAATCGAAGTCCAGTGCATCTAAGTGCACAAAAGGCATATCACTGCACTGCAAGCATATATAAACCATACTGAGTGCAGGAACCAAATCGTGTGCGTGCATACGCACAAAATCAACTCAAATGTCTAAAACCGTAAAATCACAAACATGTGAAACCAAAGAACGAAAACGATATCAAGTGCAACACTGTGCAAAGATCGTAAATCCTCAATCATCAAAATCAAATCATACGAATAAATCACCCAAAACATCGAAATCAATAATGGCGGAACAGTACCGCTTAAGTGCATCCTCTAAGAATCTCGGGCCAACTGTCCGGAAGTCATCGTCCTTTCCTATATCTGCATCTTGCTCTGGAACGACTGCATACTCATCGCGACTCCTTCTGAAAGGTAAATCCAAGTACCATGCCTCGGCATGCGCATCGCATCTCTGATGTCGGCGGAGTGGAACGTCATCTCATCTAGATCTGGTACGAACCTCCTACTTCACTTTTCTCTAATGTCGTCTGCTTTGGACTCGTCTCGTCGTGGCTGCATGGACTGAGCTCCAACGACTATCCTCGTATCTAGAGTCTCCCAAGAATGCATCTCACCACCTAGCATCCGAATTAAGTCGAGCCATCCGATCGAGTCGTCAAAACCTCATAATCCCCCAAGAGCTCAACATCTTGGGCACAGTTTAATAGTATCGAGTACATACCACAGCATCGGTGGTCCAGCCGTAGAAGGGCAAACCCAAGCCTCACTAATGGCGCCGCAGAACTGCCGCAAACCCGAAGGTTCCAAGGCTTTCACATGGTCATTAAGTCGAGTTAGGGTTTCATTCTTCTAGAGGGGCCATAGAATTGCCTGCATGTCTTTCCGACTACATTAAACTTGGAATAATAGGTTTTCTGACATTCGATCGTCTCTATCGACTCTCAACGTCTCCGCGTGAAGTCGTCTCTAGCTGGAGTCAATCTATCTGATGACCTCGCATCGGGGTAGGCGAACGAACCACCTGTCCTAGTCATTCATCATCGGGTGACTAGCGACCTTCTAGCATCTATTAGTACAACTCGTCCCGCAATAGCTCCAACGTATGGGGCGATATCTCGTCACTCGCAGCAACAACTGGCTCACTCGTCGACACGCTGAACAGTGCCTCAATCATCATGAGTAAGCAATACACCAACGGTCATCAAAATCTGGCTGGCCTCTGTCAGTGGCTCAATCCTCTAGTGCTGATCGGCACGTCCAAGTAATCTCATGCAGCGATCCATCCAACGCTCGTGGCGCAAAACACAATCAAGACACATCTCTGCAATCGTGTGTCGCCGAAATCATGCCCCGGTCAGTCCTCGTTCGTGACGAGCTCATGCTGACCGCAACTCTGGCCGTAGCTCTCCCTGCCCGCAATCGTGGCAGCAAAACCATAACTAGTACCGATGAGGCTAGATAAGGAATGAATATGATACTGAATAAAGAAATGTACATCCTAAGGCTCCTTAAGTGGAGTGGCGTGTCGTAAGTATGCCGCGGAACATACCAACGGTACGTCACTCTACTTTAGTCACCAATTCCATCAACCAAGGGTCATCCTACGCTCCGAAGGTAAAACCTCGCTCTGATACCAACTTTGTCACGTCCCGAAAGTACGGAACATGACCGGCACTTAAACTACGAACGTCTCGAGGCGTACGTAATCTAAGTAAACCGAGAACCCAGAAAACCAAACCAAGAAAAGTAGTAGAGTGAAGGAAAACCAATTTAATACAAGTAGTTTCAATAGCATAAGCCGAATTATGCGGTTTTTAAAAACATCAAAAATTTACTGAAAATTTCGGCAGAGTCTCCTTTGTAAATACTGGCCCCCAAACGGAATACAACATGAATAGTATACGAAATCAATAAAAGGCATCCCCAAGTAGGAGCTAGCTCTTCGTCAATCGACGGTCACAACCACACAAGCAATATAATATCATGTCTAAACTATTAGCTAACAGGCTATGTCAAGCAATAATATTTTCTAAGGTGTACGTGATATGGCAATTACCGATGAAGATGTGTGTGAGCCGGCAAGTAAGTGTACATGGTACATACGCATCATCAGTAATGGTGCTGGTGTCCTAACCACAAGATATCAACAGTAGAATATGAAGCATAATATAAGCATGTGATGCGGAGCAAACAACAATAATGAGCGGGAGATGAATACTAGACGCAACGATAACTAATCTGTTTTAACCTAATATAAGTCCTACAATGGTGCCTTTTGAAATAACACGAATCGTGGGGTTTTGAAAATAGGGGCTACGGTGTTTTTAAGAAAAGATACGTTTTTTTTTAAATATCCGTAGAATCTCTTGACTTTTCTTTTAAAATACGCACGATTCGTAAGCTTTGAAATAGGTAGGAACCGAATCTAATCTAACAACTAACTAAACTAAAGGGCTAAGCTATAAGCTAGACTACAGGTAAGGAAACCGCCCAACATCTGAGTCGATACATATACATACCTGTATATATATTAGTCGGTGATCCCGCCTCAATAATATCATATCCGATACCATATCTATAATCAGACATCCCAAGTCAAGAGTGCGGATCAATCATCAAGATATAGCTCGTACATAAATCCGTCGACACAAAACATAAATCTCAATGTCTCAAAACCTCAGGCTCCGGCTATCCGGACTGGCCTGTATCATCAAATCTCAGTACCTCAATATCTCGAAATCTCAATGTCTCAATCTCAATATCTAGGGCGCCGTCAGTCCAGACCGGCCCCTACCATCCATCTCAAGACCACGACGGTATCCTCTGGATATCCGACGCGTCGGGTAAAATCACCGGTAGGTAGTCTCCCCCTGCCAGGCTCATCGTCATCACCACGAGCTTCTTGCCCCGGGGTACCTTACCGGGTCCACCATGTACCCGAAACGGTTCATCCAACTCCTCGAATCGGGTCTCGAAATCCATCAGCAAACTCATGGTGGACGACTCATACTTCAGGGGAAAAATCGCGCTTTTTATTTAAAAAGAGAAAGAAGAAGTTCGTATATGTTTTGCGGTTTTCCCCAAATCCAGAAAATCTCATGGAAATCCGAATCTAAAACCTCAATAGCACGTAAAAAGTGAATATATGCATGAGAATCCATGAATGCGGCATAACAATGAATAACAGTATGCATGAGATAGCAGGTAATAACTACAATGTCTAAACTAACATATAAGGCAAGTATACTAATATCAAGATCCGAGCATATCATGCCTCATATCACGATCACATGTCGACCATTTTATTTATAACACTATTCACCCGTATCGCCGCCCCAAGATCCGCTATAACACCAGGACGTACCTCAAGTACGAATCCTGCCATATCACCGATATCACAACCACAAACAAATCTCATCGACTCAACTCAATCCTAAGTATCATCCTCAAATCCGTATGTGAACACATAGTCCCATACCCATGTGAACACATGACTATAAAGAATCCCATGAGCACATATAAATAGGAATGTATGCAAGTATGTATGTGTGTATGTGTAGTGCAACACTACCCTAGGGTTCGCGACACTAAAATAATCCAACACACCAATATCCATCCTAAACATCGTTATTAATCGCAAACAACATATAATAATTGTTGGTGTGTATACGCATCCGTATACACCACCACGGACTGCGGGGGTGCTATACGCCATCCACCCGACTTCTCCCCGTAGATATAAATCTACTCACCTGGTCCTCGCTCGCCGGTGCCGACGTCGCCACGCGCTTGCTTGTCGTCTCGAAGTCCACATGGGGGTACCTACATGCCACAATGTATCGTATCGCATTAAAACCAAATTCGAAATCGAAACGGCATACGAAAATCAAATCGGCACGCGTATCATGCATAGGTCAAAACCTATCGCCTACGCATGCAAGAATAGCCAAACCAACTCTCGATGTCGACGTACAAACGTCAAACCCTCGTGAAAAATCCAAACACACTCATTTGCGCATTCACGAACACTAATTATAATATAAAATAGCTTAAAAATTCACAAAAACCCCAAATTCACTTTAAAAGCCATTTTTCCGAAAATCTAGCAAGCACAAATTACCCATTTTAGTACCAAACTCGACGTTTAAACAATCTAATGGCCATAATACTTATTAAACATCTTAAATAAGTCCTAAAACAATTTTCATAATTTAATCTCATTAAATTCCATTAATCCCAAAATTCTAGTTTTCAATATACCCAAATTTTAACAATTTAATAGCAAAAAGCACAAACAACAATTTGGCTTGGATTTTCATGAACTAAAGTATTAAGCTACACTTAATAATGTTAATGAAGTCATGAAAAACCTAATTACATTTTTAAACCCAATTATTTAACCATTTTCAAAAACCTAGTTTGTTAAAACTCCAATTTTAACAATTTTAAGTGACAATATACAAAACAACTACTAGACTAGATTTGCATATCATAAGATGCTAAATACATATCACAACCATCATCAATTTATCACAACCCTAACATGATTCAAATCCTTCTCTTGAATTTCACAAACCCTCACTTTAAATTAGAAACCCAAACAACTTTTAACTACTTTAGCTTAAACAAAATACCAACAATCTAACCATTTGGACAAGATTTATACCGCCAAGACTTGTAGATCTACATACAATTTAGCCTCCCAAATTAGCTTCTATGCCCCAAGATCCATGCTAGATGAGATAAAGAATAATGGGCAAGAGTTAGATTTTGATTTCGGTGAGGTTTGCTTGATTTTTCATGGAATTTTTTTGTAGATTTTTGGAGAGAGATGAGGTGAGGAAATTTAGAGGGGAGGGGCTGTAGAAATCTGCAGTTTTCGGCCTTAATGGGGAGGGGAAATGAGTGAGGGAGGAGAGAGAGTGAGGTGGAGAAAGTGGGAAAGTCAAAGTCCACATTTTCTTTTATCATTTTCTTTTCTTTTCTTCTCTTTTCTTTGTGATTGGAGAGAGAGAGAGAGGGAAGGCTGTCATGGTGGGGTCGGCCACATGGGGAGAGGGAGAGAGGGTGAGTTATGGGTGAGGAAGAATGATAAATGTTATACCCCAATTCCCATTAGCACTAATTTCCCCGGAAAAAAAATCCTTTTTCTTCGATATTTTCTAAACCGTTTTGGCAAACGATTTCGTTTCGAAAACCACATGATAAAATTTTATTTAAAGTTTTATGATGCACAAAATTTGTTTCAACTCATTCTAATTTGTAATTTTCCCTAATTAAATGTATTAGTGACGGCTTAAAATAATAATAAAATAATTTTTTTTCAGAAAATTTGAAATTTCACCAGTGGCTCAATAAACACCAAATACTAGCAATTACATAGCTAGAATATGTATATTTAATTTTTATAATAAGATATTTGCATTTTGACTTTTTACAGAAAACCCCCTTATTTTACCGATTTTCCGAAATTTCACCGAAACGATTTTCAAAACGCTACACCTGGCCCCACTAGTATGATCTCATCATAGTCCCAGTAGTCGAGTACAAATCTTAAGGGCTTTATCAACATGTGAGAGCAAGACAGTAAACTAATAGAAGTCAACATTTTAAGACAAAGTGAAACCAAATAGCATACTATCATATCGAGAAAGAATGTCCTCTCTAAATATATCCAAGTATCCACTATAATATACATCATATGTACAACAATGGCCTCTAGGGCATATATATAACTAACAATTCTCTTGATAGGAAATGCCATTCCTATGCTACAATCAGTTAAAAGATTCTTGTAACAGAGGTTCTCCATGAAAGACCTGGGTGATACCAACTACATTCTGTGGATCCAGATCTATCATGATAGATCAAAGAGATGGTGGGATTTTTACAGTCAAGGTACAACAACACCATACTGAAAATATTTAGTATGAACGATTCTAAGCGCGGTAGTCTACCGTCTTGTCATGGAATCACTGTAATGTTTTAAAAATAAATAAACAATTAATTAAATAAATAAAATCCTTTAGGTGAATTTTCTGATAATCGGTAAAATAAACCGTATTTTCCTTAAAACTCAACTATAATTATTTTTCAATATAGATTTAAATATGCCTATTTTAACAATGTAATTGCTAGTATTTGGTATTATTTGGTCACTTATAAATTATTAGTTTACTTAAATATTTTTCCTTAATTAATTATTTCTAATATTAATATAAGACTTTAATTATACATTAAATTAGTGAAAATTACAAATTAGAAATGGGTTAATTTTACAAAGTGAGCCATGACATATTGGAATCTAGTTTGTAGCATGCTCTTCTCTTCTTAAATAGTCTTCAAAATTCTAGAGATTTCTAGGAAAATGTTAAATTGAAAAATTTAATAATTAAGGATTTAAGTGAAAAGATGCAATTATTAATGATGTTTCTACACAATTCCACCCATTCACACCTCACTCTCTCTCCTTCCCTCATTTGGCCGAGCCTCTCTCATGCTGCCCTCATTTTTGCCCCTCTCATTTTCTCTCAAAAATTCATCATTGTTGCCTCAAAAATCCATATAAAAACCTCATTAATCTCCTAATCTAATTCCTACCCATTATTCCTTGACCAATATAGCTTGGATAGCCATTTTGGAGGCCAAGATTTTAATTGCTAGATCTTTAATTTTGTGAGGTATAAATCTTAAACCTATAGTGAAATTGTTTAATAAATTGCTTAAATCTAGCATATTTAAGTGTTAACTTTGTGCTAGTTGTTAATTTGAAAATTCAAGATTAGGGTTTGTGTTCAAGTGAGGATTTTTAACAATTATTCATGGTGTTAATGAGGAGATTAACATATTAATGGAATGCAAAACCTAATCTAGTTACTAGTTGCTAATTATTAGTTTAAAATTATGCTAATTATGCTAAGTTTGCTAACTAGGTTCATAGAAATTAATTAAATAATTGGGATTAAAATATAATTAGGGTTTCTTGATATTATTAACATTTTAAATTTTAGTTTAATACTTTAGCTCATGCAAAACCAAGCTTAGTTGTTGAATTGTGAATTTTGCTTTAAAAAGTGTTAAAATTGATATTTTTGCAAACTAGAATTTTGGATTTAATACAAATTGATGAAATTAAATTATGATGATGGTTTGTATGACTTAGTTATGATATTTAGTGAATATTATGGCCATTAGTTTTGTTAAAACATCAAGTTTCGAATTAAAACGAAAATTTAGTGCTTTCTAGGTTTTCGGAAATAAATCGATTTGATTTATTTTGAGGTTTTGATGAGTTGCAATCTATTTCATATTATAATTAATGATTTGTGAAACCACGATTGGTGTGTTCGGGTTTTTCTCAAACAATCGGCGTTTGTACGCCGATATCGAGGGTTATTTGGTTCTTTTGCATAAGCGGGTCATAGGTTTTAACCTATGCGCGTTTCGTGCGCCGTTTTGGTTTTGTCCGCGATTTCGATTTACGATATTATATATGTTTGCGTTTAGGTACCCCTCACGCGGACTTCGGATGATGAAAAAGAGGATGGCAGTATCGACTTCGGCAGACAAAGGCCAGGTAAGTAGATGTATATCTATGGGGGAAGTCGGGTGGATGGCGTATAGCACCCCCGTAAACGTAGAATAAAGATATTGCATATTATTATTAGGAAGTCGGACGCAACCTTAAATTCTTGGCGAGTAGGGTACTATTGAAGACTATAAGTTGGATTAGACTGATTTAGAAAGACTTAACCAGATGATGATTGCCTTGGAGGGAATTCGTAGGTTTCATGTAGACACACACACACGCACACACATAAACCTGACATGGTGTGTGTGTGTGTGTCTCTCTCTCTCTCTCTCTATATATATATAGGAATGTGTGTAGGTGTGTGTGTGTATATATATATATAGCATATACACGTGATATGAGGATGTTTTGTGATACCTGGGGATGAGTCGGTATGACTGGCCATGATGCCGTGAGATATTGGATATACGATCGAGTTATGAGATGAGATGTATTATGATATTAGCGGATCGTTAGGAAATGAGAAAATGTATATTTATACATAAACGATAATAGGTGATGATGACATTGAAATGTACGAGACTCTAGAATAGAACCCGGATTGTAATATATGACTTAACCACGATATGATATATGGCATGATATTTTAGTGGATCATTTGACGATGTATATTTACACAGACAATGATATATGTTTGATGATATTGGGATGTATGCGATTATAGTACAGTACCCTTGATCATGATATTGTTTGATGATGATACTATACGAATGATGATGTATATATGTGATAGTTGACTCGTACCCCGATTTTGGGAAGCCGTACGATAGATTTTACCATACGAGGCATAGATGTGATGACTGATCCGCACTCTTGACTCGAGGAAGTCATACTACGTATGTGACGCTATTGAGGCTGGATCGCCGACTACTAGAGGTATCGACTCAGACTTTAGGAGGATTCTTTTTACCTTTCGACTATTTTCTTTAGTTAGTCCCTTAGCTGGTTAGGTAGATATTAGTTTAGGCTCGAGTCATACTTATTTTCAAAACTAACGAATCGTGCGCATTTTTAAAGATAGCCTGAGGGATACTACAGATTTTTCAAAGGGCATATCTTTTCTTTAAAACCCCGTAGCCCCTAATTTTCTAAAAACCACGATTCGTACTTTTTTCTTTTTTTCAAACAACAAAATGTATGACTCGTAATTAGTATGTATTCTCTAGTTGTGCGTTTACTAAACATTCACCGTTATATTTGTGTTGTATTCATCGCATTGCATGTTCATACATATATTTGTTAGCTAATATGAAACTCTACCTGTTAGGACACCAGCACCATTACCGATGATGCGCATTTTCCACGTACACTTATTTGCCGGCTCACACATATCATCATCGGTAATTGCCATGTCACGTACACTTTAGAACATATTATCTTTTATTGATATAATCAGCTAAATGTTAGTCCAATATAATATTGTGTAATTACTCTCATGTGCTAGTTAGACATTTCATTTAGTACTTAGACACTTCTTGCATTTACATATTCATATTATCATGCAGTATTCTAGGGCTTATGCCGATACTTATTATTTATTTACTCATAATTCTTGGGATTTCGGATTTTTAGTGAGATTTCTGGATTTTGGGGAAAACCGCAACAATTTCATAACTTATTATTATTTTAAAAAGCAAAACTGCGGTTTTCTCATGATGTGATATGTGTGCTGTCCACCATGAGTTTTCTCGGTTCTTTAGCAGTATCATATATACCCGATTCGAGGAGGGGGATGCACTGTCTGCGGGTACATGGTGGGCCCGGTATGGTACCTCGGGGCAAGAAGATCGCAGATGATGGCGTTGAGCCCGGCAGGGAAGCACTACCTACCGGTTATTTATGAAGCGGCGGATATCCGGAGGATACCGACCGTTGTCGTGGGATTTGATCATAGCGGTCGATCCGGACAGCCGGAGCCCGAGATATTGAGATTTGAGATATAGAGATACGAGATTGAGATACAGAGATATGAGATATCGAGACTTTGAGATTTACATGCTTTGTGTAAATGCTTGACACTGATTTCTATGGATTTCATTGATGATACTTCAGTTATTTCAGAAGAATTTTACTGAGATAAAAATACATATTTTCTTATATTAGATTATACAGATTTCTTGGTGGATTGTTTCATTCATGATGCATTCATACATCATATACATACATGACATTTTGCTACTTAGTGACACTGACACAAGATCCGAGTACTACATGAATGCATAGCTTATTACCTTATCACTACTAGATGACTAGTGTTATATTAAGTATATCATTATGACCTAGGAGAGCGTCGCGCATGCGATTTCTAACCACAGATATCTTCTACTCACGAGTTGGCAACTCACCTCTGTTGTGCCAAATTTTTCTTACAGGTTTCGATGTACAGGTTTGCTTGGCAGCTTGCTGGAACATCATTTCATTCAGTATGATTTGCTTGGTAGGTTGGTTCACTTGTATCAGGACCGCCGTTGTACTTTTATTATTTCATTTGTATCTAGTAAGCTCTATCAACCAGACTTGTATTACTTGATAAATTTAGAAGACCAGTTGCTTATTCTTTCGACCTTAGAGTTGCGCTTGTACTATTATGGTTTTATGGTGGTTTTGATGGTTTTCTTTGAGTTTTATTCCTCTCCTTTCGGCGTTGTATATTATATTGTTTGCGTGGTTGTGACCGCCAATTGGCGAAGAGCTAGCTCCCGCTTGGTGATGCCTTTTTATTATTGCTTATGTATATATTCATATTTGTACCCGTTTGGGGCCAGTTTTTACAAAGGAGATTCTGCCAAAATTTTTGAGAAATTTGATGTTGTTTTTAAAACATGTTTTCCTTTACCTTTTCTTTTAAATGGTTTAGATTTCTGGACTTCGGCTTACTTATATTACGTTACGCCTTTAGACGTTTCGTAATTTAAGTGCCGGTCACGTTCCGTACCTTCGGGCCGTGACAAAGTTGGTATCAGAGCGCTAGGTTTAGCCCTTGTCTAAGTCTAGGTTGACCTTGGTTGATGGAGTAGGTGACTTAGGTAGAGTGACGTACCGTGGGTATGATCCGCGGCATACTTACGATACGCTACTCTGCTTAAGAAGCCTTAGGATAAACATTTCTTTGCACCGTATTCTATTCGTTCCTTTGATCTATCTTCGTCGATATCGGATGGTGGTTTCTGTTACCACGGTCGCACGGGCAGAGAGAGCTATGGCTAGAATGCGATGACCGTTAGGGTATTGTCTATTCTTGAGGGTTGAAGCATTGTTTAGCGTGCGGATGAAGGGTATTCACATGCTGTCTATACGAAGTTAAAAGGTTCGAACGATTGTCAGAAACCCATTTTTCCAAGTTTAAGGTATTCGGAAGAACATGCAGGTAATTCTATGGACCCTCTAGAAGAATGAAACCCTAACTCGATATAATGACCATGAGAACGCCTTTGAACCTTAGGGTTTGCGGCAGTTCCACGGTGCCATTAGTGAGGCTTGGGTTTTCCCTTCTACGGCTGGTCCGTAGGTGCTGTGGCATGTATTGGATATTTTTAAACTGTACTTGAGTGTTGAGCTCTCGGGGAATTATGGGATTTTGATGAATCGATCGAAAAGTTTAACGTAGTCCGGATATCAGGTGAAGGGATAGATTACGTGGGAGGCTCTAGATATGAGTATAGCAGTTTGTAGCGTCGTCCATACAGCTACGAAGAGACGAGTTCGAATCAGTTGACACCAGAGGAAAGAGGAGCACATTGACGTCGATGTTACGATTTGCGATTTGGTGATTTGAATATCACATTTCCGTTGTTTGGATTCTGGTATTTTGATGATTTCGTTTTATGATCGGTATTTCCTTTGTGTACATTCATTAAACTCTATTTTTGTTTCATATATCATTTGTATAGATGTTGTTTTGTGCATACCCAGTGCACTCAATTTGGTTTTATACATTTTGAGATATTGATTTGATTTCGTGCATATGGGTTGCACATGATTTTGTATACTTCGGCATAGATTTCATGCACTTTTCGTACTGTGATTTCGATTTTGATATTCGGTATATGTTTTCGTACACCATGTGCACTTGATTAAGATTCTTGCACACACTTGGCGTACTTGATGCGATTTTGTGCACACCAGATGCACTAAATCGGGATTGGTGCAGATTAGATGCACCTGATATTGTTGTCATGCACGCCCGTTGCACTTGATAGATGTTTTTTGTGCACACCCGTTGCACTCAGTTTTGTTTCTGTGCATATTCATGGTTTCTGTATTTGGTTTCGATTTCAGTACGCACCGGACGCACATGATAATTTTTTATGCTGTGATTGGGATTGATTTCATTTAGAGCAGTATGTTTTTATAATAATTACTATTTGGTTTAGTAACAAGGCGGGACGTGTATGTTAAATAAAAGATATATATGTATAGCTATTTTTTTAAAAATGAACATCCGCTACTTGTGCCGTGTTTCGCGCATCGCACGGTGACTTGGGAAAAGGTTTTGCATGGAATTCTTTTCAGATGTTTGGACGGTTTTATAACTATGCATATCATATATATGTTTAAGTTTTGAGTATATCATGTTGGTTTTTGTATTGGACTTTGACATTGTGTTTTCACTATAACTCCGATGATTGCGTTATGCTTGACGGAGTTTTGATTTTGAGTTATGTACTTATTTTTCATATGCATGCATTGCGCTAAGATGTGTTTTATGTGTTGATGATTTCGGAGCCCCGACGATGTGAGTGTTTTGCTAAAAGTTTTAGTATTTGGGGGGAGTTTTAATCTAAATTCGGGAACCAAATTTCTTTAAGGGGGGAAGATTGTTACATTTTAAAAATAAATAAATAAATAATTAAATAAATAAATCCTTTAGGTGAATTTTCTGATAATCGGTAAAATAAACCGTATTTTCCGTAAAATTCAACTATAATTATTTTTCTATATAGATTTAAATACGCCTATTTTATCTATGTAATTGCTAGTATTTGGTATTTATTTCGTCACTTAAAAATTATTAGTTTACTTAAATATTTTTCCTTAATTAATTATTTCTAATATTAATATAAGATTTTAATTATACATTAAATTAGTGCAAATTACAAATTAGAAATGGGTTAATTTTACAAATTGAGCCATGACATAGTGGAATCTAGTTTGTAGCATGCTCTTCTCTTCTTGAATTGTCTTCAAAATTCTAGAGATTTCTAGGAAAATGTTAAATTGAAAAATTTAATAATTAAGGGTTTAAGTGAAAAGATGCAATTATTAATGATGTTTCTACACAATTCCACCCATTCACACCTCACTCTCTCTCCTTCCCTCATTTGGCCGAGCCTCTCCCATGCTGCCCA
Organism: Agapanthus africanus; assembly: GCA_030015575.1. Lineage (NCBI taxonomy): Eukaryota > Viridiplantae > Streptophyta > Magnoliopsida > Asparagales > Amaryllidaceae > Agapanthus > Agapanthus africanus. The sequence continues at coordinate 680,241,380 of JASDDO010000019.1, forward strand.
CATTTTCCCCCCTCTCATTTTCTCTCAAAAATTCATCATTTTTACCTCAAAAATCCATATAAAAACATCATTAATCTCCTAATCTAAATCCTACCCATTATTCCTTGACTAATATATCTTGGATTCATGAAGCAAGAAGCCATTTTGGAGGCTAAAATTTTCATTGCTAGATCTTTAATTTTGTGAGGTATAAATCTTAAAGCTATTGTGAAATTGTTGTATAAATTTCTTAAATTTAGCATATTTAAGTGTTAATTTTGTGCTTGTTGTTAATTTGAAAATTCAAGATTTGGGTTTGTGATCGAGTCATGATTTTTATCAATTATTCATGGTGTTAATAAGGAGATTAACATGTTAATGGAATCCAAAAACTAATCTAGTTACTAGTTGCTAATTATTAGTTTAAAATTATGCTAATTATGCTAATTTTGCTAACTAGGTTTTTAGAAAGTGATTAAATAATTGGGAATAAAATATAATTAGGGTTTCATGACATTATTAACATTTTAAATTGTAGTTTAATACTTTAGCTCATGCAAAACCAAGCTTAGATGTTGAATTGTGAATTTTGCTTTAAAAAGTGTTAGAAATTTGATATTTTTGCAAACTAGAATTTTGGATTTAATACAAATTGATGAGATTAAATTATGGTGATGGTTTGTATGACTTAGTTATGATATTTAGTGGATATTATAGCCATTAGTTTTGTTAAAACATCAAGTTTCGAATTAAAACGAAAATTAAGTGCTTTCTAGGTTTTCGGAAATAAATCGATTTGATTTATTTTGAGGTTTTGATGAGTTGCAATCTATTTCATATTATAATTTGTCATTTGTGAAACCAAGATTGGTGTGTTTGGGTTTTTCTCGAACAATCGGCGTTTGTACGCCGATATCGAGGGTTATTTGGTTCTTTTGCATAAGCGGGTCATAGGTTTTAACCTATGCGCGTTTCGTGCGCCATTTTGGTTTTGTCCACGATTTCGGTTTACGATATTATATATGTTTGCGTTTAGGTACCCCTCACACGGACTTCGGATGATGAAGAAGAGGATGGGGGCATCGACTTCGGCAGACAAGGACCAGGTGAGTAGATGTATATCTACGGGGGAAGTCGGGTGGATGGCGTATAGCACCCTCACAAACGTAGAATAAACATATTACATATTATTATTAGGAAATCGAACGTGACCTTAGATTCTTGGCGAGTAGGGTACTATTGAAGACTTTAAGTTGGATAAGACTGATTTAGAAAGACTTAACCAGAGGATGATTGCCTTGGAGGGAATTCGTAGGTTTCATGTAGACACGCATACGCACACACATAAACCTGACTTGGTGTGTGTGTGTGTGTGTAGGAATGTGTGTAGGTATATATATATATATATATATATATATATATATATATATATATATATATAGCATATACACGTGATATGAGGATGTTATGCAATACCTGGGGATAAGTCGGTATTACCGGGCATGTTGCCGTGAGATATTGGATATACGATCGAGTTATGAGATGAGACGTATTATGATATTAGAGGATTGTTGGGAAATGAGAAAATGTATTTTTATATATAAACGATAATAGGTGATGATGACATTGAAATGTACGAGACTCTAGAATAGAACCCGGATTGTAATATGTGACTTAATCAGGATATGATATATGACGTGATATTTTAGTGGATAATTTGACGATGTATATTTACACAAACAATGATATATGTTTTATGATATTGGGATGTATTCGATTATAGTACAGTACCCTTGATCATGATATTGTTTGATGATGATAGTATACGAATGATGATGTATACATATGATAGTTGACCCGTACCCCGATTTTGGGAAGCCATACGATGGATTTTACCCTACAAGGCATAGATGTGATGATTGATCCGCACTCTTGACTCAAGGAAGTCGTACTACGTAGGTGACGCTATTGAGGCTGGATCGCCGACTACTAGAGATATCAACTCAGTGTTTAGGAGGATTCTTCTTACCTTTCGACTAGTTTCTTTAGTTAGTCCCTTAGCTGGTTAGGTAGATATTAGTTTAGCCTCGAGTCATACTTATTTTCAAAACTAATGAATCGTGTGCATTTTTAAAGATAGCCTGAGGGATAATACGGATTTTTCAAAGGACATATCTTTTCTTAAAAACCCCGTAACCCCGAATTTTCTAAAAACCATGATTCATACTTCTTTTTTTTCAAACAACAAAATGTATGACACGTAATTAGCATGTATTCTCTAGTTGTGCGTTTACTACAAATTCACTGTTATATTTGTGTTGTATTCATCGCATTGCATGTTCATACATATATTTTTTTAGCTAATATGAAACTCTGCCTGTTAGGACACCAGCACCATTACCGATGATGCGCATGTTCCACGTACACTTATTTGCCGGCTCACACACATCGTCATCGGTAATTGCCATGTCATGTACACTTTTGAACATATTATCTTTTATTGATATAATCAGCTAAATGCTAGTCCATTATAATATTGTGTGATTACTCTCATGTGTTAGTTAGACATTTCATTTAGTACTTAGACATTTCATACATTTACATATTCATATTATCATACAGTATTGTGGGGTTTATGCCGATACTTATTATTTATTTACTCATGATTCTTGGGATTTCGGATTTTCTGTGAGATTTCTGGATTTTGGGGAAAACCGCAACAGTTTCATAACTTATTATTATTTTAAAAAGAAAAAACTGCGGTTTTCTCATGATGTGATGTGTGTGCTGTCCACCATGAGTTTTCTCGGTTTTTGAGCAGTATCATATACCCGATTCAAGGAGGGGGATGCACCGTCTGCGGGTACATGGTGGGCCCGGTATGGTACCTCGGGGCAAGAAGATCGCAGATGATGGCGTTGAGCCCGGCAGGAGAGCACTACCTACCGGTTATTTGTGACGTGGCGGATATTCGGAGGATACCGACCGTAGTCGTGGGATTTGATGATAGGGGTCGATCAGGACGGCCGGAGCCCGAGATATTGAGATTTGAGATATAGAGATACGAGATTGAGATACAGAGATATGAGATATCGAGACTTTGAGATTTACATGCTTTGTGTCGATTCTTGACACGAATTTCCATGGATTTCATTGATGATACTTGATTGATTCTTTTTAGGATGTGTGTATCAAATGATCCCCGGCAACGGCGCCATTTGATTGATTCTTTTTAGGATGTGTATCAAATGATCCCCGGCAACAGAGCCATTTGATTGATACAAAATTCTCGTTGTGTGTGTAACTCGAATAAGTTTCTTTGTGTCGGTATTTAGAAAATGAATAGAATTCACAATCAAAGAATTATTTGACCGCAATCAACTACGGTGTCGGATGTAGATCGTTAGCGAGTGTGGATCGTCCACAGGGATTGTGCGATTCGTTTGTAATTTTGATTTGTTTGAATTGAAAAGTAAATAGAAAAGAAAAGAAAACATGATTCAAGATTTTTATCGATGAGTTTCAAGTATCACTATTCTAATCAAGAATCAAGAAAATGATAAACATCGAGAATCGAGTTTTGGTAGAATTCCAATCACTTTAGGGTTTCAAGATTTGAAGTAAAGCTCGTAGGAATCGAGTAAATTGTAGATGTGATGAAGATTCAAGATTACGATTTCTTATCTAGTAACAAATTGATGCTAAATCGATGTTGAATTCATCGAGGATCAAGGATCTTGCGAGGAATTAGGGTTCCTCATCCTATCCTTTGTCCTTTCGATGAATAACATTCACTAGATAGCTTCTTGAAAGTCAGATGATCAATTGTCGATCTCTAGATCCTGCGAAAGGAATCAAGAACACATTCGCATCGATCTAGATCAGCGATCAATCGATTTTCAAGAATTTACAATTGTTTAAGACTTAAGGAAACGTTTAACAATTTATCAACATCATCATTTTACAATTATTTCAATTCCTCCACGAGCGGAGTTTTATTCAAGCATCATCACAAAGTACATATTCAAGAATCGAAATGAATCATAATGCTTGAATTAAAAATAAGCAAGTTAAAGAATCTTCACCTTTATTACATCAACAAGTAGTTACAACTCTCAAGATTTGCAAGAGGTAGGAACTTCGCTCGTCAAATCTTGCATCGCTCGGCTTCTTGAGTCTTGGATCGCTTCGATCTCATGCTCCGTTGAATACCGGCTTTGCTTCTAAAGGATGTTTGAAGACTTGCTTTGCTTGAACTCTATGGATCTTGAATTGGGTATTTCTAGATTGGATTAGGGTTAGGGTTTGGAGGTGGCAAGAATGTGGGTATATGAAGAACTAGGGTTTCTCAACAATCAACAACTAATGATCAACCCACAAATGATTGATTTACAATATATGAGTCTAAGATTCTTTTTAGAAGTGAGCCTAGGGGTCTATTTATAGGTTTCCCAAACCCTAGGTCTAGGTTTTTGAATTTGCAATTCCCTCCAAAAGTTTGTTGTAAGTTAGTTAGGAGCTTAGCTTAGACTTTAAGCTAGGAATGTTTAGCTTAGAAACCCTAAGTTTACTGAATTGGCAGAAGCTTCAGGAGTATTCTGGAACTTGCAATAGTTTTATGAGATGTAGGAGCTGAGGGGAGCTGATTGAATGATTTTTGTGATGTGTCGTTTGAGAAAATAGAATAGAAATCACAACCAAAAATATTTTGACCGCAATCAATAACGGTGTCGATTGTAGTGCGTTAGTAAGTGTGGATCGTCCACAGGGAAAGTGTAATCGTTCGTCTTTTGAATTAGATGAGTCGAAACTGTAAAGAAAAGAAAACAAACAATTCAAGATTTGTATTTGAAGTTCAAGAATTAGAAAATCTAGATCTAATAACAAGAAAAAGATAGAATCAAGAATTGAGAGTTTGATGATTTTTCCACCCAAATATCAAGAATCGAAATGAGGCTCGTAGGAATCAATCGGATCTATAGATGTGATGTAATCTTACAATTACGTATTCTTATCCTTCGATGAATTGATACTAGATCGATGATGATCGATCGAGAATTAGGGATTTCTTATGAAACTAGGGTTTCATCTTATCCCTTGTTCTTTCGTCGATATCATTCACGTTCTAGCCTCTAGTAAATTCAAGAAACGATCGTAGATCCCTAATTTCGAGCGATCACAATCAAGAAAGCATCGCAACGAAACTAGGTCATCGATTCTTGAACTTGCTAGGGTTTACAAAGCTCGTAGGACTCAAGAATCGTATAAAGATTTGTTACATCATCATTCTATTAATCGTCTCGACTCCTTAACGAGCGGAGTTTTACTCAAACATCACAACAAGTACCACAATCACAAATTGAGATCGAATCATGATGCAAGAATTTAAAGAAAGCAAGATAAAAGAATTTCACTTATATTTATATCAACAATTTCGTTACAATCGCTCAAGAACTACAAGAGGAAGAACTCGATCGTCGATTTGGCTTCGCTCTTCCCCGTGAGTCGCGGATCGGCTTGGATCACTTGCCCGATTGAAGATCGGCTCGGCTCCTAAAAGGTTGAAGACTTCTTGCTTGATTGGTACTCGGGATCTTGATTTTGGAGTGGAATTAGGGTTAGGGTTTCGCACAAGTCTTGTCACTAGACTTGTGGAAGAAGATGAAGAATTAGAATGATGAGAGAAGACTAACTATTGATTAATGAACAACCTCAACCCTTATATCTAGGTTCCTATTTATAGCCATCAAAACCCTAGATCTAGGATTTGAATTTTAAGTTTCCCTCCAAAAGTTTGTTAGATGAAATTTGAATTTCCCTCCAAAAGTTTGTTAGATGAAATTTGAATTTCCCTCCAAAAGGTTGTTGAGGAGAAGCTTCTATATGTGATTAGTTAGGAGGGAGCTTCTAGAAGAGGTTAGTTAGGAGCTTAATTAGGATTAGCTTAATTAATCATCTTTCGCTGATCTGGCAGAAGACTCTGGAGAATTCTGAAATTTGACGTGTCAAAATGAGGTGTAGCCACTGAGAGAAGAATTATGAACCAAAATTGGAATGATGATCTGACTAAACCGCCGCGGAACCGCGGTGCAAGCCGGCTCCCGCCGCGGTTCCGCGGCGCTTTAGAGGCTTTAGGGCTTGAAACTTTTGGTGATGATTTGGGCTGACTTGTGGGCCTTTCTTTGATATGTTGATTTTTATATTTCCTTTTGAATTGCTACCAGATCCGAAATCATTGAGTTGGCGTATTTTTGATCCTCTCTTTGGCTTTTGTTCCTGCAAATTCTCGAGACAAGTGTTGCGCAATATAGGGTTGATGCTATGCCATAAAATACAGTCAATTTCTCTTAAAGTGCCGGTTTAAAAGTCTAACACATGCAATCTGATATTTTACGACTGATTTGCTAATATGTGAAATATGAATACCGAACACTTCTAAATGAGTGCAAATGATAGGGAAATTGCCGGTTAAAAGATGCAATATTTTCGACTGATCAAATTCCCCCAAACTTATTTTCGATCGTCTCGAGCGAATTGTTTTATTAAAAAGAGAAGGAGAAAATAAAGAAAGAGAAAAACTAACTAGCACACTTTCGTAGGCAACACGATTGCACTGAGCACGTGCAACAAGCCTTTAAACCTCTAGGTGTCCCTAGTAGGAGGAGTGTTGTCTCCTGAGGGTTTTCAGCGGATTGCACCGACAAAATCCAATAATAAAAGAAAGATCATGAATATTACATTTAAAGAAAAGAATTGTAAAAGAAAGAATTTGAAAATTAGGGTTTCCAACTAAGCTAGCTTTTCGGTTGTTATTAGCCCTATCTTAATAGTCATGAAAAGATGTTAGAAATCACGTCCTCCCTCAATAAAACATCGTCTTTATTCTTCATTCCTATCTTTCTTCCAAATATCGATCATATCACCCTGCGTGTGTGTAAGGGACATCCCTACACCTGGAGAATTCAATTCAAGCTATCATACTCTTGCCCATCAGCCTCAGTACTTTTTAATTAATGAATATTTGGATGTGCTCACACACTTTCATGCGACCGTTAATACTTCTTGAGGTACTAACCGACCGATTACTCATGTGCTTGCTTATTTGGTGTATTTTCCTCGTCTTGCACCACCTCAGGCATAGCAGTGACTCCCAGACCAGTTGGCCTTAGGGCACTAGGTGAAGAGGCACCCTCGCTATATATTTTTTATTGCCCTTGGTGATAACAAAACCAGTGTCCATTTTTCTCACCACTTTATATTTTTTATTCAATTTTTTTTATTTCCTTCATACATCGGCTTTAAGACAAGAGCATTTTAAGGTATCCTCTACTATCCCAGGCTTCAAGACGTGTGTAAGTGCGAATAGCAGGGTATCAACGTTCAAAATGTTTGGCTTCTAGAATAGAAACTATTTTTCAGACTTATTTTTATCCTCAGATTAGTGACGTCTTTCATCTTACTAACCCTTGGGACAACGGCTCATAACTACTTATTACTAGTTCGTATAAGAAAACTTCTAATTTTCTTAGTTTTCTTAAACTTTTTCTAATCTCATGGATGTAATTGTTCACTATCTGAACTTTTATTATCTTATTTATGTACAAAAATCTTTTTATCTTTTAGAAATTTTTTAAATTTTTTATAGTTTTTCAAAAATGTTTTGTGCTTATGCAAATGATGATGCAAATGATGCGAAAATAAGCACAAACCTCCCCCAAACTTGTTTTCAACAGTGTCCTCACTATTGCCTTCTACTAAATCTGAAAAACCTATAAGTTTGGGAGGAATTTATTAGTGGGGGCAAAATATTTAAGTGAAGAACCTCCTCCAAACTTATTTTTGGCTCAAAATTTTGTAAAAATTTTCTTTTCAGGAGCCAGAAAAAGTGCCCCCCCAAACTTGAATTATGCAATGTTAAGCTTTGAAAATCATATGAGGGGGTCAAAAATCAGTGGTCGATGCCAAGCTTTGCAAAGACCGAATGTTAACACCAACCATTCAAAAATTTTATCAATGCAGTGCTCTGGTTGGAAGAAGAAGTGGGGAAAGGTTAAGTGGTGGAATAGAATGTGTGTGTGTCTCATTTTGGAGAGACGATGCAGTGAATGTGATGGATTGCCCGCATTCTTTTTACAGTTCAAAAGAAAGGGTGGAGGTTCAATTTCAGTGAGTGGGACATGATTCATCTCAACACCCGTGTTATTCAAAAATGCGAGTTCATCAGCGAAGATCTCCTCAAAAGTTCCATCAATACCCCGGTGAATAATGTCATCACAAAGTACGGGGTGATCTTCAGACTCTAAGAACAGTTCATAATCCGTGTTAATTGTTGACCTGGACATCTCGGTGGAAGAGTCCGTATATGTATGTTACATAGTTGGGTCAAACAATAACATATGAAAAGAGTCAAGATCGGTATCAGGAGGATCATCAAATTCGCTGCTGTCGACATCCATTAAGTCGACAGAACAGACCTGAGCAGTAGGTTCGGAGGGTACACTTCCCAACTTGTAAATGTTCAGCTCATTGACCTATTCCCGAAAGATAGGGTCATAGAACCGTTACGACAGTTGATGATAGCGTTGGAAGTGGCCAAAAAGGGGCGACCTAAAATCACCGGAATTTGATTCCGTGGGTTTGCTACAGGCTGTGTATCAATTACAATAAAGTCCACAGGGAATATAAATTCCCCGATTTTTATTAACACATCTTCCAGTTCACCCCTAGGTTTGGTGATTGATCGGTCAGCCATCTGGAGAGTGCAATTGGTTGGTTTCAACTCTCCGATACCTAGTTGCTCATGGACTGAGTATGGAAGCAAGTTAACACTAGCGCCAAGGTCTAGTAGAGCACGGTTAATGTGTTTTTCCCCAATAGAAATGGAAATAGTAGGATAGCCAGGATCCTTACGTTTCCTCGGTAATTGTTGGGGAAAGGCTGTGTCTACTGTTTTTGCCATGAATATCTTCTTGGGCACTTGAGTCTTCCTCTTCCTAGTGCACAAGTTCTTAAGAGTTTTCGCATAGGACGGAACTTGTTGGATGGCATCTAGGAGAGGGATGTTGATGTTAACTTGCTTAAAAATGTCCATAATCTTCTCCATATGTGGACTCGGTGTGTTTGCCCTTAACCGATTAGGATAAGGTGCTTTAGCAATAAGCGCTGGGTCCATCATAGGAGAAGGAAGTGGGGGTAGACGTGATCCCAAAAGAGGAGTAGGGATCGTCTGTGGAGAACTAGAAGAGATGGGCTGAGGTGGCGAGCCTTTTGGGAAACAAAGAATAGGCTCGCAAGAAGGTGGTGGGGTAGAAGAACTGGGGTCAGAATTAGGAGTGTGTGTGTGAGGAAAGGTCTCAGCCGGGATGTCATGGATAGATTTATCAGTATCATCCAACTCTTCCCCAACGTGAGTGTCAAGCACTCTTCCAGATCTCAACGTGATTGCATCCACAGGATGTGAATAGCCAGGATTGGGTAAAGGTTGAGCTGGAAGTTTCCCTTTCTCTCTTGCACTCATTTCGGCTTTTAATCGTGCAATTTCTTCTTCCATCGATTTAATACACTCGCTGTGGGACGCAGAGTTTTTCTCAATTTTATCGACAGAAGACTTTATTTCAGCCGATACTTGCATGAGATTTGTTAGAAGCAAGTTTATGAATGAAGAGGATTCATCAGTCCCGGTCAACTGCAAAGGACTAGACGGTGCAAAAGTGTTGGCCGGATTTTGGAAGTTTTGTGATTGAAAGGGGTGCTGACTCAATTGTGGTTGCTGTTGTGGTGGAGGAGCCCTTTGGAAATTGTGTTGGGTTGGAACCGTGTTTTGAAATTGGGATTGGTTCCAAGCAAAGTTAGGGTGATTCCTCCAACCTTGATCATATGTGGAGGAAGATGGATCGTTTATAGGTCTTTGAAATGCGTCATTGGTATGCTCATGACCTTGAAACGGACATTCTTCCGTCTAGTGAGACGGATCAGAACAACAGCCACATACAGTTTTGGAGAGTGACATTTGATTTAGGGTGGCGGCTAAAAATTTGTTTTCCATAGCATCAAATTTCTTGTGTAAAGCTGAAATTTCAGCTCTAATTCCTATGGAAATATCATTGCCATCCCTAGATGATTGACACACACCCTCCCACTATAAAGATTTTTCAGCGAAATCTTCTAGAAATTTCCAGGCTTCCCCATCATCCTTAGTCATAAAGTTGCCTTGACACATGGATTCAAGGGTCTGTCTTGTGTAAGGAGTAATTCCCTCATATATGATACGGCACAGTTCCCATCTCGGGATGCCATGATGTGGACATTGGACTAACAGATCCTTGAAACGTTCAAGACATTTCGAAAATGTTTCATTTGGAAGCTGGGTGAATTGATAGATTTCGCTACGGACTCGAGCTGTCTTTTGATGTGGGTAGAATTTCTTAAGAAATGCTTTGACGAATTCGTCCCAATTTGAAATGGAATGTGCGGTAGTGTTATATAGCCACTTCTCGGCTAAATCGCACAAGGTAAATGGGAGAAGACGAAGACGCAAAGCGTCCACAGACAACTGTGAGGTACCCATCATTGCGCATACATTTTAAAATTTCGTGATAAACACGTATCGTCCTCAGACTCGAGACCGTGGAATTTGGGTAAAAGGTTGATGTATTGGGGTTTTATTTGAAAATTTTCCCCGTTGGCTGGTGGAGTGGAAAGACAGGTGGAAAGTGGGCCTCGTGTTGGGTAGCACCTCTCTTGGAGAGAGATGCGAGCTGGATTCTGCGCACCAACGGACGGTGGCAGGGTAGTGGTAAAGAAGTTCGATGGAGACGGATCCATCGATGTGGGTGTGGTGGTGGGTAAAGAAAAGGTAAATTTAGAAATACCGACTTTAGGGTCGATCGAAAAGACGCGGACTAACAGGCACTAGAATCCCGTTGTCCAGCCTATCTTGTACTTAAAAAAAGGGTTAATACAAGTGGCGGCGCAGATTTATAATTAGGGGAATGATGAATGAATGCGGTGTTTGTTTTGAAAAGTGGACGGATTTTTGAAAAAATGATGCAACACAACAAATGCAACAAGTAATACCCTAAAATCTAGTGGTCACCTAGGTCCGGCTCTAGACCGCTCCTAACTGCCAAAAGACAAGTCGCAGAATAGAATCCTCCACTGCCACTTTGTCCCCCTGTGGCCAGGTAAGTGCCAGGTAAATGGGAAGGTACTCCACTATGTAAGTAGTGTGCCTAATTAATAACCACTAGCCTTCGACACACTTTCCTTAGACACCACAAGAAAACGCGGATAAGCAATGAATTACCCACGGCCTTCTTCTGTCCTAAGTGAGCGCGACGGTCCTTAGAGTCATCTCTAGAATTCTTTTAATTAATGAGGGTAAATGCGGATGCAGGTTTGTGATTTTTGGGGCTTAGGAAGGGTAATGAACTCCCCACCTAATCTGGATTTGGTCGTGCCCCTTAATTTCCGTATTAATTATGCAAACAACCAAAAATCAAAACACGCACAAATTTTATTTTGCTTTTTGCGCGCTGCGAATATTTGCAAAGAAACCTGCACAAAATTGTTATTGGAGCTAAAAAGAGGAGAGAGGAGAAGGTAAGAAATCACCTGAAAGAATTTTTTTTCAGAGAACCCTCAAAGATACGGCGGTTCCGCCGCAATAGGCTCCTAATACCACCCTTCTGCGGTCGAACAGTGGGAACACTGCACAAAATTTCTTGAGACTGCTACTGTTCAGCCCCTTAACCCTCTGGAATTTTCAGAAATTTTTTTATCCTGCTCCAATGATCCCAGATTTCCTTGCAATCAAATCACAAAACACGTATTAGGGTTTGTGCGAGTTTAGATCTAAAAATTATAATGGAATAAATTTTTCAACTCAAATTTCAAAATACGAACAATTAGCCCACTATCCCCGGCAAAGGCGCCATTTGATTGAATGATTTTTGTGATGTGTCGTTTGAGAAAATAGAATAGAAATCACAACCAAAAATATTTTGACCGTAATCAATAACGGTGCCGATTGTAGCGCGTTAGTAAGTGCGGATCGTCCACAGGGAAAGTGTAATCGTTCGTCTTTTTAATTAGATGAGTCGAAACTTTAAAGAAAAGAAAACAAACAATTCAAGATTTGTATTTGAAGTTCAAGAATTAGAAAATCTAGATCTAATAACAAGAAGAAGATAGAATCAAGAATTGAGAGTTTGATGATTTTTCCACCCAAATATCAAGAATCGAAATGAGCCTCGTAGGAATCAATCGGATCTATAGATGTGATGTAATCTTACAATTACGTATTCTTATCCTTCGATGAATTGATACTAGATCGATGATGATCGATCGAGAATTAGGGATTTCTTATGAAACTAGGGTTTCATCTTATCCCTTGTTCTTTCGTCGATATCATTCACATTCTAGCCTCTAGTAAATTCAAGAAACGATCGTAGATCCCTAATTTCGAGCGATCACAATCAAGAAAGTATCGCAACCAAACTAGGTCATCGATTCTTGAACTTGCTAGGGTTTACAAAGCTCGTAGGACTCAAGAATCGTATTAAGATTTGTTACATCATCATTCTATTGATCGTCTCGACTCCTTAACGAGCGGAGTTTTACTCAAACATCACAACAAGTACCACAATCACAAATTGAGATCGAATCATGATGCAAGAATTTAAAGAAAGCAAGATAAAAGAATTTCACCTTTTATTTATATCCACAATTTCGTTACAATCGCTCAAGAACTACAAGAGGAAGAACTCGATCGTCGATTTGGCTTCGCTCGTCCCCGTGAGTCGCGGATCGGCTTGGATCACTTGCCCGATTGAAGATCGGCTCGGCTCCTAAAAGGTTGAAGATTTTTTACTTGATTGGTACTCGGGATCTTGAATTTGGAGTGGAATTAGGGTTAGGGTTTCGCACAAGTCTTGTCACTAGACTTGTGGAAGAAGATGAAGAATTAGAATGATGAGAGAAGACTAACTAATGATTAATGAACAACCTCAACCCTTAGATCTAGGTTCCTATTTATAGCCATCAAAACCCTAGATCTAGGATTTGAATTTTAAGTTTCCCTCCATAAGTTTGTTAGATGAAATTTGAATTTCCCTCCAAAAGTTTGTTAGATGAAATTTGAATTTCCTTCCAAAAGGTTGTTGAGGAGAAGCTTCTAGATGTGATTAGTTAGGAGGGAGCTTCTAGAAGAGGTTAGTTAGGAGCTTAATTAGGATTAGCTTAATTAATCATCTTTTGCTGATCTGGCAGAATACTCTGGAGAATTCTGGAATTTGACGTGTCAAAATGAGGTGTAGCCACTGAGAGAAGAATTATGCACCAAAATTGGAATGATGATCTGACCAAACCGCCGCGGAACCGCTGCGCAAGCCGGCTCCCGCCGTGGTTCCGCGGCGCTTTAGAGGCTTTAGGGCTTGAAACTTTTGGTGATGATTTGGGCTGACTTGTGGGCCTTTTTTTGATATGTTGATTTTTATATTTCCTTTTGAATTGCTACCAGATCCGAAATCATTGAGTTGGCGTATTTTTGATCCTCTCTTTAGCTTTTGTTCATGCAAATTCTCGAGACAAGTGTTGCGCAATATAGGGTTGATGCTATGCCATAAAATACAGTCAATTTCTTTTAAAGTGCCGGTTTAAAAGTCTAACACATGCAATCTGATATTTTACGACTGATTTGCTAATATGTGAAATATGAATACCGAACACTTCTAAATGAGTGCAAATGATAGGGAAATTGGCGGTTAAAAGATGCAATATTTTTGACTGATCAGGAGCATAACAGAGCAAAGCAAAGATGATGAGGTGGCATAGCCCCGCGGTTCCGCGGCGCAAGGCGGCTTTGGCCACGGAACCGCGGCCATATGGTGGCCTTAGGGCTTCATGCTTCTGCTGTGGACTCTTGATGACTTTTTGGTATTTTTATGATATGTTAAATCTCTGAATACTTCTTAGATCATTGCCAGATTCTAAATCGTTGAGTTGGCGTATTCTTTAGCAGTCTTTGTTTTGTAAATTGACCATTCTTCTGGATTTTCCTGCACAAACTTCGGAACACAAGTTGCGATATATAGGAATGATGCCAGGCTATGAAATGCAGTCAATTTCCTTTATAGTGCCGGTTTTAGAGTCTAACACATTCAATCTGATATTTAAAGACTGATTTGCTAATATGTGCGATATGAATGCCGAACACTTCTAGATGAGTGCAAATGATAGGGAAATTGCCGGTTAAAAGATGCCGTATTTTCGACTGATCAATACTTCAGTTATTTCAAAAGAATTTTACTGAGATAAAAATACATATTTTCTTATATTAGATTATCCAGATTTCTTGGTGGATTGTTTCATTCATGATGCATTCATACATTATATACATACATGACATTTTGCTACTTAGTGACACTGACACAAGCACCGAGTACTACATGTATGCATAGCTTATTACCCTATCACTACTAGATGACTAGTGTTATATTAAGTATATTATTATGACCTACGAGAGCGTCGTGCATGCGATTTCTAACCGCAGATGTTTTCTACTCACGAGTTGGCAACTCACCCCGTTATGCCGAATTTTTCTTACAGGTTTCTATATATAAGTTTCCTTGGCAACTTGCTGGCACATCATTTCATTCAGGGCGATTTGCTTGGTAGGTTGGTTCACTTGTATTAGGACTATCGTTGTACTTTTATTATTTCATTTGTATCTAGTAAGCTCCATCAACCTAACTTATATTGCTTGATAAATTTAGAAGACCAGTTTCTTATTCTTTTGACCTTAGAGTCGCGCTTGTACTATTATGGTTTTCTGGTGGTTTTGATGGTTTTCTTTGTTTTGTTCCTCTCCCTTCGGCGTTGTATATTATATTGTTTGCGTGGTTGTGACCGCCAATTGGCGAAAAGCTAGCTCCCGCTTGGGGATGCCTTTTTATTATTGCTTATGTATATATTCTTATTTGTACTCGTTTGGTGCCAGTTTTTACAAAGGAGACTCTGCCGAAATTTTTGAGAAATTTGATGTTGTTTTTAAAACATGTTTTCCTTTACTTCTTTTTTTAAATGGTTTAGATTTCTGGGCTTCGGCTTACTTAGATTACGTTACGCCTTTAGACGTTTCGTAATTTAAGTGCCGGTCACGTTCCGTACCTTCGGGTCGTGACAATCACCCTCTCCAAAGAGAAGTCTTCCAAGACTGATTTGGAAAGGGCTCGCATGACGATTATACTCTATGCTTCTGCTGTTGGCTATAGTTCCCTCAAAGTCAATTATTGGATCGCAGGCACGTGATTGCAATGATTGAGGGAGGATATATACCGGTAGAACAGTCTTACTCGAGATGATAGCATCTGGTTTGCCTTTATCATTGTGTACATGCTTCAGGTGACATTACAGATCACTATTACATGTTGATAGAGCCCATAGGATTCTTGCTTGACTGCCATCTGTATGATGGCGATCATATACGTGGGAGCTGGGCTCTATAAGCACATGCTTAAATGATCCCTAGTCGAGGGAGTTTCGAGACTGGGCATCGATACGCCGAGAGTAGACTAGTGTATACGGATCGAGACCCCGACGAGGGGCGATGGCCAGTCTCACAAGCCATTGGTGTCAGTTGGTTCACCTAAGATAGTATACAGGAGCTCATTGGGTTATGAGTGTTAGTTGTATGTATGCCCTAGAGGCCAGTATTGTACAGATGATGTATATTATATTGGATGCTTGGACATATATAGAGAGGACTTTCTTGCTCGATATGATAGTATGCTATCTGGTTGCTCTTTACTTTAACATGTATACTTGTCTCTTTATACTGTCTTATCGTTACATGTTGGTAAAGCCCTTAGGATATGTACTTGACTACCTGGACTATGATGCGGATCATACTAGTGGGGACATGGTAGTCCATAAGTACATCCTTCAAGGTCCCTAGTCGTGGGTGTATCGAGACGGGGCATCGATATACCAGTGTAGACTAGCGTATACGCTTCTCGACCCATGAGATGGGCGATGGATGATCCCATATCCATTAGTGTTTGACATCAGAGATGGTATACGGGTGCTCAGTGGAGACTGGGTACACTGGACGGACTCGCCGAGAACTCCCAGATGGTATTATACCTCACGTCAGATGGCAGTTCTCTCATGACACTTGTGCAGGTTAGTCTGTAGACCCGAGATCGTCATAGAGTCTTGTGTGATTCCCACTGTGCTTTGATTTCCACCTTGCCACATCCATGAGGGCGTGCAAAACGGTGGTTTTTGGGTACAGTCCCGAGTCACATGGAGGCAATAAGCGATAGGAAGGGTTTCGTCTCTCCCGGTATTGGGGGTTGATGTAGCGCTGTGCTCGATTGGCCGTAACAGGGAAGTCCCTGGCCAGAGCTGATTTAGAGATTCACTGGTAAGTGTTACCAGAAGTTTCTCGACCCGTTATGAGCCTCACATCGGCACGACTTATCGGTTATTAGGGTCTGACGTTTACCACCCCTAGACTTGATATGCGACATATCAGACGAGGAGACCGGACTGTACGGGAAGTGTTACCGGCAGGCTTTTACAGGAGTTGGAGCGGGCTTGCTTGCTGATCTTCTGATCGCTCAATACCCGGGTAGCCGTTACGTCCAGCTAGTACCGCTGACGGCTTGTGGGTGCTTGATGTGATCATCACCTACTGCCGGCGTATTGATGAGTCTTTAGAGTCCTACATAGAGGTTTTACAGGCTCAGAAAAAACGAAATAGGAGCACGTATATGATATGTGCAGGACCTAGAATAATGCATGTATGTGATACCGTATTCTATTCTCGTGACTTTATGTATCAGTCGGTTATATATGATATAGCCGGGTTATCGAATCTAGTGTTGATTCGATAAGTCGATACATTGGATGTTAGTCGGTTATATGAGATATGACCGGATTATTAAATCAAGTGTTGATTTAATAATTAAGTGTATAATTGTATATTAGATATACTAGTTTACATTTACTAACACATGTTCACTTAGGGTTTTTTTCTCTCACATGTACACATCTTTACTATATATATGTTATATATATTAAAATGTGTTATCTTTCTGTATCATGGTTGATGATACATCATCCATGGGTGTATGAGACTTACACTATGCTAATTTTTAGTTTGGGTTTTAATATTTAAAGTAAATACAAAATCAAGTGGAGGATTAGAAAATGCATGAAGCTTGTGGAAGCTTGTGGATGCATTGACTAATTCAACTTGAGTTTGTATTTTACTATGGATATTTATTAACCCAACCACAACAATTAGCCTAGGGTTAAGTCTCTACAAGGGTTAGTATATGATACTCACTCACCATGGTTAGATGACACACTTGATCATTATCCTCTTCTCTTTTCTTTTGTTCATCTTCTTCATTTGTTCAAAAGAGAAAAGCTTGCTAGGGTTTGATCCAAAGTGAGAACTAAAGTGAGAAATAAAAATCGAAAGAGAACCCACTTCCTATTTCTCCATCCTCTACTAGAATAGCACTTTAGTATAGGGTGTTTGCTTCACTAATTCTCAAATTAGTGAAGTAGTAGCTTGAGTCGGAATTCTCTCGACGTAGATCATCTTCGGCCTCGAAGACTTCAAGCAAGGTCACATCTTTCGCTTCGTGAAGCCATGCAAGAGCCCGGGAGAACCTTGATCGCAGCGAAGGGACTTCAACAAGGAGCAAATGAAGTGAAGGACCGATCTACAAAGGTTGTATTTCGTGTTCCCTTAGAAGTAAAGTTGTTTACTTACTATTAGTTTCGCCTAAACTATAGTATACGATCATTGCTTATGGGTTGTTCGGCACATAAAAATTTAATTTTGGCATGGTCGATGCCTTGTAGAGCCTTGTTAGTGTGCTAGTAACCCTACAGTGGTATCAGAGCCTAGCTAGAGTATTAGGCGATGTGTTAACGAAGTTAAAACCCCGATCGAATCCGACAATGTCAAAGTTAACCCCCCTCTCTGTACATTTTTTAAAAACTGTGTATTTTCAGAATTAAAAATACCTAAAAAAAATCAGCAGGTAATTTTAAGGGTTACCATGAAAAACGAGCCCTCAAAGCCACCACGTGGCCGCGGAACCGCGGCACTAAGCCACATTTGCGGCGGTTCCGCGGCAGAGAAGGAGTATTTAGGACGGTTCTTCATGCAGTAATTTCCAGTATCATTTCTGCATCTTTCTAGGTATTTTTATTATGACTCATGTGTTGAGTATTTTTTGGGGTTTATTTTGTAATCATCGATTCGATCAGAGAATTTAATTTTGTTTTGTTATTCCGGATAATTTAGAAAGTATTAAAATGTTTGAACGAATATCATTAACTCGATTTTTCCCGGCACGAAAAACATTCAAGTGTTGAATTTTTCTCGGGTTTAAATCTTTCGGAAGTACGTGCATGTGACGCGATGGACCCTCTAGAAGACAACAAACCATAACTCGATTATGTGACCGTCTTGAACTGCCTTTTGAACCTTAGGGTTTGAGGCAGTACGGCGTGCCATATGTGAGGCGTTGGCTTGACCCTTCTACGGCTGGACCGTTGCTACTGTGACGTATTCTGGAATTTTTTAACTCCGCTCAAGTGTTGAGCTATTTATGGAAATCTTGGGTATTTGATTATTCGATCGGAAAGTTTAATACTGTCTATTTATCTGGAATGTGATACAATATGTGGAATTCATATAGTTAGGCATGAAATGCGAAATATGTGATATTTCGGATTTACGATTTCTAAAGAGATTGTGGATTCCAAATGTTGTAGTTTTACACTTTCTTTTCTGTGACCGTGAGTGTAATATGTGATATCGCCGGTTTCGTTGCTATATGTCAACGACAATTGGAATGCGCATATTTACTTACGTTGATGACATGTGATGTTATGTGTTGCTGGATATGTTATATTGGATCATCGCGTTTTGAATAGCCGGGATTTTTTTATGTGAGATGAGAGTTTTTATTTTCATTCATGTAAAATAAAATGTATGTAATATTCTTTTATTGGGGCACATCCGGGATGAGGCTGATGTCACCTTTTCTATATTATTTATTTTTCCGCACTAGGATAGACCCAAGGAGGAGAGCACAAGTAACCGGGTTCTAGAGTCCAGTAGGAGACCAACTCGAGGAGTCGAGTCCGGGTCTCCTAACTCTAGAATTGGTAGGGTTGCTTGCCACTCTCGTAGGGGTCTAGGGGTGTGGGTTTGGCTATTCATCGCGACCGTGGAATCCGTGTTTTATAGAGGCTCAAAATAAAACACGGACGTCCTAGTATATCCAATATTTCATATGTTTCTTCTGCTGCGATATCTGTGATGTGATCATGTGATGTGATGTGATAAATACTGTATATAGTATATATTATATATTATATAGGCGTTACTTATGTTTTACACCCGTGCTAGCTCTGCCCCGTTCTGCCGTTAGTTACCTAACCTAATGGTGCACGAGGGGACATCGAGGCGAATGCGGATGGCATAAGTGTACGTCGTATTTATTTGTGATGTTTAGGTAACTTAAATGATGGGACTTCATTAATGTGATTAATGAAAGAAAAGAAACCTAAAAGATGTTGTAGAATCAAATTTTTCAAAAAGGGTAGCTACAGTTTTGTTTTGCATAACGATATATATGATATATCCCGCACCTTATTCGATGGGGAAAGAGCCGAGATCCCTTCATCGGGAGTGACCTCTTTAGCAAAACTGGCAGATGCTACAACACTCGGTTTGTTTTTGATTGCTTTTGGAGTTTTGCTCTGCATAGTGATGTATATGATATATCCTGGACCTTATTCGATGAGGAAAGAGCCGAGATCCCTTCACCGGGACTGACCTCTTTAGCAAAACTAATAAAAGCCTCAAAATCACTCCATTTCAAAATTCACATGATTCTACAACGATATCAAGTTCATTACGCAATAGGTTTTCAGAAAAACCTGTCGTAGCCCTCCGTCATTTCAGATAGGAACTGTTTAGTATTCGTGCTGCGTTTGTTGGCCTTTGTCAAGGCGTAGTGTGCGGTAGCTAAATGGTGCTTATATGTCTATGCATATGATGCAGATTGTTTTGGGATAGTCGTACGACCTTGTTGGCCTTTGTCAAGGGTCGTGCGGGTGGGTTTGATTCAATCAAGAAATGACGGGTTGAACTTGACTAGCATCCTATGATTTGTTGGCCTTTGTCAAGGTCATAGGGGTTAGGGGCAAAATATTATCGGGAATTTTAAGTGTTGAGATTTGCAATGAGATTGCATACCTTCTATGAGATAGTTGGATCCCGATACCCACTACGAGTAATTGTTACTCCTGGAAGAGTTTTACACAGGACAATTAGCCGATCAACTAGGTGTCTAGAAAGGTGTCAACGGGGTTACGCCTCTGGGAAAACGAGGTTTACTTTAATTAGGTCCGTGCGAAAGCACGGGGAACCTCCCTCAAAGTACCGACACTGGCCTTGCTGAAAGATTGGCGAAGTTGTAGGGTGTAATTAATCCCGGCTAGTCTTTCCTTTTAGGGTTTGAAGGAAGATTTGATAAAAACAGTGGGAGCCATCCTGATTAGATAAAATAATAACCAATCTGATCTTGCAAGAGTATACGCTAAAGTGTTTTCTTATCTCTCTCTCCAGGTAGCGACCATATCATGCCTTAATCAAGATAATACTATGGATGTATTGACCGAACCCGCATGTTATACTGTGCTGGGGAACATTGGTTCCGTTCTTTCTTATAAGAGTTATAAGACTGAACAAGATTTACGGGAATACCAGGTTCCCATGCCACCCGAATGAAGAAAGTACATGTTGATGCATTTTCTTCGGGTGTGTTCGTTACAGAGAACTGTTTCTCCATTTACTCTACGTCCTGGGTATTAGATACCGGGTCAGGATCCCATATATGTAATCAGTTACATGGGCTTAGGAAAGGTAGGGAACTTGGAGAAGGTGATAAAGACATAAGTGTTGGAAATGGTGCAATTGTTGCAGCTAAAACCGTCGGGGAATATCACCTTGTATTGCCAACTGGTAATACATTGATTCTGAACGAATGCTATTACATGCCGAACCTGATATGCAACATTATATCGGTTTCTTTGTTGAGTAAAGAGGGATATAATTTTGTATTACAGGATAATGTTATGAACATTTTCCTTAACCAAAAGTTGGTTGGATCAGGCACGTTGTGCAATGGAATTTATGTTCTAAATCAATCAACAGTTCTGAGCGTAACAAACACACACAAGAGGAAGAGTTCAGAAATGAACGAATCCGTCTTGTGGTATTGTAGACTGGGTCACATCAATGCGACACGACTAGCTAAGTTGAATAAGGATGGATATTTAAATCCGTTTGAATTTTCATCTTATGACACTTGCCAGTCATGTCTCAAAGGAAAGATGACCAAAACTCCGTTTACGGGACACGGAGAAAGAGTTACCGAACTCTTGGGACTGATACATAGTAATGTATGTGGTCCTATGTCTACACATGCCAGGGATGGTTCTTCATACGTCATTACATTCACTGACGATCTCTCTAGATTCGGATATGTGTTCCTGATGAAACACAAATCAGAAGCTTTTGAGAAATTTAGAGAATATAAACAAGAAGTCGAGAACCAAACCGGGAAAAGCATTAAAATCCTTTGATCTGATCGAGGAGGTGAATACTTGAGCAATGAATTCCTGGACTTCCTAAAAGAGAATGGGATTCTCTCTCAGCTAACTCCTCCATATACACCACAGCACAACGGTGTATCTGAACGGAGGAACCGCACCCTATTAGATATGGTGCGCTCTATGATGAGCACAGCTGAGTTACCTATTTCCTTCTGGAGGTATGCGTTGAAGACAACAGCATACTTATTGAATCAAGTTCCATCTAAATCTGTACCTACAACACCATATGAGATATGGAGTTGGAAGAGACCATGTCTTAAACGAGTTATGATATGGGGTTGTCCGGCCTATGCCAAAAGGTAAAATCCGGACAAACTCGAGGCACGGTCAGTTCTATGTAAGTTTGTGGGATATCCCAAACATTTACATGGATATCTTTTCTACCATACTGAGGAACAAAAAGTGTTTGTTTCTCGACATGCCACCTTTTTAGAAAAGGAATTTCTTGCAAAAGAAATTAGTGGCAACGAGGTAAAACTGGAAGAAATTCCGGCTACACAAAAATCAAACTGAAGATTTAGTGGAACCGGAGGATTCGGTAGTTCCCAACGAACCTCAGCCTCTCCGCCGATCTAGTAGGGTTCCTCACCCACCTGAGAGATACTACGGTCTTCTCATAGATGGTGGAAGCGAGGATTGCATCATGGTTGATGATGACCCAACTAGCTTCGAGCAGACCATCACGAGTGGGGACTCAGTGAAATGGCTGGATGCAATGCGGTCTGAGATGGAATCCATGTACACCAACAAAGTGTGGACTTTGGAAGTTGCTCCTGAAGGGGTAAAACCCATTGGGAGCAAGTGGATCTTCAAGAAAAAACTTGGTGTAGATGGGAAAGTGGAGACTTTCAAAGCTAGACTTATTGCAAAAGGTTTTTGTCAAAGACCAGGTGTGGACTATGATGAAACCTTTTCGCCAGTAGCTATGCTTAAATCCATCCGGATCATGCTTGCCATCGCTGCATATCATGACTACGAAATCTGGCAAATGGATGTTGAGACCGCCTTTCTAAATGATGATTTAGAAGAGTGCGTGTACAAGACTTAGCCAGAGGGACTCGTAGATAGTGTGAGCAGCGGGAAGGTGTGCAAGCTGCTTAAATCCATTTATGGATTAAAGCAAGCATCGCGGAGTTGGAACATCTGCTTTGACGTCGTTATCAAAGAGTTTGATTTCGTCAAAAACGTAGATGAACCTTGTATCTACAAGAAGGTGGCAGAGAGTAAGGTTGTCTTCCTTGTATTGTACGTGGACGGTATACTCTTGATAGGAAATGACATTCCTATGCTGCAATCGGTCAAGCTCTTCTTATCACAAAGATTCTCAATGAAAGATCTTGGTGATGCATCCTGCATATTGGGAATTATGATCTATAGAGATAGATCTAAAAGGATATTGGGATTGTCCCAATCCAGGTACATTGACACCATACTAAAGAGGTTTAGTATGGAAGAGTCCAAACGTGGGTTTTTACCCACGATCTCAGGGCTCACACTCTCCAAAAAGATATCTCCCAAGACTGATTTGGAGAGAGCTCGCATGCAAGGGATACCCTATGCTTCGGCAGTAGGCTCTATCATGTACGCGATGCTATGTACCAGACCCGATGTAGCATACTCACTAAGTGTAGTGAGTAGGTATCAAGCTGATCCTGGAGAGAGTCACTGGACAACTGTGAAGAGCATTCTTAAGTACTTACGAAGGACTAAAGAGATGCTCTTGGTGTATGGTAACGGAGAACTCCAAGTGGAGTCCTTTACCGATTCGAACTTCCAAAGTGATAAGGACGACTCTAAGTCGTAGTCGGGATTTGTCTTTACCCTTTACGGAGGGGCGGTTAGCTGGAAGAGTTCCAAGCAGGAAACAGTGCCAGACTCGACGATGGAAGCTGAATACATCGCTGCCAACGATGCTGCCAAAGAGGCTGTCTGGATCAAGAAGTTCATTACTGAACTTGGAGTGGTTCCATCCATTGAGCATCCAATACCTTTGTATTGCGATAACAATGGAGCGGTGGCTTTGGCCAAGGAACCCAGGTCCCATCAGCTATCCAGGCATATTTTGAGGCTGTATCACCTGATCCGGGAGATAGTTGATCGCCGGGAGATCGAGGTCAGGAGGGTTGACACGAAGAACAACACTGCGGATCCACTCATGAAGGCCATTCCCTGATACAGTTTGAGAGACTCTTCGGGATGCTCGGTATGCGATACTACAGCAGCTGGCCCTAGTGCAAGTGGGAGATTGTTAGTTGTATGTATGCCCCAGAGGCCAGTATTGTACAGATGATGTATATTATATTGGATGCTTGGACATATATAGAGAGGACTTTCTTGCTCGATATAATAGTATACTATCTGGTTGCTCTTTACTTTAACATGTATACTTGTCTCTTTATACTGTCTTATCGTTATATGTTGGTAAAGCCTTTAGGATGTGTACTTGACTACCTGGACTATGATGCGGATCTTACTAGTAGGGATATGGTAGTCCATAAGTGCATCCTTCAAGGTCCCTAGTCATGGGTGTATCGAGACGGGGCATCGATATACCAGTGTAGACTAGCGTATACGCTTCTCGACCCATGAGATGGGCGATGGATGATCCCATATCCATTGGTGTTTGACATCAGAGATGGTATACGGGTGCTCAGTGGAGACTGGGTACACTGGACGGACTCGCCGAGAACTCCCAGATGGTATTATACCTCACGTCAGATGGCAGTTCTCTGGTGACACTTGTGCAGGTTAGTCTGTAGACCCGAGATCATCATAGAGTCTTGTGTGATTCCCACTGTGCTTTGATTTCCACCTTACTACATCCATGAGGGCGTGCAAAACGGTGGTTTTTTGGTACAGTCCCGAGTCACATGGAGGCAATGAGCGATAGGAGGGGTTTCGTCTCTCCCGGTATTGGGGGTTGATGTTGCGCTGTGCTCGATTGGCCGTAACAGGGAAGTCCCTGGCCAGGGCTGATTTAGAGATTCACTGGTAAGTGTTACCAGTAGTTTCTCGACCCGTTATGAGCCTCACATCGGCACGACTTATCGGTTATTGGGGTCTGACGTTTACCACCCCTAGACTTGATATGCGACATATCAGACGAGGAGACCGGACTGTACGGGAAGTGTTACCGGCAGGCTTTTACAGGAGTTGGAGCGGGCTTGCTTGCTGATCTTCTGATCGCTCAATACCCGGGTTGCGGTTACGTCCAGCTAGTACCATTGACGGCTTGTGGGTGCTTGATGTGATAATCACCTACTGCAGGCGTATTGACGAGTCTTTAGAGTCCTACATAGAGGTTTTACTGGTTCAGGCAAAACGAAATAGGAGCACGTATGTCATATGTGCAGGACCGAGAATAATGCGTGTATGTGATACCGTATTCTATTCTCGAGACTTTATGTATCAGTCAGTTACATATGATATAGCCGGGTTATCGATTCAAGTATTGATTCGATAAGTCGATACATTGGATGTTAGTCGGTTATATGAGATATGACCGGATTTTTAAGTCAAGTGTTGATTTAATAATTAAGTGTATAATTGTAGATTATATATACTGGTTTACATTTACTAACACATGTTCACTTAGGGTTTTTTTTCTCACATGTACACATCTTTACTATATATTTGATATATATTAAAATGTGTTATCTTTTCATGGTTGATGCTACATCATCCATGGGTGTATGAGACTTACACTATGCTAATTTTTAGTTTGGGTTTTTAATATTTAAAGTAAATACAAAATCATGTGGAGGATTAGAAAATGCATGAAGCTTGTGGAAGCTTGTGGATGCATTGACTAATTCAACTTGAGTTTGTATTTTACTATGGATATTTATTAACCCAACCACAACGATTAGCCTAGGGTTATGTCTCTACAAGGGTTAGTATATGATACTCACTCACCATGGTTAGATGACACACTTGATCATTATCCTCTTCTCTTTTCTTTTGTTCATCTTCTTCATTTGTTCAAAAGAAAAGCTTGCTAGGGTTTGATCCAAAGTGAGAACTAAAGTGAGAAATAAAAATCGAAAGGGAACCCACTTCCTATTTCTCCATCCTCTACTAGACTAGCACTTTAGTATAGGGTGTTTGCTTCACTAATTCTCAAATTAGTGAAGTAGTAGCTTGAGTCGGAATTCCCTCGACGTAGATCATCTTCAGCCTCGAAGACTTCAAGCAAGGTCGCATCTTTCGCCTCGTGAAGCCATGCAACAGCCCGGGAGAACCTTGATTGCAGCGAAGGGACTTCAAAAAGGAGCAAATGAAGTGAAGGACCGATCTACAAAGGTTGTAATTCCTGTTCCCTTAGAAGTACAGTTGTTTACTTACTATTAGTTTCGCCTAAACTCTAATATACGATCTTGCTTAGGGTTGTTCGGCACATAAAAATTTAATTTTGGCATGGTCGATGCCTTGTAGAGCTTTGTTAGTGTGCCTAGTAACCTTACAATGAGTACACCGGACGGACTCGCAGGGGCACTGTTGATTGGTACTATACCTATCGTCAGGAGCAGTTCCCAGGTGACATGAGTACAACTTAGTCCGTTGACTTGACACTGCTACATTGCCTCAAGTGTGTTCCCACCGTTCTTTGATTGCTACCCTACCACGGCTCAAAGGAGTCATGCAACCAGGTAGTAGTTAGGTGCAGTCCCGAAGCACTTGGAGTCAGTGGCGGTAAGATAGGATCCGTCTCTCCCGGTATTGGGGGTTGATATCGCGCTGTGTCTGGAGAGCCATTACACAAAGTCCTTTGCCAATCCAAGTAAGATTTACTGGTAGGTATTCCAGTAGATTCTTAAGGTGTTCTGGGCTACACTCCGACACGACTTATACTGCTATTGGGGGTCTGACGTTTACCATCCCCTTGGCCCGATATGCGATACTCATAGATGAACATACCGGACTGTACGGAGATTGTCACAGATAGGCTCAGTAGGGTTTCAGGATGAGTTCGCTCGTCAGCTTCCCTTTCGCTCAATACATGAGCAGCCGTTACATACAGTTAGTACCATTGACGTGCTTGTGGTTGAACCCACTGCCAGCATATTGACGAGTTTTTAGAGTCCCCCACAGAAAGTTTTTCTAGTTCGGGCGAAACGTTGTAGAGGCCGTATGGTTTTATGGTAGGGTTCGATCATATACGTGCACTCGTGCACGCATCATGATCGGATTGATTATACTAGTAGGCTTTGGTTTAAGCAGATCCTAGTATTAGATTGTTGGATTATTTCCGTCTCGTAGTATTCGTATTCAGTCGGAATATGGATACGGGTATGTATATATAAGTGAGGTATATTCTTGTGATCCATCACGAGTTTACTTTAGAAGATGCCATTCTATTTATTGTGTTAAACATTTGGATTAATGTTTATTAAGTGGAAATTATGGGTGCAAGTCTTAATCAAGAGCATTAAATGTGGCATGTGCATTTGTGGTGACTCATGGTGTTATTTTTTGTGCCATGTCTAATCTCTTGATTATTTATTGTGTAGGATTGATATGTGAAGAGAGAGAGGGCAGCCAAGTGATGGCTTGGGTTTTGTTTTTGAATTATCTAGAGTTCTCACAATCTATCCCACATAATAAGCAAGCTTCTTCATCTTCACTAGCTTTTCTTGTGCTCACAACTTCTTCATCAATGGCTTCTTCTTCAACCTCCGTCCATACCATCTCATGTGTTGAGAATCAATGGATGTTATGAGACAAAGTAATCACACCTATCTCTACTTCACCTTGGATATGTCGGCTAACAAACATCATGTCCGAGTTGCTTCGGTTTGAAGCGAGAGCCCGTTTAAAGAATCTTTGTCGTGGCCATTTCGACGAGCGAGATCAGAGAGCGTACTTCATTGGAGCAGCTGCGAAGAGCTTGGGATGGTGGCTAAAGACCAAAGGACACGGATCGATCGGTATAGCCATTCTAATATCTTTGTAGTTAGCTAGTATAGAGTTAATGGAATGATCCGGGTAAAAGTCTGCGTTAGCGCCAGTTTATAAAAGTTTTTGTTCCGCGTTTGGCCTCGGATTGACGGCCGGGGTGCTACCGTAGACTCACATGGTATCAAAGCCACGCCATTAACTCCATACTAGCCTGTTCTAACGAGTTTAGAATATCGATCGAACGAAATTTTCAAAACCGCAATTCCATTTTCAAGTTTCTGCCGAATTTTTAAAGTGGTTGAAAAATCATTTTCAGTGTATCAGAAAATCGTGCAGGCTTTTTTATGAATAGAGAAGAAATTTATGCAACTGAACCCACTAAAACGCCGCGGAACCGCCGCATAACCTGCATGTTAGCCGCAGTTCCGCCGCCGTTTTGGGGCCACAGTGCGCAATCTTTCTTTTGGGGCTCTTAATTATGGAATTATAGTTTCTGGAATATTTAGTTTTGGCTCAGATTATTTTGAGTGCTGGATTTGCACTTGGGGCCCACTCGGGAAGTTTTCTCGATCGAAATTTGAAATACGTTAGTTTATAATACATACATTTCTATCTGCGACCATGAATTTCATTAGAGTGGTATAATTCGTCTAATTGCTATATGTCCTTTTAGACAAGTTTGCGAACGTGACATTCACGTTGATGTTCTTTGTTGTGCTGTATTGTTACGGATTGTCGTGGTGGATAGCTTGGGTGCAATGTTAGTACAGTTTAGTTTTATATGTACATTTGATATCGCGGGGCGAGCGTCCGACATGTGGACTGCCGTCACTGCCTATTTGTATATTATTCTCTTGGGGCACGACCGGGTTGAGGTCGATGTACCCGTTGTATATATTTTCTTTTATGTATTAGGATTACCCCGTGGTGGAGTGCACGGATAGCCGAGTTTTAGAGGGCAACGGGCCCTCATCTCATGGCTTTGAGACGGAGGGGGCTTCACTCTAGAATTAGCGGGCTATTCGTCGCACTCGTAGGGGTTACAGGTTGACCCAAGGTGGGGTGCTCAAGTTACCGGATTCCGTGAGGTGCTGGGTGGTCCATTCACTTTGCTAAAGGGGGCTGCCTCGCTTCTGGTTTTAGCGGGTAACTTGCCGCACTCATAGGGGTCTAGGTTTTCATTGCATAGGCTATCCACACGACCAGGGGAACATCGGGTTTCACTTGCGTCTCAAAGCAAACCCGGGGCTCCCAGATTATCTGTATTATTCTGTGATACTTATTACTTTTCTGTGATGTTGCATTTATCATGCCTGGAGCGATTATTGTATATTGTTATATATATACTAGTAGATGTTGTATATGTTTTACACCCGCGCTAGTCCAGTCCGCACTCTGTCGTTAGTTAAGTAACCTAACGGGTGATGACGGGACCCAGTGGCGAATGCGGATGGCATATACGTACATTATATTTTCGTTCTTTTCTGGTGTGATTAATTGATGGGACTGCATTGATTCTGATAAATGCAAGGAAAACAAACCTATTCGATGTTGTTGGAACAATTTTCAAATGGCTGTTATTACAAGGACGTTCTCTTTTGCTTTGCACAGAGGTATTCGGTTATGAATATCCAGCACCTCATTCGACGAGGCAAGGGCCGAGATACCTTCATCAGGGATGACCCCTTGGACAGAGGTTTGCGTCAGGGTAATAACTTCACTATAGTCGATTACTTTTTGCATTGCATCATGGTATTCAGTTGTAATATCCTGCACCTCATTCTACGAGGAAAGAGCCGAGATCACTTCACCGGGAGTGACCTCTTTAGCAAAGGTTTTCGTCACTATATATTTGTAAAAAGCTATCCGGTTCCTTCAACGATAACAAGTTCATTACGTTAAAGGTTTTTCGCCAAAAACCATTCGTATCCGTCCGTCATTTCAGACGGGTAGCACTTAGTATTCATGCTATGTATGTTGGCCTTCGTCAAGGCATAGTCTATGGTGTCTATTTATTACTTTTCTATTGCATAGATAGATGCGTTGGTTTGGGACAGTCGTACTACTATTTTAGCCTTCGTCAAGAGTATGTACGGGTGGGTTCAAATTAACCTGGATACTGAAGGGTAGAACTTGACATATGACTTATTATATGTTGGCCTTCGTCAAGGTCATAAGAGCATGGGGTAAAAATCACATCGGGAGTTTCAAGCATACAGGAAACTTGACAGGCATGCGCATACCTTCTAGAGTGTGATAATGTGAGTGGATTCCATCATGTTATCATGCGATGATAGTTGGATCCCTATTCCCACTGATGAGTTGGTTTACTCCTCGGGTGATCCCGACTAATTCTTCTTTCAGGTTTGGAAGAGAATTTGAGGATACAGTGGGAGACATCCTGATTAGATAAATTGATAACCATTCTCATCTAGGTTAGAGTGCACGCAGAGTGTTTCTTTTCTCTCTCTCTTTGGCTGCGACCATGACCCAACCCTAGACTATAACTCAGTAACCAAGTTAACCGAGCTTTCTTAAAACACTGGCTTTTGGATTGTCTGAGTTGCATACATAATTGCCACTCCTTCTTTTACCCTTTGAATTTCTCCAGAACACCCCGTATCACTACGAACATCCACTTCCATTGAATAAATCCATCGTATAGTTATATACGAACTCGAAGGAACTTGTTCCAGATTCGAGGATGGATTCTAGTTCTGGAGTGATTGAATATGACTATTCAGTTGACTTTCTTTTTACCCTCTCTCAGGTTGTGAGGGCTCTTAGGATTAGGAGAGGGTACACCTATTGCGCTTATTGGATAGTCTTCTTCCAAACCATTGGTAGGTGCTGAAAGGTAGAGAATGAAGAAAACCAATTAGCCTAAGTATGTTGTACAGAAGGTAATAAGTAAAGACAAATAAAGGGATCAGAAAGAGGGTAAAGTAAATTGCGACTGCTATCATTCATGACCAAACCACGTATCTCATCGCCACTCCTACTTCACCTTTGTATTTCTCCAGAACATCCTGTATCACTACGAACATCCACTTCCATTAGATAAATCCATTGTATGGTTATATACGAACTCGAAGGAACTTGTTCCAGTTCGAGGATGGATTCTGGTTCAGAAGAAATAGGAATAAGGTTTATTCAGTTGTCTTTTTTCTATACCTTCTCTCAGGTTGCGAGTGCTCTTTGGATTAGGAGGGTACACTTATTACGCTTATTGGATAGTCTTCTTCCAAACCATAGGCTGGTACCGAAAGGTAGGGAAGGAAGAAAACCATTTAGCCTAAGGATGGTGTACAGAAGGTAACGAGTAAAGACAAATAAAGGGATTTGGAGAGATGGAAACAAAATATACGGTTACAGTCATGAATCTGGATAATGGAAGAAGCATTACTAGGAATACCCGGATACCCCTTCGAAACATTTTTCATGTTTCAGTTTCACTATACGTTGTTAATTGAAACTGATTTTCCAATTAGATCCTTACTCTAGTGTATGTATTTACGAGGTATGATTCTCACATCTGTATGAGTTTACAGATGATGAGTGGGAGTAAGTTATTGGGAATTAGGTGATCATCCTCATTATATCGGAATTCGTTATAATTGGTGATATTTGAGAAAATCACCTGGGTTTTTGCCGGACGACAAATATTTGGTTTTGAATATCCGTTGTTATGCACCAATTTCAAATTGATATATCTGTACGTTTATTTTATAAAGTGAGATATAACTTTTTGAAATTATGTCCATGACATTTACCTATATCAGTTGATGGTTAGGTAAAGAGTATTAAACAGCGGTGTAATTCTTCTTAGCCATAAGTACAGTTTTCAACCTACGACGCACAGGGTTTGAGTTATTCGACTTAGGGGACTTATGCAAAGTATTGTATGTTGTCCAGTATCCATTAGGACAAAGGGGTTGGTCCTCGTACTATATTCTGTTTACTTGTGACTTTTTAAGTTTTAGACAAGTGTTTCGTAGAAATACAAGGTCCAAGTTTGAGAAGTTATAGGGACAAGAATAAAGTAGAGAACCATGTGTTACAAGAATCAGGATTCTTCAAGGTGATCGAAGATGTAGATACTTGTGTTTGGTATTCAGTCGATAGTAATGATTTTGAGAACTTGCTTCTCTTTCAGGTTACTCATAATTGGATGCACTCCTAAGTTGAGTAATGCTGATTGGACTCTCTCCATTTAGTTGACATGCACTGGAGACAACTTCGTGATTTGAATCTGGTTTTAATTAAATCAGTGCCTATGTTTCTATATTATATATAGAATGGATCATATCTTAACGATGTTAAGGTATTTGGAGTTGTCCGGCTTATGCTTAAAACCAGACTCTAGATAACTCAAGGCACGTTTCTGTAATGGCAGTTTGTGGGTTATCCCAAGCTTTGACGAGGGGTAATTTTCTACCATCTGGAAGATCAATAGTGATATTGTTCTTGACTCGCCACAGTTTTAGTAAAATGGACTTTTTTCAGAAAACAGTAGTGGGAGTATGGTAGAACTTGAAGTGATTCCAGAACCACAGACGATTACTGAAAATTTGATAAGAACCTAAAGATTCAATCAGGTTTGACATTCCATTAGCCACTCCGCAGATATGGTGGGTAACCTCAGGTACCTGAGAGGTACTCCGGTATCCTCAAGGACGGTGACAGGGAGGTTCTTGTTTACCTAGACTTGCCATTACTGCTGTTCCAGACTATGAGACCTGGCAGTAGGATGAGTATAGCGTCGTTCTAAACTAGCTTTAGAAGTGCATGTGTATATGGCTCTGCCAGAGGGTTGTTGTAGTCAGTGGGAGCAACGGAAGCATAGTGGACAAGTAGCTTGTGTCTATTCATAAGCTAAAGCAAGTATAGCGGGGATAGATCATCTGTTTTTGATGTGACAGTCATAGGTTTTGACTTCATCAGAACAAGAGATGGATCTGTTAAGAAGGTAGTAGGGTGTGATGTCCTAGTATTTGGATGACATGCACGTTGTAGGAAGTGAAATTCCTGTTAGTTATATATATGCCCTAGAGGCCATTGTTGTACATATGATGTATATTATAATGGATTCTTGGATATATATATAGAGGACTTTCTTGCTCATCATGATCGTATGCTATTTGGTTTCACTTTATCTTACATGTTGACTTATATTAGTTTATTGTCTTACTCTCACATGTTGATAAAGCCCTTAGGATATGTACTCGACTACTGGGACTATGATGAGATCATACTAGTAGGGCCACGGTAGTCGACGAGTACATCCTATAACTGTTCCTAGTCGAGGGTGTATCGAGACAGGGCATCGATACACCAGAGTAGAATAGCGTATACGCATCTTGACCCATATGATGGGCGATGGATAATCCGATATCCATCGTTGTTTGACATCAAAGATGGTATATGGGTGCTCAGTGTAGAGTGGGTACACTGGACGGACTCGCCGAGAACTCCCAGATGGTATTATACCTCACGTCAGGTGGCAGTTCTCTGGTGACACTGGTACAGGTTAGTCTGTAGACCCGAGATCGTCATAGAGTCTTGTGTGATTCCCACTGTGCTTTGATTTCCATCATACCACGTCCAAGAGGGCGTGAAAAACGGTGGCTTTTGGGTATAGTCCTGAATCACATGGAGGCAATGAGCGATATGAGGGGTTTCGTCTCTCCCGGTATAGGGAGTTGATGTTGTGCTGTGTTCGATTGGCTATAACTGGAAGTCCCTGGCCAGGGCGGATATTGAGTACTACTGGTAAGTGTTATCAGTAGGTTCTCGACCTGTTATGAGCGTCACATTGACATGACTTATCGGATACTGGGGTCTGACGTTTACCACCCCTAGACTAGATATGCAACATATTAGACGAAGAGACCGGACTGTACGGGAGTGTTACTGATTGGATTCACAGGAGAATGTATAGGCTTGCTTGTTGATCTTCTGATCGCTCAATGCCTGGGTAGCTGTTACGTTTAGCTGACCGCTTGCAGCTTGTGGGTGTTTGATATGATCATCACCTACTGCCGGCGTATTGACGATTCTTTAGAGTCCTACACAGAGGTTTCTTGACTCGGGAAAAACAGAGTAGGAGCACATATGTGATATGTGCATGACCGAGAATAATACGATATGAGATACTGTAGCGTCTTGAAAAGTCGTTTTGGTGTTTTCCTGAAATTCGGTGAAAATTCGGCATTTTTCCGAAAACCGTCTTTCTCGATATTTTGCAGTTTAGGGCTAATTATACCTTAAATGGATAGGTAATTACTTGTTTTTAGTGACTAATGAGTTAATTATGAAATTTTGGTCATTTAAAAATTTTTCCCTATTTTTCAATTTTTTAATATTATTTTAAGCCGGTAAGAAAATACATTAAATAAGCGATAAATACTAATTTTTCCGGGCTAATTTTAATCTCTAAAATTATGATAATTATAATCTAGTGATAACATGAATTTTTAGTAATTTATTTTGATTTTTAACCAATTTTTATGAATTGAAACGAATTTATTGAATTTTGGGCTAAAACTTGCAATTTTTGAGTTGTAGGGGGCCTTTTTGCATAAAATTTCTTTTGTAAAATCCCTCTCTCTTTTTCCTCAGCCCTAGGACAGCCCCACCTTGTGTGAGACCAGAAATTTCTGGCCTCATTTTCTTTGGTTGCTTTCTTGAGTTGTTTTGATGGTTTATGGTTTTATTTTAATTAAAATGGATAAAGTATGATACTTTGACTTTGTGGACTTGACCCATGACCTTCCCCAGTTGACCACACCCTCTCCCATCCCTCTTCTGGTCGAAAATTCCAGCAGCCCTCCCCCTTCACCTTCCTCTTTTCATTTCCTCCAAAATTTCATCAAAATTGCTACAAAAATCCATATAAATCCACAAATCCTTCTCTTTTTCAACACAAAATCCTTGTGCTACCTCTTCTCAAGCCTAATATGGTTGAAATCATGTGGAAAGGAGGCATTTTTGGAGCAAACTTTCTTGCTTGATCCATTGATCAAGAGGTATAATTCCTATCTTGTTAAATCCTTTGTTTAAGTGCTTATGTTATATGGTTAGTGTTAATTTAGTGTAGATTAATCTAGATTTCTTAGATTTTGTTTGAAAATTCTAACTAGGGTTTGAAAGCCATAATAGTTAATTAAGTTATTTTATAGTTAATCTAGTTGTTAATGACTAATCTATATGGTTACCTTGTTGATATAGTTTTCAATTATGCTAATTTGATTAAATTTAGAAGTGTGAAATTTGCTTTTTAGGATTTTCAAGAAAAGGTTTTTGTATGGAAATGGTATTTGAAACATGATTAGTGAGTTGATTAAACCTAATTTGTGTTGATTAAACCTAATTTGCTATCTAGTGTTTTGCTAACCTTAATCTAAGTGGTTAATTTGCTTATTAGGCTAAAATATAGTGTTAAAGTAAGGTTTTCATATATAGTTTGGGTTATGTTTGCTAAGTACAAAAATCAAGAAAAGGTTTTGTTATGTAAATTAGGTTTTTAAGCTTAGTTAATGGTTTAGAAATTGTGTATTGGCTAGCTATTTGGTTAGTTTGGATGTTGGTGTTGGGTGGTGTTGACTTTGTCGCTATATTGTCGATGTTTGCATCAAATTGCAATTTCTGCTTACTAGATTTTTTATCAAAGTTATGTGATGTATTAATTGTGGCATCTTGATGATTGTATGGCTTGTCCTACGACTTTTAGGATGCGTGAGTGCGGTTTTTTGGGTAGTCGGGTTTTAGTTTTGCCGGGTGACCCAAATCGGCGTTTTTGGCAGTTTTTGCGATTTTCGCGTGTGTTCCGCGCACTTTGTGCACGTTGTACCTAGCTAGCGAACTTTAGTAGTTTCGTTGGGGTTTGTGTCGTTCTTGATATGTAACCTTATAATTGGTAATGATGTAAATTCCAGGTTCGGTCGCGGAAACGTCAGACGCGGCGCGAAAGGGAAAGGCGGTGATTGGACACAGCTAGCCAGGGATCCCGGTGAGTAGATTTAACATCTACGGGGGACGATCGTTTGGATGGCGCAAGTCGCCCGATAGAATTAGTAAACTGAAAATAAAATAGTAAACTGGATAACCACTTGTGACATTAGAATAATAATACTGGCATGATAATTGCTGCAATTAGATCAATATGTTATACCCATATACGCAAACTCAATTGTAGGACACATGCACCATTACCAGGTTTTTATATGCAGCACGAGCACTATTCATGTTTACACACACACCCTGGTAATTGCCATGCCACCACACTAGATAACATTTAAATTTAAACCTTTTACTAATTGATACTTAAACTGGTGTTATTGCCTTTAATTCCTTAAAATGAAACCGTAGAATTGCTATTCATGTGCATGTACTTCATCATATTAATTGTTCATGCTTAATCCATTAGTCACACATCGCAACTTGATTATTGATATCATATGCATTCATTATCACTGATATATGCACTTATGAGGATTTCTTGAGATTTTATGATATTGCTGGATTTCGGGGGAAAGCCGCAAAATTTCCAAACTTATGATATTTTTAAAACATGTAAATTGCGGTTTTCTAGTGATGTAAGTGTCGTCCACCATGAGTTTGCTGTGGCTTTGGAAATCCGTGTCGAGGAGTGGAGGAACCGGCACGGGTACATGGTGGGCCCGGTAAGGTACCCCGGGGCAAGAGGAATGTGGTGATGACGTTGAGCCTGGCAGGGGACGGATTACCTACCGGTGACTGTTTGGGACGGCGGATATCCAGAGGATACCGACCGTGGCCACTAGATGATGAGATATTGATATTTGAGATGGGTCAGCCGGACGGCTGAGGCCAGAGATACATTTATGAGGTTTGAGACAGCTTTTAGGTGTCGTTGCTGGACACCGGTTCTCGTCGATTCTTTGATATTATGCTGGCATTCTAAAAGAGTTTCAAAAACAAAAAGAGATAAAAATATTTATATATATATATACTATTGAGACCTCAGATATTCATGTTGCATACATATTCGTACACTGATGTTGTATACACACCTGCTAGTATATCCATATTGCATACATACTCGCCATTTTGTCCTGCCTTACCTGTATATAGATGCTAGGATGCTTGTGTGCATGCATTCGATAGCCTGTGTAAATGTTATTTATTACTCACGAGTTGGCAACTCACCCCCGTTGTGCCATAGCCTGTTGCAGGTCCGCTCCGTCAGTTCAGTAGCGGCGGGTGCGCTTGCTTCTTTTGCCTCTTTTGCCTGGACTCGAGATTTGCTCATAGGTGGGTTATGTTATTTTTGTACCACCTTGTATATTCTTGTATCTAGTGTACTCCATCTACTGTTTCTACCAGATTATTGTATATTGACCTAGAGATGAGACTGTGAGGTTTGTGGATTTTATACTGTATTTGGGGTCGAGCTCACTTGAGCCGACATGCTACTTTTCATGCTTCCTTATGCTTTATTATGCTTGTTGTCATTTACATTGCGTGGGATTTGTGACCGCCGTATGGCGAAGAGCTAGCTCCCGCTTGGGGATGCCCTATTTTGTGGATTCATGTATATATTTTGTTGTACCCATTTTTGGGGGCCAGTATTTACAAAGGAGACTCTGCCGAAATTTCGGAAAAATTAGTATTGTTTTTAAAAGGGGTTTTTACATGACTTATTTGATAACTTGCTTTCAAATGATTGGGTTTTCTTCACTCTTTTGCTTAAATGGGTTTTGTTTTCTGGGCTTTGGCTTACTTATTTTACGGACGCCTTTAGACGTTTCGTAAACTTAAGTGCCAGTCACGTTCCGTACCCTGCGGGTCGTGACAGATACCGTATTCTATTCTCGTGATATTTTGATATGAGCCGGGTCATCGGATCAAGTGTTGATTCGATGAATCGGTACATGATATATTAGTCGGTTATATGCGATATAGCCAGATTGTTGGATCAAGTGTTGATTCGATAATTTAATGTATAAGTATATATGTGATATATTACATTATCTAATATTGGCTCGTTTATTGATTCATTTTCTCACCGGATAATACATTGATATATATGCGATATATGTTAATTAGATTATTTTCTTTTGTTATGAATATATATTATATATGTAATATATAATATTGTAACTTGTTATGATTACTAATGCAACATGATTAGTGGAGATTAAACATGGTTAGGGTTTGATTTGGGTTAGCTCTTTCATGATGCTTCTAGAAGGTTTTACTTTGTTTCTAGCAAAGATATTATGGTTGATATTTTGCTAGATATTTCTAACCCAACTTAAACCCTTCACCCTAGGTTAAATCTCTACATGAGTTAAGCCACTCATCCTTAACTCAAGGGTTGGATTTGTAATCATCATATTTTTTTCATTATTCATCACAAAAGGATATTCATTCATTCTTCTTCTTCCTTGAGCTCACAAAAGCTTTCTAGGTTTTTATTTTTGTGATGGATTAGTGTGAGAATTTGATAATAAAAGAGAGCATAAATCCTACTTGATTATCCTCATCTAATCTAGACAATTAGATTAGGGTGTTCACCTCATTAGTGAGTGAGAGCTTGAGTTAAAGAAACTTCAAGATAGATCATCTTTGAAAAGGAAGACAACAAGCTAGCATGGATCATTCAGGTTGTGGAGCCTTTCTTGAGTCTGGGAGATCATGGATCACGGCGAAGGGACTTCTACTCGGAGCTTATGAAGCGAAGGAGCGGACTACAAAGGTTGTAATCCCTCACTCTTAGTAGTAAAGATGTTTACTTGCATGTTATAACCTAATTATTTATATATCCTCGCTTTGGGTTGTTCAGCACGTCTAAATTTTAAATCGGGCATGGTTGATGCCTTGTAGAACCTTGTAAGAGTGCCTAGTAACCCTACAATTCCTATACTACGATCAGTTATACTATGGTTGTCACACAGTGGTTTCTTCAAATACGATATGTATATAATATCAGGCATTCTGGTTACTATATCTATGGTTTTAGATCTAGATTTGGGTAGTTTCCCAATCTGGGTACTTAAACAGTATTCTAAAGGATTTTAGAATGGACGACTCCTGGCATGGTGGTGTACCTGCAGGTGATGGAGTCACCCTCTCTAAAGGTGTCTTACAGACTAAAGAGGAGAGGGATGTGCATGATTGGCATATCACTTGCTTAGACAATTGAGTCAATCATGAGATGTCAAGTACCACACCAGATGTTGTTTTTGCACTAGATGCAATAAGTTGAGATATTATCCAATCCTGGAGAAACAATTGGAAGCAGTTTATGAGCATAAGTGGATGTTCTAGGGATATGATAACGGCAACCTCTTTCGGGAGACGGTTATCATTCCATGCTTCCAAGATGACCTGGATGACTGAGTGACTGTCAGAGTTATAGTTTTCCTTCTGACGAGGGGCAGTAGTTTGGACAGATGGTCCAAACGGATACCGAGGGAGGCATGGCGCAGGATACTGATTAAATTCAGTTGACGATACAGTCTAAGAAGTTTGCTGGATTTGGAGTTCATTTGTGAACTAGATCCCAACAGATATCCAGACATATTCTAAGACAGGTATTGCTTATTTCGGGAGATGGCTTTTTCCGCGAACTTGAGATTAAGAGAGACATAGAAAGAAACATTAGGGCGGATCCACTCACTGAGGCTATTTTTTCGAACACAATAGTTTTACAAACGAGCTTTATGAAACTGATTAGTAGAGGAGTTGGGTGTTCGGTATCACACGGGCTGTGAGTATGTGACATCGCAATAATTATCCTTAAGTGCAAGTGGGAGATTGTTGGCTATAGTGCCCTCAAAGTCAATTATTGGATCGCATGCACGTGATTGCAATGATTGAGGGAGGACCTATACCGGTAGAACAGTCTTACTCGAGATGATAGTATGCTGTCCGGTTTGCCTTTATCATCATATACATGCTTCAGGTGACATTACAGATCACTATTACACATTGATAGAGCCAATACGATTCTTGCTTGACTGCCAGCAGTATGATGGCAATCATATATGTGGGAGCTGGGGTCTATAAGCACATCCTTAAATGGTCCCTGGTCGAGGGAGTTTCAAGACTGGGCATCGATAGTCCGAGAGTAGACTAGTGTATATGGATCGAGACCCCGACGAGGGGCGATAGCCGGTCTCACAAGCCATTGGTGTCAGTTGGTTCACCTAAGATAGTATACAGGTGCTCATTGGGTTATGAGTACACCGGATGGACTCGCAGGGGCACTGCTGATTGGTACTATACCTATCGTCAGGAGCAGTTCCCAGGTGACATGAGTACAGCTTAGTCCGTTGACTTGACACTGCTACATTGCCTCAAGTGTGTTCCCACTGTTCTTTGATTGCTACCCTACCATGGCTCAAAGGAGTCGTGCAAACAGGTAGTAGTTGGGTGCAGTCCCAAAGCACTTGGAGGCAGTGTCCGAGTTGCTTCAGTTTGAAGCGGGAGCCCGTATAAAGAATCTTTGTCATGGTGCCATTTCGACGAGTGTTCATATCAGAATTTTGCATTATTATATCGCCCATTCTTAATCATATTACAAATAAATAGGTGCTTTTGATCCATGTCTGCTAAATAGTTGCAGGTTACAGATTCTCAGAACAATACAGTGAAATTCATGAAAAGACGTTACAAAAGTGAGACTATGACCCATAATAGATGAATCCGTATGATGCCGCCTATCAATTCAAGTAACAAATGAAGATCACTAAACAGTTCAATGCACAAAGCACAAGGGCGACACAAGATTCAAGACTTCAACGAGAAGCTTACGGTAAAAGTCCACATAATTCTGTACTGTTGGAAATCTGGAAGAAAGTAGAAAAGATTCTGAGGAACCAAGTGAAAAAAAAGAAAAAGCAACATGAAGCAGCCCTGAGAATTTGTACTCAAGATCCCCCAATTTGGCCGTGGAACCACGGCCAAACATGGCTTTCTGCCGCGGTTCCGCGGCCGTGCAGTGCATGTGTCGGTGCACGTGTCGGTGGGTGTCGGTGCTTTGACCCGGCTTTCTTAGGGTAGTTCTGTAAATTCAAATAAGGATCGGATGTAAAACCTAGGGTTTCTCCTATCTATAAATAGGAAAGCCAGAAGCCTAATTAGGCATGCCACTTTTTATTTTCTAGATTAAAATTTTATTTCCTTGTAATCGTTAAGAGGTCATCAATAAAGTAAGGTTTGTTTTTCTTTTCTATCGTGCAATTTTTTTATCATAATTTAATTCTTGCATTTTTTATCTGTCTTTTATTATCTGCAATTTAGATAGTCTTCTAATATAAAAATTACAAAAATGAATTTCATCGTAACATTCCTAATGAGTGAGTAATTCCTCACTTGTTAGGGTTAGGATAGGGAACGTTTGAGAGAAGGAAATCTCTCTCACTCCTTTCCTTGCCCCTATAATTTTAATTAATACGGACTCTATTTAAATGAACCACACACCGCTCACTATGGCACCCTATCCTACAAGATAGCGGTGATTCCCTAGTTAGACCGGTTGTGGTTGATTTAAATAGAGGTTAGGGCTAAAAGTTAAGAAAGGACGGACAAGGACCAAAAGGAAGAAACTACGTTTCTTCCCAGTCGTGGTAATCCCCTTTGTTGACTATTACCCTAACCTCTATATTCATAACTATGGCAAGGAAAGCAGTGAGTAGAATCCCTTTTCCAAATTAACCTAATCCTAACCCTAGCAAGACTTTAAATCAAATTAATCTCATTATTAAATTTTAAAACAAAACCCTACCAAAAATAGGACTTAACTCGTTAGAACTTAAAGAAAGAACACCATTTCTCTGTGGACCGACCCGTACTCAACCGGCTAGCTACTAAGCGACACTGTCTTGATTGCGGTATTCTTAATTTTAAAAGCACGTACAAAAAAAAATCCATCAATCAAATGGCGCCGTTGCCGGGGAAACGGTAGTTATTTTCTTTTTATAATGTCGGGTTAATTGAAATTGAAAAAAAATATTATAAAAATTGAAAATATAAAAACTAAAAATTGAAAAAAAATCATCTTGTTCTTTTTGATCGGTTTTTGTGCGAATTGTGCAGGAACGGAAGACAGATTGATTCAGATCTGGAGCAAGCCCCGTGAACTA
Organism: Agapanthus africanus; assembly: GCA_030015575.1. NCBI lineage: Eukaryota > Viridiplantae > Streptophyta > Magnoliopsida > Asparagales > Amaryllidaceae > Agapanthus > Agapanthus africanus. Next base: position 680,283,103 of record JASDDO010000019.1, read on the forward strand.
ATCAACCAACAGAAGATCTGAACAGACAGAGGAGAACCACAACAGAAAACAGAAAAATTTTGGAGGCCTGAACCGACTTATCCACCACGGAAACGCGGCATTAACAAGCATTTGACCGCGGTTCCACGGTCGTGTGCTGACGTCAGCACTCAGATTTCTCTGTGAGTATTTCTTGTCTTCTTTTCTACCTCCTGAACTCCACTGAAAAATATTCCTGCAGGGTTCTTTGCGCAAAACTTCTTCTCCCTCTCCAATAAATCATTTTGTACAGGATTCTTCACGCCGCAAATAAAAAGAATTTTTTTTGGCAAGTGTTTTAGATTTTGTGTGTTAATTGCTTTGCATATTTAAAACGGAATTTAAGAGGCTATAACACCAATTCAGATTGGGTGGGGATTTCATTACCCTTCCTAAGACCCCAGAAATCACAAAAAGCATATGCATCACCCTCGAGTTTAATTAAAAAATTATCTAGACTCAGCCAATTAAGGACTGTCGCGCTCATTAGGACAGAGGAAGGTTGTGGGCATTCAGTCGTTTATCTAAATCTGACATTGTGGTGCCTAGGCTAGACAAGTGAGAAAGGTAACTTTAAAAGGCCCGTCTCACGGTGATTCGTGAGCAGAACCCTCCTTTCTTCAGTTGTGCTTACCTGGCCACAATTGGCGGTGAAGAGGCGATTTGAGAGATATCTCACAACTTGTCTCTTTGGACCAGTTAGGAGCAGTCTAGTTGACTTAGGAGACCCTAGCTTTAGGCTTGATTGTGCATACTTAAATTGTGACTGGTTGAAAGTGTATCGTAGTTCCGTACGAAATCTTTTGCAAAACTCTTTATAAAAAAAAACACAAAACAAAATTTTTACAAAAACTTGCCATTTGTCGCTAGAATTCCATTGCACCCAACCTTCATTCACATTTTCCCATCGACGTTTTCTTACACTCACATTCTACGTTTGACTACACTACAACTCTTTTAGTGTATGTCCGGTTGGACTAGGGACACTAGCGCCCGTTTAGTCCGTGTCTCGTTAGTCCCTACTGACGATGCGTTCGACTCCGAAGTTGAAACGCCCTCCGCTTCTTCATCTTTACCTTCATCTTCACATTCATCATTTTCTAAAGAGATGTCAGAATTCAATCCCAACAACCCTTTACCTACCTTGGGACTGATTCCACCTCAACTGGGTGCGAATAACCCACAACAACCTCCTGTGGCAGCGCCCCAGTGAATACCGCTCCAGGATCTTTTCTATCCTACCCGCTCCGCACTTCCTACTTGTCATTCACTTCCGCCGGCAAATGGGGACAATTTCGAAATCAAGCCCCATTTCATCAACATGTTGCCAAAATTCCACGAGATGGAATATGAAGATGCCTATATCTTCATTAACAAATTCCAGAATGTTTCTGCAATGATGAAGACCAACCAACGGTCCGATGATGCTATAAGGCTACGAGTCATTCCTTTCACTTTATGTGACCTTGCTGAAAAGTGGCTATATAATACTGCATCGCATTCTATAAACAGTTGGGAAGAGTTTGTTAAGTAATTTCTTAAAAAAATTTACCCACATCACAAGACCGCGAGAATTCGCAATGAAATTAACCAATTTTCCCAGCTTCCTTCCGAACCCGTTTGGAAGAGTTTTGAACGATTTAAAGACCTTCTTGTTCAGTACCCTCATCACGGTATCGAGAGATGGCAACTTTGCCAAACTTTATACGAAGGACTGAACCCAGCAACTAAGCAGTTGCTGGAAACCATTTGTCAAGGTCACTTTCTTACCAAATCTGGCGAGGAAGCTTGGCAATTTCTCGACGATCTTGCTGAACAAACACTTCAGTGGGAAAGCACTAGACAGACCTCTTCGTCCACTTCATCTACTTCATCCGGTCCGTCTAGGGCAGGTGTTCATCAACTTGATATGTCAATTGCAATGAAAGCCGAAATGGCCGCAATTACACGAAAATTAGAAGCAATTAAGAGAAAATTCTCATCGCCTTCTCCTGCCCCCGCTTTACCCCTCGCACTATATGCGCTTGTTGTTTGGATCTGTCCTATTTGACTGAAGAGTGTTCTTACAACCCACCTGCTCAAGGACAGGATCAAGTCAATACTGTCTTTCAGCAAAGACAAAGAAATGATCCATACTCTTCAACTTACAATCCTGGTTGGAGGAACCACCCCAATTTTGCTTGGAATCAAAATCAACAACAATTCTAAGGCAACAACAATTTCCAAAGGCCTCCTCCTCAACAACAAGCTCTTCAACAAACTCAATATCAGCAACCTTTCCAGCCCCAACCTTACCAAAATCAAATGAACAATTTTGCACCAAACAACTCTTTTCCTCAAAACAATTTTGTTCAGCAAAATAACGATAAGGTTTCCTCGCTAGAACGAAGTCTGGATGCGTTTTTAAAACAATCTACTCAATCCTCAGCCAATATGCAGTCTTCCATTCAGTCTTTGGTGCAACACACTGCATCACATGGGCAAAGTGTCAAAACCATTGAAGCCCAAATTGCACAACTGAATGCTGCTTTAAGCGAGCGAGAAAAGGGGAAGCTTCTATCTCAACCACTGCCAAATCCCGGTCACCCTCAAAATACACATGTTGCTCATGAACAACAAAACCATAATGTGAGTGCCATGACTACATTGAGATCTGGAAGGACGTTGCAGAACAATGTTGGCATTGATGATGACACCCCGGCCGCCACTTCTTCATCTTCAGAGCCTGTTCTCCATTCTTCACAAGGCTCGAATTCTTCTACTACTCCGAACGGACCCACATCTCACTCCATGAGAACACCAACACTAGGATCCGTTCCAACTCCGTATTCTCCTCCACAAACATTGGACTCAACCAATTTTCAAATGTTCCATTTCCAAACAGGTTGAGATCCAATAAACAAACTCCACAAATGGAGAAGATTGTGGAGTTATTTAAACAGGTTAGCATTAATATTCCACTTTTGGATGCAATCCAACAAGTCCCTTCTTACGCTAAAATCTTGAAGGACTTATGCTCTAAGAAAAGGAAATCACAGGTACCTAAGAAAGTTTTCTTGGCTAGTGCAGTAAGTGATGCTCTTACCCAACCTTTACCTCAAAAACGAAACGACCCTGGCTGTCCTACAATTTCAATAACTATTGGGGATAAGAACATCAACCGCGCACTTTTAGATCTTGGTGCCAGTGTTAACCTGCTTCCCTATTCAGTATATGAGCAACTAGGCGTTGGAGAGCTGAATCTCACACATTGTACTCTCCAAATGGCCGACCGATACATCACCCATCCTAAGGGTGGGTTAGAGGATGTGTTGATTAAAGTATGGGACTTCATATTCCCCATTGATTTTATTGTTATGGACACACGGCCTGTAGCTAACCCCCGTAGTCAAATTCCGGTGATACTCGGTCGACCATTCCTTGCAACTTCTAATGTGGTGATCAATTGTCGAAATGGTTCAATGAACCTATCTTTTGGAAACATGACAATTGAACTCAACATTTTTAAGTTGGGGAATCAGCCCTCCGAACCTAATGCTAATATACTTGATGCTTGCTCGATCCAAAAGATCACCCAGAAGGACTGTGGGCTCAAGAAATTTCTGTTCGATCACAGCAATTTTGAAGCCACTAGTGCATTCCTCCTTGATTCTGATACTGATTTCACGCCCGATAATGATTACGAGTGTTTCACTTTCACGAATGATCTTGAACCATCACCATCCGAGTTTGAATCCTTTGAATTTTTGGATGAGATAACTGAACCATCCGACTCGGCTGCTTACACCCGTTTTGAACCTCTGTTGGAATCCTTCGAGTTTGAGACAATTTCACCGATTTTACCTTCAATTGTTTCGCCTCCAACACTCGAACTCAAGCTATTGCCGTCTCACCTTAAATACGCTTACTTAGGTGAGAATGAGACCCTTCCTGTTATCATCTCAGCTTCTCTAGCCCTCGAGCAAGAGAAAGCCCTTTTAACGGTCTTACAAAACAATCGGCAAGCTTTTGGCTGACATCAAGGGGATTGGTCCCCTAATTGTTGAACATCATATTCATATGATGGATGATTCCAAGCAAGCAAGGGATCCACAGTGACGACTCAACCCAGTGATGAAGGAGGCTGTTAAAAAGGAGATCGTAAAATGTTTTGATATTGGTATCATTTATCCTATCTCTGATAGCCAGTGGGTTATCCCCATTCATGTTGTCCCGAAGAAATCGGGCATAACGGTCATAACTAATAAGGCGAATGAGTTAATACCTACTCGCACCTAAACTGGGTGGCGAGTATGCATCGATTATAGAAAACTCAACGCCGCGACTTGGAAAGACCACTTTCCATTACCTTTTATTGACCAAATGCTAGAACGATTGGCTGGGCATGAATTTTATTGCTTTTTGGATGGCTACTCCGGCTATAATCAAATTCCCATCGCCGAAAAGGATCAAGATAAGACCACATTCACTTGTCCGTTCGGTACGTTCTCTTACCGTCGCATGCCCTTTGGGTTATGCAATGCAATCGCTACTTTCCAGCGGTGTATGATGGGTATTTTTTCTGACATGGTGGAAAAATTCTTGGAGATCTTCATGGATGATTTATCCATTTTCGGCGACTCCTTTGATGAGTGTTTTCTACATCTCGACGCAGTCCTTAGCCGTTGTAAGGATAAGAACCTTACTTTAAATTGGGAGAAGTGCCACTTCATGGTACGAGAAGGTATTTTCTTAGGACACATCATCTCGCAAAATGGCATTGAGGTAGATAAAGCTAAGATTGAAGTCATTTCCAATCTCCCTCCTCCCAAATGCGTCTGAGACATTCGAGCCTTCTTTGGCCATGCTGGTTTCTATAGACGGTTCATCAAGGATTTTAGCAAGATAGCTAGACCATTGACTCTTTTGTTGGTCAAGGACACTACTTTTGATTTCGACTCGAGCTGTATGAAGGCGTTCGAGTCATTGAAAAACTCACTTATTTCTGCTCCCATTCTTTCGTCTCCTGACTGGACGCATCCATTTGAAATTATATGCGATGCATCTGATTTTTCCATTGGTGCTGTCCTTGGACAGCACATTAATAAGATGCCGCATGTAATTTATTACGCTAGCCGAACCTTGAACGAGGCCCAATTAAATTACACAACAACCGAGAAAGAATTCTTCGCTGTTGTGTTTGCATTAGAAAAGTTCAGGCCCTACTTAATCGGCTCTCCAGTCATCATTTACGCTGACCATTCAGATCTTCGCCATCTTTTTGCGAAGAAGGACTCTAAATCTCGGCTGATACGTTGGATTCTCTTACTGCAAGAGTTTGACCTTGTCATTAGAGACAAGAGAGGATGCGAAAACGTAGTCGCCGACTATCTTTCACGCCTCCCTTCTTCGCCAACGCTTCAAATTCCTATAAAAGACGTTTTCCCAGATGAGCAGCTCTTGACTGTGCCATGCGAATCTTGGTTCCCAGATATTGTGAATTATTTGGCCACCGGACTTATACCAAATCCATAGTCGAATCAGGACAGACTCCGATTCCTATCCCAAGTAAAACATTTTTACTGGGATGAACCTTATCTATTTAAATACTGTCCCGACCAAATTATTCGTCGGTGTGTCCCCGACAATGAGTTTTAGAGCATGCTGTCATTCTGCCATTATCAAGCGTGTGGCGCGCATTTTGGCTCTAAAAAGACAGCAGAAAAGATCTTGCAGTTTGGTTTCTATTGGCCACAACTTTTTAAAGACGCATATGAGTACTGCAAGACATACTCTCAGTGCCAACACTTGGGCCGGATATCTAGGAGAAATAAAATGCCATTCCAACCAACATTGGTTGTGGAAATTTTTTATGTTTGGGGCATAGATTTTATGGGACCGTTTCCCAACTCTTTTGGGAACGTGTATATTCTTCTCGCTGTTGAATATGTTTCTAAGTGGGTCAAGGCTATGCCCAGCCGGACTAATGACAACAAGGTTGTCGTTAGATTCCTCAAAGAAAACATTTTCTCTCGGTTTGGGCACCCACATGCAATCATCAGCGATAATGGAACTCATTTCTGTAATAGGACTTTCGAGTCCTTAATGCAGAAATATTCCATTTATCACAAGCTATCAACGCCCTATCATCCCCAAACTTGTGGGCAAGCCGAGATTTCAAATCGGCAAATTAAACAGATATTGGAGAAAACGGTTTCCAAAAACCGTAAAGATTGGTCGTCAAAACTTATTGATGCCCTCTGGGCATTTCGAACTGCCTATAAGACCAATCTTGGCATGTCTCCGTATAGGCTTGTTTATGGAAAGGCTTGCCACCTTCCAGTTGAAATTGAGCATCGCGCATTTTGGACGATAAAAGAGTTGAATCTATCTCTCGGAGATGCGGGCAGCAATAGAAAGCTGCAATTGAATGAATTAAACGAGCTTCGGGATGAAGCTTACGAGAACGCGGTTGTCGTTAAAAACCAAACGAAGGTGTTTCATGATAAACACCTTATGCGTAAGACGTTCAAACCTGGTCAACAGGTTTAACTTTACGACACCCGGCTACATTTCCATCCCGGCAAGCTCAGATCTCGATGGAAAGGGCCATTTTTTGGTACGCACCGTATATCCGCACGGTGCGGTCGACTTAGAAAATCCGGAGGACGGTTCACTATTTAAAATGAACGGACATAGACTTAAACAGTTCCTCAATGCGGACCCTTCGGAGGAGCTCCTGCTGTTACAGGAGCCGATTTATGTTGACCGATCTTCCTCCATCTACCCCCAAATTTCGGTTATCCAGCCATAAGCAGTGGAAACACTGTTTCAAATAAGTTTGGGGGTATTTATCACTTGTAATTATATAGAAACAAAATAAAAATAAAAATAAAAATTTGGTGTTATTTTTGAAAATTTTCAGTTTTAATAAAAAAAAATTATTTTACAAATAAATTCCTCTTTTTAAGAAATCCTTTTTGCAAATAACCAAAACACCCTACCTATAAATAGATCCCGACCCCTCTCTGTATTTTACCAAACCCTAAAATTTTCCTCTCTCAAAACCTTAGCCGCCGCAGCAGCCAGAGCAAGGAGACCTCGCCAGAGCGCCGCGCTTGCGCCGCCGAAAGTGCCTCTGTGCCGCGCAACCGCCGCGCATCTGCTTCATCACCCTCTGAAATTTTCAGAGGAGGTTTGCACTCCTTTTTCCCTTTCTGTCGATTTCAAAATTTTCAAATTAGCTCTCTGTGATGGCACCAAACCTGCAATTTGAAAGGGACTTCTCAAATGTTTGCACACACGATTTACGGTAGCTATTTCGGTGAAGAGATCCGAAGGCGAGGGTGGAATTTCTTACTTTTTAACCATCCAAACTCCTTCGCTCTTCCGGATCTCGTCACCTGATTTTACGAGTACATAGAGGACGGTTGCCTCTCACAATACTGTTATATAAGGCTAATTTGGGGTGATAGGGAGATAATAATCGATAGGGACTTCATCCATGAAGTCACCTTAATTCCTAGACTACCTACCCATGAACAACCCTTCCAATTTGAGGATTACCTACCCTTGATGGGTAATGAATGTTCGAGGGAGCCACGTAAGGGCATCCAGGCTAGAACCCTCTTTGCGAATGTATTGACTGTGTGCCGTTGGGCACAAAATAACATTTTTGGTAGTTCGCACAATACGACATTTTTCACACCATCCCTTCATATCGTGCACACCTTGATGACTAGGAACCCCAGCTATGATATGTGCACGGTATTACTTCACTCCATTGGTGCAGGCAAAAGGGCTGCCAATTATCCATGCCCTATGTTGGTGACACAACTATGTCGCCATTTCCTCCCTGTGGAAGAATTTGAGTTTTATATGCATGGAGGTATCCCTATTAGACCTCTTGTTGAGGGCGTATCCACGTCCTACACACGCTTAAATGATGTATGGTCGCGCACTGAGCCGTCCGAGGACGTACCCACCAAGACACCCAGCTCCAGCTCGACCGCGAGCGAGGAAGAGCTTACCTCTGCAGCATATGCACGTTTACTTATGAAAGCCACTAGGGGGATAGACAGATTGATTGGGATGGTGACCAACCTGGATCATCGAGTGACAGAAATAGAACATGGTATGACCACCGTGCTGGCGAGAGAGGAACGTTCCCGTTCACGTTCGAGGGGACGGCGAGGCCATGAGCAGTGAGGGCACTGCTTTTGATAAGTTTGGGGGTGGAGGTGGTTTGTAAATAGTTATCATTGAATTGCATATTTTTATTTTTTGTACATATTTGTTTTTCTTTCTTTGCATATTTAATTCCGCATTGCATCTTTATAAAAAAATATAAAAAATAAAAAATCAAAAAAAATATAAAAAATAAAATCAAATAAAAAAAAATTGGAAAAACTTTAAAAATTATAAAAAATGAAAAATTCAATTTTGGCCATATTTGACTTAAGTTCGACAAGACGGTTGACTAGCTAGAAAAAAAACTAGGTCCTAAACTTAGTAAATTAAAAACCCTAAAAATAACTTTTCTTAAAGTTTAACCGTAGAGAGTATATGTCCTTATAGATTATTTAGAAATAGGCAAATTTTAAGTTCAGTTCTTGGGCTAAGTCAAAATAAGGGAAGAGTATTGAAATTTTTATTTGAAGTGTAAGTCTGAAAAATAATTCCGAACCTTAAGTCTAAATTCTGAAAATATATACCCAACAACTTGCACAAACACGCACCTTGAAACTTGGAATAGTAGAGGATACCTCGAAATGCTCTTGTCTAAAATCCTTAGTATGAAGAAAAATAAAAGTATAAGTGTGAATAAAGAGATAAAAAAAAATGAACACTGGCTTTGTAATTACTTAAGGCTGCATAAATAAAAAAATATATAGCGAGGGTTCTTTATCACCTAGTGCCTTAGACCAAATGGTTTGGGAGTCACTGCTAAAGCCTTATGTATTACAAGACGAGGAATTACGCCTTAATGCGTGAACACGTTTTGTAATCGGTCGTTAGTACCTCAAGAAGTATTAACGGTCGCATAGAGGATGTGTGAGCAATTTCATCTAAAATTCACCAACTAAAAGTACTTTGGACGATGGACAAGAGTATGATAGCTTGAATTGAATTTCCAAGTGTAGGGGTGATATATACACACGCGTAGGGATATATGACTGGGGTTTGGATGAAAGATAGGAATGAAAGATATGGCTTATACCTTCAGTAGAAAAGATAAAAATTCCTAAGTTGAGATGGAACCTTAGAAGGAAAATTCAAAAGATGTTGAAAGCTTAATAAATTTGCAGAATATATACGATCTTAAGTTAAATGATAAGTGAGTGTGAAAAATATGGGTTGATGATTTCTAAGTTGAAGATAATAGAATTTCTTGCTAGAATACCGAATTGAAGAATGAAAGTCAACAGGCCAAATTGATCGGATTTTGTGGGTAGTATCCGCTGAAAACCCACAGGAGACAACACTCCTACTACTAGGGACACCTAGAGGTTTAACGGCTTGTTGCACGAGCTCAGTGCAATCGCGTTTCCCTGCGAAAGTGAGGTTAGGATTTTTTCGAGAATAAAGTTGGTTTTGCTCAGGACGAGCAAAAGATAAGTTTGGGGGTATTTGTTCATATCAGAATTTTGCATTATTATATCACCCATTCTTAATCATATTACAAATAAATAGGTGCTTCTGATCCATGTCTGCTAAATAGTTGCAGGTTACAGGTTCTCAGAACAATACAGTGAAATTCATGAAAAGACGTTACAAAAGTGAGACTACGACCAATAATAGATGAATCCGTATGATGCCGCCTAACAGTTCAAGGAACAAATGAAGATCAGTAAACAGTTCAATGCATAAAGCACAAGGGCAGCACAAGATTCAAGACTTCAACGCGAAGCTTACAGTAAAAGTCCACGTAATTCTGCACTGTTGGAAATCTGGAAGAAAGTAGAAAAGATTCTGAGGAACCAAGTGAAGAAAACAGAAGGAAAAAGCAACATGAAGTAGCCCTGAGAATTTGTACTCAAGATCCCCCAATTTTGGCCGCGGAACCGCGGCCAAACATTGTAGGGTTCCTAGGAACTCTTGTGAAGGTTCAAAAGGCATCAAACATGCCCGGATAAAAATTTAGACGTGCCGAACAACCCAAAACCGGGATCTTTGCTAGATTATTAGGGTTTAACATGCAAGAAGATAACTTTTATCTAAGTGTGAGGGATTACAACCTTTGTAGTCCGCTCCTTCACTTCACAAGCTCCGAGTAGAAGTCCCTTTGCCGCGATCCACGATCTCCCGGACTCATGAGAGGCTCCACGACTCGAACGATCCATGCTAGCTCGAAGTATTCCAAATCTCCGATGATCTACCTCGAAGTTGCAACGACTCAAGCTTTCTCACTCTAAAGAGATGAACACACTAATCTCATGGGCTAGATGAGATGAGGATGAGAGAGTAGTATTTTTGCTTTCTTTTTAAATCATTTTCTCATATTTATTCATCACATGAAGAAGATCTAGTAAGCTTTCTCAAGAGAGAAGAAGATGATAATGGAAAAGATAATGATAAATCCTTTTGTGATGAATATAAATAAAAGTATATGATTGAAGTATTAACCATGGTCAAGGATGAGTGGCTAATAATGTGTAGAGAAACAACTAGAGTTAGGGTTTGATTGGGTTAAAATGTGTCATCAACAAATATCTTAAGAATGACAAAAGCAAAAACTTCTAGAAGATGCATGAAACATCTAACCCAAAACAAACCCTAACCTCAATTAATCATCCTTAAACATGTTTAACAATTAATCATATCATGTCACAATAATATATATCACATATATATTATATATTTGCAACAAAAGAAAATAATACAATTAACATATATCGCATATATATCAATGTATCATCCAGTGAGAAAATGAAATAATAAAGCGAGCCAATATTAGATAATGTAATAATATATCATATATATTATTATACATTAAATCATCGAATCAACACTTGATCCGACGATCCGGCTATATCGAATATTACCGACTAATATATCATGTACCGATTCATCGAATCAACACTTGATCTGATGACCCGGTTCATAACTAAATATCGCGAGAATATAATACGGTATCCCATATCGCATCATTCTCGGTCCTGCACATATCACATATGTGCCTCTACTCCGTTTTGCCTGAGCCAAGAAACCTCTGTGTAGGACTCTAAAGAATCGTCAATTCGCCGGTAGCAGGTGATGATCATATCAAACACCCACAAGCTGCAAGCGGTCAGCTAAACGTAACAGCCACCCAGGTATTGAGCGATCAGAAGATCAACAAGCTAGCTTGTGCGTTCTCCTGTGAATCCAATCAGTAACACTCCCGTACAGTCCGGTCTGTTAGTCTGATATGTCGCATATCAAGTCTAGGGGTGGTATACATCAGACCCCAGTAACCGATAAGTCGTGTCGATGTGTGGCTCATAACGGGTCGAGAAACTACTAGTAACTCTTACCAGTAAATCTCCATATCAGCCCTGGCCAGGGACTTCCAGTTATAGCCAATCGAACACAGCACAACATCAACTCCCTATACCGGGAGAGACGAATCCCCTCCTATCGCTCATTGCCTCCATGTGATTCGGGACTGTACCCAAAAGCCACCGTTTTGCTCGCCCTCTTAGACGTGGTAAGGTGGAAATCAAAGCACAGTGGGAATCACACAAGACTCTATGACGATCTCGGGTCTACAGACTACCCTGTACCAGTGTCACCGGAGAACTGCCATCTGACGTGTGGTATATCACCATCTGGGAGTTCTCGGCGAGTCCGTCCAGTGTACCCAGTCTCCACTGAGCACCCGTACACCATCTCTGATGTCTAACACCGATGGATATGGGATCATCCATCGCCCATCATATGGGTCAAGATGCGTATACGCTAGTCTACTCTGGTGTATCGATGCCCTGTCTCGATATACCCTCGACTAGGAACAGTTATAGGATGTACTCATCGACTACCGCGGCCCCACTAGTATGATCTCATCATAGTCCCAGTAGTCGAGTACAGATCCTAAGGGCTTTATCAACATGTGAGAGTAAAACAGTAAACCAATACAAGTCAACATGTTAAGATAAAGTGAAACGAAATAGCATACTATCATGACAAGCAAGAAAGTCATCCCTATATATAACCAAGCATCCATTATAATATACATCATATGTACAACAATGGCCTCTAGGGCATATACATAACTAACAATCTCCCACTTGCACTAAGGCCAGCTGCTGTAGTATCTCATACCTAGCATCCCGAATAATCTCTCAAACTGTATCTGGGGAATAGCCTTCGTGAATGGATCCGCAGTGTTGTCCTTCGTATCTACTCTCCTGACCTCGATCTCCCGGCGATCAACTATCTCCCTGATCAGGTGATACCGCCTCAGAATATGTCTGGACTTTTGATGGGACCTGGGTTCCTTGGCCAATGCCACAGCTCCATTGTTATCGCAATACAGAGGTATTGGATGCTCAATGGATGGAACCACTCCAAGTTCAGTAATGAACTTCTTGATCCAGACAGCCTTTTTGGCAGCATCGTTGGCAGCGATGTATTCAGCCTCCATCGTCGAGTCTGCAACGGTATCCTGTTTGGAACTCTTCCAACATACCGCCCCTCCATTGAGGGTAAAGACAAAACCCGAATGCGACTTAGAGTCGTCCTTATCACTTTGGAAGCTGGAATCGGTAAAGGACTCCACCTGGAGTTCTCCGTTACCATACACCAAGAACATCTCCTTAGTCCTTCGTAAGTACTTGAGAATGTTCTTCACAGCTGTCCAGTGACTCTCTCCAGGATCTGCTTGATACCGACTCACTACACTTAGTGAGTATGCTACATCGGGTCTGGTACATAGCATCGCATACATGATAGAGCCTACTGCCGAAGCATTGGGTATCCCTTGCATGCGAGCTCTCTCCAAATCAGTCTTAGGAGACATCTCTTTGGAGAGAGTGAGTCCAGATATCGTGGGTTGGTTCCCACGCTTGGATTCTTCCATACTAAACCTCTTTAGTATGGTGTCAATGTATCTGGATTGGGACAATCCCAGTATCCGTTTAGATCTATCTCTATAGATCATGATTCCCAATATGCAGGAGGCATCACCTAGATCTTTCATTGAGAATCTCTGTGATAAGAAGAGCTTGACTGATTGCAGCATAGGAATATCGTTTCCTATCAAGAGTATGTCATCCACGTACAATACGAGGAAGACAACCTTACCCTCTGCTACCTTCTTATAGATACAAGGTTCATCTATATTTTTGATGAAGTCAAACTCTTTGACTACAACATCAAAACAGATGTTCCAACTCCGCGATGCTTGCTTTAACCCATAAATGGATTTAAGCAGCTTGCACACCTTTCCGCTGCTCCCACTATCTACGAAGCCCTCTGGCTGAGTCATCTACACGCACTCTTCTAAATCACCGTTTAGAAAGGCGGTCTTAACATCCATTTGCCAGATTTCGTAGTCATGGTATGCAGCAATGGCAAGTAAGATCCGGATGGACTTAAGCATAGCCACTGGAGAAAAGGTTTCGTCATAATCCACACCTGGTCGTTGACGAAAACCCTTTGCTACAAGTCTAGCTTTGAAAGTCTCAACTTTTTCATCTACACCAAATTTCCTTTTAAAAATCCACTTGCTCCCAATGGGTTTTACCCCTTCAGGAGCATTTTCCAAAATCCATACTTTATTGGTGTACATGGATTCCATCTCAGATCGCATTGCATCCAGCCATTTCACAGAGTCACTACTCATGATGGCCTGCTCGAAACTAGTCGGTTCATCATCATCCATGATGCAGTCCTCGCTTCCACCATCAATGAGAAAACCGTAGTATCTCTCAGGTGGACGAGAAACCCTACTAGATCGGCGAAGAGGCTGGGGTTCGTCGGGTACTACTGAATCCTCTGGTTCCACTAAATCTTCAGTTGCAGTTTGTGTTGCTGGAACTTCTTCCAGTTCTACCTCTAAGCCACTAATCTCTTTTGCAAGAAATTCCTTTTCTAAAAAGGTGGCATGTTGAGCAACAAACACTTTTTGCTCCTCACCGTGATAGAAAAAATATCCATAAGAATTCTTCGGATATCCTACAAACTTGCAAAGAACTGACCGTGCCTCGAGTTTGTCCGGATTTTGCCTTTTTACATAGGCCGGACAACCCCATATCTTAACTCGTTTAAGATACGGTCTCTTCCCACTCCATATCTCATATGGTGTGGTAGGTACAGATTTAGTTGGAACTTGATTCAATAGGTATGCTGCTGTCTCCAGTGCATGCCCCCAGAAGGAAATAGGTAACTCAGCTGTACTCATCATCGAGCGCACCATATCTAATAGGGTGCGATTCCTCCGCTCAGATACACCATTGTGCTGTGGTGTATAAGGAGGAGTAAGCTGAGAGAGAATCCCATTCTCTTTTAGATAATCTAGGAACTCACTGCTTAAGTATTCACCTCCTCGATCAGATCGAAGAATCTTAATACTTTTGCCCGTTTGATTCTCTACTTCGTGCTTATATTCTCTGAATTTCTCAAAAGCTTCAGACTTGTGTTTCATCAGGAACACATATCCGAATCTTGAGAGATCGTCAGTGAATGTAATGAAGTAGGAAGAACCGTTCCTGGCATGCGTAGACATGGGACCGCATACATCACTATGTACCAGTCCTAAGAGTTCGGTAACTCTTTCTCCGTGTCCACTAAACGGTGCTTTGGTCATTTTTCCTTTGAGACATCAATGGCAAGTATCATAAGATGATAATTTGAACGGATTCAAATAACCATCTTTATGTAACTTAGCCAGTCGTGTCGCATTGATATGACCAAGTCTACAATGCCACAAGTAGGATTCGTTCACATCTGAACTTTTCCTCTTGTGTGTGTTTTGTACATTCAGGACTGTATTCTGATTTAGAATGAATATGCCATTATGTAACGAGCCTGATGCAATCAACTTTTGATTTAGGAATATGTTCATAACATTATCCTGTACTACAAAATTATATCCCTCTTTAATCAATAAAGAAACCGATATAATGTTGCACATCATGTTCGGTATATAATAGCACTCATTTAGAATCAGTGTATTACGACTCGGCAATACTAGGTGATATTCGCCAACTGCTTTGGCTACAATACTTGCACCGTTCCCTACTTGAACGGAATGATCACCTTTTCTTAGTTCTCTACCTTTTCGCAGCCCATGTAACAATTTACATATGTGGGATCCTGATCCGGTATCTAATACCCAGGACGTAGGGTGAACTGAGAAATAGTTCTCAATAACTAACACACCTGAAGAAGATGCATCAACATGCATGCTCTTTTGGACGGCGTGAGAATCCAGATATTCTTCTATTTCCTGTTCAGTCTTATAACTCTTATAAGAAAGAACGGGTCCAACATTCCCTAGCTCAGTACAATAATTGGGTTCAGTCAATACATCCATATTATTATCTTGATTATGGCATGACATGGTCGCTACCTGGAGAGAGAGAGAAGAAAACACTTTAGCGTATGCTCTTGCAAGATTAGATTGGTTATTATCTTATCTAATCAGGATGTCTCCCACTGTTTTTATCAAATCTACCTTAAAACCCTAAAAGGTAAGATTAGCCGGGATTAATTACACCCTACAATTTCGTCAATCTTTCAGCCAGATCAGTGTCGGTACTTTGAGGGAGGTTCCCCGTGCTTTCGCACGGACCTAATTAAAGTAAACCTCGTTTTCCCAGAGGCGTAACCCCGTTAACACTTTTCTAGACACCTACTTGATCGGCTAATTGTCTTGTGTAAAACTCTCCCAGGAGTAACTCTTACTCGCAGTGGGTATCGGGATCCAACTATCTCATAGGAGGTATGCAATCTCATTGCAAATTTCAACACTTGAAATTCCCGATAATATTTTTGCCCCTAACCCCTATGACCTTGACAAAGGCCAACAAACCATAGGAAGCTAGTCAAGTTCAACCCGTCATTTCTTGATTGAAATTAAACCCACCCGCACGACCCTTGACAAAGGCCAACAAGGTCGTACGAATACCCTAATCCAATCACATCATATGTTTAAACAGATAAGTACCAGTTAGCTACCGCACACTACGCCTTGACAAAGGCCAACAAACGCAGCACGAATACTAAATAGTCTTTATCTGAAATGACGGAGGGCTACGCAGGTTTTTCAGAAAACCCTGAGCGTGATGAACTTGATATCGTCGTAGAATCGAGTGAAGTTTTGAAAAGGAGTGTTTTTTGAGGCTTTTCTTAGTTTCGCTAAAGGGGTCACTCCCGGTGAAGGGATCGTCGGCCCTTTCCTCATCGAATAAGGTGCAGGATATATCATATATACCGCTGTGCAAAGCAAAACTCTAAAAGCAATCAAAAGACAAACCGAGTGTTGTAGCATCTGCCAGTTTCGCTAAAGGAGTCACTCCCGATGAAGGGATCTCGGTCCTTTCCTCATCGAATAAGGTGCAGGATATATCGTATATATCACTGTGCAAAGCAAAACTGTAGCTACCCTTTTTATAAAGTTTTGATTCTACAACATCTTTAGGTTTCTTTTCTTAATCACATTAATAAAAATCCCATCAGCTTATGCTTCCTAAGCATCAGAGAAGAAACGAAAGCAGTAATATTTATATATCAGCATATATATATATAGTATAAGCATTCGTCTCAGGCAGTAATATGATCTCATCACAGAACATTGCAGCAGAAGAACATATATGAAATATTGGATATACTAGGACGTCCGTGTTTTCAATACGAGCCTGTATAAAACACGGATTCCACGGTCGCGACGAATAGCCAAACCTACATCCCAAGACCCCTACGAGAGCGGCAAGTAACACTGCCAATTCTAGGGTTAGGAGACCCGGTCTCGACTCCTCGAGATGGCCTCCCACTGGACCCTAGAACACGGTTACTTGTGCTCCCCTCCTTGGGTCTACCTAATGCGGAAAAGTAAATAATATACACTGGTGACAGCAACCGCAACCTGGAAGTGCCCCAAATAAAAGAATATTACATTAAAAATGAATTTTACATGAATGAAAATAAAAACCCTCATCTCACATAAAACCCCCCGGCTATTCTAAACGCGACGATTCAATATAACATATCACAGCAACACATAATATCTCATATCATCAACGTAAGTAAATATGTGCATCCCAATTGTCGTTGACATATAGCAACGAAACCGGCGATATCACATATTACACTTACGGTCACAGAAAAGAAAGTGTAAAACTACAATATTTGAAATCCACAATCACTTTAGACATCGTAAATCTGAAATATCACATACTTCGCATTTCATGCCTAACTCTATGAATTCCACATATTGTATCACATTCCAAATAAATAGACAGTATTAAAATTTCCGAACAGATAATCAAATACCCAAAATTTCCCAAAGTGCTCAACTCTTGAGCGGAGTTCAAATAATCCCAGAATATGTCACAGTACCGGTGATCCAGCCGTAGAAGGGTCAAGCCAACGCCTCACATGTGGCACGCCGTACTGCCCCAAACCCGAAGGTTCAAAAGGCAGTTCAAGACGGTCACATAATCGAGTTAAGGTTTGTTGTCTTCTAGAGGATCCACCGCTTAACTTGTACAATTTGTCCGAAAGATTTAAAAACCGGAAAAATTTCAACACTTGAAAATTTGCCGTACCGGGAAACAGTAAGTTAATGATATCCGTTCAAATAGTTTAACAGTTTCTAAATATCCGGAAAGAAATACGAATTTAAAATTTCCGATCGAGTCTACTATTACAAAACAAACCCCAGAATTTTCAACACCTGAAACAGATTAAAAATACCCATAAAATAGTAAACACAGAGTCAAGAATTACTGTGCAAAAAACCGTGGCTAATTCCCTTATACTGTCGCGGAACCGCCGCTAATGGGGGGTCTTTGCCGCGGTTCCGCGGCCACGTGGTCGAATTAGAGACACGAATTTCACAGTAATTCTTATCTTTTGTTGCTGTATTTTTCAGGTATTTTTAATTCAGAAAAATCCCAAAATTTAAAAAAATTCCAGAGAGGGGTCCAATTTTGTCGTTTTGGGTTCGATCGGAGTTTTAACTTCGTAAACACATCGCCTAATGCTCTAGCTAGGCTCTGATACCACTGTAGGGTTCCTAGGCACTCTTGTGAAGGTTCAAAAGGCATCAAACATGCCCGGATAAAAATTTAGACGTGCCGAATAACCCAAAGCCGGGATCTTTGCTAGATTATTAGGGTTTAACATGCAAGAAGATAACTTTTATCTAAGTGTGAGGGATTACAACCTTTGTAGTCCGCTCCTTCACTTCACAAGCTCCGAGTAGAAGTCCCTTTGCCGCGATCCACGATCTCCCGGACTCATGAGAGGCTCCACGATTCGAACGATCCATGCTAGCTCGAAGTAATCCAAATCTCCGATGATCTACCTCGAAGTTGCAACGACTCAAGCTTTCTCACTCTAAAGAGATGAACACACTAATCTCATGGGCTAGATGAGATGAGGATGAGAGAGTAGTATTTTTGCTTTCTTTTTAAATCATTTTCTCATATTTATTCATCACATGAAGAAGATCTAGTAAGCTTTCTCAAGAGAGAAGAAGATGATAATGGAAAAGATAATGATAAATCCTTTTGTGATGAATAGAAATAAAAGTATATGATTGAAGTATTAACCATGGTCAAGGATGAGTGGCTAATAATGTGTAGAGAAACAACTAGAGTTAGGGTTTGGTTGGGTTAAAATGTGTCATCAACAAATATCTTAAGAATGACAAAAGCAAAAACTTCTAGAAGATGCATGAAACATCTAACCCAAAACAAACCCTAACCTCAATTAATCATCCTTAAACATGTTTAACAATTAATCATATTATGTCACAATAATATATATCACATATATATTATATATTTGCAACAAAAGAAAATAATACAATTAACATATATCGCATATATATCAATGTATCATCCAGTGAGAAAATGAAATAATAAAGCGAGCCAATATTAGATAATGTAATAATATATCATATATATTATTATACATTAAATCATCGAATCAACACTTGATCCGACGATCCGGCTATATCGAATATTACCGACTAATATATCATGTACCGATTCATCGAATCAACACTTGATCTGATGACCCGGTTCATAACTAAATATCGCGAGAATATAATACGGTATCCCATATCGCATCATTCTCGGTCCTGCACATATCACATATATGCCTCTACTCCGTTTCGCCTGAGCCAAGAAACCTCTGTGTAGGACTCTAAAGAATCGTCAATTCGCCGGTAGCAGGTGATGATCATATCAAACACCCACAAGCTGCAAGCGGTCAGCTAAACGTAACAGCCACCCAGGTATTGAGCGATCAGAAGATCAACAAGCTAGCCTGTGCGTTCTCCTGTGAATCCAATCAGTAACACTCCCGTACAGTCCGGTCTGTTCGTCTGATATGTCGCATATCAAGTCTAGGGGTGGTATACGTCAGACCCCAGTAACCGATAAGTCGTGTCGATGTGTGGCTCATAACGGGTCGAGAAACTACTAGTAACTCATACCAGTAAATCTCCATATCAGCCCTGGCCAGGGACTTCCAGTTATAGCCAATCGAACACAGCACAACATCAACTCCCTATACCGGGAGAGACGAATCCCCTCCTATCGATCATTGCCTCCATGTGATTCGGGACTGTACCCAAAAGCCACCGTTTTGCACGCCCTCTTGGACGTGGTAAGGTGGAAATCAAAGCACAGTGGGAATCACACAAGACTCTATGACGATCTCGGGTCTACAGACTACCCTGTACCAGTGTCACCGGAGAACTGCCATCTGACGTGTGGTATATCACCATCTGGGAGTTCTCGGCGAGTCCGTCCAGTGTACCCAGTCTCCACTGAGCACCCGTACACCATCTCTGATGTCTAACACCGATGGATATGGGATCATCCATCGCCCATCATATGGGTCAAGATGCGTATACGCTAGTCTACTCTGGTGTATCGATGCCCTGTCTCGATATACCCTCGACTAGGAACAGTTATAGGATGTACTCATCGACTACCGTGGCCCCACTAGTATGATCTCATCATAGTCCCAGTAGTCGAGTACAGATCCTAAGGGCTTTATCAACATGTGAGAGTAAAACAGTAAACCAATACAAGTCAACATATTAAGATAAAGTAAAACCAAATAGCATACTATCATGACGAGCAAGAAAGTCATCTCTATATATAACCAAGCATCCATTATAATATACATCATATGTACAACAATGGCCTCTAGGGCATATACATAACTAACAAACATGGCTTTCTGCCGCGGTTCCGCGGCCGTGCAGTGCACGTGTCGGTGCACGTGTCGGAAGGTGTCGGTGCTTTGACCCGGCTTTCTTAGGGTAGTTCTGTATATTCAAATATGGATCAGATATAAAACCTAGGGTTTCTCCTATCTATAAATAGGAAAGCCATAAGCCTAATTAGGCATGCCTCTTTTTATTTTCTAGATTAAAATTTTATTTCCTTGCAATCGTTAAGAGGTCATCAATAAATTTGTTTTTCTTTTCTATCGTGCAATTTTTTTATCATAATTTAATTCCTGCATTTTTTTATCTGTCTTTTATTATCTGCAATTTAGATAGTCTTCTAATATAAAAATTACAAAAATGAATTTCATCGTAACATTCCTAATGAGTGAGTAATTCCTCACTTATTAGGGTTAGGATAGGGAAGGTTTGAGAGAAGGAAATCTCTCTCACTTCTTTCCTTGCCCCAATAATTTTAATTAATACGGACTCTATTTAAATGAACCACACACCGCTCACTACGGCATCATATCCTACAAGATAGCGGTGATTTCCTAGTTAGACCGTTCGTGGTTGATTTAAATAGAGGTTAGGGCTAAAAGTTAAGAAAGGACGGACAAGTACCAAAAGGAAGAAACTACGTTTCTTCCCAGTCGTGCTAATCCCCTTTGTTGACTATTACCCTAACCCCTATATTCATAACTAGGGAAAGGAAAGCAGTGAGTAAAATCCCTTTTCCAAATTAACCTAATCCTAACCCTGGCAAGATTTTAAATCAAATTAATCTCATTCTTAAATTTTAAAACAAAACCCTACCAAAAATAGGAATTAACTCGTTAGAACTTAAAGAAAGAACACCATTTCTCTGTGGACCTAATCGTACTCAACCGGTTAGCTACTAAGCGACACCGTCTTGATTGCGGTATTCTTAATTTTAAAAGCACGTACAAAAAAATACATCAATCAACGAGCGAGATCGGAGAGCGTACTTCGTTGGAGCAGCCACGAGGAGCTTGGGATGGTGGCTAAAGACCGAAGGACACGGATCGATCGGTATAGCCATTATAATATCTTTTTAGTTAGCTAGTATAGAGTTAATGGAACGATCCAGGTAAAAGTCTGCGTTAGCGCCAGTTTATAAAAGTTTTTGTTCCGCGTTTGGCCTCGGATTGACGGCCGTGGCGTTACCGTAGACTCACATCTGCGGTAGGCTCTATAATGTATGCGATGTTGTATACGAGACCAGATGTAGCTTACGCACTGAGCATGGTAAGCCGGTATCAGTCAAATCCAGGGGAGAAGCACTGGGAAGCAGTAGAGAACATTCTCAAGTACCTGAGAAGTAATAAGGAGATGTTCTTGGTGCATGGCGGAAAAGGAACTCCAGATCAAGGCCTTTGCTAACTCCAGCTTCCAGAGTGATAATAATGACTCTAAGTCCATGTCAAGTTATGACTTTACCTTCAGTGGAGGGGCGATCTGTTGTAAGAGCTCCAAGCAGGACACCGTTGCAGACTCGACGACGGAAACAGAGTAGTTCGCTGCATGAGACACCGCAAAAGAGGCAGTCTGGATATGGAAGTTCTTAACTGAACTTCAGATGATTCCTTCTATTGTTGGTCCAATACTTTAGTACTGTGACAACAACGGCGCTATAGTTTTAGGGAAGGAACCCAGGTCCCATCAGAGATCAAGACATTGTTAGTTATATGTATGCCCTAGAGGCCATTACTGTACATATGATGTATATTGTAGTGGATGCTTGGAAATATATAGGGAGGACTTTCTTGCTCGATATAATAGTATGCTATCTGGTTGCTCTTTATCTTAACATGTACACTTATTATCTCTTTATTACATGTTGATAAAGCCCTTAGGATCAGTACTTGACTACCAGGACTATGATGTAGATCATACTAGTGGGGACATGGGTAGTCGGCAAGTACATCTTTCAAATGTCCCTAGTCGTGGGAGTATCGAGACAGGGCATTGATACTCTAGAGCAGACTAGCGTATATGCTTCTCGTCCTATGTGATGGGCGATGGATGATCCTATATCCATTGGTGTTTGACATCAGAGATGGTATACGGGTGCTCAGTGGAGACTGGGTACACTGAACGGACTCGCCGAGAACTCCTAAATGGTATTATACCTATCGTCGGATAACAGTTCTCTGGTGACACTGGTACAGGTTAGTCTGTAGACCCGAGATCGTCATAGAGTCTTGTGTGGTTCCCACTATGCTTTGATTTCCACCATAACATGGTCAAGAGATCGTGCAAAAAGGTGGTTTTTGGGTACAGTCCCGAGTCACTTGGAGGCAATGAGCGATAGGAGGGAATTCGTCTCTCCCTGTTTTTGGAGTTGATGTTGCGCTATGCTCGATTGGCCATAACAGGAAATCCCTGGCCAGGGTTGCTGAGATTTACTAGTAAGTGTTATCAGTAGTTTCTCTAACTGTTATGGACCTTGCATCGGCATGACTTATCAGGCTATTGGGGTCTGATGTTATACCACCCCCAGGCTGCGATATGCGACATATCAGACGAAAAGACCGGACTGTACGGTAGTGTTACTGATTGGATTCGTATGAGTACGAGCAGGCTTGCTTGTTGATCTTCTGATCACTCAATACCTGGGTGGCCGTTACGTTTAACAGACCGCTTGCGGCTTGTGGGTGTTTGATATGATCATCACCTACTGCCGGCGTATTGACGAGTCTTTAGAGTCCTACACAGAGGTTTCCTGGCTCAAGCGAAACGGAGTAGGAGCGCATATGTGATATGTGCGGGACCGAGATTAATGCGTGTATGTGATACCACATTCCATTCTTGCGATATGTGATATCGGTCGGTTATATATGATATAGCCGGGTTATCGGATCAAGAGTTGATTCGATAAGTTGATTCATATGATATTAGTCGGTTGTATATGATATAGCCGGATTATTAAATCAAGAGTTGATTTAATAATTTAATGTATAATTATATATTTGATATATTACATTACATTAACTAATATTAGCTCACTTAAGTAATTTTTTTCTCACATTTGATACACTTTACATATATGTGATATAGGTATTGTTTTCTTTTGACACATAAATATATATGTGATATATATTCATGTGTCATGCTAGGTTACATATGCAACAAGGGTGTATGAGACTTATACCATGCTAGGGTTTATGTTTGGGTTTTATTTATCATTAAGTAATTCATAAAACATTTGGAATTAGTCATGGATAAGCTTGTAGAAGCTTATGGATACATTGACTTATTCAACTTGTTTGTCAAGCTTAAGATATTTATTAACCCAACCCTTAACCTTAGACTATGGTTTATTCTCTACAAGAGTTAGGAAAGACACTAACTCATCCATGGTTGCAATTCTAACCTCACTCTCTCATGAGTTCATTCTTCTTCTTCTTCATCAAAGAAAAAGCTCACTAGATTTTTTCTAATTGCAGAATTAGTGGGAGAAAAATAAAACTAAAATGAGCTCACTTCCTACTTCATCATCCTCTACTATTAGCCATTTAGTTTAGGGTGTTTACTTCACTAATCTCACCATTAGTGAAGAGATAGCTTGGGTTAGTGTCTCCTCGACGTAGATCATCTTCGGCCTCGAAGACTTCAATGCAAGCTTGTTCGTTTCTTCATAGGAGCCTCTCTAGAGTCCGGGAGTTCATGATCGCAGCGTAGGGACTACTACATGGAGCTATTGAAGTGAAGGACAGGTCTACAAAGGTTGTATTCCTTGTTCACTTTAGTTGTAAACTGTTTACATATCGTTTCGTCGGATTTTCTAGTATCGATTCTAGGGTTAGGGTTAGCTAGAACGGCAAAAATTTAAATATGGCATAGATGATGCCTCCCGAAACCTTGCTGCTGTGCTAGCAACCCTGCAGTGGTATCAGAGCTATGCTAGAAACTTAGACGATGTTTGCTAGGATTACGAAACCGAAACTATTCCGAAACACCCGATACGAAAACTTAGTTTCTGTCGATTTTAAAAGGTCTTCAAATTTTTTTTTAAACAACTGCAGAATGTTGTATGAGATATGACATGAACACTAAGAAAATTTGAGGGGGTTTTATGCAAATATGGCTGGCCACATAAGGAGAAAATCCGTCCTCCTCGGTCCATTTGTGGAGTTTTTGCTTCAAATTTTCACAGTGTTCCAGTCTCTGGGTTTTAGGGTTTCAGGTGTTTTTTGTTTTTGCTAAATTTGCATGTGATGTTAACTTTCTGCAAAGGCAATTCGGAGTGTTTCACAGTAGTAATTCTAACATGTATTCGGGTTATTTAGAAGATGTTAAAAAGTTTGAACGGATATCAATTACCCATATTTTCCCTCACTGAAATTTTCCAACAGTTGGATTTTTCCGAGTTTAAAATTTTCAGGAAATCATTCAAGCAATTCTGTGGACCCTCTAGAAGAACGAAACACTAACTCGATTATGTGACTGTCAGAACCGCCATTAAACCCTAGGGTTTGTGGTTGTTCAGCGGTGCCACATGTAAGACATTGGTTGACCCTTCTACGGCTGGTTCATAGGAGCTGTGGCAGTTTCTGGGTACTTTTTGAACTCCGCTCAAGTGTTGAGCTTGTACGTTAATTTTAGGTGTTTGCTATTCGATCGAAAAGTTTAACTTCGTCTAGCTATCTGTGATTGTGATACTATATTTGGAATCCACATAATTAGTTATGAGATAACTTTTTTGAATTTTATAAATCTAGCAGTTTAGTCTCAGTTGATCGGTTGCCACGGAATTTTGATATGGATCAAAAGTCCGTCGCAATTACGTAGTGTACGCGGATACTCTCTTGGTAACTTTACTAGATAGCCACACCCTATAGCCCCGACCAAGTGACTGTAGGAGAACCCCGTCGCCAAAAGCATCCGTTCGGGTGCTCGCGGCAGCGGTGTTACGTCTTAGTGCGCTTCGTCGACGGCATCGGGGGGGTGCGACCGTCTAATAAATTTTCCGACGAGCATTCAATCAGGTTATAGGGAATCTTGTTGAATTACCCGACAGGTTATTGGAAAGCGTTTTCAATATCGAGAATAAAATACGGGGTTTATAATTGTTAGGCATGCGATGTCTAAGGAATTAATTTGGTTAGGCATGAAATCCAAAGTATGTGATACATTAAGTTTATGATGTCTAAGGTGGTTGCGGATTCCAACTGTTGTAGTTTTTCACTTTCTTTTCTGCATCCGTAAGTGTAATATGTGGTGTATCGCCGGTTTCGGTGCTATATGTCAACGACAATTGGGATACGCATATTTACATACGTTGATGACATGTGATGTTATGTGTTGCTGTAATATGTTATATTGGATCGTCGTGTTTTGAATAGCCGGGTTTTTTTCTTATGTGAGATGAGAGTTTATCATTTTCATTCATGTAAAAGCTTGTATGTAATATTCTTTTATTGGGGCACTTCCGGGTTGAGGATGATGTCACCATTGATGTATATTATTTACTTTTCCGCATTAGGATAGACCCAAGGTGGGGAGCACAAGTAACCGGGTTTTGGGGTCCAGTGGAAGACCATCTCGAGGAGTCGAGACCGGGTCTCCTAACTCTAGAATTGGTAGGGTTTCTTGCCGCTCTCGTAGGGGTCTAGGGATGTGGGTTTTGCTATTCATCGCGACCGTGGAATCCGTGTTTTATACTGGCTTAAATAAAACATGGAATTCCTAGTATATCCAATATTTCATATGCGATTCTTCTGCTGCTGATATTCTGTGATGTGATCACCTGATATGTTTTGAGACGAATGCCTATATTATATATATGAGATATAATAAATATTGTTGCTTTCGTTTCTTATGTTATGCTTAGGAAGCATAACAGATGGGACTTCATTAATGAGATTAATGGAATAAAAAGAAACCTAAAGATGTTGTAAAAACTTGTTTTAAAAACTGGTAGCTCTAGTTCATGCTTTGTTAGTTATATGTATGCCCTAGAGGCCATTACTGTACATTGGATGTATATTGTAGTGGATGCTGGGACATATATAGGTAGGACTTTCTTGCTCGACATGATAGTACGCTATCTGGTTGCTCTTTATCTTAACATGTATACTTTCTGTCTCTCTGTTAAATATTGATAAAGCCCTTAAGATGTGTACTCGACTTCCAGGACTATGATGCAGATCATACTAGTGGGGCCTGGGTAGTCCATGAGTACATCCTTCAATGTTCTTAGTGGTGGGAATATCGAGACGGGGCATCGATATTCCAGAGTAGACTAGCGTATATCTTCTCGACCCATGTGATGGGTGATGGATGATCCCATATCCATTGGTGTTTGACATCAGAGATGGTATGCGGGTGCTCAGTGGAGACTGGGTATACTGAACGGACTCGCCGAGAACTCCCAGATGGTATTATACCTCACGTCAGATGGCAGTTCTCTGGTGACACTGGTACAGCTTAGTCTGTTGACCCGAGATCGTCATAGAGTCTTGTGTGTCTCCCACCGTGCATTGATTTCCACCCTACCACGGCTCTACTGAGTCGTGCAAACAGGTGGGTTTTGGGTACAGTCCCGATTCACATAGAGGCAATGAGCGATGGGGGGGATTCGTCTCTCCCGGTATTGGAGGTTGATGTTGTGCTCTGCTCGACTGGCCATAACAGGAAATCCCTGTCCAGGGTTGCAGTGATATACTGGTAAGAGTTATCAGTAGTTTCACGATTGTTTTGGACCTTACGTCGGCATGAATTATCAAGCTATTGGGGTCTGATGTTTACCACCCCTAGGCGAGATATGCGATATATCAGACGAACAGACCGGACTGTACGGTAAGTGTTACTGGTTGGATTCACAGGAGTGTGAGCGGGCTTGCTCGTCGATCTTCTGATCGCTCAATACCCGGGTGGCCGTTACGTTTAGCAGACCGCTTGCGGCTTGTGGGTGTTTGATATGATCATCACCTGTTGCCGGCGTATTGACGAGTCTTTAGAGTCCTACACAGAGGTTTCCTGGCTCAAGCAAAACGAAATAGGAGCGCATATGAGATATGTGTGGGACCGAGAATAATGCGTGTATGTGATACCGTATTCTATTCTCGCGATGAATGTATCGATTGGTTGTATGCAATATAACCTAGTTATCGAATCGAGGATTGATTCGATAAGTCGATACATTGGATATTAGTCGGTCATATGCGATATGACCGGATCGTTAAATCAAGTGTTGATTTAATGATTTAATGTATAAATATATATTAGATATATTACTTTACATTAACTAGTATTTGTTCACTTAAAGTTGGATTTTCTCACTTGATGTGCACATTGTATATATGATATAGTTTTGTGCACTAGTTTGTATCATGTTTGATGATACATGCAAACTTGGGTGTATGTTTACTTTAAACCATGTTTAAGTGAATGGTTAGGGTTTTGTTATCTTTTCTTGATTATTTATTTTCTTTAATTCATTATTAGCAAGAAAAGAAATGGTTGCTTCTTTTGTTTTTCCCTTGAAGCTTCAAGAAGCTTTGACCATTTTTGTTTCTTTTGCTTAACCTAACCATTCACCTAACCATAGTTTACTCTCTACACTCAACCATGGTTGCATTATGATAAGAATGACTTAGATTTTCTTTTTAAGATAATTCTTTTTATTCTTTCTTCATCTTCATCTTCATCAAGCTTCATGAAAGCTTGCTAGCTTCAATGGTGACATGAGAAAAAGAGTGAGAAATCCAATTCTAAAGCGAACCCACTTCCTATTTCTTCATCCTCTACCACTTGCCATGTAGTATAGGGTGTTTTCTTCAGAAGTTTCATGACTTGGTGAAGTTGGAGCTTGATCTTGAGTTGCCTCGATGTAGATCATCTTCGGCATCGAAGTCGACGACCTAGCCCAATCATTTCTTCGACGAAACCATCGCCAGAGTCCAGGATCCGTTGATCGCAGCGGAGGGACGTCATCACGGAGCCAAGGAAGTGGAGGGCCGGATCTACAAAGGTTGTATTTCCGTTTACTCTTAGTTAAGTTGTTAACTTGCATCTTTATCGCCTTACCTCTAGTAACGATCTAGTTTAGGGTTTCTCGGCACATAGAAATTTTTTGAATTGGCCATGTTTGATCTGTTGTAGAACCGCATGGGTGTGCCTAGGAACCCTACAGTGGTATCAGAGCCTAGCTAGAGCCTTAGGCGATGCGTAGACGATGTTAGAAGTCCGATCGAACCCGAAACCCTAATTTTCAACCCTCTCTGGACTTTTTCTGAAAATGTGGATTTTTCTGAATTAAAAATACCTGAAAAATTCAGCAGGGAAATATAAGAATTGTGGTGAAAAAGGACGGCCTGATCCGTACATTCCACCGCGGAACAGCGGCAATACCCTGCTTGGGCCGCGGTTCCGCGGCCGTACAGAGGAGTCAAGCCGTCATATTTCCACCATAATTCCTATTCCTGTGATTTATATTTTATGGGTATTTTTATTATGACTCAAGGGTTGAGTGTTCTGGGGTTGTATTGGGGACTCAATGATTCGATCGGATTATTTAACTTTGTTTACTGTGTTTTTCCGGGTATCTTTAGAACATGTTAAAAGGTTCGACCGGATATAAATACCCACTTTTTCCCCTACCGGGAAATTTCCAAGTGTTGGATTTTTCTGTGGTTTAAGGAAGTTCTGAGTAGTGCAAGTAACGCGATGGTCCCTCTAGAAGACAACAAACCTTAACTCGATTATGTGACCGTCTTGAACTGCCCTTTGAACCTTAGGGTTTGGGGCAGTACGGCGTGCCACAAGTGAGGCGTTGGCTTGACCCTTCTACGGCTGGACCATTGGTACTGAGGCATGAAGTGAATGTTTTTAAACTTATTTCATGTGTTGAGCTGTTTCGGGAAAACTTGGGTGTTCGATTGTTCGATCGGAAAGTTTAACATTTTCTGTTTATCCGGAATGTGATACAACATTTGGAATTCACAAGTAGTTATGAGATAACTGAATGAATGTTATAAACATAGTAGTTTAGTCTCACTTGATCAGTTGCCACGGGATTTTGATGTGATCAAAAGTCCGTCGCAATCACGTTGATTACACGGATACTCGCCGGTAAACTTAATAGACAGCTACACCCCATAGCCCCGACCAAGTGACTGTAGGAGAACCCCGTCGCCAAAAACCATCCGTTCGGGTGCTCGCGGCAGCGGTGTTCCGCCTTAGTGCACTTCGTCGACGGTATCGGGGGTGCGGCCGTCCACTAAAGTTTGCGACGAGCATTCGTTTTGGATGTCGGGAATCTTGTTGAATTACCCGACTTTATATTGAAAAGTGTTTTCGATATTGAGACTAAAATGCGGGGTTTATAATTGTTAGGCATGCGATGTCTAAGCGATTCATTTGATTAGGCATGCGATGTCTAAGGAGTTTGCGGATTCCAACTTTTGTAGTTTTACACTTTATTTTCTGTGACCGTAAGTGTAATATGTGATATCATCGGTTTCGTTGCTATATGTCAACGACAATTGGGATGCGCATACTTACTTACGTTGATGACATGTGATGTTATGTGTTGCTGGATATGTTATATTGGATCGTCGTGTTTGAATAGCCGGGGGTTTTATGTGAGATGGGTGTTTTTCATTTTCATTCATGTAAAAAACTTGTATGTAATATTCTTTTATTGAGGCACTTCCAGGTTGCGGATGTTGTCACCATTTGTATATTATTTACTTTTCCGCATTAGGATAGACCCAAGGAGGGGAGCACAAGTAACCGGGTTCTGGGGTCCAGTGGGAGACCATCTCGAGGAGTCGAGTCCGGGTCTCCTAATCCTAGAATTGGTAGGGTTGCTTGCCGCTCTCGTAGGGGCCTAGGGGTGTTGGATTGGCTATTCATCACAACCGTGGAATCCGTGTTTTATACTGGCTCGTATTTAAAACACGGACGTCCTAGTATATCCAATATTTCATATGATATTTTCTGCTGCGTTATCTGTGATGTGATCATGTGATATGTTCAGATAGATATTATATATAGTATATATGATATATTATATAGACGTTGCTTATGTTTTACACCCGCGCTAGCCCTGCATCGCTCTGGCGTTAGTTACCTAACCTAACGGTGCAGACGGGACATCGAGGCGAATGCGGATGGCATAAGCGTACGTTATATTTATCTGTGATGTTTAGGTGGACTTAAATGATGGGACATTCATTAATGAGATTAATGAAAGAAAATAAACCTAAAATATGTTGTGGAATCGAATTTCAAAACTAAAATAGGTAGCTACAGTTCTTGCTTTGCATCGCGGTGTTCCTTGTAGAACATCCTGCACCTTATTCGATGAGGAAAGGGCCGAGATCCCTTCACCAGGAGTGACCCCTTTAGCAATAACTGGCAGATGCTACACACTCGGTTTGTCTTTTGATTGCTTCTATAGTTTCTGCTTTGCACAGTGATATATATGATATATCCCGCACTTCATTCGACGAGGAAAGGGCCGACGATCCCTTCACCGGGAGTGACCCCTTTAGCAAAACTAGAAAAGCTTCGAAAACACTCGATTTAAAAACCATTTGATTCCGCAACGAGATCAAGTTCAGAGCGTTAAAAGTTTTCATAAAAACCATTCGCAACCCTCCGTCATTTTAGGAAGTAGAGTACTTAGTATTCGTGCTGTGTTTGTTGACCATAGTCAAGGCACAGTGTACGGTAGCTAAGTGATGTCTTCCTACACCGCATATGATGCGATTAGTTAGGACAGTCATGTGGCTTTGCTGACCTTAGCCAAGGGTCATGTGGGTGGGTCTAATTAATCATGAAATGACGGGTAGAACTTGACTAGTGCTTATGATTTGTTGACCTTAGCCAAGGTCATTGGTGCTAGGGGTAAAAATCTTTATCGGGAGTTTCAAGTGTTGAAATTTGCAATGAGACTGCATACCATCTATATGATAGTTGGATCCCGATACCCACTACAAGTAATTGTTACTCCTGGGACAGTTTTGCAATTTGCAATTAGCCGATCAAGTAGGTGTCTAGAAAGGTGTCAACGGGGTTACGCCTCTGGGAAAACGAGGTTTACTGTAATTAGGTCCGTGCGAAAGCACGGGGAACCTCCCTCAAAATACCGACACTGGCCTGGCTGAAAGATTGGCGAACTTGTAGAGTGTAATTAATCCCGGCTAGTCTTTCCTTTTAGGGTTTGAAGGAAGATTTGATAAAAACGGTGGGAGCCATCCTGATTAGATAAAAATATATATAACCAATCTAATTTTGCAAGAGCGCACGCAGAGTGTTTTCTTCTCTCTCTCTCCAGGTAGCGACCATATCACGCCTTAATCAAGATAATAATATGGATGTATTGACTGAACCCGCTTGTTATACTGAGCTGGGAAACGTTGGTCCCGCTCCAACTTATAATTGTTATAAGGCAGAGCAGGAAATAGGGGAATACCAGAATTCCTATGCTGCCCAAACGAAGAAAGTGCATATGATGCATCTCCTTCGGGTGTATTCATTATAAAGAACTGTTTCTCAGTGTCCTCTGCGTCTTGGCTATCTGATACCAGATCAGGATCCTAGATATGTAATCTGTTACATAAGGCTACGGAAAAGCAGAGAACTGAGAACGGGTGATAAGTTTCATGAGACAGAAAACGGTGCAAGAGTTGCAGCCAGGTCTGTTGGTCGCTGTCACCCTGTATTACCAATACATTGATTCTGAACAAATGCTATTTGATACCGAACCTGATATATAAAATCTTATCAGTCTCTTTATTAGTAAAGAAAGGATATAATTTTGTATTGTTGGATAATGTTTTGAACATTTCCTATATCAAAAGTTGATCGGTTCAGGCACGTTATCTAAAAGCATTGATGTTCTAAATCAAACTACAGTTCTGAATATACGGAACACACACAAGAGGAAGAGTTCAGAAATGAACGAATCCTTCTTGAGGCATTGTAGACTAGGTCATATCAATGCGACCCGACTGACTAAAGTTACATTTAGATGCATATTTAAATTAGTTTGAATTTACATCTTATGAAACTTGCCAGTCATGTCACAAAGATTAGATGACCATAGCTCTGATTATTAGAAACAGAGAAAGAGTTGTTGAACTCTTGGGACTGATACATAATGATGTATGCAAGGTCCCCTGTCTACATATACCAAGACCGGTTCTTTGTACTTCATTACATTCTCTGATAATCTCTCAAGATTCAGCCATATGTTCCTGTTGAAACATAAGTCCGAAGCTTTTGAGATATTCACAGAATATAAATTAGAAGTTGAGAACCAAAAACCGGGTATAAGTATTATGTCCTATGATAAGATCAGGGAGGAGAATACTTGTGCATAGAATTCCTGGACTATTCTAAAGCAGAATGAGATTCTCTCTCGGTATTACTCCTCTGAATATACCACAGCACAACGGTGTATCGGGGCAGAGCAATCGCACCATATTAGATATGGTGTGCTCTATGATGAGTACTACTGAGTTACCTATTTCCTTATGGGGTTATGCACTTGAGAAGTTGCATACCTATTGAATTGGGTTCGAATCAAATCAGTGCCTACCACTCCATATAAGATATGGTATGGGAAGAGCCTATCTCTTAAGAAAGTTAAGATTTGGGATTGTCCGGCCTATGTCAAAAGCAAAATCCAGACAAGATCGAGGCAAGGTCAGTTCTGTAGAACTGGAAAGGTTCCAGCTATACAAAACTGCAGCTGATTTGACAGAACCGAAGGATTCAATAGTCCCCAACGAACCTCAGCCTCTCCGCCGATCTAGCAGGGTTCCTCATCCGCCAGAGAGATACTTCGGTTTCCCGATGACAGTGGGAGCGAGGAATGCATCATGAGATGATGACAAAACTAGTTTCGAGCAGGCCATCGAGAGTAAGGACTCTGTAAGAATGGCTGGATGCTTAGTGATCTGAGATGGAATCCATTTACACCAACAAAGTATGGACTTTGGTTGCTATATCTGAAGGGTTAAATCCCCATCAGGAGCAAGTATATCTTGAGAAGATTACTTGGTGTAGATGGAAAAGTTGAGACTTTCAAAGCTAGACTTGTTAAAGGCTTTCGTCATCGACCAGGCGTGGATAATGATGAAACATTTTCCAGTAGCTATGCTTAAGTCCATCCAGATCCTACTTGCCATTGCTACATACCATGACTACGATATCTGGTGGTTGGGTGTCATGACTGCTTTTCTAAATACCGATTTAGAAGAGAACGTCTATGAGTACACAGCCAGAGGGCTTCGTAAACAGTGGGAGCAGCGGAAACGTGTGCAAGTTGCTTTACAGGATAAAGCAGGCATCGTGGAGTTGGAACGTTTGTTTTGATGTGATAGTCAAAGAGTTTGACTTCATCAAAATGGTAGATGAACCTTGTATATACAAAAAGGTAGTAGAGAGTATGGTGGTGACCCTCGTAGAGTACGTGGATAACATACTCTTGATAAGAAAAGAGTTTCCTATGCTACGCACGGTCAATCTCCTCTTATCATAAGGATTCTCCAATAGGATAAAGGTGATACCTCCTAAATCCTGGGATTTGGATCTATGAGATAGATCTAAATGGATGTTAGGCTTCTCACTAGTTGTAGTGAGATGGTATCAATCGATCCTGGGGAGAATCACTGGAAAGTTTCCAGGGTGATAAGGACGACTGAGTGTCAGTCGCAGGCATTGTCTTTACTCTCAGTACAGGGACGGTATGTTGGAAGAGTTCCAAGCTAGATACCGTGGCAAACTAGACGATAAAGGCTGATAACATTGCTATTAAAGATACTACCAAAGAGGAAGTTTGGGTGTATATTGGTTCATAAGATGAACTAGGTTCCTACCATTGAGTGACAATGGAAGTGTGGCTTTAGCCCTGGAACCCTGGTCCCATCAGTGACCCAGACATATTCTGAGGCAGCATCACCTGTTCAAAGAGATAGATGATCTCCAGGGTGATCGAGGTTTGGAGAGTAGACTCAGAGGACAACACGGCGGATCCACTCACAAAGGCTTTTTCCCAGAGAGAGACTTATATGGGATGGCTGAGTATGTGATACTACAACCACTGCTACAGATGGCCCTAGTGAAAGTAGGAGATTGTTAGTTATATGTATGTCCTAGAGGCCATTACTGTACATTGGATGTATATTGTAGTGGATGCTGGGACATATATAGGTAGGACTTTCTTGCTTGACATGATAGTATGCTATCTGGTTGCTCTTTATCTTAACATGTATACTATCTGTCTCTCTGTTACATGTTGATAAAGCCCTTAGGATGTGTACTCGACTTCCAGGACTATGATGTAGATCATACTAGTGGGGCCTGGGTAGTCCATGAGTACATCCTTCAATATTCCTAGTCGTGGGAATATCGAGACGGGGCATCGATATTCCAGAGTAGACTAGCGTATATCTTGTCGACCCATGTGATGGGCGATGGATGATCCCATATCCATTGGTGTTTGACATCAGAGATGGTATGCGGGTGCTCAGTGGAGACTGGGTACACTGAACGGACTCGCCGAGAACTCCCAGATGGTATTATACCTCACGTCAAATGGCAGTTCTCTGGTGACACTGGTACAGCTTAGTCTGTTGACCCGAGATCGTCATAGAGTCTTATGTGTCTCCCACTGTGCTTTGATTTCCACCCTACCACGGCTCTACTGAGTCGTGCAAACAGGTGGTTTTTGGGTACAGTCCCGATTCACATGGAGGCAATGAGCGATAGGAGGGGATTCGTCTCTCCCGGTATTGGGGGTTGATGTTGTGCTATGCTCGACTGGCCATAACAGGAAATCCTTGGCCAGGGTTGCAGTGATATAGTGGTAAGAGTTAACAGTAGTTTCACGATTGTTATGGACCTTATGTCGGCATGACTTATCAAGCTATTGGGGTCTGACGTTTACCACCCCTAGGCGAGATATGCGACATATCAGACGAATAGACCGGACTGTACGGTAAGTGTTACTGGTTGGATTCACAGGAGTGTGAGCGAGCTTGCTCGTCGATCTTCTGATCGCACAATACCCGGGTTGCCGTTACGTTTAGCAGACCTCTAGCGGCTTATGGGTGTTTGATATGATCATCACCTGCTGCCGGCGTATTGAAGAGTCTTTAGAGTCCTACACGGAGGTTTCCTGGCTCAAGCAAAACGAAATAGGAGCGCATATGAGATATGTGCGGGACCGAGAATAATGCGTGTATGTGATACCGTATTCTATTCTCGCGATGAATGTATCGATTGGTTGTATGCAATATAACCTAGTTATCGAATCGAGGATTGATTCGATAAGTCGATACATTGGATATTAGTCGGTCATATGCGATATGACCGGATCGTTAAATCAAGTGTTGATTTAATAATTTAATGTATAATTATATATTAGATATATTACTTTACATTAACTAGTATTTGTTCACTTAAAGATGGATTTTCTCACTTGATGTGCACATTGTATATATGATATAGTTTTGTGCACTAGTTTGTATCATGTTTGATGATACATGCAAACTTGGGTGTATGTTTACTTTAAACCATGTTTAAGTGAATGGTTAGGGTTTTGTTATCTTTTCTTGATTATTTATTTTCTTTAATTCATTATTAGAAAGAAAAGAAATGGTTGCTTCTTTTGTTTTTTCCTTGAAGCTTCAAGAAGCTTTGACCATTTTTTTTTCTTTTGCTTAACCTAACCATTCACCTAACCATAGTTTACTCTCTACACTCAACCATGGTTGCATTATGATAAGAATACTTGGATTTTCTTTTTAAGATAATTCTTTTTATTCTTTCTTCATCTTCATCTTCATCAAGCTTCATGAAAGCTTGCTAGCTTCAATGGTGACATGAGAAAAAGAGTGAGAAATCCAATTCTAAAGTGAACCCACTTCCTATTTCTTCATCCTCTACCACTTGCCATGTAGTATAGGGTGTTTTCTTCACAAGTTTCATGACTTGGTGAAGTTGGAGCTTGATCTTGAGTTGCCTCGACGTAGATCATCTTCGGCATCGAAGTCGACGACCTAGCCCGATCATTTCTTTGACGAAACCATCGCCAGAGTCCGGGATCCGATGATCGCAGCGGAGGGACGTCATCACGAAGCTAAGGAAGTGGAGGACCGGATCTACATAGGTTGTATTTTCCGTTCACTCTTAGTTAAGTTGTTAACTTGCATCTTTATCGCCTTACCTCTAGTAACGATCTAGTTTAGGGTTTCTCGGCACATAGAAATTTTTTGAATTGGCCATGTTTGATCTGTTGTAGAACCTCATGGGTATGCCTAGGAACCCTACATACTTTGCATAGCGGTAATCCTTGAAGAATATCTACCACTCTATTCGATAAGGAAAGAGTCGAGATCCCTTCACTGGGAGTGACATCTTTAGCAAAACTAGCAGATGCTACAACCCACTCGGTTTGTCTTTTGATTGCTTCTATAGTTTTTTGCTTTGCATAGTGGTATTTGTGAAATATCCTGCACCTTATAGGATAAGGAAAGAGACGAGATCCCTTCATCGGGAGTGACCTCTTTAGCAAAACTAGTAAAAGCCTCAAAAACACACCTTTTTAAAAATCACTCGTTTCTACAACGATATCAAGTTCATTACGCAAAAGGTTTTCATAAAAACCTGTCGTAGCCCTCTGTCATTTCAGATAAGTACTATTTAATATTCGTGCTGCGGTAGTTTGTCCTTCATCAAGGCGTAGTGTTCGGTATCTAACTAGTGCTTATCTGCAGCATGAGATGCGGTTGGATTAGGGTATTCATACGGCGTAGTTTGGCTTTCGTCAAGGCTCGTGCGGGTGGGTTTAATTCAATCAGGAAATGACGGGTTGAACTTGACTAGTGGACTATGGGTAGTTTGGCCTCCATCAAGGTCATAGGACGTTAGGGGTAAAATATTATCGGGGATTACAAGTGTTGAAATTCGCAATGAGATTGCATACCTTCTATGAGATAGTTGAATCCCGATACCCACTGCGAGTAAGAGTTACTCCTGGGAGAGTTTTACACATTATAATTAGCCGATCAAGTAGGTGTCTAGAAAGGAGTTAACGGGGTTATGCCCCTGGGAAAACGAGGTCTATTTTAATTAGGTCCGTGCGAAAGCACGGGGAACCTCCATCAAAGTACCGACACTGGCCTGGCTGATAGATTGGCAAACTTGTAGGGTGTAATTAATCCCGGTTAGTCTTACCTTTTAGGGTTTGAAGAAAGATTTGACTAAAACAGTGGGAGCCATCCTGATTAGATAAAATAATAATCAATCTAATCCTGCAAGAGAGCACGTAGAGTGTTTTCTTCTCTCTCCCCCCTGGTAGCGACCATGACAGGCCTTAATCAAGATAATAATATGGATGCATTGACCGAAACTGCTTATTATACTGAGCTAAGGAACATTGGTTACGCTCTATCTTATAACTGTTATAAGTCCGAGTAGGAAATAGGGGAATATCCAGATTCCCATGCCACCCAATCGAAGAAAGTGCATGTTGATGCATCTTCTTCGGGTGTGTTAATTACCGAGAACTGTTTCTTAGTATCCTCTACGTCCTAGGTATGTGATACCAGATCAGGATCCCTCACATGTAAGATGTTACATGGGCTACGGAAAGGTAGAGAACTGAGAATGGGTGATATGTCTCTAAGTGATAGAGAATGGTGCAATTGTTGCAGCCAAGTCTGTTGGCAAATATCACCTTGTATTAAAACATTGATTCTGAAAAAATGTCATTAGATACCGAACCTGATATACAACATTAAATTAGTTTCTTTATTAAGTTAAAGAAGGATATAATTCTGTATAGGAGGATAATGTTGTGAACATTTTCCTGAATCAAGAGTTGATTGGATCAGGCTCGTTATGAAATGGCGTATATGTTCTAAATCAAACCACAGTTCAAAGTATCTAGAACACACACATGAAGACTAGTTCAGAAATGAACGGATCCTTCTTATGGCATTGTAGACTAGGTCATATCAATGCGACACGACCAGCTAAGTTACATAAGGATGAATATGAGAATCTATTCGAATTTTCATCTTATGCTACTTGCCAGTATTGTCTCAATGGTAAAGTGACCAATACTCCTTTTACTGGAAACAGAGAAAGAGTTAGTGAACTCTTGGGACGGATACATGATGATGTATTCGGTCCTATGTCTATAAATGCCAGGATTGGTTCTTTGTACTTCATTACATTCATCGACTCTATCTCAAGATTCAGACATGTGTTCCTGTTGAAACATGAGTCTGAAACTTTTGAGAAATTCAAGGAATATAAGCTTGAAGTTAAGAACCAGAAAGGTAGAAGTATTACAGTCCTACGATGTGATCAAGGAGGCGAATACTTGGGCATGGAGTTCCTGGATTATTTAAAGGAGAATGTGATTCCCTCTCAGCATACTCCTTCGAGTACACCACAGCACAACGGTGTATCGAGGCGGAGGTATCGCACCCTATGAGATATAGTGCGCTCTATGATGAGTACTGCTGAGTTACCTGTTTCCTTTTGGGTGTTATGCACTTGAGAAGCTGCAAACCTATTGAATATGGTTCCATCCAAATCAGGTCCTACCACTACATATGAGATATGGAATGGGAAGAGACCATGTCTTAAACAAGTTAAGATATGGGGTTGTCCGGCCTATGTTGAAAAGCAAAATATGGACAAGCTCGAGGCAAGGTCAGTTCTGTATATGTTTGTTAGGATATCCCAAACATTTGTGAGGGATCGGAATATCTTCTACCACTCTGAGGAGCAAAAGGTGTTTTAATTCTCAGCATGCCACCTTTTTAGAAAAGGAATTTCTTGTGAAGAAATTAGTGGTCATGAGGTAGAACTGGAAGGTGTTCCAGCTAGACAAATTAACAGCTGATGATTTGGTAAAACCAAAGAATTCTATAGTCTCCGACAAACCTCAGCCTCTCCACGAATCTGGTAGGGTTCCTTATCCACTTGAGAAATACTATGGTCTTCTCGATGACAGTGGGAGCGAGGATTGCATCATGGTTTATAACACACTAGGATGTGTTTAGTGGCTAATTATATTTAAATAAAGGGTTTTTAACAAAAAGTTTACCAAATTGAGTTTCAAATATTTTTCCAAATTTAATAAATATTTTTCTACAATTTTCATAGGCTTGCACACACATGTGCATGTAAACTAGGGTTTTAAAATGAGGTAATACCATGATTAGCAACCATGGTGGGTTTAATCATGGGGATTAAGTCTTTTGGGTTTTAATTAAGTTTATTTAGTTAGTGGATGGCTGCTTTAATTTGAATTTTCTTTTGGAGTGTTGACTTGGTGAGAATGAGGGAGAGAGAATGCATCATGGCAAAAGCCATGCTTGCATTTAATGATGAGAGAGAAAGGAGGGGTTGACATTGGGAGTTATGATTTCCTCTCATTATTGTGCTCATTTCTATCAACCTCACTCTCACACTCACACACCCACATCCACAGCAGTAGAACAGCAGCAGCAAGCATCACAGCAGCAGCAGCAAGCATCACCAACAGCACAACTTCAACTGCAGCTCCTTCCCTCCACTCCTTCTTCTTCCTCCAGCTCCCTAGAGTCGAGTGTGGGGTATACTTCTTGAACTTACCCCCTAGTTTGCTTAATTAGTGTAGCTTAGCTTTGATTAGTGTTTATTGGTGCGTTTTAGTGCGATATATGGTGATTAGTGGGAACCATGACCAAGTGATGTTTGAACAGGTTTTAGTAAGTTGATGGAGTGTTGTTAGGGCCATGTTAACCTAGCTTAGCCCCCAATTGCACTAAAATACCACCAGATTGCTATTTGATGCAAATTCATCGTTTTTAAGCAAATTTTGACTTTCTGTAAACTGCTATCGACCTAGTGAGTTCAGAATAATTTTGAGATAACTGCAGTATAGTGGTGATGTGCTGATCCTATGTGTAGAAGATGACCCCCAAAATCCGTACTGTGGCAGCCGGAATATTGATTCTGGCCGCAAATTGCGGCCAGATGGGGAGGGTTTGGGTTGGGGTTTGTCTCTTTTGGGGTCTGCCGCAACCCTTAGACTCATGGCATGTATAATTTTATTTGATTCTTGCTGTAGAAAAATCTGGAGCTATATACCTATTTCTCGTATTTTAAACCTTCGCGACACGCATGATACATGTGTGGGTTTGGGGTTTCTGCATATCGCGACGCGTCGGGGTAGTTTCAGGCGCGTAATCACACGTTTTAGCGTATCGCACAAGCACGCGCTTGGTTTGCGACACGGGTTTCTAGTTGACCTTAAATGTCATGTTTGTATGGTTTTGAGCTTATGTATGATATTCTGTGGAATTCTAGGTTCGCAGGCGAGTGCGACGGACGCCGCGAAGAAGGGAAAACAAGTCATCGGCTATACCTAGCGAGAGACTACGGTGAGTAGATTTTACATCTACGGGGATATCGCCCGCATGGCGTTCTACATCAGGGCCGATAGGATCTTGTAGCTACATTTCCATACATTGACTGTTCATGGCTACTATTTAGTGCATACCACATTCCCTGATATATGTATATAAACTAAAATTGATAGAACACCGCACCATTACTAACGGTTCATGTTGCACGAGCACTATCCTGCATGCTACACACACACCGTTAATAATTGCCATGACACTCACACTGTAGAATTTCCATGATATTCATACTTGATGCATATATCACATTGGATCATTATGTTATAGCTCATCTTTATGTGACTTGACATGATATTCATACTTGATGCACATATCACATCACATTGACTTGCATATTGGTTTAGATTACATGTGATTTCTGTATTTGGGAACCGTGGCTATTTCAAATATGTAATCATTTAAAAACCCGGTTCCCTTGATATGATATTTTGGTGCATCCACCCTATGTTTTCTCGGTGCTTAAGCGATATATATATATGAGATAGAGAGGGCTGACCCGGACTGATGGATGCCCGATATATGTGAAAGAGAGGGTTGACTCGGACTGACGGATGCCCGATAGATATATGAGAGAGAGGGCTGACCCGGACTGACGGATTCCCGATAGATATATGAGAGAGGGGGCTGACCCGGACTGACGGATGCCCGATATAGGAAGATTTGCGTGTTGATGCTAGACACGAGTATTTATGATATTTGGGTGCCGATGATGGGCACTCGTGATTCTCAGTGATGTACAGGATTTGAGGGCCGATGGGAGTGCCGGCGTCTGGGTTGTTTAGATTTGGGGTGCATTGATGGACACCGACTACATATTCCACGTTGACATTCCATGTAGATGTTATACTTCCCATGCTCAGCATTCATTATTGTATCTCATCCTGTAGTTATTGTTGGAGATAGTGCCCTCAGAGTCAATTATTGGATCACAGGCACGTGATTGCAATGATTGAGGGAGGACCTATCCCGGGACGACAGTCTTACTCGAGATGATAGTATGCTATCTGGATTACCTTTATCATCGTGTACTTCTTTAGGTGACCTGACATGTCACTATTGCACGTTGATAGAGCCCCTAGGATTCTTGCTTGACTGCCGGCAGTATGAGGGCGATCATATAAGTGAGAGCTGGAGTCTATAAGCACATCCTTAAAAGGTCCCTAGTCGTGGGAGTTTCGAGACAGGGCATCGATTCTCCAGAGTAGACTAGTGTATACAGTCGAGACCCCGACGAGGGGCGGTGGCCGGTCTCACAAGCCACTGGTGTCAGTTGGTTCACCTAAGATGTATACAGGTGCTCATTGGGTTATGAGTACACCGGACAGGACTCGCCGGGAACATGCTAGTTGGTCTTATACCTGACGTCAGATAGCAGTTCCCTGGTGACATGTGTACAGGTTAGTTCATCGACCTGAGATCGTCATTTGTCTCGTGTGAGTTCCCACTGTGCTTTGATTACTACCCTACCACGGCAGAAAGGAGTCGTGCAAACAGGTTTTAGTTGGGTATAGTCCCGAGCCACATGGAGGCAGTGAGCGGATCTTCAGGGGTTCGTCTCTCCCGGTATTGGGGGTGAGGTCGCGCTGTGTCTAGGAGAGCCATTACACGAAGTCCTTGGCCAAGGCAGGAGATTTACTGGTAGGTATTCCAGTAGTATCTCAGGGTGTTCTGGGCTACACTCCGACACGACTTGTACCGCTTTTGGGGGTCTGACTTTTACAAACCCCCTAGGCCCGCCATGCGATGCTCATAGACGAACGGACCGGACTGTACGGATATTGTCACTGACAGGCTCAGTAGGGTGTCAGGATGAGTTCGCTCATCGATGTCCCTTTTGGTCAATAGCTGGTGGCCCGTTACGTATTGGCTTA
The DNA here is from genome assembly GCA_030015575.1 of Agapanthus africanus. Lineage (NCBI taxonomy): Eukaryota > Viridiplantae > Streptophyta > Magnoliopsida > Asparagales > Amaryllidaceae > Agapanthus > Agapanthus africanus. The sequence goes on from JASDDO010000019.1 coordinate 680,325,831, forward strand.
TACCTCTGACGTGCTAGTGGTTAAATCCACAGCCATTGTATTGACGAGTCTTTAGAGTCCACCACACATTCAGTTACTCAGGCTTTCGGGCGAAACGCTGTAGAGGCCGTATGGAGATATGGCAGGGTCCGATCAGATACGTGCGGTATTGCACGGATCAGGATCAGACGGTTAGTACTAGAGGCCGTATAGATATATGGCAAGGTTCGATCGGATATGTGCGGTATTGCACGGATCAGGATCGAACGGATATTACTAGCCGGCTTTGTTTTAAGCCGGATCCTAGTTTAGTACAGTGTAGATTTTGTCTCTTTGCATTTGTATCCGGACGGAATACAGATGCGGGTGTGTATACACAGTATCGGGGTTTTCCTGTAATTTATTACGGGACCAGTTTTCTGGAGTTGCCAGTTTGCATTCCGTTCCGGCCGGTTTTCCTTTGTTCTTTCCCGGCCGGACTTTTCCGATGGAGGGGGTTATTTGCAATTGTGCAAATAACATTTGTGGAGGGGGTTTCTTGCAAATGTATTCATTATGATAGGATAAGCATCTTTTGCTTTATCATCCATGATGTTGCATTAATTGTGATTGGAAAGGGTTATGGTTTGGATGTATGTTTGTTATCATGATGTTTTGTTTATGGTCACCATTTCTATCTCCTACACTCACCTCCCTCTTGTGATATATACTTTGTCACCACCACCATTCTTAGATGATCATGGCCGGCCACAATTTTGAGAGGGGAGAAAATGAGAGGTTCATTTCATTTGGTGTGGAAAATTAATCATCCATCTCATTTTTCCATTGCTACCAAAATCCCCAAGTTCATATCTTGTTGATTCCTCAATCAAGGCAACTACAAACCCCATTAAGACAAAGCGCATTCTACACCACATTCTATAGCAAATCTTGGGCACGTCGACTTGCCAGCTTCGTGCCCGAGTTGCCTCGGTATTGAGGTGGGAGCCCGTAAAAGATGCAGACGATGTGGTGCCCTCCCGGCAAGGATGCGACGACCGGAGTTTCCGCGGGAGATCGGGACGATGACGAGAAGACTGGAGGACTCGGATCACTCGGTATATCTCTAACCCGTCTTGTTGTTAGCTAGATCTAGTTTAATGGCCCGATCCGGGGTTTAGTGCACGGTGGTGCCGGTTTGCTAAGTTCGCAAAATTAAAGTTTATCACCGCTTCCGCATTTGGCCGTCGGATTGACGGCCGGGGCGCCGCCGTGCACTTACAGTGGTATCAGAGCCTCGCCATTAACTTCGTCTAGCTTCGTTTGATGTGTTTTGCATTTTCGATCGACCAAAATTCCAAAATCTACATTTTCACTCACATCAGTTTTCTGTCGAATTTTTTCTGGCTCTAAAAATTTTTCAGGTTGTAGAAAACTGATGTACAAGAAGTTCTAAGAGATCTGGGAAAATTCGAAACATTGATCTCTCAGTTAGAGCGCGGAACCGCGGCAAAACCCTCCTTGTTGCCGCGGTTCCGCCGCAGGTTTGAGGGATCAATGGGTCGAAATTTTCCAGTGGGCTTATGGGCTGATTTTAGGGGTTTTGGAATATTAATATTGGGCCCAGATTTTCTGTGAGTGCTACAGTATTGCTTGGGGGCCCACTTGTTAATTTTTGATCGATCGGATATTTTAAACACATTTTTCACAGTATTTACATTATATCTGCGACCGTGAATGTCACTCGATCGGTAAATCCGGTCTAACTGCTATAGCCCGGTTAGACGGATTTGCGAACGTGACTTTCACGTTGATGTTCTGTGTTTTGCTGTGATATTGCGGATCGGTCGTGGGGGATAGCCTGGATGCAATGCTAGTACAGTTTTGTTGTATTATGTACATTCGATTTTGCGGGGCGTGCGTCCGACATGTGGACTTCCGTCACTGCCTGTTTGTATTATTATTTTGGGGCACGACCTGGTTGCGGTCGTTGTACCCGTTGTATGTATATTTTACTTTCTGTACTAGGATTGCCCCGCGGTGGGGTGTACGGATAGCCGGGTTCTAGAGGGCAACAAGCCAGCATCTCATGGCATTGAGACGGAGGGGGATTCACTCTAGGATTGGCAGGCTATTCGCCGCACTCGTAGGGGGTACAGGTTGACCCAGGAGGGGTGCCCAAGTTACCGGATTCCGTGAAGTGCTGGGTGGTCCATTCACGGTGCTGAAGGGGGCTGCCTCGCTTCAGGTTTTGGCGGGTGACTTGCCGCGCCCGTAGGGGTCTAGGATTTCATTGCACAGGCTATCCACACGACCAGGGGAACGTCGGGTTTCAGTAGTGGCTCTGTGAAACCCGGGGATCCCAGATATCTGTATTGTTCTGTGATGCTGTACATTTCTGTGATGTTGCATTTTATCACGCCTTGAGCGAAATACTATATATTGGTATATATATTAGTAGATGTTGTATATGTTTTTCATCCACGCTAGTCCAGTCCCCGCTCTGCCGTTAGTTAGCTAACCTAACGAGGGATGACGGGACCCAGTGGCGAATGCGGATGGCATATACGTACGTCAGTATATTTTCGTTCTTTGTGGTGTGATCAACTGATGGGACTGCGTTGATTCGGATCAATGCAAGTTAAACAAACCTTTTCTGATGTTGTTGGAACACTTTTTAAAAAGCTGTTATTGCAAGGACGTTCACTTTTGTTTTGCATCGTGGTATTCATTTGGAATATCCTGCTCCTCAGTCGACGAGGCAAGGGCCGAGATCCCTTCACCGGGAGTGACCCCTTGGACAGAAGTTTGCGTCAGGGCATTAACTTCACTATAGCCGATTACTTTTGCTTTGCATCGTGGTATTCATTTGGAATATCCTGCACCCCATTCTACGGGGAAAGAGCCGAGATCCCTTCACCGGGAGTGACCTCTTTAGTAAAGGTTTTCGTCACTATATTTTCTAAAAAGCTATCCGTTCCTTCAACGATATCAAGTTCATTACGTTAAAGGTTTTCGCCAGAAACCATTCGTAGCCCTCCGTCGTTTCATATGGGTAGTCAATAGTATTCAAGCTGTGTATGTTGGCCAAAGTCAAGGCACAGTGATTGGTAGCTATTGGGTATTCATATGCAGCATAGATAGATGCGTTGGTTTGGGACAGTCGTACTGCCATTTTGGCCAAAGTCAAGGGTAGGTACGGGTGGATTCAAATTAACCTGGAGAATGACGGGTTGAACTTGACATGTGACTTATGATATGTTGGCCAAAGTCAAGGTCATAAGAGCATGGGGTAAAAATCACATCGGGAGTTTCAAAAGAACTGAAACTTGCCAGATATGCGCATACCTTCTGGAGTGTGACAACGTGAGCGGATTCCGTCACTTTATCATGCGATAAGAGTTGGATCCCGATTCCCACTGATGAGTTGGTTTACTCCTCGGGTGACCCCGACTAATTCTTCTTTCAGGTTTGGAGGAGAATTTGAGGTACAGTGGGAGGTTTCCAGATTAGATAAATTGGTAACCATTATGATCTAGGTTAGAGTGCACGCTGAGTGTTTCTTTTCTCTCTCTCTGGCAGCGACAATTGACCCGACCCTAAGACTATGACTCAGAGACCAAGTTAACCGAACCTTCTTTACACTGGCTTTTGGATTGTCAGAGTTGCAGACCTCATTGCCACTCCTACTTTTACCCTTTTCTCCAGGACACCCCGTATTACTACGAACGTCCACTTCCATTGGACAAAACCATCGTATGGTTAGATACGAACTCGAAGGAATTCGAGGATGGTTTCCGGTTATGGAGAAAACGGATAGGATTATTCAGTTGTCTTTTCCCTTTTACCTTCTCTCAAGTTGTGAGTACTCCATGGCTTATGAAATAGTACACCTATTATACAAATTGGATAGTCTTCTTCCAAACCTTAGGCTGGTGCCGACCGGTAGGGAATGAAGAAAACCAATTAGCCTAAACGGTGTGCAGAAGGTATTAAGATTAAGACAAAGAAAGGGATTAGTAAGAGGGCAAAGTAAATTGCGACTGATATTCACGACCAAACCAAGTATTTCTTCGCCAATCCTAAATCACCTTTGTATTTCTCCAGGACACTCCGTATCACTACGAAGATCCACAGTTTATTGGATACTCCATCGTATGGTTATATACGAACTCGAAAGGAACTTGTTCCAGTTCGGGGATGGATTCTGGTTCAGGAGAAATAGGAATAAAGTTTGTTCAGGTGTCTTTTATCCTCACCTTCTCTCGCATTGCGAGTGCTCCTAGGATTAGGACAGTACACCCATTATGCTTACTGGATAGTCTTCTTCCAAACCATAGGCTGGTGCCGAACGGTAGGGAAGGAAGAAAACCATTTGGCCTAAGGGGTGTGCAGAAGGTAATGACTAAAGACATAAAAAGGGATTTGGAGAGGTGGCAAAGAATTATACGGTTATAGTTGTGAATCTGGATAATGGTAGAGGCATTACTAGGAATACCAGGATACCCCATCGAAACATTTCAATGTTTCAGTTCACTGTGTACTGTTAAAAGGAAACTGATTTCCCGATTGGACACTTGCTCCAGGGTATGTATTTACCAGGTTTGATTCTCACATCTGTATGGCTTTACAGATGATGAGTGGGAGTAAGTTATTGGGAATAGGGTGATCATCCTCATTATATCGGGATTCGTTGTAATCGGTGATATTTGAGGAGATCATCTGGGCTGTTTGCCGATCGGCAAATATTTGGTTTTGAATATCCGCTGTTGTGCACCAATTTCAAATTGATATATCTGTACGTCTATTTCCATAGAGTGAGATATACCTTTTGATATTATGTCGATGACATTTACCTATATCAGTGGATGGTTAGGTAAGGAGCATTAAACAGCGGTGTAATTCTTCTTAACCATAAGTACAGTTTTCAACCTACGACACACAGTGAAAGAGTTGTTAGACTCAGCGGACTTATACAGAGTATTGTATGTTGTCCAGTGTCCATTAGGACAGAGGGGTTGGTCCTCATACTATATTCTGTTTACTTTTAACTTCTCTAGTTCTTAGACGTGTGTTTTCGTAGAAACACAGGGTCTAAGTTTTGAGGAGTTATAGGTATTTGAATAGAGTAGAGAACCAGGTGTAGCAAGTATCGGGATTCTTCAAAGTGATTGAAGATGTAGATACTTGTGTATGGTATTCAGTTGATAGTAATGATAAAGAGAAATTGCTTCTCTTTCAGGTTACTCATAATTGGAAGTATTCCTAAGTTGAGTAACGCTGATCGGCCTCTTTCCATTTAGTTGACATGCACTGGAGATAGCTGCATGATTTGAATCTGGTTCAATTAAATCAGTGCCTCTGGTTCTATATTGGATATAGTACAGTTCATATCTTAACATTGTTAAGGTACGGGGAGTTGTCCGGCTTATGATTAAAACCAGACTCTGGATAACTCAAGACACGTTTCTGTAATGGCTGTTTGTGGGTTGACCCAGGCTATGACGAGGGTCGACTTTCTACCATAAGAAAGATCAATAGTGATATTGTTCTTGACTCGCCACAGTTTTAATAAAAATGGATTTTTTCAAAAACAGTAGTGGGAGTATGGTAGAACTAGAAGTGATTCCAGAACCGCAAACGATTACTGAAGATTTGATAAGGAACCTAAAGATTCAATCTGGTTTGACATTCCATTGGCCACTCCGCAGATAAGGTGGGTAACTTCAGGCACCCGAGAGGTACTCCGGTAGCCTCAAGGACGGTGACAGGGAAGTTCTTGTTTACCCACACTTGCCATTGTTGTTGTTCCAGGCTGCGAGACCCGGCAGGAGGATGAGTATAGCGTCGTTCTAAACTAGCTTTAGAAGTGCACATCCATATGACTCTGCCAGAGGGTTGTCGTAGTCAGTGGGAGCAGCGGAAGCATTGGTGGACATCAGGCTTATGTCTATTTATAGACCAAAGCAGAAATAGCGGAGATAGATCATCTATTTCTGATGTGACAGTCATAGGTTTGACTTCATCAGAATAGGGGATGGATCTGTTGAGAAGGTAGTAGGGTGTGATATCCTGGTATTTGGATGACATACATAGAGTAGGAAAAGAAACTCCTATACTACGATCGGTTATACTTTGGTCGTCACACAGTGGTTTCTCCACAAAGGACTTGGATATAATATCAGACATTCTGGTTACTAGATCTATGGTTTTAGATCTAGATTTGGGTGGTTTCCCAATCAGGGTACTTAGACAGCATTCTATGAGTATTTAGAATGGTCGACTCCTGGCACGGTAGTGTACCTGCAGGTGATGGAGTCACCCTCTCTAAAGGTGTCTTACAGACTAAAGAGGAGAGGATGTGCATGATTGGCAGATCACTTGCTTAGGCAATTGAGTCAATCATGAAATGTCAAGTACCACACCAGATGTTGTTCTTGCACTAGATGCAATAAGTTGACATTAATCCAATCCTGGAGAAACAGTCGGAAGCAGTTTTAGAACATAAGTGGATGTTCTAGGGATATGATAACGACAGCCTCATTCAGGAGACAGTTATCATTCCAGGCTTCCAAGGTGACATGGACGACAAGGAGGTTGTCAGAGTTATAGTTTTTCCTTCTGACGAGGGGGAGTGTTTTGGACAGGTGGTCCAAGGCAATACTGAGGGTGGCATGGCACAGGATACTGATTAAGTTCAGTTGACGATACAGTCGAAGAAGTTTGGATTTGGAGTTCATTTATGAACTAGGTCCCATCAGACATCCAGACATTCTAAGACAGGTATTGCTCATTTCGGGAGATGGCTTTCTCCGCGAACTTGAGATATAGAGAGACATAGAAAGAAACATCATGGCGGATCCACTCACTGAGGCTAATCCTCGAACGCAAGAGTTTCGCAAACATGCTTTGTGAGACTGACTAGTAGAGGAGTTGGGTGTTCGGTATCACACGGGCTGTGAGTATGCGACATCGCAATAATTAGCCCTGAGTGCAAGTGGGAGATTGTTCGAGATAGTGCCCTCAGAGTCAATTATTGGATCACAGGCACGTGATTGCAATGATTGAGGGAGGACCTATCCCGGGACGACAGTCTTACTCGAGATGATAGTATGCTATCTGGATTACCTTTATCATCGTGTACTGCTTTAGGTGACCTGACATGTCACTATTGCACGTTGATAGAGCCCCTAGGATTCTTGCTTGACTGCCGACAGTATGAGGGCGATCATATAAGTGAGAGCTGGAGTCTATAAGCACATCCTTAAAAGGTCCCTAGTCGTGGGAGTTTCGAGACAGGGCATCGATTCTCCAGAGTAGACTAGTGTATACAGTCGAGACCCCGACGAGGGGTGGTGGCCGGTCTCACAAGCCACTGGTGTCAGTTGGTTCACCTAAGATGTATACAGGTGCTCATTGGGTTATGAGTACACCGGACAGGACTCGCCGGGAACATGCTAGTTGGTCTTATACCTGACGTCAGATAGCAGTTCCCTGGTGACATGTGTACAGGTTAGTTCATCGACCTGAGATCGTCATTTGCCTCGTGTGAGTTCCCACTGTGCTTTGATTACTACCCTACCACGGCTCAAAGGAGTCGTGCAAACAGGTTTTAGTTGGGTATAGTCCAGAGCCACATGGAGGCAGTGAGCGGATCTTCAGGGGTTCGTCTCTCCCGGTATTGGGGGTGAGGTCGCGCTGTGTCTAGGAGAGCCATTACACGAAGTCCTTGGCCAAGCCAGGAGATTTACTGGTAGGTATTCCAGTAGTATCTCAGGGTGTTCTGGGCTACACTCCGACACGACTTGTACCGCTTTTGGGGCTCTGACTTTTACCAACCCCCTAGGCCCGCCATGCGATGCTCATAGACGAACGGACCGGACTGTACGGATATTGTCACTGACAGGCTCAGTAGGGTGTCAGGATGAGTTCGCTCATCGATGTCCCTTTTGGTCAATAGCTGGTGGCCCGTTACGTATTGGCTTATACCTCTGACGTGCTAGTGGTTAAATCCACAGCCATTGTATTGACGAGTCTTTAGAGTCCACCACACATTCAGTTACTCAGGCTTTCGGGCGAAACGCTGTAGAGGCCGTATGGAGATATGGCAGGGTCCGATCAGATACGTGCGGTATTGCACGGATCAGGATCAGACGGTTAGTACTAGAGGCCGTATAGATATATGGCAAGGTTCGATCGGATACGTGCGGTATTGCACGGATCAGGATCGAACGGATATTACTAGCCGGCTTTGTTTTAAGCCGTATCCTAGTTTAGTACAGTGTAGATTTTGTCTCTTTGCATTTGTATCCGGACGGAATACAGATGCGGGTGTGTATGCACAGTATCGGGGTTTTCCTGTAATTTATTACGGGACCAGTTTTCTGGAGTTGCCAGTTTGCATTCCGTTCCGGCCGGTTTTCCTTTGTTCTTTCCCGGCCGGACTTTTCCGATGGAGGGGGTTATTTGCAATTGTGCAAATAACATTTGTGGAGGGGGTTTCTTGCAAATGTATTCATTATGATAGGATAAGCATCTTTTGCTTTATCATCCATGATGTTGCATTAATTGTGATTGGAAAGGGTTATGGTTTGGATGTATGTTTGTTATCATGATGTTTTGTTTATGGTCACCATTTCTATCTCCTACACTCACCTCCCTCTTGTGATATATACTTTGTCACCACCACCATTCTTAGATGATCATGGCCGGCCACAATTTTGAGAGGGGAGAAAATGAGAGGTTCATTTCATTTGGTGTGGAAAATTAATCATCCATCTCATTTTTCCATTGCTACCAAAATCCCCAAGTTCATATCTTGTTGATTCCTCCATCAAGGCAACTACAAACCCCATTAAGACAAAGCGCATTCTACACCACATTCTATTGCAAATCTTGGGCACGTCGACTTGCCAGCTTCGTGCCCGAGTTGCCTCCGTATTGAGGTGGGAGCCCGTAAAAGATGCAGACGATGTGGTGCCCTTCCGGCAAGGATGCGACGACCGGAGTTTCCGCGGGAGATCGGGACGATGACGAGAAGACCGGAGGACTCGGATCACTCGGTATATCTCTAACCCGTCTTGTTGTTAGCTAGATCTAGTTTAATGGCCCGATCCGGGGTTTAGTGCGCGGTGGTGCCGGTTTGCTAAGCTCGCAAAATTAAAGTTTATCACCGCTTCCGCATTTGGCCGTCGGATTGACGGCCGGGGCGCCGCCGTGCACTTACAGTTATATTACCTGATAGAGCACTTGCATGATTATTGCACATACTGCTTATCACGCATTTGTATCATCTGTTGGCATATGATAGAGTAGCGCAGTACGTGCATGCTCACGATTACCTTTATATGTTATCTCTATTCATGAGTTGGCAACTCACCCCCGTTGTGCCACATTATTTGCAGGTTGCCACTCGGAGTAGTCGCGGCAGGATGCCTTTTGCATCTTTTGGTTACAGATACCACAACAGTTGGTGCGAGAGTTGTTTTGCTTTTAGGTGGGTTGTGGTATCTGATTACTTTTATTGTACCCCTTTTGTATCTAGTATTCTCCATCTACCATATATGTACTGGACTTAGTGACAGTGTGAGGACGATGATGTATATTTCTTTGTATTCTGGTGTCGAGCTCGTGGGAGCCAACTATTTTTATATGCAGTTTATTATTCTGTGATGTTTATTTATTGCCCATTCTTCGCTACGGCGTCGTATATTACTCTTGTGATGATGGTTTCCACCGGTGGGCGTGATTGCTTCCGTTTGGGAATGTTTTGGTTTCATTATATCTCATTTTTACTCGTATCCTGTTTTATACCCGATTTCGGGGCTACTTTTACAAAGGAAATGCTGCCAAAATTATTTAAATGATAACGTAACTTTAAAAGAACTTATTGAACTATTTAAGGTTTTCTAAATGTCTTAATTAAATGTTTTCAACACTCGCTACTTTTAAATGGTTTGATTTCTGGGTTCGGTTTACTTAGTCGCGTTACGCCTGTAGACGTTGCGTGGTTAAGTGCCGGTCACGAGTCGAAACATTCGGGTCGTGACAAAGTTGGTATCAGAGCGTAAGTTTTACCTTTCGGAGTGTAGGATGACCTTGGTATGATGGAGTATGTAGCTGAAGCAGAGTGGCGTAGCGTGTGTATGTTCCGCGGCATACTCACGACACGGTACTCCGCCAAGGCGACCATAGGACTTATTGATTTAAATTCCTTCTTGAGTATATATATTCTTGTCATTCGATTTCCGTATTCTTATCGAATCCTAATTTCCTTTCAGCCATTATGCCGCCAAAGACTACGAGGGCGCAGAGAGCGGCCGCGAGGGCCGAGATTCGAGTTGATTCATCTGAGACGAGGGCTGATCCGGGCAGTACACCGGTTGTTCCCGAGCAGGTTGTTCCTCCCATGACAGATCTGATCGCCACGTTAGGGGCTGGTATGTAGGAGATGCGCCAGACGGTGGGATCCAGCATGCAGGAGATGCGCCAGATGATAGGATCGCTAGTTAAGATGCTTTGAGCACAGCGACCAGAGGTAGCTCCACCCGTTACAGAGACCGCGATGGTACCTATCGAACAGCCAGTTGCCCCTGCAGCCACGGAGGTGATTACAGTATCGCTATCGGAGTTCATGAGGCTGAAGCCTCCGGTCTTCACAGGCACCGATACAGCCGAGGACCCACAGTCTTTCATTGATAGGATGGCCCGGATATGTCGTTCCCTCAGATGCGCAGATGCAAGATGGGTTGAGTTCGCGAGCTTTCGCCTGGAAGGTCTTGCACAGAAGTGGTGTGATTCAGTTGAGAATGGCAGAGCGGCAGGTCTTCCTCCTATGACCTGGACAGAGTTCGTGGCACTGTTCCTTGCCCGCTTTCTCCCACTGAGTGTCAGAGATGCTAGAGCATGCAGGTTCGAGTCCTTACGCCAGACTCCGGAGATGTCAGTGGCAGAGTATGACGTGCTGTTTACAGAGCTAGTAGTTTATGCCCCGTATTTAGTGGCTACTGAGGAGTTGCGAGTCAAGAGATTTGTCCGAGGCTTGCTTACACCACTGTTTCTAGCGATCAGCGCACAGCATTACGAGACGTATGTAGGGTTACTAGGCACACTCAAGAGGTTCCACAAGGCATCAACCATGCCAAACAAAAATTTTCCGGTGCCTAGAAACCCTAATATAGATCGTTAACTAGAAGTAAAGGCGAAACTACAAGCAAGCAAACAACTTTGCTAATAAGTGAAAGGGATTACAACCTTTAGCTCCAAGATGACGTCCCTCCACTGCGATCATCGGGATCCCGGACTCTAGCAATGGTTTCGTCGGAGAAATGAGCGGGCTAGGTCGTTGACTTCGAGGCCGAAGATGATCTACGTCGGGGAGACTCAAACTCAAGCTATTCCTTCACTTGGTCAAAAACTTTGTGAAGAGAACACCCTATACTACATGGCAAGTGGTAGAGGATGAAGAAATAGGAAGTGGGTTCACTTTAGAATTGGATTTCTCACTCTTTTTCTCATGGCACCATTGAAGCTAGCAAGCTTTTGTGAGCTTGATGAAGATGAAGAAGAAGAAAGAATCATATGAATCATTATCCAAAATGAAACTTATCCAATAAATAATGGCACCATGGTTGAGTTAAGCCCTCATGCTTAACTCATGTAGAGATTTAACCAAACCATTAGGTTAAAGGTTGGGTTAACTAATATCTTTAAACATATGACAAAAGAGTTGACTTTGTCAATGTTTATCAAGCTTCATGAAGCTTGATAACTTTGACCAAAGTCACACTCTTTTGTTATATGCTTAGAAAAATAGTAAACCCTAATCTAACCTTGATTTGGTTCAAGTCTCATACACACAACTTGTTTGTATCATCAAGCATGATACAAACATGTACACTTGCATATATCACATATAAACAATGTGCACATTCAAGTGAGAAAATCAATCTTAAGTGAACCAATACTAGTTAATGTAAAGTAATATATCAAATATATAATTATACATTAAATCATTAAATCAACACTTGATTTAACGATCCGGTCATATCGCATATAACCGACTAATATCAATAGTAACAACTTATCGAATTAACACTTGATCCGATAACCCGGCTATATCGCATACAACAGATCAATGTCACAAATCGCGAGAATGGAATACAGTATCACATACTGGTATTATCCTCGGTCCCGCACATATCTCATATGCGCTCCTATTTCGTTTCGCTTGAGCCAGGAAACCCCTGTATAGGACTCTAAAGACTCGTTAATATGCCGGCAGTAGGTGATGATCATGTCAAACACCCACTGGCCGCAAGCGGTCTGCTAAACGTAACGGCCACCCGGGTATTGAGCGATCAGAAGATCAACGAGCAAGCCCGCTCACACTCTTGTGAATCCAACCAGTAACACTACCGTACAGTCCGGTCTGTTCGTCTGATATGTCGCATATCTCGTCTAGGGGTGGTAAACATCAGATCCCAATAACTCAATAAGTCATGTCGATATGAGGCTCATAACGGGTCGAGAAACTACTGGTAACACTTACCAGTAAATCCCTAAAGCAGCCTTGGCCAAGGACTTCATGTTATAGCCAATCGAGCACTGCACAACATCAACTCCCTATACCGGGAGAGACGAAACCTCTCCTATCGCTCATTGCCTCCATGTGACTCGGGGCTGTACCCAAAAACCATCGTTTTGCACGCCCTTTTGGACATGGTAAGGTGGAAATCAAAGCACAGTGGGAATCACACAAGACTCTATGACGATCTCGGGTCTACAGACTAACCTGTACCAGTATCACCAGAGAACTGCCATCTGACGTAAGGTATAATACCATCTGGGAGTTCTCGGCGAGTCCGTCCAGTGTACCCAGTCTACACTGAGCACCCGTATATCATCTCTGATGTCAAACACCAATGGATATGGGATCATCCATCGCCCATCTGTATGGGTCGAGAAGCTACACGCTAGTCTACTCTGGTATATCGATGCCCCATCTCGATACACCCACGACTAGGGACCTTGAAGGATGTACTTATGGACTACCATGTCCCCACTAGTATGATCCGCATCATAGTCTAGGTAGTCAAGTACACATCCTAAGGGCTTTACCAACATGTAACAGAGAGACAATGAATGTACACTGATCAGTCAAAAATAATGCATTTCTAACACGGCAGTTTCCCTACCTGTTGCATCCATGTATAGGTATCCGGTATTCATATCGCACATATTAGAAAAACACATGTAAAATACTGGATTACTTGTACTGTATACTAAAACCGGCACTTTTAGGGAAATTGTGTGTTTTTCATGGCATTGCATCATCCTTGTATTGCGCAACTCTTTTCTGGGGTGTAATGCAGGAAATCACAGAAGCAGAGCCCAAAATTTAGAAAAGAGCTGATTAAAGACATACCAATTTAAAGGCTAAAGATCTGGAGCAATACAGAAGGCCAAATAAAATTAAACACATCATAATAAGGTCCATATGACATTCCAAGCCCACAGAAGAAAACACAAGCTTCAAGGCCACCAAAGGGCCGCGGATCCGCGGCCCAAACCCCCTTGGCGCCGCGGATCCACGGCAGTTTGAGGAGATCAAAGCACCAAATTTTGTACACGTGTCTCTTATAACGGCTAAAGCTTCCAGAAGACCCCAGAAGCTCCACGTGGCACGTCTAGAAGGCTCGGCTTAACAAACACTTAGAGGGAAATTCAAATTTTGGGCTTAACAAACTTTTTGGAGGGAAATTTAAATCTTTTGGTTAACTAACTTGTGGATGGAATTCAAATTTCAATTCTAGATCTAAGAATTTGGAAGCCTATAAAAAGGAGCCAAGATCTAGGGTGCAAAGGGTTCAAGAATCACCACCATCTTCAACCCACAAGTTTAGTGACAAAGCTTGTGCCAAATTCAATCCCCATCCCCAATTCAAAATCAAGATCAAGATCCCGAGAGCAATTTGAGCAAGAGAGCCTTCAACCTTTAGAAGCGACGCGGGATTCCAATGGAGCAAGAGATCCACGCCGATCCGCGACTCAAGGAGCCGAGCGAAGCCGAAATTGACGATCTAGTTCCTTCCTTTTGTAAATTCAAGAGAGTTGTAACGAAATTTGTCGATAAATAAAGGTGAATTTTCTATACTCTTGCTTATCTTTTAATTCAAGCATAATGATTAGATCTCAATTTGTGATTGTGTTTGTGATCATGATGTTTGAGTAATCTCCGCTCGTGTAGGAGTTGTGACGATCTTTAGATGATGATGATTTAGATATTTCTATAATTCTTAAATCCTATAATGTTTGGAAATTCTAGTGAATCAAATGATTAATGACCTAGTTTCGAGATGATGCTTTCTTGATTGTGTTCACTCGAAACTAGGGAACAACTATTGACCATTTGATTAACTAGAAGCTAGAATTTGAATGCAATCCATCGAAAGGACAAAGGGTTAGTTGCGAAATCTTTAATTTCCTCGCAAGATCCTTAAACCTCGATGAAATTGCATCGATCTAGTATCAATTCGTTAATGGATAAGAATGAGTAATCATTAGATCTCATCACATCTATAGATCCGATCTACTCCTACGAGCCATACTTCTAATCTTGATTGTTGGTTGGAAATTATCTCTCATCTCAATTCTTGTTTTTAATGTCTTTTCTAGATCTAGATTTTTCTTATTTCTTGATCTTCAAATGCAAATCATGAATTGTTTTCTTTTCTTTTCCTTAAATTTTCAACTCATCTAATTCAGAAATTGAACGGATTACACTTTCCCTGTGGACGATCCGCACTTACTAACGCGCTACATCCGACACCGTTATTGATTGCGGTCAAAATAATTCTTTGATTGTGATTTCTATATCAATTTTCCAACTACTACACATCGAGAATATCGTATCAATCAAAATGGCGCCGTTGCCGGGGATCGTGTGCTATTTTTTCATTTTTTTGAAATTTGAGTTGAAAAGTTTATTCCATCAATATTTTTTTAGATCAAAACTCGCGCAAATACTAATACGAGTTGTTGTGGTTAATTGCAAGGAGATCTGGAGCTTGCTGTGAAATTGGAAAATTATTTGAAGAATTCCAGAGGACTAAGGAAGTGATCTGGAGCTTGCTGGAAAAATTTTGTGCAGTGATTCCACTAAAGCACCGCGTTTCCGCGGCCCTAGCTCCCAACTGCGGCGGTTCCGCGGCTTCATGAGGGCTTCTTTGTAAAAATTTTATCTGGTAACCTCTAACTTTCTTATCTCCTTCCTAAAATCTACTCCAATTAATAATTTGTTGCAGGCTTCTTTGCAAATAATCGCAGCGCCGCAAAAAGTAAAATAAATTGTGCTTGTTTTTGATTTTGTGGTTGTTTGCGTAATTAATACCGACATTAAAGGGCACGGCCAAATCCAGATTAGGTGGGGAGTTCATTACCCTTCCTAGGCCCCCAAAATCACAAACCTGCATCCGCATTACCCTCATTAATTAAAAAAAACATCTAGAGATGACTCTAAGGACCGTCGCGCTCACTTAGGACAGAAGAAGGCCATGGGTAATTCATTGCTTATCCGCGTTTCTTTTTATGGTGTCTAAGGAAAGTGTGTCGAAGGCTAGTGGTTACTTAATTAGGCCCACTACTTACGTAGTGGAGAACCTCCTACTTACCTGGCACTTACCTGGCCACAGGAGAAACAAAGAGGCAGTGGAGGATTTTATCCTGCGACTTGTCTTTTGGAAGTTAGGAGCGGTCTAGAGCTTTGACCTAGGTGACCATAGATTTTAGGGTTGCTTGTTGCATTTGTTGTGATCGCATCATCTTTTCAAAATCCATATCATTTTTCAAAACAAACACCGCATTCACTTCATTTAGTGCAAGATAGGCTGGACACGGGATTCTAGTGCCTGTCTTGTCCGCGTCCCCTCGATCGACTCCGAAGTCAGTATTTCTCCATTTACCTTTCTTTTACCCCCCCCACCACACCCACACCGATGGATCAGTCTCCATCAAACCTCTTTACCGCTACTCTGCCGCCGTCCGTTGGTGCGCAGAATCCTCCCCGTATCTCTCTCCAAGAGAGGTGCTACCCTTTGCGAGGTCCTCTCTCGACCTGCTTATCCATTCCACCAGCCAACGGGGATAACTTTGAGATTAAGCCCCAATACATCAACCTTCTACCCAAATTACACGGTCTCGAGACTGAAGAAGCTTACATTTTCATTACCAAATTTGAAAACGTATGTGCAATGATGGGTACATCATAACTTTCTATGGATGCCATGCGTCTACGACTTCTTCCATTTACCTTGTGCGATTTAGCCGAGAAGTGGCTATATAACACCACCGCACACTCCATCATGAATTGGGAAGAATTCATTGCGGCATTCCTTAAGAAATTCTACCCTATGCAAAAGACAGCTCAAATCCGTAGCGAACTATATCAATTCTCCCAGCTTCCGGCTGAACCATTTTCAAAATACTTTGACCGATTCAAGGATCTTTCGGTTCAATGCCCACATCACGGCATCCCGAAATGGGAACTTTGCTGAATCATATATGAGGGCAGTAACCCTACCACTAAACAAAACCTTGAAAACATGTGTCAAGGCACCTTTATGACTAAGGATGATGGGGAAGCATCGAAATTTTTAGAAGAGTTCACTGAAAAGTCCTTACAGTAGGAGACTGGAACCCAGCCATCGAGTAGGGGTGGCGTACACCAAATAGACGTGTCCATAGGTGTTCGAGCTGAGATGGAAGCAATGCAAAAGAATCTCGACGCTATGGAACATAAATTCTTAGTAGCCTCCCTAAACCCAATGTCTCTCCCCAAAACTGTTTGTGGGTGCTGTTCTGATCCTTCTCACTTGACGGAAGAATGTCCATTAAACTCTCGGTTTCGAGGTCTCGAGCATACCAATGCCACATTTCAAAGACATGGAAACGACCCTTTTTCTTCCACATATAATCAGGGTTGGAGGAATCACCCGAATTTTGCTTGGAACCAATACCAAAACACGGTTCCAAACCCTAATCAATTCCAAAGGGTCCTTCCTCCACAACAGCAACCACTTCAACTCACCCAGCACCCCTACCAGTCATAAAATTTCCAAAACCAGGTCAACACTCATGCACCTTCTAATCCCATGCAGTCGACCTGTTCTGACGAGTTCTCTCAATTCGCTCAAACCATGAAATCACTCCTTTCAAATTTCACGGAAATGTCGACCGAGGTTAGGTCTTCCGTTGGTGAGATAAAGAAAAACTCAGCGTCCCAAGCTGAGAGTATCAAAACGATGGAAGCTAAAATTGCACGACTTAAGGCCGAAATGAGTGCAAGAGAGAAAGGGAAACTCCCAGCTCAACCTTTGCCCAATCCTGGCTATTCACATCATGTGAATGCAATCACCACGTTGAGATCTGGGAGAGTGCTGGATAACCATGTTGGGGAAGAAGTTGATGATATTGATGATCCTATCAATACCCCGGCTGAGACCTTTCCTCACACACACACTTCTACGTCTGATTCTTGTTCTCCTACCCTACCGCCTTCTCACAAGCCTATTCTCCATTTCCCTCTAGGCTCGACACCTCAGCCCACCTCTTCTAGTCTACACCCGACGATCCCCACTTCTATTTTGGGATCAGGTCCACACACACTTCCTTCTCCTATGATGGACCCAGCGCTCATTGCTAAAGCACCTTACCCGAATCGGTTAAGGGCTAACACATCGAGTCCACATATGGAGAAGATTATGGACATGTTCAAACAGGTTAACATCAACATCCCTCTCCTAGATGCGATTCAACAAGTCCCCGCTTATGCGAAAATTCTTAAAGACTTGTGCACTAGGTGTAAGTGCACGGCGGCGCCCCGGCCGTCAATCCGACGCCAAAAATGCGGAAGCGAAAAACTTTAAATATTGCAAACTAGCAAACCGGCACCACCGCGCACTAAAACCCGGATCGAACCATTAATTAGTCCTAGCTAACTAAAAGATGGGGAATAGAGATATACCGACTGATCCGAGTCCTCCGGTCTTCTCATCGTCGTCCCGATCTCCTGCGGAAACTCCGGTCGTCGCCTCCTTTCCGGAAGGGCACCACATCGTCTGCATCTTTTATGGGCTCCCACCTCAATGCCGAGGCAACTCGGGCACGAAGCTGGCTAGTCGACGTGCCCAAGATTTGCTGTAGAATATAGTGTGGATTACTATGTCTCATTTTGGGGTTGTAGGAGGTGCCAATTTGGTGGAGGGATGATACATACTTTTGGAGATGGTGTAGTGGGATTTTTCCAATATCAAATGAACCAAAAATCCCACATCCAAAATTTGGACAGCCCCCAAGAGGGAGTGGCCGGCCATACTCATAGGAGGGGAGAGAAAAATGAGGGGGGTGACCAAAAAAATGAGAGTGAATCAAGAGAGTGATCCAATAATCCAATAGAGAGAGAGAGAAGGCTATCATGCAAAGAATCATCATCACAACAATTCCAATACACAACCAACAACCATGATAGCTAATAAACCAACACTCCAACACCACCATCATCACCTCACAAAGTCAAGCAATCATGAACTCAAGAAAGGTCAAGGGATGGGGCTCCATCATGAAACCATCATGATACTAATATATGCAAAGAACACCCTCCACAAAAGCTTATTTGCACAAATGCAAATAAGCCCTTCTCCACCAATCTTCAGCCAATGAACGATACAAAGGAAATCGGCAGAAACGGAAAGCAAACTGGCAAGTCCAGAAAACTGGTCCCGTAATAAATTACAGGAAAACCCCGATACTGTGTATACACACCCGCATTTGTATTCTGACCGAAATACAAATGCACTGAGACAAAATCTACACTGTACTATACTATGATCCGGCTTAAACCAAAGCCGGCTAGTAAGATCCGTTCGATCCTGATCCGTGCAATACCGCACTTATCTGATCGAACCCTGCCATATATCCATACGGCCTCTAGTACAAACCGTCCTATCCTGTCCGTGCAATACCGCACGTATCTGATCGGACCTTGCCATATCTCCATACGGCCTCTACAGCGTTTCGCCCGAAAGCTGAGTAACTGAATGTAGGGGACTCTAAAGACTCGTCAACACCTTGGTTGTGGATTTAACCACTAGCACGTCAGAGGTATAAGCCAATACGTAATGGGCTACCAGGTATTGACCAAAAGGGACGTCGATGAGCGAACTCATCCTGACACCCTACTGAGCCTGTCAGTGACAATATCCGTACAGTCCGGTCCATTCGTCTATGAGCATCGCATGGCGGGCCTAGGGGGTTGGTAAAAGTCAGACCCCCAAAAGCGGTACAAGTCGTATCGGAGTGTTGCCCAGAACACCCTGAGATACTACTGGAATACCTACCAGTAAATCTCCTGCCTCGGCCGAGGGCTTTGTGTAATGGCTCTCCTAGACACAGCGCGACCTCACCCCCAATACCGGGAGAGACGAACCCCTGAAGATGCGCTCACTGCCTCCATGGTTGGTGTTGATTTTCGGTCTTTGCAAAGCTTGGCATCGACCACTGATTTTTGACCCCCTCATGTGATTTTCAAAGCTTAGCATTGCATAACTCAAGTTTGGGGGGGGGGACAATTTTTCTGTCTTTTAGAAAGAAAATTTTGAGCCAAGAATAATTTTGGGGGAGGGTCTTCACTTATATATTTTGCCCCCACTAATAAATTGCTCCCATGCTTACAGGTTTTGTAGATATAGCGGTTGGCAACAGTGAGGACACTGTTGAAAACAAGTTTGGGGAAGGTTTGTGCTTATTTTTACATCATTTGCATATCATTTGCATAAGCACAAAACATTTCTTTAAAAAACCATAAAAATTTAAAAATTTTCATAACCCATAAAAATTCTGTGTACATATTTTTGGCTCATCATTTTTTTTGTAAATAGTTTTTCAAAACCCATAAAAACCTATAAAAATTTAAAAATTTTCAAAATCCATAAAACTTCAAATATTTTCAAAACTCATAAAAATTTTCAAAATTTTTAAAACATAAAAATATTTAATATTTATGATAATAAAAGATTAAATAATGAACAATTACATCCATGAGATTAGAAAAATTTAAGAAAACCAAGAAAATTATAGGTTTTCTTATACGAACTAGTAATAAGTAGTTATGAGCCGTTGTCCCAAGGGTTAGTGAGATAGAGGAAGTCACTAATCTGACGATAAAAATAAGTCTGAAAAATAGTTTCTATTCTGGAAAGCCAAACATTTTGAACGTCGATACCCTGCTATTCGCACTTACACACATCTTAAAGCCTGGGATAGTAGAGGATACCTTGAAATGCTCTTGTCTTAAAGCCAATGTATGAAGGAAATAAAAAAAATGAAGAAAATATAAAGTGGTGAGAAAAATGGACACTGGTTTTGTTATCACCGAGGGCAATAAAAAATATATAGCGAGGGTGCCTCTTCACCTAGTGCCCTAAGGCCAACTGGTCTGGGAGTCACTGCTATACCTAAGGTGGTGCAAGACGAAGAAAATACACCAAATAAGCAAGCACATGAGTAATCGGTCGGTTAGTACCTCAAGAAGTATTAATGGTCGCATGAAAAGTGTGTGAGCACATCTAGATATTCATTAATTAAAAAGTACTGAGGCTGATGGGCAAGAGTATGATAGCTTGAATTGAATTCTCCGGGTATAGGGATGTCCTTTACACACACGCAGGGTGATATGATCGATGTTTGGAAGAAAGATAGGAATGAAGAATAAGACGATGTTTTATTGAGGGAGGACGTGATTTCTAATATCTTCTCATGACCATTAAGATAGGGCTCATGACAACCTAAAAGCTAGCTTAGTTGGAAACCCTAATTTTCAAGGCTTTTCTTTTACAATTCTTGTCTTTAAATGTAATATTCATGATCTTCCTTTTATTATTGGATTTTGTGGGTGCAATCCGCTGAAAACCCTCAGGAGACAACACTCCTCCTACTAGGGACACCAAGAGGTTTAAAGGCTTATTGCACGTGCTCAGTGCAATCGTGTTGCCTACGAAAGTATGCTTTTCTCTTTCTTTATTTTCTCCTTCTCTTTTTAATAAAACTGTTCGATCGAGACGATCGAAAATAAGTTTGGGGGAATTTGATCAGTCGAAAATAATGCATTTCTAACACGGCAATTTCCCTACCTGTTGCATCCATATATAGGTATCCGGTATTCATATCGCACATATTAGCAAAACACATGTAAAATACTGGATTACTTGTACTCTATACTAAAACCGGCACTTTTAGGGAAATTGTGTGTTTTTCATGGCATTGCATCATCCTTGTATTACGCAACTCTTGTCTGGGGTCTAATGCAGGAAATCACAGAAGCAGAGCCCAAAATTTAGAAAAGAGCTGATTAAAGACACACCAATTCAAAGGCTAAAAATCCGGAGCAATACAGAAGGCCAAATAAAATTAAACAAATCAAAATAAGGCCCATATGACATTCCAAGCCCACAGAAGAAAACACAAGCTTCAAGGCCACCAAAGGGCCGCGGATCCGCGGCCCAAACCCCCTTGGCGCCGCGGCTCCGCGGCAGTTTGAGGAGATCAAAGCACCAAATTTTGTACACGTGTCTCTTATAACGGCTAAAGCTACCAGAAGACCCCAGAAGCTCCACGTGGCACATCTAGAAGGCTCGGCTTAACAAACTCTTGGAGGGAAATTCAAATTTTGGGCTTAACAAACTTTTTGGAGGGAAATTTAAATCTTTTGGTTAACTAACTTGTGGAGGGAATTCAAATTTCAATTCTAGATCTAAGAATTTGGAAGCCTATAAAAAGGAGCCTAGATCTAGGGTGCAAAGGGTTCAAGAATAACCACCATCTTCAACCCACAAGTTTAGTGACAAAGCTTGTGCCAAATTCAATCCCCATCCCCAATTCAAAATCAAGATCAAGATCCCGAGAGCAATTTGAGCAAGAGAGCCTTCAACCTTTAGAAGCGACGCCGGATTCCAACGGAGCAAGAGATCCACGCCGATCCGCGACTCAAGGAGCCGAGCGAAGCCGAAATTGACGATCTAGTTCCTTCCTTTTGTAAATTCAAGAGAGTTGTAACGAAATTTGTCCATAAATAAAAGTGAATTTTCTATTCTCTTGCTTATCTTTTAATTCAAGCATAATGATTAGATCTCAATTTGTGATTGTGTTTGTGATCATGATGTTTGAGTAATCTCCGCTCGTGTAGGAGTTGTGACGATCTTTAGATGATGATGATTTAGATATTTTTACAATTCTTAAATCCTATAATGTTTGGAAATTCTAGTGAATCAAATGATTAATGACCTAGTTTCGAGATGATGCTTTCTTGATTGTGTTCACTCGAAACTAGGGAACAACTATTGACCATTTGATTAACTAGAAGCTAGAATTTGAATGCGATCCATCGAAAGGACAAAGGGTTAGTTGCGAAATCTTTAATTTCCTCGCAAGATCCTTAAACCTTGATGAAATTGCATCGATCTAGTATCAATTCGTTAATGGATAAGAATGAGTAATCATTAGATCTCATCACATCTATAGATCCGATCTACTCCTACGAGCCATATTTCTAATCTTGATTGTTGGTTGGAAATTATCTCTCATCTCAATTCTTGTTTTTAATGTCTTTTCTAGATCTAGATTTTTCTTATTTCTTGATCTTCAAATGCAAATCATGAATTGTTTTCTTTTCTTTTCCTTAAATTTTCAACTCATCTAATTCTGAAATTGAACGGATTACACTTTCCCTGTGGACGATCCACACTTACTAACGCGCTACATCCGACACCGTTATTGATTGCGGTCAAAATAATTCTTTGATTGTGATTTCAATATCAATTTTCCAACTACTACACATCGAGAATATCGTATCAATCATACACGTTAGGATAAACAGTAACCAGATAGCATACTATCATATCGAGCAAGAAAGTCATCCCTACATATGTCCAAGCATCCACTACAATATACATCCTATGTATAGTAATGGCCTCTAGGGTATACATATAACTAACAATCTCCCACTTCCACTAGGGCCATCTGTCAGCAGTGGTTGTAGTATCTCATACTCAACCATCCCATAAAAGTCTCTCTCTGGGAAAAGGCCTTTCGTGAGTGGATCCTCCGTGTTGTCCTCTGAGTCTACTCTCCTAACCTCGATCCCCTGGAGATCAACCATCTCCACGATCTGGTGATACTGCCTAAGAATATGTCTGGATCACTTATGGGACGGGCGTTCCTAGGCATAATCCACAACTCCATTGTCACACAATAGGAGGAACGAAGTTCATCTCATGAACTAATATACACCCATACTTCCTCTTTGGTAGCATCTTTGGTAGCGATGTATCCAGCCTTTATCGTCTAGCATGCCACGGTATCTGGCTTGGAACTCTTCCAACATACCGTCCCTTTACTGAGGGTAAAGACAATGCCTGTGACTGACATTCAGTCATCCTTATCACTCTGGAACCTTTCCTGTGATTCTCCCCAAGATCAACTGATACCTTCTCACTACAGCTAGTGAGGATCCTAACATCCAATTAGATCTATCTCATAGATCCAAAACCCAGGATTTAGTAGGTATCACTTTTATCCTATATGGAGAATCCTTGTGATAAGCGGAGATTGACCGAGCGTAGCATAGGAAACTTCTTCCCTATCAAGAGTATGTCATCCACGTACTCTACGAGGATCACCACCATACTCCCTACTACCTTTTTTGTATATACAAGGTTCATCTACCATTTTGATGATGTCAAAATCTTTGACTACCACATCAAAACATATGTTCCAACTCCGCGATGCCTGCTTTATTACATAAAACATCTTGCACATGTTTCCGCTGCTCCCACTGTCTACGAAGCCCTCTGACTGTGTACTTATAGACTCTCTCTTCTAAATCTTTATTTAGAAAAGCAGTCATGACACCAAACCGCCAGATATCATAGTCATGGTATGTAGCCGTGGCAAGTAGGATCTGGACGGACTTAAGCATAGGTACTTAGAAAAGGTTTCATCACAATCCATAGCTGGTCAATGATGCAAACCTTTAACAAGTCTAGCTTTGAAATTCTCAACTTTTCCATGTACACCAAGTAATCTTCTCAAGATATACTTGCTCCTGATGGGGATTTAACCCTTCAGATAAAGTAACCAAAGTCCATACTTTGTTGGTGTATAAGGATTCCATCTCAGATCGATAAGCATCCAGCCATTCTTACAGAGTCCCACTCCTGATGGCCAGCTCGAAACTAGTTGGGTCATCATCTCATGATGCAATCCTCGCTCCCACTGTCATAGAGAAACCAAAGTATCTCTCAGGTGGGTGAGGAACCCTGCTAGATCGGCGGAGAGGCTGAGGTTCGTTGGTGGCTATTGAATCCTTTGGTTCTACCAAATCATTAGCTGCAGTTTGTATAGCTGGAACTCTTTCCAGTTCTACCTCATGACCACTAATTTCTTCACAAGAAATTCCCTTTCACAAAGGTGGCATGCTGAGTAACAAAACATCTTTTGTTCCTCGGTTAAGTAGAAGATATTCCCTTGCGAATGCTTGGGATATCCAACAAACTTCCACAGAACTGACTTTGCCTCGAGCTTGTCCGGATTTTGCTTTTAGACATAGGCCGGACAACCCTAAATCTTAACAAACTTAAGATATGGGCTCTTCCCTTTCCATATCTCATATGAAATGGTAGGCATCTGATTTGATCGGAACCCTATTCAATAGGTATGCAACTTCATAAGTGCATAACTCCCTAAAAGGAAATAGGAAACTAAGTAGTACTCATCATAGAGCACACCATATCACATAGGGTGTTATTGCTCCGCCCCGATATACCTTCGTGCTATGGTGTATGCGGAGGAGTAATGCTAAGAGAGAATCTCATTCTCCTTTAGAATAATCCAGGAATTCCGTGCTCAAGTATTCTCCTCCTTGATCACATCAAAGGACATAATACTTTTACCCTGTATTTTGGTTCTCTACTTCTAACTTATATTCTATGAATATCTCAAAAGGTTCGGACTTGTGTTTCAACAGGAACATATGTCTGAATCTTGAGAGATCATCAGAGAATTTAATGAAGTACAAAGAACCGGTCTTGGCATTTGTATACAGGGGACCTTCATACATCAATATGCATCATCCCAAGAGTTCACTAACTCTTCCTCTGCTTCCAATAAACAGAGCTATGGTCATCTTATCTCTGTGACATGACTGGCAAGTTTCACAAGATATAAATTCAAACTAATTTAAATATGCATCTATATGTAACTTCAGCTAGTCGGGTCGCATTGATATGACTTAGTCTACAATACCTCAAGAAGGATTCGTTCATTTCTGAACTCTTCCTCTTGTATGTGTTCTATATACTAAGAACTGTGGTTTGATTTAGAACGTCAATGCTTTTAGATAACATGCCTGAACCGATCAACTATTGATATAAGAAATGTTCAAAACATTATCCAATCAATACAAAATTATATCCCTCTTTACTAATAAAGAGACTGATATGATTTTGTATATCAGGTTCGGTATTTAATGACATTTGTTCAGAATCAATGTATTTAGGTAAAACAGGGTGACAGTGACCAACAGACCTGGCTGCAACACTTGCACCGTTTTCTGTCTCATGAAACTTATCACCCGTTCTCAGTTCTCTACCTTTCTGTAGCCCATGTAATATATTACATATGTGGGATCCTGATCCGGTATCATATACCCAGGACGTAAAGGACATTGAGAAACAGTTCTCTGTAATGAACACACCCGAAGATGATGAATCAGTATGCACTTTCTTCATTTGGGCGGCACAGGAATTCTGGTAATCCCCAATTTCCTGCTCTGTCTTATAACAATTATAAGTTGGAGCGGGACCAACGTTCCCTAGCTCAGTATAACAAGCGGGTTCGGTCAATATATCCATTTTATTATCTTGATTAAGGCGTGACATGGTCGCTACCTGGAGAGAGAGAGAAGAAAACACTCTGCGTGCGCTCTTGCAAGATCAGATTGGTTATTATTTTATCTAATCGGAATGGCTCCCACTGTTTTTATCAAATCTTCCTTCAAACCCTTAAAGGAAAGACTAGCTGGGATTAATTACACGCTACAAGTTTGCCAATCTTTCAGCCAGGCCAGTGTCGGTACTTTGAGGGAGGTTCCCCGTGCTTTCGCACAGACCTAATTAAAGTAAACCTCATTTTCCCAGAGGCGTAACCCCGTTGACACCTTTCTAGACACCTACTTGATCGGGTAATTGTAATGTGTAAAACTCTCCCAGGAGTAACAATTACTCGCAGTGGGTATCGGGATCCAACTATCTCATAGAAGGTATGTAATCTCATTGCAAATTTCAACACTTGAAATTCCCGTTAATATTTTGCCCCAAGCGATCTATGACCTTGACTAAGTCAACAAACTATAGACCGCAAGTAAAGTTCAACCCGTCATTTCCCGATTGAATTAAATCCACCCGTATGACGCTTGACTGAGTAAACAAGGCCGCACGACTACCCTAATCCAATCGCATCATATGGATTGCAGATAAGCACTAATCAGCTACCGCACACTACGCCTTGACTAAGTCAACAAACGTAGTACGAATATTAACTATTACTTATCTGAAATGACGGAGGGCTACGACAGGTTTTTAAGAAAACCCTTTGCGTAATGAACTTTATATCGTTGTAGAATCGAGTAATTTTTAAATGGAGTGTTTTTGAGGCTTTTTTAGTTTTGCTAAAGGGGTCACTCCCGGTGAAGGGATCGTCGGCCCTTTCCTCATCGAATAAGGTGCAGGATATAACATATATACCGCTGTGCAAAGCAAGAACTATAGGACAATCAAAAGACAAACCGAGGGTTGTAGCATTTGCCAGTTATTGCTAAAGGGGACACTCCCGGTGAAGGGATCTCGGCCCTTTCCTTATCGAATAAGGTGCAGGATGCTCTACAAGGAACACTGCGATGCAAAGCAAGAACTGTAGCTACCTGTTTTTGAAAATTCGATTCCACAACATCTTAGGTTTCTTTTCTTTCATTAATCATATTAATGAAGTCCCATCATTTAAGTTACCTAAACATCACAGATAAATACGATGTACACTTATGCCATCCGCATTCTCCTCGATGTCCCCTCGTGCACCGTTAGGTTAGGTAACTAACGGCAGAGCGGGGCAGGGCTAGCGCGGGTGTAAAACATAAGTAACGTCTATATAATATATCATATATACAATATACAGTATTTATCATAGAACATCACATGATCACATCACAGATATCGCAGCAGAAGAATCATATGAAATATTGGATATACTAAGACGTCCGTGTTTTCAATACGAGCCTGTATAAAACACGGATTCCACGGTCGTGATGAATAGCCAAACCCACACCCCTAGACCCCTACGAGAGCGGCAAGCAACCCTACCAATTCTAGAGTTAGGAGACCCGGACTCGACTCCTCGAGTTGGTCTCCCACTGGACTCCAGAACCCGGTTACTTGTGCCCTCCTCCTTGGGTCTATCCTAGTGTGGAAAAGTAAATAATATACAATGGGTGACATCTTCCGCTACCTGGAAGTGCCCCAATAAAAGAATATTACATACAAGTTAATTTTATATGAATGAAAATAAAAACTCTCATCTCACATAAAAACCCCGGCTATTCAAGACGCGACGATCCAATATAACATATCCAGCAACACATAACATCACATGTCATCAACGTAAGTAAATGTGCGAATCCCAATTGTCGTTGACATATAGCAACGAAACCGGCGATATCATATATTACACTTACGGTCGCAGAAAAGAAAGTGTAAAACTACAACAGTTGGAATCCGCAAACTCTTTAGACATCGCATGTCTAACCAATGAATTCCTTAGACATCGCATGCCTAACAATTATAAACCCCGCATTTTAGTCTCAATATCGAAAACTCTTTTCAATACCAAGTCGGGCAATTCAGCAAGATTCCCGACATCCTGATCGAATGCTCGTCGCAAACTTTAGTAGACGGCCGCACCCTCGGTTGCCGTCGATGAAGTGCACTAAGGCGGAACTCCGCTGCCGCGAGCACCCAAACGGATTCTTTTGGCTACGGGGTTCTCCTACAGTCACTTGGTCGGGGCTATGGGGCATGGCTGTCTATTAAGTTTACCGGCGAGTATCCGCGTACGCTACGTGATTGCGACGGACTTTTGATTACATCAAAATTCCGTGGCAACCGATCAAGTGTGACTAAAGTGCTATGTTTATAACATCCAAATCAGTTATCTCATAACTACTTGTGGATTCCAAATATTGTATCACATTCCAGATAAATAGAAAATGTTAAACTTTCAGATCGAACAATCAAACACCCAAGTTTTCCCGAAACAGTTCAACACATGAAATAAGTTTAAAAACATTCACTTCATGCCACAGAACCAACGGTCCAGCCATAGAAGGGTCAAGCCAACGCCTCACATGTGGCACGCCGTACTGCCCCAAACCCGAAGGTTCAAAGGGCAGTTCAAGACGGTCATATAATCGAGTTAAGGTTTGTTGTCTTCTAGAGGGTCCATCGCGTTACTTGCACTACTTAGAACATTTTCAAACTACGGAAAAATCCAACACTTGGAAATTTCCCAACAGGGGAAAAATTGGATATTTATATCCGGTCGAACTTTTTAACATATTGTAAATTATCCGGAAAAACACAGACAAAGTTATAGATTCCGATCGAATCGACGAACTCCCAATACAACCCAGAAAACTCAACACTTGAGTATAAGTTAAAATTACCCAGAAAACATAGGAATCAATATAAGACATTACTGTGCAAACCACGTGCCAAGAATCAACTTTGTGGCCGTGGAACCGCCGCACATGCTAGGGTGGGGCCGCGGTTCCGCGGCGCTTTAGTTGACTTGGGCTCACGTGCTTCACAGTAACTCTTATAACTCCCTGCTGTAATTTTTGGATATTTTTAATTTAGAAAAATCCACATTTTCAGAAAATGTACAGAGAAGGGTTTGAGTTAGGGTTTCGGGGTTCGATCGGATTTCTAACATCGTCTACACTTCGCCTAAAGCTCTAGCTAGCCTCAATACCACTGTAGGGTTACTAGGCACACTCAAGAGGTTCCACAAGGCATCAACCATGCCAAACAAAAATTTTCCGGTGCCGAGAAACTCTAATATAGATCGTTAACTAGAACTAAAGGCGAAACTACAAGCAAGCAAACAACTTTGCTAATAAGTGAAAGGGATTACAACCTTTGTAGATCCGGACCACCACTTCTTTAGCTCCGAGATGACGTCCCTCTGCTGCGATCATCGGGATCCCGGACTCTATCAATGGTTTCGTCGGAGAAATGAGCGGGCTAGGTCGTTGACTTCGAGGCCGAAGATGATCTACGTCGGGGAGACTCAAACTCAAGCTATTCCTTTCACTTGGTCAAAAACTTTGTGAAGAGAACACCCTATACTACATGGCAAGTGGTAGAGGATGAAGAAATAGGAAGTGGGTTCACTTTAGAATTGGATTTCTCACTCTTTTTCTCATGGCACCATTGAAGCTAGCAAGCTTTTGTGAGCTTGATGAAGATGAAGAAGAAGAAAGAATCATATGAATCATTATCCAAAATGAAACTTATCCAATAAATAATGGCACCATGGTTGAGTTAAGCCCTCATGCTTAACTCATGTAGAGATTTAACCAAACCATTAGGTTAAAGGTTGGGTTAACTAATATCTTTAAACATATGACAAAAGAGTTGACTTTGTCAATGTTTATCAAGCTTCATGAAGCTTGATAACTTTGACCAAAGTCACACACTTTTGTTATATGCTTAGGAAAATAGTAAACCCTAATCTAACCTTGATTTGGTTCAAGTCTCATACACACAACTTGTTTGTATCATCAAGCATGATACAAACATGCACACTTGCATATATCATATATAAACAATGTGCACATTCAAGTGAGAAAATCAATCTTAAGTGAACCAATGCTAGTTAATGTAAAGTAATATATCAAATATATATTATACATTAAATCATTAAATCAACACTTGATTTAACGATTCGGTCATATCGCATATAACCGACTAATATCAAAAATAACAACTTATCGAATCAACACTTGATCC
The DNA here is from genome assembly GCA_030015575.1 of Agapanthus africanus. NCBI lineage: Eukaryota > Viridiplantae > Streptophyta > Magnoliopsida > Asparagales > Amaryllidaceae > Agapanthus > Agapanthus africanus. The sequence goes on from JASDDO010000019.1 coordinate 680,355,959, forward strand.
GATAACCCGGCTATATCGCATACAACCGATCAATGTCACAAATCGCGAGAATGGAATACAGTATCACATACTGGTGTTATCCTCGGTCCCGCACATATCTCATATGCGCTCCTATTTCGTTTCGCTTGAGCCAGGAAATCCCTGTGTAGGACTCTAAAGACTCGTCAATACGCCGGCAGTAGGTGATGATTATATCAAACACCCACAAGCCGCAAGCGGTCTGCTAAACGTAACGGCCACCGGGGTATTGAGCGATCAGAAGATCAACGAGCAAGCCCGCTCACACTCCTGTGAATCCAACCAGTAACACTACCGTACAGTCCGGTCTGTTCGTCTGATATGTCGCATATCTCGTCTAGGGGTGGTAAACGTCAGACCCCAATAACTGGATAAGTCGTATCGATATGAGGCTCATAACGGGTCGAGAAACTACTGGTAACACTTACCAGTAAATCCCTAAAGCAGCCTTGACCAAGGACTTCCTGTTATAGCCAATCGAGCACTGCGCAACATCAACTCCCTATACCGGGAGAGACGAAACCCCTCCTATCGCTCATTGCCTCCATTTGACTCGGGACTGTACCCAAAAACCACCGTTTTGCGCGCCCTCTTGGACGTGGTAAGGTGGAAATCAAAGCACAGTGGGAATCACACAAGACTCTATGACGATCTCGGGTCTACAGACTAACCTGTACCAGTATCACCAGAGAACTGCCATCTGACGTAAGGTATAATACCATCTGGGAGTTCTCGGCGAGTCAGTCCGGTGTACCCAGTCTACACAGAGCACCCGTATATCATCTCTGATGTCAAACACCAATGGATATGGGATCATCCATCGCCCATCTGTATGGGTCGAGAAGCTACACGCTAGTCTACTCTCGTATATCGATGCCCCGTCTCGATACACCCACGACTAGGGACCTTGAAGGATGTACTTATGGACTACTATGTCCCCACTAGTATGATCCGCATCATAGTCCAGGTAGTAAAGTACACATCCTATGGGCTTTACCAACATGTAACAGAGAGACAATGAATGTACACGATAAGACAAAGAGTAACCAGATAGCATACTATCATATCGAGCAAGAAAGTCATCCCTATATATGTCCAAGCATCCACTACAATATACATCCTATGTATAGTAATGGCCTCTAGGGCAAACATATAACTAACAACATATGCAGCAGCTGTAGACGCAGCCCTATTCGTCGAGGAGCGCCTTGCTGAGACTTCGGTAGTTCCAGAGCCAAAGAGAGTTCGTGCGGATACATCAACACAGAGACAGCCTTTTCGGCGCCGTGATAGACGTCTTGCAGGTAGCTGAGATTCGGGACGTGGCAGGTTGTTTAGCTCCTATCCCCAGGAGGGTCAGCGACCATCATCGGGATGTTTCTGTTGCGGGAGTTCTTATCATCATGTACGAGATTTTCCTGAGATACCCCGGAGGGAGGCAGCAGCACCGCACGTCACACTACCACCTTCACCACCCCAGACGGCGTTGCCTATTGTACCTACTGTTACTCCGTGCCAGACTCATGCGTAGAGAGGTCATGGTCGCGGAGGATTTGTTCATAGAGGATGAGGTGATCGAGGCAGAGGACAGCCAGCGGCCAGGGGGACAGTCAGTCGCAGGTGGAGGACATGCGCGAGTTTTTGCTTTGACGCATCAGGACGCGCAGGCGTCCAATGCGGTGGTCTCAGGTATCCTTCCAGTATGTTCTGTTGGTGCACACGTGTTATTCGATCCCGGATCCACGCACTCGTACATGTCCACACACTTTGTACCGACTTTGGGTAGAGAGTTTGGTTTGCTTGATCAGCCGCTTGTTTGACCACTCCTGTGGGAGAGTCGTTTGTTGCTAGGCACGTGTTCCGATCCTGTACCGTCTGTATTGGCGAGAGAGAGTTACCTGTCGACTTGATCCTTCTCGAGATGTTGGACTTCGACGTTCTTTTGGGCATGAATTGGTTAGCCACGTGCTATGCTTCTGTGGACTGCCGTGAGAAGACAGTTAGATTCTATTTTCCCGGCGAGTCGGTTTTTGTTGTGTTGGGGGACCGTGGTGCCGCCCCTCACAGTGTGATTTCTTCTTTTCAAGCTGGACAGCTTTTGAGGAAGGGATGTCAGGGATTTCTTGCCTATGTTTGTGATGCTAGCGCTACAGAGGTTCCATTGGATCAGGTTTCGGTTGTTAGCGAGTTTCCTGATGTGTTCCCTGACAAGCTTCCTGGGCTACCGCCCGAGCGCGACATTTCTTTCTGTATTGATTTGGTTCCTGGCACGGGGCCTATTTCCATACCGCCTTATCGGATGGCCCCGGCGGAACTTCGGGAATTGAAGGGTCAGTTGCAAGATTTGCTGGATAAGGGACTTATTCGACCCAGTGTTTCTCCTTGGGGTGCTCCAGTCCTATTCGTCAAGAAGAAGGACGACAGTTTGCGTCTGTGTATCGACTACCGCCAGCTGAACAGGGTGACAGTGCGGAACAAATATCCCTTGCCACGTATCGACGATTTGTTCGACCAGCTTCATGGGGCAGGATACTTTTCAAGGATCGATTTACGATCGGGCTATCATCAGCTGCGGGTTCGACAGGAGGACATTCCTAGGACAGCTTTCCGTACGCTCTACGGCCATTATGAGTTTTTGGTGATGTCGTTCGGACTCACCAATGCGCCAGCAACATTCATGGACTTGATGAACCGTATTTTCCGGCCATATTTGTATCTGTTCATCATAGTATTCATTGACGATATCTTGGTGTATTCCCGAAGTAGTGAGGAGCATGAGTAGCACCTGCGGATTACACTGCAGACTTTGAGGGAGCACCAGCTTTACGCGAAATTCTCCAATTGTGCTTTCTGGCTGGACAGCGTAGACTTCTTAGGACATGTGATTTCACGAGATGGTATATGTGTAGACCCGAGGAAGATCGAGGCCGTTCAGCGTTGGCCCAGACCCACATCAGTTACGGAGATTCGCAGCTTTTTGGGGTTGGCCAGTTACTACAGGCGATTTGTACAGGATTTCTCCAGTATTGCTGCACCTTTGACCGGGTTGACCCGTAAGGGAGTTCCTTTCGATTGGACGGAGGAGTGTGAGCACAGTTTTCAGTAGCTACGGACTCGGCTGACTACGGCACCGGTGTTATCATTGCCTTCGGGATCAGGCGAATTTGTGGTCTATTGTGATGCTTCACGAGTGGGGCTAGGGTGTGTATTGATGCAGCATGACAGGGTGATCGCGTATGCTTCACGACAATTGAAGAAACATGAACAGAACTACCCAACTCACGATTTGGAGATGGCTGCAGGTGGTCTTTGCACTTAATATCTGGCGACATTACCTATACAGCGAGTCGTGCCAGATATTCACTGATCACAAGAGTTTAAAGTATATATTTCAGCAGCGAGACCTGAACCTTAGACAGCGCCGATGGATGGAGTTAGTGAAGGATTACGACTGCGAGATCTTGTATCACCCGGGCAAGGCGAATGTGGTGGCGGATGCTTTGAGCAGGTGGCCTGAGGGTAGTCTATCTTGTTTGAGTGTAGTACAGTGGCAGTCGTCGGCAGATTGGCGGATATTATGCGACAGCCGAGTGCAGTTCGAGTTCATGCCGATCAGAGGACAGATTGCACATATTCGTGCACGCCCACAGTTTCTTGACCGTGTACATGAGGCACAACACAGTGATCACCGATGTTCTGAGATCAGGACGCAGATTGGACAGGGCAGATTTTCAGAGTTCGTGATCGATGATCAGGGGATGCTGAGATTTGGGACTAGACTTTGCATATCAGATGCTGAGGGGCTGCGGCGTGAGATTCTCGAGGAGGCACATCGATCGGTGTACAGCGTCCATCCCGGTTCCACCAAGATGTATCATGATATGAGAGATGTTTACTGGTGGGACGGAATGAAAAGGGACATCGCAGATTTCGTATCGAAATTCCTGACTTGTCAGCAAGTCAAGGCCGAGCACCAGAGGCCCGCGGGGGAGCTACAGCCGCTACCCATTCCGGAGTGGAAATGGGAACAAATTTCGATGGATTTTGTTGTGGGTCTACCCAGGACTAGGCGAGGGTATGACTCCATTTGGGTGATCGTGGATCGTTTGACGAAAGCGGCTCACTTCCTGCCAGTGAAGACGACTTTCGGATTTTCTCAGTACGCCCAGATTTATATCAACGAGATAGTACGACTGCACGGAGTCCCGACATGTATCGTGTCCGACAGAGGCACCCAGTTCACCAGCCGACTATGGCAGAGACTTCAGGAGGCTTTGGGCACACGCTTGAGTTTTAGTACAGCATTTCATCAGCAGACCGACGGCCAGTCAGAGCGGACGATTCAGACTCTTGAGGACATGCTCCGAGCGTGCGTTTTAGACTTTGGTGGTAGCTGGGATCATCATTTACCCTTGGTTGAGTTCTCCTACAACAATAGTTTTCAGGAACCTATTCAGATGGCACCTTTCAAGGCTCTGTATGGGAGGAGATGTAGATCGCCCGTCTGCTGGACAGAGCTCAGTGAGAGCAGTATTTTAGGGCCCCAGATCGTACAGGAGACGACCGAGAAGATACAGCTGATTCGAGACAGGATGAGGACAGCTCAGAGCAGGCAGAGATCGTACGCTGATAGGCGCCGCCGCAGATTAGAGTTCGCAGTTGGAGATCACGTTTTTCTGAGGGTCTCTCCGATGAAGGGAGTGATGAGGTTTGGACGGAAAGGGAAGCTTAGCCCCAGATTCATAGGTCCCATCGAGATCCTCGAGCGTGTGGGCTCAGTGGCTTATCGTTTGGCTCTTCCACCCGACTTCCCAGATGTTCACCCCGTGTTCCACGTATCGATGCTTCGCAGATACCTACATGACCCTTCGCACATGATTCAGTATCATACCGTTCAGCTCGAGCACGACCTTTCGTTCACCGAGCAGCCAGTCGTGATATTGGACCGGCAGGTGAAGAAACTTAGATCGAGGGTCTTGCCATCAGTGAAGGTGCTTTGGCGCAGCCCGAGTGGTGAAGAGATCACTTGGGAAGCCGATGGCGAGATGCGGAACAAGTTCCCTTATCTCTTTGAAGGTATGCGTAGCTTTATATTTTCAAATTCGGGGACGAATTTCTTTTAAGGGGGGAGATTGTAACACCCTAGGATGTGTTTAGTGGCTAATTATATTTAAATAAAGGGTTTTTAACAAAAAGTTTACCAAATTTAGTTTCAAATATTTTTCCAAATTTAATAAATATTTTTCTAGAATTTTCCTAGGCTTGCAGACACATGTGCATGTAAACTAGGGTTTTAAAATGAGGTAATACCATGATTAGCAACCATGGTGGGTTTAATCATAGGGATTAAGTCTTTTGGGTTTTAATTAAGTTTATTTAGCTAGTGGATGGTTGCTTTAATTTGAATTTTCTTTTGGAGTGTTGACTTGGTGAGAATGAGAGAGAGAGAATGCATCATGGCAAAAGCCATGCTTGCATGTAATGATGAGAGAGAAAGGAGGGGTTGACATTGGGAGTTATGATTTCCTCTCATTCTTGTGCTCATTTCTCTCAACCTCACTCTCACACTCACACACCCACATCCACAACAGCATCACAGCAGCAGCGGCAAGCAACACAGCAGCAGCAGCAACACAACTTCAACTGCAGCTCCTTCCCTCCACTCCTTCTTCTTCCTCCAGCTCCCCAGGGTCGAGTGTGGGGTATACTTCTTGAACTTACCCCCTAGTTTGCTTAATTAGTGTAGCTTAGCTTCGATTACTGTTTATTGGTGCGTTTTATTGCGATATGTGGTGATTAGTGGGAACCATGACCAAGTGATGTTTGAACTGGTTTTAGTAAGTTGATGGAGTGTTGTTAGGGCCATGTTAACCTAGCTTAGCCCCCAATTGCACTAAAATACCACCAGATTGTTATTTGATGCAAATTCATCGTTTTTAAGCAAATTTTGACTTTCTGTAAACTGCTATCGACCTAGTGAGTTCAAAATAATTTTGAGATGACTGCAGTATAGTGGTGAGGTGCTGATCCTATGTGTAGAAGACGACCCCCAAAATCCGTATTGTGGCCGCCGGAAAATTGATTCTGGCCGCAAATTGCGACCAGATGGGGAGGGTTTGGGTTAGGGTTTGTCTCTTTTGGTGTCTGCTGCAACCCTTAGACTCATGGCATGTATAATTTTATTTGATTCTTGTTGTAGAAAAATCTGGAGCTATATACCTATTTCTCGTATTTTAAACCTTCGCGACACGCGTGATACGTGTGTGGGTTTGGGGTTTCTACGTATCGCGACGCGTCGGGGTAGTTTCAAGCGCGTAATCACACATTTTAGCGTATCACGCACACGCGCGCTTGGTTTGCGACACAGGTTTCTAGTTGACCTTAAATGTCGTGTTTGTATGGTTTTGAGCTTATGCGTGATATTCTGTGGAATTCTAGGTTCGCAGGCGAGTGCGACGGACGCCGCGAAGAAGGGAAAACAAGTCATCGGCTATACCTAGCGAGAGTCTATGGTGAGTAGATTTAACATCTACGGGGATATCGCCATGCCGTTCTACGTCAGGGCTGATAGGATCTTGTAGCTACATTTCCATACATTGACTGTTCATGGCTACTATTTAGTGCATACCACATTCCCTGATATATGTATATAAACTAAAATTGATAGAACACCGCACCATTACTAACGGTTCATGTTGCACGAGCACTATCATGCATGCTACATACACACCGTTAGTAATTTCCATGACACTCACACTGTAGAATTTCCATGATATTCATACTTGATGCATATATCACATCGGATCATTATGTTGTAGCTCATCTTTATGTGACTTGACATGATATTCATACTTGATGCATATATCACATTACATTGACTTGCATATTGGTTTGGATTACATGTGATTTCAGTATTTGGGAACCGTGGCTATTTCAAACATGTAATCATTTAAAAACCCGGTTCCCTTGATATGATATTTCGGTGCGTCCACCTTATGTTTTCTCGATGCTAGAGCGATATATATATATGAGATAGAGAGGGCTGACCCGGACTGACGGATGCCCGATAGATATGTGAGAGAGAGGGCTGACCCGGACTGACGGATGCCCGATAGATATATGAGAGAGGGGGCTGACCCGGACTGACGGATGCCTGATATAGGAAGATTTGCGTGTCGATGCTAGACACGAGTATTTATGATATTTGGGTGCCGATGTTGGGCACTCGTGATTCTCAGTGATGTACAGGATTTTAGGGCCGATGGGAGTGCCGGCGTCTGGGTTGTTGGGATTTGGGGTGCATTGATGGACACCGACTACATATTCCATGTTGACATTCCGTATAGATGTTATACTTTCCATGCTCAGCATTCATTATTGTATCTCATCCTGTAGTTATATTACCTGATAGAGCACTTACATGATTATTGCACATACTGCTTATCACGCATTGGTATCATCTGTTGGCATATGATAGAGTAGCGCAGTACGTGCATGCTTGCGATTACCTTTATATGTTATCTCTATTCACGAGTTGGCAACTCACCCCCGTTGTGCCACAGTATTTGCAGGTTGCCCTTCGGAGTAGTCGCGGCAGGCTGCCTTTTGCATATTTTGGCTACAGATACCACTACAGTTGGTGCGAGAGCTGTTTTGCTTTTAGGTGGGTTGTGGTATCTGATTACTTTTATTGTACCCCTTTTGTATCTAGTATTCTCCATCTACCATATATGTACTGGACTTAGTGACAGTGTGAGGACGATGATGTATATTTCTTTGTATTCTGGTGTCGAGCTCGTGGGAGCCGACTGTTTTTATATGCAGTTTATTATTCTGTGATGTTTATTTATTGCCCATTCTTCGCTACGACGTCGTATATTACTCTTGTGATGATGGTTTCCGCCGGTGGGCGTGATTGCTTCCGTTTGGGAATGTTTTGGTTTCATTATATCTCATTTTTACTCATATCCTGTTTTATACCCGATTTCGGGGCTACTTTTACAACGAAATGCTGCCAAAATTATTTAAATGATAACGTAACTTTAAAAGAACTTATTGAACTATTTAAGGTTTTCTAAATGTCTTAATTAAATGTTTTCAACACTCTCTACTTTTAAATGGTTTGATTTATAGGTTCGGCTTACTTAGTCGCGTTACGCCTGTAGACATTGCGTGGTTAAGTGCCGGTCACGAGTCGAAACATTCGGGTCGTGACATGGTTGATGATGGTCCAACTAGGTTCAGGCAGGCCATCATGAGTGGGGACTCTGTGAAAAGGCTGGATGGTATGCGATCAAAGATGGAATTCATGTACACCAACAAAGTATGACTTTGATTATTGCACCAGAAGCGGTAAAACCCATTGGGAGCAAATGGATCTTGAGAAGATTCTTGGTGTAAATGGAAAAGTTGAGATTGTTGGAGATAGTGCCCTCAGAGTCAATTATTAGGTCACAGGTACGTGATTGTAATGATTGAGGGAGGACCTATCCCGGTAGGACAGTCTTACTCGAGATGATAGTATGCTATCTGGTTTACCTTTATCATCGTGTACTGTTTTAGGTGACATGACACATCGCTATTACACGTTGATAGAGCCCCTAGGATTCTTGCTTGACCACCAGCAGTATGAGGGCGATCATATAAGTGGGAGCTGGGGGTCTACAAGCATATCCTTAAAAGGTCCCTAGTCGTGGGAGTTTCGAGACTGGGCATCGATACTCCATTAGTAGACTAGTGTATACAGTCGAGACCCCGACGAGGGGCGGTGGCCGGTCTCACAAGCCACTGGTGTCAGTTGGATCACCTAAGATGTATACAGGTGCTCATTGGGTTATGAGTACACCGGACAGGACTCGCCGGGAATATGCTAGTTGGTCATATACCAGACGTCAGATGGCAGTTCCCTGGTGACATGTGTGCAGGTTAGTTCATCGACCTGGGGATCGTCATTTGTCTCGTGTGAGTTCCCACTGTACTTTGATTACTACCCTACCACGGCTCAAAGGAGTCGTGCAAACAGGTTTTAGTTGGGTGCAGTCCCGAGCCACATGGAGGCAGTGAGCGTATCTTCAGGGGTTCGTCTCTCCCGGTATTGGGGGTGAGGTCGTGCTGTGTCTAGGAGAGCCATTACACGAAGCCCTCGGCCGAGGCAAGGAGATTTACTGGTAGGTATTCCAGTAGTATCTCAGGGTGTTCTGGGCTACACTCCGACACGACTTGTACCGCTTTTGGGGGTCTGACTTTTACCAACCCCCTAGGCCCGCCATGCGATGCTCATAGACGAACGGACCGGACTGCACGGATATTGTCACTGATAGGCTCAGTAGGGTGTCAGGCTGAGTTCGCTCACGGACGTCCCTTTTAGTCAATACTTGGTAGCCCGTTAAGTATTGGCTTATACCTCTGACGTGCTAGTGGTTAAATCCACAACCGAAGTGTTGACGAGTCTTTAGAGTCCCCCACATTCAGTTACTCAGCTTTCGGGCGAAAGGTTGTAGAGGCCGTATGGAGATATGGCAAGGTCCGATCAGATACGTGCGGTATTGCACGGATCAGGATCGGACAGTTTGTACTATAGGCCGTATGGTTATATGGCAGGGTTCGATCACATACGTGCGGTATTGCACGGATCAGGATCGAACGGATATTACTGGCCGGCTTTGGTATAAGCCGGATCCTAGTATAGTACAGTGTAGATTTTGTCTCATTGCATTTGTATTTCGGTCGGAATACAAATGCGGGTGTGTATGCACAGTATCGGGGTTTTCCTGTAATTTATTACGGGACCAGTTTTTGGAGTTGCCAGTTTGCTTTCCGTTTCGGCCGATTTCCATTGTTCCGTTCATTGGCCGAAGATTGGTGGAGGAGGGCTTATTTGCATTGTTGCAAATAAGTATTTGTGGAGGGGGTATTTGCTTATTGTTGTATCATGATGGTTTCATGATGGAGCCCATCCTTTGACTTGCTTGACTTCATACTTCATGATGGCTTGACTTTGTTAGCATCATGGTTGTTGATGATGGTTGTGGTTGTGTGTGGTTTTTGCTTGTGATCATATTCTTTCTTGATGCCCTCTTGCATCATTGCTTCCACCCACCCCTTGACCTTGCTCTCTCTTTCTCTCTCCAATCACACAAAGGGGGGTGTGGGCTGGCCATTCTAAGAGAGGGAATGGGATTCTTTTTTCATTTAGGATGAGTGGAGAAAAATATGATACATTCTTTCTTGAGTATGCTCCATTTTTCTCACCTCTCTCCAAGCTCTCTTTTCCTTCACCAATGGCAATTCCACAAACCCCAAAAATGAGACTTGCTCACTACATATTCTACAACGAACCTTGGGCACGTCGAGTAGCCGGCTTCGTGCCCGAGTTGCCTCGGCAATGAGGTGGGAGCCCGTAAACGATGTAGGCAACGTGGTGCACTTCCGGCGACGAGGATGAGACGGACGGAGATCCCGCGAGGAGATCGGATTGGAGATGAAGACCGGAGGACTTGGATCGTCGGTATATCTCTTTCCCATCTTCTAGTTAGCTTAGACTTGTTAATGGTAACGATCCGGGTGTTTAGTGCGCGGTGGTGCCGGTTTGCTAAGTCCGTAAAATTAAAGTTTTTCACCGCTTCCGTATTCCGGCGTCGGATTGACGTCCGGGGCGCCGCCGTGCACTTACAGTGGTATCAGAGACTCGCCATTAACTTAGTCTAGCTTTGTGTAATGTGTTTGCATTTCCGATTGATCAAAAAGTTCCAAAACCCGTATTACCTTCGCATCAGTTTCTGTTGAAAATTTTTGGTCTCGAAAAATTTTTCTGTTGGTCTCAGAATGATGTTCAGGGAGATGTAAGAACATTGGAAAAATTTTGTAGCACGATCCCTCCGTACGACCGCGGAAGGGCGGCCAAAACCCTCTTTTGGCCGCGCTTCCGCCGCAAGTTTGTGGGCTCGTGTGTTTATTTTTTTGCAGTGGGCTTATGGGCTTATTTCAGGGGTTTTGGGATATTAAAATTGGGTCCAGGTTTTCTTTAACTGCTGCAGTATTCTTTGTGGGCCCACTTGTTAAAGTTTGATCAATCGGAATATTTTAAACACATTTTTCACAGCATTTACATTATATCTGCGACCGTGAATGTCACTCGATCGGTAAATCCGGTCTAACTGCTATAGCCCGGTTAGACGGATTTGCGAACGTGACTTTCACGTTGATGTTCTATGTATTTGCTGTGATGTTGCGGATCGGTCGTGGGGGATAGCCTGGATGCAATGCTAGTACAGTGTGCTGTTGTATTATGTACATTTGTTATTGCGGGGCGAGCGTCCGACATGTGGACTGCCGTCACTGCCTGATTGTATTATTATTTTGGGGCACGACCTGGTTGCGGTCGATGTACCCGGTGTATGTATATTTTACTTTCTGTACTAGGGTTACCCCGCGGAGGGGTGCACGGATAGCCGGGTTCTAGAGGGCAACAAGCCCGCATCTCATGGCATTGAGACGGAGGGGGCTTCACTCTAGGATTGGCGAGCTATTCGCCGCACTCGTAGGGGGTACAGGTTGACCCAGGAGGGGTGCCCAAGTTACCGGATTCCGTGAAGTGCTGGGTGGTCCATTCACGGCGCTGAAGGGGGCTGCCTCGCTTCAGGTTTTGGCGGGTAACTTGCCGCGCCCGTAGGGGTCTAGGTTTACATTGCACAGGCTATCCACACGACCAGGGGAACGTCGGGTTTCATTAGTGGCTCTGTGAAACCCGGGGATCCCAGATATCTGTATTGTTTCTGTGATGCTGTTCATTCTCTGTGATGTTGTATTTCTTTCACGCCTTGAGCGAAATATAATATACTGGTATATATATTAGTAGATGTTGTATATGTTTTACATCCGCGCTAGTCCAGTCCCCGCTCTGTCGTTAGTTAGCTAACCTAACGGGTAATGACGGGACCCAGTGGCAAATGCGGATGGCATATACGTACATCAGTATATTTTCGTTCTTTTTGGTGTGATCAATTGATGGGACTGCATTGATTCGGATCAATGCAAGTTAAAAACAAACCTAATCTGATGTTGTTGGAACACTTTTTCAAAAAGCTGTTATTGCAAGGACGTTCTCTTTTGTTTTGCATCGTGATATTCAGTTAGAATATCCTGCTCCTCAGTCGACGAGGCAAGGGCCGAGATCCCTTCACCGGGAGTGACCCCTTGGACAAAAAGTTTGCGTCAGGGCATTAACTTCACTATAGCCGATTACTTTTGCTTTGCATCGCGGTATTCATTTGGAATATCCTGCACCCCATTCTACGGGGAAAGAGCCGAGATCCCTTCACCGGGAATGACCTCTTTAGCAACGGTTTTCGTCACTATATTTTCAAAAAGCTATCAGTTCCTTCAACGATATCAAGTTCTTTACGTTAAAGGTTTTCGCCAGAAACCATTCGTAGCCCTCCGTCGTTTCATATGGGTAGGCAATAGTATTCAAGCTGTGTTTGTTGGCCAAAGTCAAGGCACAGTGTTTGGTAGCTGTTGGTTATTCATATGCAGCATAGATAGATGCGTTGGTTTGGGACAGTCGTATAGCCTTGTTGGCCAAAGTCAAGGGCTTGTGCGGGTGGATTCAAATCAACCTGGAGAATGACGGGTAGAACTTGACATGTGACTTATGATTTGTTGGCCAAAGTCAAGGTCATAAGAGCATGGGGCAGAAATCACATCGGGAGTTTCAAAAGTACTGAAACTTGCCAGATATGCGCATACCTTCTGGAGTGTGATACCGTGAGCGGATTCCGTCACGTTGTCATGCGATGAGAGTTGGATCCCGATTCCCACTGATGAGTTAGTATACTCCTCGGGTGATCCCGACTAATTCTTCTTTCAGGTTTGGAGGAGAATTTGACGGTACAGTGGGAGGTTTCCAGATTAGATAAATTGGTGACCATTCTGATCTAGGTTAGAGTGCACGCTGAGTGTTTCTTTTCTCTCTCTCTTTGGCAGCGACCATTGACCCGACCCTAAGACTATGACTCAGTGACCAAGTTGACCGAACCTTCTTAAACACCGGCTTTTGGATTGTCAGAGTTGCAAACCTCATTGCCACTCCTACTTTTACCCTTTTCTCCAGGACACCCCGTTTTACTACGAACGTCCACTTCCATTGGACAAAACCATCGTATGGTTAGATACGAACTCGAAAGAATTTATTCGAGGATGGTTTCCGGTTCTGGAGAAAACGGATAGGATTATTCAGTTGTCTTTTCCTTTTACCCTCTCTCAGGTTACGAGTACTCCTTGGTTTAGGGGTAGTACACCTATTACGCAAATTGGATTGTCTTCTTCCAAACCTTAGGCTGGTGCCGACCGGTAGGGAATGAAGAAAACCAATTAGCATAACGATGGTGTGCAGAAGGTATTAAGTTCAGACAAAGCAAGGGATTAGTAAGAGGGCAAAGTAAATTGCAACAGATATTCACGACCAAACCAAATATTTCGTTACCACTCCCAAATCACCTTTGTATTTCTCCAGGACACTCCGTATCACTACGAAGATCCACAGTTTATTGGATATTCCATCGTATGGTTATATACGAACTCGAAAGGAACTTGTTCCAGTTCGGGGATGGATCCTGGTTCAGGAGAAATAGGAATAAAGTACATTCAGGTATCTTTTATCTTCACCTTCTCTCATGTTGCGAGTGATCCTAGGATTAGGACAGTACACCCATTATGCTTTTTGGATAGTCTTCTTCCAAACCATAGGCTGGTGCCGAACGGTAGGGAAGGAAGAAAACCATTTGGCCTAAAAGGGTGTGCAGAAGGTAAAGACTAAAGACATATGAAGGGATTTGGAGAGGTGGCAAAGGATTATACGGTTACAGTCGTGAATCTGGTAGAGGCATTACTAAGAATACCGGGATACCCCATCGGAACATTTCAATGTTTCAGGTTCGCTGTGTACTGTTAAAAGAAAACTGATTTCCCGATTGGACACTTGCTCCAGGGTATGTATTTACCAGGTACGATTCTCACATCTGTATGGTTTTACAGATGATGAGTGGGAGTAAGTTATTGGGAATTGGGTGATTATCCTCATTATATCGGGATTCGTTGTAATCGGTGATATTTGAGGAAATCACCTGGGCTGTTTGCCGGTCGGCAAATATTTGGTTTTGAATATCCGCTGTTATGCACCAATTTCAAATTGATATATCTGTACGTCTATTTTCATAGAGTGAGATATACCTTTCTGAAATTATGTCTACGACATTTACCTATATCAGTGGATGGTTAGGTAAGGAGCATTAAACAGCGGTGTAATTCTTCTTAACCATAAGTACAGTTTTCAACCTACGACACACAGTGAATGAGTTATCAGACTCAAGGGACTTATACAAAGGATTGTATGTTGTCCAGGGTCCATCAGGACAGAGGGGTTGGTCCTCGTACTACATTCAGTCTACTTATGACTTCTCAAGTTTTTAGACAGGTATTTCGCGGAAACACAGGGTCTGAATATTGAGAAGTTATAGGTATTTGAATAGAGTAGAGAACCAGGTGTAGCAAGTATCGGGATTCTTCGAAGTGATCGAAGATGTAGATACTTGTATATGGTATTCAGTTAATAGTAATGATAAAGAGATCTTGCTTCTCTTTCAGGTTACTCATAATTGGAAGTATTCCTAAGTTGAGTAACGCTGATCGGCCTCCTTCCATTTAGTTAACATGCGCTGGGGACAGCTGCATGATTTGAATCTGGTTCAATTAAATCAGTGCCTCTGTTTCTATATTGGATATAGAACAGTTCATATCTTAACGATGTTAAGGTACGGGGAGTTGTCCGGTTTATGATTAAAACCAGACACTGGACAACTCAAGGCACGTTTCTGTAATGGCTGTTTGTGGGTTGACCCAGGCTATGACGAGGGTTGACTTTCTACCATCTGGATGAACAATAGTGATATTGTTCTTGACTCGCCACAGTTTTATTAAAAATGGATTTTTTCAGAAAAACAGTAGTGGGAGTATGGTAGAACTGGAAGTGATTCCAGAACCACAAACGATTACTGAAGATTTGATAAGGAACCTAAAGATTCAATCTGAATTGACATTCCATTGGCCACTCCGCAGATAAGGTGGGTAACTTCAGGAACCCGAGAGGCACTACGGTAGCCTCAAGGACGGTGACAGGGAAGTTCTTGTTTACCCACAATTGCCATTGCTGTTGTTCCAGGTTACGAGACCCGGCGGGAGGATGAGTATAGCGTCGTTCTAAACCAGTTTTAGAAGTGTGCGTCTATATGACTCTGCCAGAGGGTTGTCGTAGTCAGTGGGAGCAGCGGAAGCATTGGTGGACAGGTTGCTTATGTCTATTTATAGACTAGAGCAGGTGTAGCGGAGATAGATCATCTATTTCTGACGTGACAGTCATGGGTTTGACTTCATCAGAATAGGGGATGGATCAGTTGAGAAGGTAGTAGGGTGTGATATCCTGGTATTTGGATGATATACACAGAGTAGGAAAAGAAAATCCTACACTACGATCGGTTATACTTTGGTCGTCACACAGTTGTTTCTCCACAAAGGAAATGGATTTTATATCAGACATACTGGTTACTAGATCTATGGTCTTAGATCTAGATTTGGGTGGTTTCCCAATCAGGGTACTTGACAGCATTCTAAGAGTATTTAGGATGGACGACTCCTGGCACGGTAGTGTACCTACAGGTAATGGAGTCACCCTCTCCAAAGGTGTCTTACAGACTAAAGGGGAGAGGGACGGGCATGATTGGCAGATCACTTGCTCAGGCAATTGAGTCAATCGTGAGATGTCAAGTACCACACCAGATGTTGTTCTTGTACTAGATGCAATAAGTTGACATTAATCCAATCCTGGAGAAACAGTCGGAAGCAGTTTTAGAACATAAGTGGATGTTCTAGGGAGATGATAACGACAGCCTCATTCAGGAGACAGTTATCATTCCAGGCTTCCAAGGTGACATGGACGACAAGGAGGTTGTCAGAGTTATAGTTTTCCTTCTGATGAGGGGCAGTATTTTGGACAGGTGGTCCAAGGCAATACTGAGGGAGGCATGGCGCGCAGGACACTGATTAAGTTCAGTTGTCAATACAGTCTAAGAAGTTTGGATTTGGAGTTCATTTATGAGCTACGTCCCATCAGACATCCAGACATATTCTAAGACTGATATTGCTCATTTCGGGAGATGGCTTTCTCCGTGAACTTGAGATATAGAGAGACATAGGAAGAAACAACTAAGCGGATCCACTCACTGAGGTTATTCCTCGAACGCAAAAGTTCCGCAAACGAGCTTTGTGAGACTGACTAGTAGAGGAGTTGGATGTTCGGTATCACACGGGCTGTGAGTATGCGACATCGCAATAATTAGCCTTGAGTGCAAGTGGGAGATTGTTGGAGATAGTGCCCTCAGAGTCAATTATTAGGTCACAGGTACGTGATTGTAATGATTGAGGGAGGACCTATCCCGGTAGGACAGTCTTACTCGAGATGATAGTATGCTATCTGGTTTACTTTTATCATCGTGTACTGTTTTAGGTGACATGACACGTCGCTATTACACGTTGATAGAGCCCCTAGGATTCTTGCTTGACCACCAGCAGTATGAGGGCGATCATATAAGTGGGAGCTGGGGGTCTACAAGCATATCCTTAAAAGGTCCCTAGTCGTGGGAGTTTCGAGACTGGGCATCGATACTCCATTAGTAGACTAGTGTATACAGTCGAGACCCCGACGAGGGGCGGTGGCCGGTCTCACAAGCCACTGGTGTCAGTTGGATCACCTAAGATGTATACAGGTGCTCATTGGGTTATGAGTACACCGGACAGGACTCGCCGGGAACATGCTAGTTGGTCATATACCAGACGTCAGATGGCAGTTCCCTGGTGACATGTGTGCAGGTTAGTTCATCGACCTGGGGATCGTCATTTGTCTCGTGTGAGTTCCCACTGTACTTTGATTACTACCCTACCACGGCTCAAAGGAGTCGTGCAAACAGGTTTTAGTTGGGTGCAGTCCCGAGCCACATGGAGGCAGTGAGCGTATCTTCAGGGGTTCGTCTCTCCCGGTATTGGGGGTGAGGTCGTGCTGTGTCTAGGAGAGCCATTACACGAAGCCCTCGGCCGAGGCAAGGAGATTTACTGGTAGGTATTCCAGTAGTATCTCAGGGTGTTCTGGGCTACACTCCGACACGACTTGTACCGCTTTTGGGGGTCTGACTTTTACCAACCCCCTAGGCCCGCCATGCGATGCTCATAGACGAACGGACCGGACTGCACGGATATTGTCACTGATAGGCTCAGTAGGGTGTCAGGCTGAGTTCGCTCACGGACGTCCCTTTTAGTCAATACTTGGTAGCCCGTTAAGTATTGGCTTATACCTCTGACGTGCTAGTGGTTAAATCCACAACCGAAGTGTTGACGAGTCTTTAGAGTCCCCAACATTCAGTTACTCAGCTTTCGGGCGAAAGGTTGTAGAGGCCGTATGGAGATATGGTAAGGTCCGATCAGATACGTGCGGTATTGCACGGATCAGGATCGGACAGTTTGTACTATAGGCCGTATGGTTATATGGCAGGGTTCGATCACATACGTGCGGTATTGCACGGATCAGGATCGAACGGATATTATTGGCCGGCTTTGGTATAAGCCGGATCCTAGTATAGTACAGTGTAGATTTTGTCTCATTGCATTTGTATTTCGGTCGGAATACAAATGCGGGTGTGTATGCACAGTATCGGGGTTTTCCTGTAATTTATTACGGGACCAGTTTTTGGAGTTGCCAGTTTGCTTTCCGTTTCGGCCGATTTCCATTGTTCCGTTCATTGGCCGAAGATTGGTGGAGGAGGGCTTATTTGCATTGTTGCAAATAAGTATTTGTGGAGGGGGTATTTGCTTATTGTTGTATCATGATGGTTTCATGATGGAGCCCATCCTTTGACTTGCTTGACTTCATACTTCATGATGGCTTGACTTTGTTAGCATCATGGTTGTTGATGATGGTTGTGGTTGTGTGTGGTTTTTGCTTGTGATCATATTCTTTCTTGATGCCCTCTTGCATCATTGCTTCCACCCACCCCTTGACCTTGCTCTCTCTTTCTCTCTCCAATCACACAAAGGGGGGTGTGGGCCGGCCATTCTAAGAGAGGGAATGGGATTCTTTTTTCATTTAGGATGAGTGGAGAAAAATATGATACATTCTTTCTTGAGTATGCTCCATTTTTCTCACCTCTCTCCAAGCTCTCTTTTCCTTCACCAATGGCAATTCCACAAACCCCAAAAATGAGACTTGCTCACTACATATTCTACAACGAACCTTGGGCACGTCGAGTAGCCGGCTTCGTGCCCGAGTTGCCTCGGCAATGAGGTGGGAGCCCGTAAACGATGTAGGCAACGTGGTGCACTTCCGGCGACGAGGATGAGACGGACGGAGATCCCGCGAGGAGATCGGATTGGAGATGAAGACCGGAGGACTTGGATCGTCGGTATATCTCTTTCCCATCTTCTAGTTAGCTTAGACTTGTTAATGGTAACGATCCGGGTGTTTAGTGCGCGGTGGTGCCGGTTTGCTAAGTCCGCAAAATTAAAGTTTTTCACCGCTTCCGCATTCCGGCGTCGGATTGACGGCCGGGGCGCCGCCGTGCACTTACAGAGATTTTCAAAGCTATGCTTAAGTCCATCAGGATCATTGCAAGCATCGCGGAGTTGGAACATCTGTTTTGATGTGACAGTCAAAGAGTTTGACTTTATCAAAATGGTAGATGAACCTTGTATATACAAGAAGGTTGTAGAGAGTAAGGTTTTCTTCCACGTATTGTATGTAGATAACACACTCTTGATAGGAAATGGTTTCCTATGCTACACTCGGTCTAGCTCCTCTTATCATGAAGATTCTCCATGGAAGATCTGGATAATACCTACTACATCTTATGGATTATGATCTATGGTGATAGATCTAAATGGATTTTGGGAGTGTCCCAAATCCAGGTATATTAACACCATACTAAAGGGGTTTAGTATGGAAGATTCTAAGCGTGGTGGTTCGTCCACTTACTAAGGAATCACTCTCTCCAAAAAGATGTCTTCCAAGACTGATTTAGAGAGAGCTCGCGTGCAAGGGATACCCTATGCTTCGGCAGTAGGCTTTTTCAGAGTATGCAATATTATGTACCAGATCAGATGTAGACGACTCAATAGGTGTAGTGATTAGGAATCAATCGGATCTTGGAAGAATCACTGGAAAGCTGTGGAGGACATTCTTAAGTACTTAAGAAGCACTAAAAGAAAGTTCTTGGTTCGAGCTTCCAGAGTGATAAGGTCGACTGAGAGTCAGTCACAGGCATTGTCTTTACCCTCAGTGCAGGGATGGTATGTTGGAAGAGTTCCAAGCTAGATACTGTGACATACTAGACGATAAAGGGTGAATACATTGCTACCAATGATGCTGCCAAAGTGGCTGTCTAGGCATTTCTTGTTCATGAGATGAACATGGTTCCTACCATTGAGTGTCCAATAATTGTTATTGTGACAACAATAGAGTTGTGGCTTTAGCCTAGGAATGCAGGTCCCATCAGCGTTCCAGACATATTCTGAGGCAAGTATCACCTGATCAAGGAGATGGTTGATCTCCAAGGGATCGAGATAAGGAGAGTAGATTTTGAGGTTACCACAGCGGATCCACTCTCAAAGGCCTTACCCCTAGACAGACTTCTATGGGATGGTTGAGTATGGGATACTACAACCACTTCTATATTGTTGGGTTTTGGATACTACAACAGATGACCTTAGTGCAAGTGGGAGATTGTTAGTTATATGTTTGCCCTAGAGGTCATTACTGTACATGTGAGGTATATTGTAGTGGATGCTTGGACTTATATAGGGAGGACTTTTTTGCTCGATATGATATTATGCTATCTGGTTGCTCTTTATCTTAACATGTACACTTATTGTCTCTCTATTACATGTTGATAAAGCCTTTAGGATCAGTACTTGACTACCAGGTCTATGATGTAGATCATACTAGTAGGGACATGGGTAGTCGGCAAGTACATCCTTCAAATGTTCTTAGTCGTAGGAGTATTGAGACAGGGCATCGATACTCGAGAGTAGACTAGCGTATACGCTTCTCGACCCATGTGATGGGCGATGGATGATCCCATATCCATTGGTGTTTGACATCAGAGATGGTATACAGGTGCTCAGTGGAGACTGGGTACACTAAACAGACTCGCGGAGAACTCCTAGATGGTATTATACCTATCGTCGGATAGCAGTTCTCTGGTGATACTGGTACAGATTAGTCTGTAGACCCGAGATTGTCATAGAATCTTGTGTGATTCCCACTGTGTTTTGATTTCCACCATATCACGGTCAAAAGATCATGTAAAAAGGTGGTTTTTGGGTACAATCCCAAGTCGCATGGAGGCAATGAGCGATAGGAGGGGTTTCGTCTCTTCCAGTATTTGGATTTGATGTTGCGCTATGCTCGATTGGCCATAACAGGAAATCCCTGGCCATGGTTGCTGAGATTTACCAGTAAGTCTTATCAGTAGTTTCTCAAACCGTTATGGATCTTGCATCGGCATGACTTATCAGGCTATTGGGGTCTGACGTTATACCACCCCAGGCTGCGATATGCGACATATCAGACGAAGAGACCGGACTGTACGGTAGTGTTACTGATTGGATTCGCAGGAGTACGAGCAGGCTTGCTTGTTGATCTTCTGATCGCTCAATACCCGGGTGGCCGTTACGTTTAACAGGCCGCTTGTGGATTGTGGGTGACTGATATGATCACCACCTACTGCCGGCGTATTGACGAGTCTTTAGAGTCCTACACAGAGGTTTCCTGGCTCAAGAAAAACGGAGTAGGAGCGCATATGTGATATGTGCGGGACTGAGATTAATGCGTGTATGTGATACCGCATTCCATTCTTGCAATATGTGATATCGGTCGGTTATATATGATATAGCCGGGTTATCGGATCAAGAGTTGATTCGATAAGTTGATTCATATGATATTAGTCGGTTGTAAATGATATAGCCGGATTATTAAATCAAGATTTGATTTAATAATTTAATGTATAATTATATATTTGAAATATTACATTACATTAACTAATATTAACTCACTTAAGTAATTCTTTTTCTAACATTTGATACAGATGTTGCATTTATCACCCCTGGAGCGATTATTATATATTGTTATATATATACTAGTAGATGTTGTATATGTTCTACACCCGCGGTAGTCCAGTCCCCACTCTGTCGTTACTTAAGTAACCTAACGGGTGATAACGGGACCTAGTGGCGAATACAGATGGCATTGACCTGAATCAACGCAGTCCCATCAATTAATCACACCAGAAAAGAAAGAAAATAAAATGTATATTTGAAATATTACATTACATTAACTAATATTAGCTCACTTAAGTAATTCTTTTTCTCACATTTGATACACTTTACATATATGTGATATATGTAGTGTTTTCTTTTGATACATAAATATATATATGATATATATTCATGTGTCATGCTAGGTTACATATGCAACAAGGGTGTATGAGACTTATACCATTCTAGGATTTATGTTTGGGTTTCATTTATCATTAAGTAATTCACAAAACATTTGGAATTAGTCATGGATAAGCTTGTAGAAGCTTATGGTTACATTGACTTATTCAACTTGTTTGTCTAGCTTAAGATATTTGTTAACCCAACCCTTAATCTTAGAGTATGGTTTATTCTCTATATGAGTTAGGCATGACACTAACTCACACATGGTTGCAATTCTAACCTCACTCTCTCATGAGTTCATTCTTGTTCTTCTTCATCAATGAAAATGCCACTAGGTTTTTATTAAGTGTAGAATTAGTGTGAGAAAAATAAAACTAAAGTGAGCCCACTTTCTACTTCATCATCCTCTATAATTAGCCGTTTAGTTTAGGATATTTGCTTCACTAATCTCACCATTACTAAAGAGATAGCTTGGGTTAGTGTCTCTTCGACGTAGATCATCTTCGGCCTCGAAGACTTCGATACAAGCTTGTTCGTTTCTTTATGGGAGCCTCTCTAGAGTCCGGGAGTTCGTGATCGCAGCGAAGGGACTACTACACGGAGCTATTGAAGTGAAGAACCGGTCTACAAAGGTTGTATTCCTTGTTCACTTTAGTTGTAAAGTGTTTACAAATAATTTTGTCGGATTTTCTAGTATCGATTCTAGGGTTAGGGTTAGCTAGAACGACAAAAATTTAAATATGGCATGGATGATGCCGCCCGAAACCTTGCTGCCGTGCTAGGCAACCCTGCAGACATATCTTGATGCGGTACCACCTGATCAGGGAGATTGTTGATACCCAGGGGATCGAGGTGAGGAGAGTAGATACGGAGAACAACACTGCAGATCCACTCACAGAGGCCATCCCTCAGACAGTGTTCGAGAGGCTATTCGAAACCTTCGGTTTGCGATATGCCAGTATATGGCCTTAGTGCAAGTGGGAGATTGTTAGTGATACATGCCCTAGAGGCCATTATTATATCATACCGGATTGTATATTACTTAATGGGAGCTTGGGATATACACGGATATAGTAACAGTCTTGCTCAAAATTGTAGTATGCTACCTGGTTTGTTTCTACCTTGATATGTGCATGTGTTTTCTTAGCATATCGCTTATACATATTGGTAGAGCCCTTAGGATCTTTGCTTGGTTACCAACGTTGTGATGGCAGTCACACTAGTGGAGGATGGGTAGTCTATAAGCACATCCTATACAGGTCCCTAGTCGTTGGATTATCGTAACAGGGCATCGATACTCTACAGTAGACTAGCGTATACGCTTCTTATTCCAGCAAGGGAGATGGTCTATCCCATAGCCATCAGTACGTCGTACTGGAGATAGTATGCAGGTGCTCATTAGGTTATGAGTACACTGGACAGGACTTGTCTGGAACTGTTGGTGGGTATTATACCTATCGTCAGGTAGCAGTTCCCAGGTGACATGAGTACAGCTTAGTCCGTCGACTTGACACTGCTGCTTCGTCTCGAGTGTGTTCCTACTGTACTTTGATTACTACCCTACCACGTCTCGAAGGAGTCGTGCAAACAGGTAGTAGTTGGGTGCAGTCCTGAAGCATTTGGAGGCAGTGGCGGTTAAATAGGATTTCTCTCTCCCGGTATTGGGGGTTGATATCACGCTGTGTTCCGAAGGCCATTACACAAAGTCCTTAGCCAAGGCAAGCAAGATTTACTGGTAGGTATTCCAGTAGTTTCTCAGGGTGTATTGGGCTACTCTCCGACATGACTTATTGCGCTATTAGGGGTCTGACGATTACCGCCCGTAGGCCCGATATGCGATACTCTTAGACGAACAGACCGGACTGTACAGAGATTGTCACATTCAGGCTCAGTAAGAGTTCGGATGGGTTTTCCTCATCGGCTTTCTTATCGACATCTACCTGGGGACCGTTACGTGTAGATAGTACTGCTTGTGGCCTATGGTTAAACCCACTGCCAGCGTAGTGTCGAGTCTTTAGAGTCCCACATAGAGAGTTTTCCTGCACCGGGCAAAAGTTGTAAAGGCCGTATGGTTTTACGGCAGGACTTTGATCACGTACGTGCACTTGTGCACATATGTTGTTCGGACGGATAATACTAGTGGGCTTTGGTTTAAGCCGGATCCTAGTATTAAATTGATGGATCAGTTTCGTCTCGTTGTATTCGTGTTTCTCGAAACACGGATGCGGGTATGTATATACGGATGAGAGCGGCATAGAAGGAGACACCACATTAGGGTTTTGACCATTGACTTGATTAAAACAATTATGAGGTGGAGGAAAGTATTTGTTATTTTTGTAAATGATAATTGAGGCATGGCTACTTGTTTTGACTACTTGACTTTGTTTGACCTTTTGACTTGGCTTGACCACTTGACTTGGTTTGACTATTTAACTCAGATATTTTTGTGAGATATTTTGTGACCTAGATATTTTGATGAGATATTTTTCATGCCAATCTTATGGTCATGTCAAGTTAGCCATCTCATTTTTTCATTTTATCATTATCATTATCAAAAATCATTTCTCTTTGCTCAAGCTAGCTCTCTTCTTCTTCCTCACATCCAAACCTTAAAAGCTCTCATGTGTTGAGAATCCTAGTGTTTCAAGAGACAAATAAATCCATCTTCATACTCTACATCACCTAAGCCATCAAGTTTAGCAAGCTTGTTTCCCTAGTTACCTCGGTATTGAGGTGGAGCTCGGACTATAGACTCTCAGGTGCATCGTCTTTGACTCGAGGAGGCCGTCGAGGTTGCTACGATCCGGGTCGATCCTTGGAGCCTACGATGACGAGAAGGACAATGTAGAAGACATAATGGACTTGAATCATGAGGTATAACTTCGTATCACAGTAGTTAAACCTCTTGTAGTTTGCTAGCTAGGATTTATGGACGATCCTTGGTTCTAGTCGGTGTTGCGAAGCTCGTAAAAATCATTTTTTGCAAATTCCTCCTTCCCGCGAACACGTAGGGTGTGCGACATCGACTTACACATAGGACCACATACATCACTATGTATCAGTCCCAAGAGTTAAGTAGCTCTTTCTCCGTGTCTAGTAAACGTAGTTTTGGTCATTTTACCTTTGAGACATGACTGGCAAGTTTCCTAAGATGTAAATTCGAACGGATTCAAATATCCATTTTTATGCAACTTAGCTAGTCTTGTCGCATTGATATGACCAAGTCTACAATTCCACAAGAAGTCTTCGTTCATTTCTGAACTTTTCCTCTTGTGTGTGTTCCGTATACTTAGAACCGTGGTTTGATTCAGAACGTATATACCGTTACATAGCGTACCAAACCCAATCAACACTTTATTTAGGAAAATGTTCATAACATTATCCTCCAATACAAAAATATATCATTTTTTAGTTAGCAAAGAAACTGATATAATATCACACATCATCTTTGGTACGTAGTAACTGTCGTTCATAATCAATGTATTACCATTTGGTAACACTAGGTGATATTCGCCAACTGCTCTGGTTGCAACAATTGCACCATTCCTTACTACTAGAGACTTATCACCCTTTCCCAGTTCTCTACCTCTGTTTAGCCCATGTAACAAATTACATACGTGGGATCCTGATCCGGTATCTAATACCTAGGACGTAAAGTAAACCGAGAAACAGTTCTTGGTAATGAACACACCCGAAGACAATGCATCAACATGCTTATTCTTCGTTCGGGTGGCGTGGGAATCCTGATTTCCCCCTATTTCTTTCTTAGACTTATGACAATCATAAGTAAAAGCGGAACCAACGTTCCCCAGCTCAGTATAATAAGCGGGTTTGGTCAATACATCCATATTATTATCTTGATTAAGGCGTGTCATTGGTCGCTACCTGGAGAGAGAGAGAGAGAAGGAAACGCATTAGCATGCGCTCTTTGCAAGATTAGATTGGTTATTATCTTATCTAATCAGGATGGCTACCACTGTTTTTATCAAATCTTCCTTCAAAGCATAAAGGGTAAGATTAGCCGGGATTAATTACACCCTCCAAGTTCGCCAATTGGTCAGCCAGGAAGGTATTGGTACTCCGAGAGAGTCTCCTCATGTTTTCATATGGAACTAATGAAATAACCTTGTTTCCGTAGGGGCGTAACCCCGTTAACACCTTTCTTAGACACCTACTGGATCAGCTAATTTTAAAGTGGAAAACTTTCTCAGGAGTAACTCATACTCACAATGGGTATCAGGATCCAACTATCTCATAGAAGGTATGCAATCTCATTGCAAATTTCAACACTTGAAATACCTAATATCTGTTTTTACCCCTAGCGTCCTATGACCTTGACGCAGGCTAAGAAACCATAGGGCGCTAGTCAAGTTTAACCCGTTCATTTCATGATTGAATTAAACCCACCTGCACGACCCTTGACGCAGGCCTATAAGGACGTACGACTACCCTAATCCAATCGCATCATATGCGGCAGATAAGCACTAATCAGCTACCGTACACTACGCCTTGATGGAGGCCAACAAACGCAACACGAATACTAAATAGCACTTTTCTGAAATGATGGAGCGCTATGACTGGTTTTGAAGAAAACTTTTAACATAATGAACTTGATATCGTTGTAGAATTTAGTGATTTGAAAAGGAGTGGTTTTTGCAGCATTTGCTAGTTTTGCTAAAGAGGTCACTCCCGGTGAAAGGATTTCGGCTCTTTCCTCATCGAATGAGGTGCTGGATATTCATCAAAGAATACCACTATGCAAAGCAAGGACTAGAGAAGCTGTTAAAAAAAACCAAGTGGGTTATAGCATTTGCTAGTTTTGCTAATGAGGTCAATCCCGGTGAAGGGATCTCGGCTCTTTCCTCATCAAATGAGATGCTGGATATTCATCAAGGAATACCACTATGCAAAGCAGGAACTAGAGCTAACTTTTTTAAAAATCTTGATTCTACAATATCATTAGGTTTCTTTTCTTTCTATTAATCTCATTAATGAAGTCCAATCATTTATGTTTCCCTAAACATCACAGAAAAGAAACAAAAATAGAACGTACGCTTATGCCATCCGCATTCGCCACGGGGCCCCGTCACGCACCGTTAGGTTACTTAACTAATGGAAGAGCGGGGGCTGGACTAGCTCAGGTGAAAAACATAAGCAACGTTTACTATATATCTTATATATAATATAGCATTCGTCTCATGCAGTTATATGATTACATCACAGAGCCAAGGAGTAGAAGTCAACATATGAAATATTTGATATACTAGGAGGTCCTCATTTTAAATTCAGCCAGTAATGAAAAACACGGATTCCACGGTCGTGATGAATAGACGAACCCACATCTCTAGACCCCTACGAGAGTGGCAAGCAACCCTAACAATTCTAGAGTTAGGAGACCCGGTCTCGACTCTTCGAGATGGTCTCCTATTGGACTCTAGAACTCGGTTACTTGTGCTCCCCGCCTTGGGTCTATCCTAATGCAGAAAAGTAAATAATATATATCAATGGTGATATCATCGTCAACCCGAAAGTGTCCCAATAAAAGAATATTACATACATTTTTACATGCATGAAAATAAAAAACTCTCATCTCACGCAAAAACCCCGGCTATTCAATCACGAAGATCCAATATAACATATCAGCAACACATAACATCACATGTCATCAACGTAAGTAAATATGCGTATCCCGAATTTCGTTGACATATTGCAACGAGATCGGGGATACCCCACATATTACACTTACGGTCGCAAAAAAGAAATGAAAAACTACAATATTTAGAATCCGCATTTCCTCAGACATCATAAACCCGGAATATCTCATATTGTTGGATATATATGCCCCAGAGGCCTTCATTGTATAGGATGCTAGGGATATGTATGTACATGACAATCTTGCTTAATATGATAGTACGCTATTTGGTTTGACTTTATCTTAACCTGTGATATATTTTACTTAGTATTTATAAACATGTTGATAAAGCCCATAGGGTGTTTGCCTGACTACCGGTGTTGTGATGGCAGTCATACTTATGGGAGCTGGATAGTCAATAGGCACATCCTTACATGTCCCTGGTCGCAGGAGTATCGAGACTGGGCATCGATACTCCAGAGTAGACTAGTGTATACATATCTAGACCCTGACGAGGGGCGATGGATTGGTCCTGCAGCCATTGGTGATGTGCACCTAAGATTGTATACAGATGTTAACTGGGTGTGAGTACACCGGACATGACTCGCCGAGAACTGACTGGATGGTATTTATACCTAACGTCAGATAGCAGTTCTCAGGTGACATGTGTGCAGATAGTCCGTTGACTTAAGGTCATCATTTGTCTCGTGTGAGTTCCCACTGTGCTTTGATTACTACCCTACCACGGTTCAAAGGAGTCGTGCAAACAGGTTTTAGTTGGGCATAGTCCCGAGTCACATGGAGGCAGTGAGCGACTGTTAGGGATCCGTCTCTCCCGGTATAGGGAGTTGATATCGCACAGTGATCGGTTGGTCATTACCATAAGTCCCTGGCCAGGGCTAATTGAGAATTACTGATGGACTGATCAGTAGATTCTCGGATGGTCTTGAACCATGCCGGCACGACTTGTACGGTTGTTAGGGGTCTGACGTTCACCACCCCCTAGACCATACATGCGATACACTTAGACGAACAGACCGGACTGCGCGGATATTGTCACGGACAGGCTCAGTAGGAGTTCGGATGGGTTTCCTCATCGGCCTTCTAATCGACATCTACCTGGGGACCGTTATGTACAGCTAGTGCTGCTTGCGGTCTGTGGTTAGACCCACTGCCAGAGTAGTAGTCGAGTCTTTAGAGTCCCACACAGATATTTCCCAACTCCAGGCGAAACGATATAGAGGTCGTACGGTTTTACGACAAGGGTTCGGACGAATACGTGTTTAAACGCACGTACGACATTCGGACAGTTTTTACTAGACGGCTTTGGTTTAAGCCAGATTCTAGTATCAGGTTATTAGATTTATACAGTCTGAAGTTTTTCCGTGTTTTCACGGATAGGAGGGGCGTTCTCGTAATTTCCGGGAAGCATCTAGAAGCATGGTGACTTGAGGGTTTAGGTGGCATTATCATTAAATGATATTGTGACTCATAATGTGTGATTCATTAAGTCATTAATACATTATTAAATGCTTAATGACTCACATAGTGAATCACTCATAATGCATTAATGTAGCATGATGAATAATCTCATTTTATTCATTTATTCATATATTCATTATGCTTCATATATCAAGTGAGAAACAATATCATTATCATTATTCTTATTCACCTTCTCTCTCCTCAAGCTCACTCTCTCTTCAATCTCTAATCCTACCACTCATGAGTTGAGATCATGGATTAGAATAGACTAAACACTCCATAACCTAACTTTATATGATCTAAGTTCCTTTGATTAGCAACTAGAGAGACTTAGTTACCTCAAGTTTGGAGGTGAAGCTTTGATTAGGGTTCTCGGGTGGATCGTCTGTCACTTAGAGGAGGCCGAGGAGGACGTAGAGAACGAAAAGAAGAAGGACACGATTCACTAGGTATAATCTCTTTTCATAGTAGCTAAGAACTTCTATGGTTGTTGTTAATTATCGTTTAGCAAAGATCTTCGGTTAGTCGATGTTTTCTTCAAGAACAAGATAGTTTTTCATATTTCCGCCTCCCCACAACTCGTGGGGTGTTGCACATCGACTTACAGTGGTATCAGAGCCTCACTAAACAATAATTAACTCACTTGCAAAGTCGTATGAATTTAGAACGCAAAACGAACCGGAAAATATATCGTATTCACATAGTTTCTGTCGATTTTAAATTGAGGTCCAAAAATTTTTCAGGGACCTCCAGAATAACCTACAGGGAAACCTAAGAACACTGGAGAAATTTAGGTGCATGAATCGGCCATTGCACCGCGGAACCGCGGCCGATCCCACCGATCCGCCGCGGATCCACGGACGAGTTGAGCCCGATTCACCCCAAATCTCCCCAGTAACTCTTCTGTGAATATTTTGTCTTTTCTGGAATATTTATTTTTTGTTCAGGTCTCAGGTTTACAGAGAAGTTTTGGAGCAGAATCTAATGGGTTTTGATCTATCGAAATTATATGATGTTTGCTTGTTTGATTATATCTGTGAACTGTATTATGTGTTCGTAAACCTCCCCTAACTACTAGTATGTCGGTTGGCAGGGGGTTGCACATATCTGTAATGTTTTAACTGTTTGTGATTATGAACTGTATTGGTTTGTTGTGATGATTAGCTGGGGTTTTGTGATGGGTTTTTGTATTAATTCATTCGATGTAAATGTAATAAGTTGTAATATTATTTTGCGAGGCACATCCAGGTTGCGGTTGTAGCCACCGTTGTATTATTTCTTTTTACTGTTTTTGCTCCTTGGATCGACCCAAGTTGGGGTGCACAAACTACCGAGTATTTTGAAGTGTTTAGTGGCCTACTCACGTCATTGAGGGAGACCGCTTCACTTCGGGTACTTGACGGGTAGTTTGCCGTACCCGTAGGGGTCTGGGGTGGGGTAATGGCTATTCATCACAACTGTGTAATCCGTCTTTCGTTGCAGGCTCAAAAGAAACGCGGATTGCTAGCATATCCAATAAAGTTCATCTGTGATCTGGAATGCCTATTATTGCGTCTGACGAATGTACAATATTTATATATGATAGCTATTTTGACGTCACTTATGTTTTACACCCGCACTAGCCCAGCCCCCGCTCTGCCGTTAGTTAAGTAACCTAACGGGTGATGACGGGACCCCGTGGCGAATGCGGATGGCATAAGAGGACATTGTATTTTCGTTGTTATCTGTAATGATAGGTTAATGATGGGACGCATTATTATATAATGCAAAGAAAATAAAACCTAAACTGAATCGTTGGAACAATTTCAAAACCACTCATTTTTCTTCAAAAAAAAAAAGCAAAATTTAATTGCGGAGCTTAAACTACTCCTTTTAATAAAGGCTATCTTGGTTCCTTCCATTAAATCAGGTTCACTACGTTAACAGTTCTTGCCAAAAACCAGCCGTAACCCTTCGTCGTTTCAAATATACATCACATCGTATTCATGCTATGCTTGTTGGCCTACGTCAAGGCATAGTGTATGGTAGCAGTGTGTTTGCTTATTTGTTGCATAGATAGATGCATTAGTATAGAACATACGTACAGCCTTGTTGGCCAACGTCAAGGGCATGTACGATGTACCTAAATTAATCAGGACAACGATGGGTAGAACTTGACTTGCGTCTTATGATTTGTTGGCCTACGTCAAGGTCATAAGAGCTTGGGGTAAAAAAATCACATCGGGAGTTTCAAACATAAAGAAAACTTGCAGATTTAGCATACCTTCTGGAGTGTGGTGACTAGAGTGGCATCTATTTAGTGCATCATGCAATGATAGTTGGATCCTGATCCCACTGATGAGTAGGATTACTCTCGGGAAACTTTCTCACTTAAGAATCAATGCTATAAACCAAGTAGGTTTCCAGAAAGGTGTTAGAGGGGCTACGCCTCCACGGAAAAGAGGTTATTTAATTAAGGAACTTCGCGAAAGCGTTGGAAAACCTCCCTCGAAGTACCAACACCGGCCTGGCTGAAAGGTTAAGCAAGTATTGTGACGTGTGATTAAATCCTGACTAGTTCTTCTTTTAGGTTTTGAAGAAGGATTTGAGGGAACAGTGGGAGCCCTCCTGTTTAGATAAATTAATAACCAATCTAAACTTGCAAGAGCATATGCTGAGTGTTTTCTTTTCTCTCTCTTTGGCAGCTACCATGACAGGACTAAAACTATTACTTGAAAAAAATATACTGACCGGGCAGAACTATAAAGATTGGCTAAGGAACATAAACATTGCACTGACTTATAACAAAGTAGCATATGTTACCACCGCTGTTCCTCCCCTAATCCCTGGACCAGATACCTAAGTTGCGGACAAGGAAGTTCGCAAAACCTGGGATCTAGACTGTGAGCGAGCTAAGTGTATCGTGCTGGCGTCCATGAACAATGAACTCCAGAAACAGCACGAGAGTATGGATATTATATCCATCTTTCTCCATTGCAAGGAATTGTATGGGGAGCACTCACGTATCGTAAGGTACGGGACCTCAAGGAAACTCTTCAAGATGAGGTTGGCTCCAGGATCGCCTGTAGGAGAGCACGTCCTAAAAATGATCATCCTCATAGAGGAACTCACAAACCTGAGATGCGTGCTAGAGAACGAGTTGTATATCGACTTGATTTTGCAGTCCCTTCCCCACACCTTCTCTCAGTTCGTGCTAATCTTCAACATGCACGAAATGGAATCTGATCTTCCAAAGCTCCTCAACATGTTGAGGGTAGCAGAGACCTCCTTGAAATAGGAGAAGACCCCCGTTCTGTATGTTGGCCAATCATCCTCTTCTAAATTTAAAGCAAAAGATAAAGGGAAGAAGAAGATGAAAGCCACTAAACCGAAGGGTGGGGTCAAGATGGTACAGGGAACGAACAAGGCAGGAAGGGTGAAGGAAGACATAAACGAATGCTATTATTGTCACAAGCAAGGGCACTGGAAGAAAGACTGTGTGGCCTTCAAAACCAAGGACAAGAAGCAAGCTGTTGCTTCTGCTTCAGGTGTGTTCATAATCGAAAATTGTCTTTCAGTAAACTCTGCAGCATGGGTACTTAATACCGGTTCAGGTTCTCACATCTGTAATTCATTACAGGATCTGAGAAATAGTAGAGCACTGGGGACAGGTGATATAACTCTCCGGATGGGCAATGGAATGCATGTAGATGCTATTGCAATAGGGGAATATCACCTATGGTTGACTAGTGGGCACATTTTGGTGTTGTACAGCTGTTTTTGTATTCCCAGTATGTTGTGTAATATTATATCAGTATCTTTGTTATCTAATGAAGGATATAATTTTGCGCTTGAAAGAAATGTCATGAACATTCTCCTAAATCAAGAACTGATTGGGTATGGCACACTGGAAAACGGCATATACATACTTAATCAACTTCGAATTTTCAATATTCAAAACACATTTAAAAGAAAGGCACCAGATTCAAATCAAGCCTTCCTATGGTATTGTAGACTTGGTCATATAAACGAAACAAGGTTGACTAAGTTACATAAAGATGGATATCTAGATCCGTTTGAATATTCATCATATACAACTTGTCAATCATGTATCAAAGGAAAAATGACCAAATCTCCGTTCACCGGAAACGGAGAAAGAGCCATAGAACTCTTGGGACTTGTACACAGTGATGTATGTCGTCCAATGTCTACACATGCGAGAAGCGGTCACTCCTAATTCATCACTTTTACTGATGACTTCTCTAGGTATGGATATGTGTTCTTAATGAAACATAAATTCGAGGCCTTTGAGAAGTTCAAGGAGTATAAAAATGAAGTAGAGAAACAAACTGGTAAAAGAATCAAGACACTTCGATCTGATCGAGGTGGAGAATACTTAAGTACCAGTTTCCTTGAATGCTTAAAAGAGAATGGAATTCTCTCTCAGCTTACTCTGCCTTATACACCTCAGCATAATGGTGTATCAGAAAGGAGGAATCGCACGCTATTAGATATGGTGCGTTCAATGATGAGTAGTGCTGAGTTGCCACTTTCCTTCTGGGGATTTGCTCTAGAATCAGCAGCATACTTATTGAATAGAGTTCCAACTAAGTCTGTGCCTACCACTCCATATGAAATGTGGAGCGGGAAGAGACCATATCTCAAGTATATCAAGAAATGGGGGTGTCCGGCATATGTTAAAAAGCATAGTCCGTACAAGCTCGAAGCACGATCGGTTTTGTGCAAGTTTGTAGGATACCCCAAACATTCAAGGGGGTACATAGTCTACCACACTGAAGAATAAAAGGTGTTTGTCGCTCACCACATTGTCTTCATAGAAAGCGACTTTCTTGCAAAAGAAATTAGTGGTAGCGCGGTAGAGCTAGAAGAAATTCCAGAACCTCAAACTGCTGCCGAGGACATAGTGGAATCTCAGGTTTCAATAGAACCCGACGAACCAACGCCACTACGCAGATCTAGTAGGCTTTCTCATCCTCCTGAAAGATGTTGGATATAGTGCCCTCAAGGCAATTATCATAGTCACGGACTGATGATTGTGATGACTGAAGTAGGACCTATACCGATAAAATAGTCTTACTCAAGATGATAGTATGCTATCTGGTTTGTCTTTATCATCATGTGCATGTTGATAGAGCCCATAGGATTCTTACTTGACTGCCAGCAGTATGATGGCGATCATATTTGTGGGAGCTGGGGTCTATAAGCGCATCCTTAAATGTCCCTAGTCGTAGGAGTATCGAGACGGGGCATCGATACTCCAGTGTAGACTAGTGTATACTGATCGAGACCCCGACGAGGGGCGGTGGCCAGGTCTCATAAGCCATTGGTGTTTGTTTGTTCACCTAAGATAGTATGCAGGTGCTCATTGGGTTATGACTACATTGGACGGACTCGCCGGGAACCTGCTAGTTGGTATTATACCTGTTGTCAGATAGCAGTTCCCAGGTGACATGTGTACAGGTTAGTCTGTCGACCTGAGATCGTCATTTGTCTCGTGTGAGTTTCCACTGTGCTTTGATTACTACCCTACCACGGCTCAAAGGAGTCGTGCAAACAGGTTTTAGTTGGGTACAGTCCCGAGCCACATGGAGGCAGTGATCGGAACGTCGGGGATTCGTCTCTCCCGGTAATGGGTGTTGATGTCGCATTGTGTACGGGTGGCCATCACTACAAATCCATGGCCATGGTAGACGAGGATTATCGATCCAGGATCGATAGTTTCTCAGGAGGTGATGGGTTACATGCCGACACTAAATATCGCGTTGTTAGGGGTCTGACTTTATCCACCCCCTAGACTCGTTATGCGATACTCTTAGACGAACAGACCGGACTGTGCGGATATTGTCACTGACAGGCTCAGTAGGGGTTCAGGATGAGTTTTCTCGTCGGCCTCCCTTTAGCTCAATACCTGGGTAGCCGTTACGTACAGCTAGTGTCGCTGACGTGCTTGTGGTTAAACCCACTGCCAGCGTATTGACGAGTCTTTAGAGCCCCACACAGAGGGTTTTTACGGTTCAGGCGATATGGTGTACATGAGGTATGTTGATACATACAGGTGTCCGATTAAATATGTGCAAGTGCTGCGCAGACTTTAATCGGACGGTTGATAATACCAGCGGCTTAGGATTAAGCCAGTTTATTAAATCATGTTTTGATTTAATAATTGATATATGTATTTTTATATACGTATTCTAGTATTATTGTTCACTATACGTTTTCTCTCTCGGCTATTCGTATTTTGGTACGAATACGCGTATATGTATTTCGGTACATGTACCGGGAAGTATTCCGTATTTTATACGGAATAGCTTCTAGAAGATGCCACCTTTTTTATTGATTTTCTTTTAGAAATTCAATTAAGAAATGAGGTGGAAAAAGGTGAGTCAAAGCATGGCATGAACATGGTTTTAAGGCATGGGTGCAATTGTTTAATTGAAAAATGGCATGGGATTTTTTTTGATGAGAGAGAGGGAAGGGGCTGGCCACCATATGATGGGAGTGGGGTTTTCATTTTGATTGAGGTTACATGATTAATTTGCTATCTCACTCTCTCACTCTCTCAAGTTCACACCATTCTTTGTTCATGCTAAGTTTTCTTCACCACCTTCATTCTTCTTCTATGGTTGCTCGCATGGGCAAATGAGTATGGGAGAAAATAAAGTGACACACTACTACACCTCGACTCTCCATTGTTAGCGACATTGGAGCGTCGGTTACCTCGTTCGATGAGGTTGGAGCCTGCGCCGCTTCCCTCGGGTGGATCATCGGAGATGGAGGAAGACCGGCAACCAAACTTCGTCAAAGAACTGCTAGGAGCTTGGAATGAAGACCGAAGGACTTGGATCATCTCGGTATAACAATTCTAACTCTTAGTTTTATATGCTAGTTTAGGGTTTAAGGTCGATCCGGAAATCGGGTCGCGGTAGCGCCGGTCTAGAAAATTTTCGTTCTGCATTTTGGCCGCGTTTTGACGGCCGGGGCGCTGCCGGGACCCTTCATGGTATCAAAGCTACCCTTTAAACCCCTTAATAGCTTGTTTAGACATGCTTAATAGATCGATCGACGGAATTTTCGAAATCACGATTCCATTTTTCACAGTTTCTGCCGATTTCAAAAGTGGTCAAAAAATGTTTTACAGAGGCTTAAAAATCCTTGCAGGATTTTTTAGGGGTACACAAAAAATTTGGGCCCATGACTCGTCTAAAGCGCCGCGGATCCGCTGCACTTCCCCCCCTTTGGCGGCGGTTCCGCGGCGGTATAGTAGTGACGGGTTCCCAAACTTTTTCTGTAGCTTTATTAAATTGAATTGTGATTTTTAAGATATTCTGTTTTAGCCCAGGTTTCAGTGAATATTGGGGCCAATTTGGAACTTAATCGATCGATATTTTAAGTGTGGGTTTAATAGTACTTACATTATTATCTGCGACCGTGAATGTCATTTGATCGGTAAACTCGTCTAATTGCTATATGTCTTTTAGACGGGTTTGCGAACGTGACATTCACGTTGATATTCTGTGATGTGCTGTGATGTTGGTTGGATCGTCGTGGTGGATAGCAATAGTGCAATGTTAGTACAGTTTTATTTCATTTGTACATTTGATATTGCGGGGCGAGCGTCCGACTTGTGGACTGCCGTCACTGCCAGTTTATATATTATTCTTTTGGGGCACGACCGGGCAGAGGTCGATGTCACCCTTGTATATTATTTTATTTTTTGTACTAGGATTACCCCGAGGTGGAGTGCACGAATAGCCGGGTTCTAGAGGGCAACTGGTTCGCATCTCAAGGCATTCAGACGAAGGGGACCTTACTCTAGAATTGGCGGCCTGTTCACCGCACTCGTAGGGGGTATAGGTGACCCAGGAGGGGTGCTCAAGTTACCGGATTCCTTGAAGTGCTGGGTGGTCCATTCACGTTGCTGAAGGGGGCTGCCTCACTTCTGGTTTTGGCGGGTAACTTGCCGCGCTCGTAGGGGTCTAGGTTTCATTGCACAGGCTATCCACACGACAGGGAACGTCGGGTCTCACTTGCGGCTCAAGTGAAACTCGGGGCTCCAGATTATCCACCATTCTGTATTGCTTCTGTGATGTTTCTATGATGTTGCTTTATATCATGCCTAGGACGAATGTTATATATATATTTATATATACTAGTAGATGTTGTTTATGTTTTGCACCCGCGCTAGCCCAGTCCCCGCTCTGTCGTTAGTTAAGTAACCTAACGGGTGATGACGAGACCCAGTGGCGAATGCGGATGGTATATACGTACATTTTATTTTCGTTCTTTTCTGGTGTGATTAATTGATGGGACTGCATAGATTCTTATCAATGCAAGGATAAAACAAACCTATATATGATGTTGTTGGAACCAAGTTTTTAAAAACTGACATTACAGACGTACATTTTTGCTTTGCATCGTGGTATTCATTTGGAATATCCTGCACCTCATTCGACGAGGCAAGGGCCGAGATCCCTTCATCGGGAGTGACCCCTTGAGTGAAAGTTTGCGTCAACGTAATAACTTCACTATGGTCGATTCCTTTTGCTTTGCATCGTGGTATTCAGTTTGGAATATCCTGCACCTCATTCTACGGGGAAAGAGCCGAGATCCCTTCACCGGGAGTGACCTCTTTAGCAAGAGTTTTCGCCACTATATACTTATAAAACCGCTTGGATTCCTTCAACGAAATCAAGTTCATTACGTTAAAGGTTTTTCGCCAAAAACCAGCCGTAACCCTCCGTCATTTCTTATAAGTACTATTTGGTATTCGTGCTATGTTTGTTGGCAAGCGTCAAGGCATAGTGTACGGTAGCTGAATAATACTTATTTGTAGCATGGATATGCGATTGATCGGGATAGTCGTACAGCTTTGTTGGCAAGCGTCAAGGGCTTGTGCGGGTGGGTTCGAGTTAATCCAGGACAATGACGGGTTGAACTTGACTAGTGACCTATAATTTGTTGGCAAGCGTCAAGTTTATAAGCCGTTAGGGGTAAAAATCACATCGGGAGTTTCAAACATACAGGAAACTTGCCAGGCTTACGCATACCTTCTGGAGTGTGGTGACTTGAGTGGCTTCC
Organism: Agapanthus africanus; assembly: GCA_030015575.1. Lineage (NCBI taxonomy): Eukaryota > Viridiplantae > Streptophyta > Magnoliopsida > Asparagales > Amaryllidaceae > Agapanthus > Agapanthus africanus. The sequence continues at coordinate 680,393,703 of JASDDO010000019.1, forward strand.
ATCAGGTTATCATGCGATGATAGTTGGATCCCGATTCCCACTGATGAGTAGGATTACTCCTCGGGTGATTCCGACTAATTCTCCTTTTAGGTTTGGAGGAGAATTCGAGGAAACGGTGGGAGCCATCCAGATTAGATAAAGTGATCAACCATTCTGATCTAGGTTAGAGTGCACGCTGAGTGTTTCTTCTCTCTCTCTCTCTGGCTGCGACCATGACCCTACTTTTGACTAAAACTCATGAAACCAAGTTGACCGAACCTTCTTAAAACACTTTGGCTTTTGGAATGTCACGGTGTCGCATACATCATTGCCATTTCTATATCACCTTTTGCATTTCTCCAGAACACCCCGTCTTATTACGAACATCCACTTCCGTTGGATAAATCCATCGTATGGCTATATGCGAACTTGAAGGAACTTTTTCGAGGATGGATTCTGGTTCTGGAGAGATTGAATAAGATTATTCGGTTGTCTTTTCTCTTTACCTTCCTCAGGTTGTGAGGGCTCCTAGGATTAGGAGAGGGTACACCTGTTGAGCTTATTGGATAGTCTTCCTCCAAACCTTAGGCTGGTACCAAACGGTAGGGAAGGAAGAAAACCAACAAGCTTAACTGTGGTGTACAGAAGGTAATAAGTAAAGACATATAAAGGGATTAGAATAATGGCAAAGAAAATTGCGATCGCCATCATTCACGACGAAACCAGGTATACCCCTGCCACTCCTACATCCACTTTGCTTTTCTCTGGGACACTCCGTATTACTACGGATATCCACTTCCATTGGATAAATCCATCGTATGGTTATATACGAACTCGAAGGAACTTTTTCGAGGATGGATTCTGGTTCAGGAGAAAAAGAATAGGATTATTCAGATGTCTTTTCTCTTTACCTTCTCTCAGGTTGCGAGGGCTCCTAGCATTAGGAGAGTACACCTATTGCGCTTATTAGATAGTCCTTCCAAACCTTAGGCTGGTGCCGAAAGATAGGGAATGAAGAAAACCAATTAGCGTAAAAGAGGTGTACAGAAGGTAATAAGTAAAGACATAATAAAGGGATTGCAGTGAAGGCAGGTAAGTATATGGTTACTGTCATGATTCAGGATAATGGAAGAGACGTTACTAGGAATACCAGTTAACCCTTTTGAAACATTTTCTTGTTTCGGTTTTGTAACCCTTCGAAAATCGTTTAGGCAGTTTTTCGGTAATCGGCTAATTTTTCGGCTTTTTCCGTAAAAAGTCAAAATAGGTATTTTTCATTGTAGACCTAATTATACAAAATTTAGATAAGATATTACTATAATTTTGTCACTAAAATGTCACTTATAATTATCTAGTTAAATAAAAAAAAATTCGTAATTAATTATTTTTTTTATTATTTTAAGCCTTTTTAAATACATTAAATTAGTCATAAATACAAATTTAATTAGGTAAATTTCATAATTAGGAGTCTTTATAAGCTAAAATATGGTGTTAATAAAATTATATCATGACTTGCAAACTGTTGGTTTTAGGGTGGGAAATTTAATGGAAAAATGGTGTAAAATGAGGTTTTTTTTGTAAATTGTTGACATGAAAGCATTAAATGACAACATGGGGTGTTTTTGGACCTAGAAACTTCTCCAAATTTCCCCACCTCATCTCCCCCTACCAGCTGGCCGAGCCCACTGCAGAAAATCCCCTCTCTTCTCACTTCATTTTGCTTTATTTTTCATGTAAAAATTCATACAAAATCCACAAATTCATTAACCCATTCAAGCTAAACCCTAATCCACTCTCTCCTCACCCAAATTAGTTCAAAAACTTGATGAAAGGAGGCTTTCTTGGTGACTTGATCATGCTAGGGTTCCACTTGTGAGGTAAATCCTAAACTACTTTGTTAAGTTGTAGTTTATGTGTGCTAAAATTCAATTTTGAAGTATTAATTTAGTTGTAATTAATTGTTCATAAAAAATCAAGAATGGAATTGATTTTGAACTAGGGTTTGAAGCATGGTTGATGGATTAAGTTAGGGTTTGGTTTTCTAATTGGTTAGAGTGGTAAATTGTGTAATGATACGCTCGCTAAATCGATAAAATTTCGATGTTTGTATCGAAGCGGTATTGAAATTGCTTACTAGATTTTTATAGAAATTAGAATGCGATCAAATTGTGTTATGTTAGCGATATAATTAGCTTCGTATAGGACTATTAGAGCGCGCGAACGCGGGGTTTCGTCTAGTCGGGTTGTAGTTTTGTCGATTTCCCCGAAATGACGATTCTAGTTAAAGACTAGCGAATTTCGTGCGTTTTCCCGCGCACCGAGTGCATGTTATGTTTAATTCGAGAGCGTCGATAATTGTATATTGTGACTTGCATCGTTTTAGGTTTTGTAATCTTATGCTTGGTGTTGTGCAAATATAGGATCGGTCGGGGAAACATCGGACACGGCACGTAAAGGCAAGGCAGTGGTCGGATCGGGTTAGCGGGGATTTCAGGTGAGTAGATGTATTCATCTATGGGGGAATCGTCTGAATGGCGTGAGGCGCCCCCTTAGTTAGGATTACCCTACTTTTTGCAAGATTCATATTGTTATCTAGCTTATCCATTCATGTACACTGCATACCCTTATAGCGAACAGTATATTAGATTGCATGGACATTCATCTATACTTATGCGATATCACTTTGTAGGACACGAACACCATTACCATTGGCATCTGTTGCACGCGCACCATTCATGTGACACACACGCCTTTGGTAATTGCCATGCCATGTGCACTATAGAACCTGTTTATCATAATATCGCCATTTGCATTCATACTTGATATATGAAATTGCATATCATACGTATACCTCGCATCATCATCATATTTATATAGATTTCTAGCAAAATTCACATCGTATGCATTGATATCATAGACATTTATCATATATAACATGTGGACATTAAGATTTTCTTGAGGATTTCAGTATTGCTGCGATTTCTGGATTTTTGGGGAAAACCGCAAGAATTTAACAAAACCTTATATTTATCATTTTCAAAACAAAGATGCGGTTTTCTCGTGATGTATGTGTCGTCCACCATGAGTTTTCATGTTTTCTGTTGGATTTCGAGACCCGATTCGAGGAGTGGATGAACCGTCTCGGGTACATGGTGGGCCCGGTATGGTACCCCGAGGCAAGAAGATCGAGTTGTAGACGATGAGCCTGGTAGGGGAAAACTACCTACCGGTGATGTCTGGCACGGCGGATATCCGGAGGATACCGACCGTTGTCGTGAGATTTATGATATGGGCCGATCCGGACTGACGGAGCCCGATATTGAGACAGATATGATTCCTATTTGGTGTCGATGCTTGACACGGGTTTTCAGATGATTTCTTGATGGTACTTAGCTATTATACAGATATTCATTTTCTAAAGTTAAGAATTCAATACCCATAGCATTTAAAACACTTAAAGATTTAGAAATGTTATTGCATACATGTACATGCATAATAGAGATATTATATCATATATAGACATACATGTTGTTCCGCATTGCGTGCATTCTTACGATTGCCTTATTAGATGTTATATTTACTCACGAGCTGACAACTCACCCCCGTTGTGCCACAGTGTCTTGCAGGTCGGACCCGTCAGTCTTGTAGCGGCGGGCTATCTTATCATCAGTTCCTTTTGCTCAGACTCGCGACATCGCCTGTAGGTGGGTTGCGAGCACACTTTATTTCTTTTTGCTTTATCATTGTATCTAGTATTCTCCATTTACCACTTTATATTGTATGTGCGACCTAATGATGAGACTGAGAGATTTGTATATTTGTGGTTTCTTTTGGGTCGAGCTCACTTGAGCCAACGTGTGTTTTCTGGTATTTTGCATTTCTTTTATGCTCTTTTTCTTGATATTACTATTATATTGCATGTGGTTGTGATCCGCCTTGGCCCAAGAGCTAGCTCCCGCTGGGGGATGCCATTTTATGATTACAGGTTTATTATCTTGTTGTACCCATTTTGGGGGATAGAAAATACAGGGGAGACTCTGCCGAAATTTTCGGAAATTTTGATGTTTTAAAAAGGGATTCTATGCAACTTAAATGATTTTAAAAACCGTTTTCATTAAAGGTTTTCCTTCACTCTCTTTTGATTTTGGTTTAGATTCTTCTGGGCTTTGGCTGACTTAGGTTACGGTACGCCTTTAGACGTCTCGTAATCTAAGTGCCAGTCGCGTTCCGTACTTTCGGGTCGTGACAAAGTTGGCATCAGAGCGTAGGTTTTACCTTTCTGAGTGTAGGACGACCTTGGTAGATGGAGTAGGTGACTTAAGCAGAGTGGTGTAGCGTGGGTATGATCCGCGGCATACTTACGATACGGTACTCCGCCTAAGTGACCTTAGGACATAATTTCTTGTATTTCCTTTCTTGATTCCTTGGATTCCTTGATTCAATTGCAATGTCCTTATCAGTCCTGTTTCTTATTCCAGCTTCGATGCCACCAAAGACTACGAGAGCTCAACGGGCTGCCGCTAGGGATGAGATTTGGGCGGGCCCGTCTGAGACGAGGATCGAGCGGGATGATACACCTACCCCTTAGGGTCATACTGATCCGCCTTATCCAGATCGTATTGCCAGACTAGAGGCCGGCATGCAAGAGTTGCGGCAGATGATGGGATCTTTAGTTGAGTCCAGCCGGGCACAGAGATCCGAGGACGTTCCTTCCACCGCACAGACCACGATTGTACCTGCTGCACAGATGGTCACTCCTGCTGCTACTACGGAGACTATCCCTGTTTCACTACAGGAGTTCATGAGATTGAGACCTCCAGCTTTTACCGGTACAGATGCGACAGAGGACCCACAGGCATTTCTTGATAGGATGGCTCGGATTTGCCGTTCGTTGAGGTGTTCTGATGATAGATTGGTGGAGTTTGCGAGTTTTCGTCTGGAGGGTCTTGCCCAGACATGGTACGACTCAGTAGAGAGAGGCCGAGCTGCAGGTATGCCTTCTATGACCTGGGATGAGTTTACAGCTGCATTTCTTGCCCGTTTTCTTCCGGAGAGTGTCCGAGATGCTCGAGCCCGTAGTTTTGAGTCTTTGCGCAAGACTCCTGGGATGACAGTGTCGGAGTATGATATACAGTTTACCCAGTTGTCTCGATATGCTCCATACCTAGTCGACACAGAAGAGAAGAGAATAAAGAGGTTTGTACGAGGGCTTGATACACAGCTATTCCTTGCCATCGGCACCCAGCACTTTGATACATACGCTGCCGCGATGGATGCAGCCTTACTTTTGGAGGAGCGTATTTCTGAGACTCCGGTCGTTTCTGGGCCGAAGAGGATCCGTACTGATACACCAGCTCAGTGGCAGATGGGTAGACACCGCGATAGATTATTTTCGGGAGATGGTGGAGGCAGAGGATTGAGACGAGGTCAGTTATTTGGTTCATATCCACAGACCCAGCAGTCGTCTCCAGGATGTTTTCGGTGTGGGAGTCAGTACCACCGTGTCAGAGACTGTACCATGGGACGTCCGGGCGCGGCGACAGTCCCGTATGTGACTTTACCACCCTCACCACCTTCTCAGAGAGCTTTACTTCCTACTCCTGATGATGCTCCATGCCAGTCAGATGCTTCTAGAGGTCGTGGGCGTGGCGGTCCAGTTCTGAGAGGACGAGGCGACAGAGGCAGAGGCCGAGGCCGAGGTAGAGGCAGAGGACAGCCAGCTATTAGTGGTGGACAGGCCCGAGTGTTCGCGTTGACTCCTCAGGATGCACAGGCATCCAATGCCGTCGTGACAGGTACTCTGCCAGTATGTTCTTTTGATGCACGGGTATTATTTGATCCAGGCTCCACACATTCTTATGTATCCACGTACTTTGCACCAAGGTTGGGCCGAGAGTCTTCTCCGTTAGATCAGCCGCTTGTCGTTATTACCCCGGTAGGCGAGTCTTTTGTTGCCCGTTTTGTGTACCGATCGTGTTCCGTTCGTATCGGGGAGAGAGATTCTTCAGTTGATTTGATTCTCCTCGATATGCTAGAATTTGACGTTCTTCTTGGTATGGACTGGCTAGCCACCTGTTATGCATCCGTGGACTGCCGTGAGAAAGCAGTCAGATTCAGTTTTCCTGGTGAGCCGGTTCTTATTATCCAGGGAGATCGTAGCGCTACCCTTCCCAGCTTGATTTCTTCTCTTCGCACTGGTCAGCTCTTAAGGAAAGGGTGTCAGGGATTCTTAGCCTATATTTGTGATACTAGCTCCACAGAGCTTCCGTTGGACCAGGTCCCTGTTGTGAGAGAGTTTCCTGATGTTTTTCCTGACGAGCTGCCTGGTCTGCCACCAGAGCGCGAGATTGAGTTCTGTATTGACTTGATCCCCGGCACGGGGCCTATCTCTATACCGCCTTATCGGATGGCCCCGGCAGAGCTGAGAGAGCTAAAGGATCAGTTAGAGGACTTGCTGGACAAAGGGCTTATCCGACCGAGTGTGTCACCTTGGGGTGCTCCCGTCTTGTTTGTTAAGAAGAAGGACGGAAGTATGCGCTTATGCATTGATTATCGTCAGCTGAACCGGGTTACTGTGCAGAACAGGTATCCCCTACCCCGCATTGATGACTTATTTGATCAGCTCCAGGGTGCAGGGTTTTTCTCGAAGGTTGATTTACGGTCAGGTTATCACCAGTTGCGAGTTCGGAAGGAGGATATTCCGAAGACCGCCTTCCGTACTCGATATGGTCATTATGAGTTCTTGGTGATGTCGTTCGGGCTCACTAATGCCCCGGCAGCATTTATGGATTTGATGAACCGTGTATTCAGGCCGTATCTCGACCAGTTCATCATTGTGTTCATTGACGACATCTTGGTTTATTCTCGGAGCCGGGAGGAACATGAGCAGCACTTACGTATCACATTGCAGACTTTGAGGGAGCATCAGCTATTCGCCAAATTTTCCAAGTGCGCATTCTGGTTAGACAGTGTCGATTTCTTGGGTCATGTGGTGACGAGAGACGGTATTTATGTGGACCCGAAGAAGATCGAGGCAGTTCAGCGTTGGCCTAGACCAGTATCAGTTACAGAGGTTCGCAGTTTTCTAGGTCTGGCCGGCTACTATCGACGTTTTGTCCAGGATTTCTCCCACATTGCTGCACCTTTGACCGGGTTGACCCGGAAGGGGGTTCCTTTTGATTGGACCCAGGCATGTGAGGATAGTTTCCAGCAGTTGAAGACTCGTCTGACTACTGCACCAGTGTTAGCATTGCCTTCAGGATCAGGCGGGTTCGTGGTATATTGTGATGCTTCTAGAGTGGGGCTGGGATGCGTGTTGATGCAGCACGACAGAGTTATCGCGTATGCTTCTCGGCAGCTGAGGAAACACGAGCAGAACTACCCCACCCATGATTTAGAGATGGCTGCAGTGGTATTTGCACTTAAGATCTGGAGACATTACCTATACGGTGAGTCGTGCCAGATATTCACTGACCACAAGAGTTTGAAGTATATCTTCCAGCAGCGAGATCTGAACCTGAGACAGCGCCGTTGGATGGAGTTGGTGAAGGATTATGACTGCGAGATTTTATACCATCCGGGCAAGGCGAATGTGGTGGCAGATGCTTTGAGTAGGAGGCCCGGAGGTAGCTTATCTTGCATGAGCGCAGTACTGATGCAGTCGACGGCGGATTGGCAGGTGTTATGTGACAGCAGAGTGCAGTTCGAGTTTACTCCTACAGGGGGACAGCTGGCCCATTTCAGAGCACGCCCACAGTTACTTGACCGTATCCGTGAGGCACAGTCCGGCGATGCCCGTATATTATAGATTATTGAGCAGATTCGGCAGGGCAGAGTTTCTGAGTTCGTGATTGATGATCAGGGGATACTTCGATTTGGGACTCGACTGTGTGTGCCAGATTCAGAGGGACTGAGGCATGATATTCTCGAGGAGGCACATAGATCAGTATACAGTGTTCACCCAGGTTCCACCAAGATGTACCGTGATTTGAGAGAGGTTTACTGGTGGGACGGGATGAAGAAGGATATTACAGACTTTGTGTCGAGATGCCTGACTTGTCAGCAAGTCAAGGCCGAGCACCAGAGGCCAGCCGACGACTTACAGCCTTTTCCCATCCCTGAGTGGAAGTGGGAGCAGGTCTCCATGGACTTCATTGTGGGTCTACCCAGGACCAGTCGACGGTATAACTCTATTTGGGTGATTGTGGATCGACTGACGAAAGTGGCTCACTTTCTGCCAGTGAAGACCACTTTTGGATTTTCTCAGTACGCCCAGGTTTATATTGATGAGATAGTGTGCCTGCATGGTGTTCCGACTTGCATCGTGTCCGACCGTGGCACCCAGTTTACCAGCCGATTGTGGCAGAAACTCCAGGAAGCTTTGGGCACCCGATTGAGTTTTAGCACAGCCTTTCATCCGCAGACTGACAGTCAGTCAGAGCGTACTATTCAGACTCTTGAGGACATGCTCAGAGCTTGCGTTTTAGATTTCGGTGGTAGCTGGGATCGTCATTTGCCTTTGATCGAGTTTTCCTACAATAATAGCTTCCAGGAGACGATTCAGATGGCACCTTTTGAGGCTTTATATGGGAGGAGATGTCGATCGCCTGTATGTTGGACAGAGCTCAGGGAGAGCAGTATTTTGGGGCCGCAGATCGTTCAGGAGACGACCGAGAAGATACAGCTGATTCGGGACAGGATGAGAGCGGCATAGAGCAGGCAGAAATCATATGCTGACAAGCGTCGTCGCCGACTCGAGTTCGCTGTAGGCGATCATGTTTTCCTGAAGGTCTCTCCGATGAAAGGTGTGATGAGATTTGGGCGGAAAGGGAAACTGAGTCCTAGATATGTTGGTCCTTTCGAGATCCTAGAGCGTGTTGGTCCGGTCGCTTATCGGTTAGCTCTTCCGCCCAGCTTCCCCGATGTTCATCCCGTATTCCATGTCTCGATGCTCCGCAAGTACCTTCATGATCCTTCCCAGGCGATTCAGCACCAGACGATCCAGCTAGAGCGTGATCTTTCTTTCACCGAGCAGCCGGTGGTCATTTTGGATCGGCAGGTGAAGAAATTGAGGTCGAAGGTTATACCGTCCGTCAAGGTTCTTTGGCGTGGCCCGAACAGCGAGGAGGTCACCTGGGAGACCGAGGTCGAGATGAGAAAGAGATATCCCCATCTTTTTGAAGGTACGCGTAGTTAAATTCTAAATTCGGGGACCGAATTTCTTTAAAGGGGAAGATTGTAACCCTTCGAAAATCGTTTAGGCAGTTTTTCGGTAATCGGCTAATTTTTCGGTTTTTTCCGTAAAAAGTCAAAATAGGTATTTTTCATTGTAGACCTAATTATACAAAATTTAGATAAGATATTACTATAATTTTGTCACTAAAATGTCACTTATAATTATCTAGTTAAATAAAAAAAAATCGTAATTAATTATTTTTTTTATTATTTTAAGCCTTTTTAAATATATTAAATTAGTGATAAATACAAATTTAATTAGGTAAATTTCATAATTAGGAGTCTTTATAAGCTAAAATATGGTGTTAATAAAATTATATCATGACTTGCAAACTTTTGGTTTTAGGGTGGGAAATTTAATGGAAAAATGGTGTAAAATGAGGTTTTTTTTGTAAATTGTTGACATGAAAGCATTAAATGACAACATGGGGTGTTTTTGGACCTAGAAACTTCTCCAAATTTCCCCACCTCATCTCCCCCTACTTGCTGGCCGAGCCCACTGCAGAAAATCCCCTCTCTTCTCACTTCATTTTGCTTCATTTTTCATGTCAAAATTCATACAAAATCCACAAATTCATTAACCCATTCAAGCTAAACCCTAATCCACTCTCTCCTCACCCAAATTAGTTCAAAAACTTGATGAAAGGAGGCTTTCTTGGTGACTTGATCATGCTAGGGTTCCACTTGTGCGGTAAATCCTAAACTAGTTTGTTAAGTTGTAGTTTATGTGTGCTAAAATTCAATTTTGAAGTATTAATTTAGTTGTAATTAATTGTTCAAAAAAAATCAAGAATGGAATTGATTTTGAACTAGGGTTTGAAGCATGGTTGATGGATTAAGTTAGGGTTTGGTTTTCTAATTGGTTAGAGTGGTAAATTGTGTAATGATACGCTCGCTAAATCGAAAAAATTTCGATGTTTGTATCGAATCGGTATTGAAATTGCTTACTAGATTTTTATAGAAATTAGAATGCGATCAAATTGTGTTATGTTAGCGATATAATTATCTTCGTATAAGACTATTAGAGCGCGCGAACGCGGGGTTTCGTCTAGTCGGGTTGTAGTTTTGTCGATTTTGCCGAAATGACGATTCTAGTTAAAGACTAGCGAATTTCGTGCGTTTTCCCGCGCACCGAGTGCATGTTATGTTTAATTCGAGAGCGTCGATAATTGTATATTGTGACTTGCATCATTTTAGGTTTTGTAATCTTAAGCTTGGTGTTGTGCAAATATAGGATCGGTCGGGGAAACATCGGAAACGGTACGTAAAGGCAAGGCAGTGGTCGGATCGGGTTAGCGGGGATTTCAGGTGAGTAGATGTATTCATCTATGGGGGAATCGTCTGAATGGCGCGAGGCGCCCCCCTAGTTAGGATTACCCTACTTTTTGCAAGATTCATATGGTTAGCTAGCTTATCCATTCATGTACACTGCATACCCTTATAGCGAACAGTATATTAGATTGCATGGACATTCATCTATACTTATGCGATATCACTTTGTAGGACACGAACACCATTACCATTGGCATCTGTTGCACGCGCACCATTCATGTGACACACACGCCTTTGGTAATTGCCATGCCACGTGCACTATAGAACCTGTTTATCATAATATCGCCACTTGCATTCATACTTGATATATGAAATTGCATAGCATACGTATACCTCGCATCATCATCATATTTATATATATTTCTAGCAAAATTCACATCGTATGCATTGATATCAAAGACATTTATCATATATAACATGTGGACATTATGATTTTCTTGAGGATTTCAGTATTGCTGCGATTTCTGGATTTTTGGGGAAAACCGCAAGAATTTAACAAAACCTTATATTTATCATTTTCAAAACAAAGTTGCGGTTTTCTCGTGATGTATGTGTCGTCCACCATGAGTTTTCATGTTTTCTGTTGGATTTCGAGACCCGATTCGAGGAGTGGATGAACCGTCTCGGGTACATGGTGGGCCCGGTATGGTACCCCGGGGCAAGAAGATCGAGTTGTAGACGATGAGCCTGGCAGGGGAAGAATACCTACCGGTGATGTCTGGCGCGGCGGATATCCGGAGGATACCGACCGTTGTCGTGAGATTTATGATATGGGCCGATCCGGACTGACGGAGCCCGATATTGAGACAGATATGATTCCTATTTGGTGTCGATGCTTGACACGGGTTTTCAGATGATTTCTTGATGGTACTTAGCTATTATACAGATATTCATTTTCTAAAGTTAAGAATTCAATACCCTTAGCATTTAAAACACTTAAAGATTTAGAAATGTTATTGCATACTTGTGCATGCATAATAGAGATATTATATCACATATGGACATACATGTTGTTCCGCATTGCGTGCATTCTTACGATTGCCTTATTAGATGTTATATTTACTCACGAGCTGGCAACTCACCCCCGTTGTGCCACAGTGTCTTGCAGGTCGGACCCGTCAGTCTTGTAGCGGCGGGCTATCTTATCATCAGTTCCTTTTGCTCAGACTCGCGACATCGCCTGTAGATGGGTTGCGAGCAAACTTTATTTCTTTTTGCTTTATCATTGTATCTAGTATTCTCCATTTACCACTTTATATTGTATGTGCGACCTAGTGATGAGACTGAGGGATTTGTATATTTGTGGTTTCTTTTGGGTCGAGCTCACTTGAGCCGACGCGTGTTTTCTGGTATTTTGCATTTCTTTTATGCTCTTTTTCTTGATATTACTATTATATTGCATGTGGTTGTGATCCGCCTTGGGCGAAGAGCTAGCTCCCGCTTGGGGATGCCATTTTATGATTACAGGTTTATTATCTTGTTGTACCCATTTTGGGGGATAGAAAATACATGGGAGACTCTGCCGAAATTTTCGGAAATTTTGATGTTTTAAAAAGGGATTCTATGCAACTTAAATGATTTTAAAAACCGTTTTCATTAAAGGTTTTCCTTCACTCTCTTTTGATTTTGGTTTAGATTCTTCTGGGCTTTGGCTGACTTAGGTTACGGTACGCCTTTAGACGTCTCGTAATCTAAGTGCCAGTCGCGTTCCGTACTTTCGTGTCGTGACAGGTTTCACTGTGCAATGTTAATTGATAACTGTTTTCCCAATTGGAATCTAACTCCAGGGTATGTATTTACCAGATCAGTTTCTCACATCTGTATGTTATTGCAAATGGTGAGTAGGAGTAAGATATTGGGAATTGGGTGAATAGATCCTCATTATATCGGAATTCGTTGTAATTGGTGATATTTGAGGAAATCATCTGGATTTTGCCGGAAGGCAAATATTTGGTTTTGAATATCCGTTGTTATGCACCAATTTCAAACTAATATATCTGTACCTTTATTTTATAAAGTGAGATATAACTTTTTGATATTATGTCTGTGACATTTACCTATATCAGTTGGTGATTAGGTAAGGTGCATTCAACAGCGGTGTAATTCTTCTTAACCATACTACAGTTTTTCAACCTACGATGCCCAGAGTTTGAGTTGTTGAACTCAGGGGACTTGTACAAAGTACTGTATGTTGTCCAGTGTCCATTTGGACAATGGGGTTGGTACTCGTACTATATTCTGTTTACTTGTGACTTCTCCAGTTCTGGACAAGTATTTCGTTGAAATGCAAAGTCCATATATTGGGAAGTCATAGGTCTAAGAATAAAGTAGAGAACCATTTGTTGGAAGTATCAAGATTCCTCAATGAAGTCGAAGATGAAGATACTTGTGTTTGGTATTCCGCTGATAGTAATGATTTTGAGAACTTGCTTCTTTTTCGGGTTACTCATATATGGATGCACTCCTAGATGAGTAATGTTGATTGTCCTCTTTCCATTTGGTTGATATGCGCTGGAGACAGATGCATGATTTTGAATCTGGTTCAAATTAGATTAGTGCTTTTGTTTCTATATTAGATATATATAGAATCAATTTATATCTTAACGATGTTAAGGTATAGGGAGTTGTCCGGCTGATGCTTAAAACCAGAATCCGGATAAACTCCAGGCACGTTTCAGTAATGGCTGTTTGTGGGTTATCCCGGGATTTGACGAGGGTTAACTTCTACCATTAGGAAGACCGGTATTTATATTGTTCTTGACTCGCCACAGTTTTAGTAAAATGGACTTTTTCAGAAAACACAAGTGGGAGTATGGTAGAACTGGAAGTTATTCCAGAACCACAAACGATTACCAAAGATTTAATAGAACCTGAGGATTCAATCAGTTTTGATGTTCCATTAGCCACTCCGCAGATTTGGTGGGTAACCTCAGTCACCCGAGAGGTACTTCAGTCTTCTCAGAGACGGTGACAGGGAGGTTCTTGTTTACCCAGACTTGCCATTGCTGTTGTTCTAGACTATAAAACCCGGCAGGAGGATGAGTATACCGTCATTCTAAACTAGCTTTAGAAGTGCACATGTATATGACTCTGCCAGAGGGTTGTTATAGTCAGTGGGAGCAGCGGAAGCGTAGTAGGCAATTAGCTTATGTCTATTTATAAACTAAAGCAGGTATAGCGGAAATAGATCATCTAATTTTGATGTGACAGTCATAGGCTTTGACTTCATCAGAATAGGAGATGGATCTGGTAAGAAGGTAGTAGAGAGTGATGTCCAGGTATTGGGATGACATGCACTTGATAGGAAGGGACATTCCTATACTACGATCGGTTATATTGTGGTTGTCACAAAGTTGTTTTCTCCACATAGGATATGGATATAATATCAGGTTTTCTGGTTACTAGATCTATGGTTTTAGATCTAGATTTAGGAAGTATTCTAATCTGGGTACTTTGACATTAAATGGACGACTCCTGGCATGGTAGTATGCCTGCAGGTGATGGAGTCACCCTCTCTAAAGGTGTCTTACAGACTAAAGAAGAGAGGGATCTGCATGGTTAACATATCACTTGCTTAGGCAATTGAGTTAATCATGAAATGTCAAGTACCGCACCAGATATTACTTTTGCACTAGATGCAATAAGAAGATATATTAATCCAATCATGGAGAAACATTGGGAAGCAGTTTATGAACATAAATGCATGTTCTAGGGATATGGTAACGGCAGCCTCCTTCAGGAGACGGTTATCATTTCAAGCTTCCCAGGTGACCTGGATGACAGAGTGACTGTCAGAGTTATAGTTTTTCCCTCATCTGAGGGACAATATGCTGGACAGGTGGTCCAAGCGGATACTGAGGAAAGGCATGGCGCAGAATTCTGATTAAATTCAGTGGACGATATAGTCTAAGTAGTTTGCTGGATTTGGAGTTCATTTATGAACTAGGTCCCATCAGACATCCAGACAAATACTAAGACAAGTATTGCTCATTTCGGGAGATAGTTTTCTCCGCGAAGTTGAGATATAGAGAGATACAGAAAGAAACATTGGAGCGGATCCACTCACTAAGGCTATTTCTCGAACGCAATCATTTTCGCAAACAGGCTTTGCGAAACTGATTAGTAGAGAAGTTGGGTGTTTGGTATCACGCTGGCTGTGAGTATGCGACATCGCAATAATTGGCCTTAAGTGCAAGTGGGAGATTGTTGGATATAGTGCCCTCAAGGCATTTATCATAGTCACGGACTGATGATTGTGATGATTGAAGTAGGACCTATACCGATAAAACAGTCTTACTCAAGATGATAGTATGCTATCTGGTTTGTCTTTATCATCATGTGCATGTTGATAGAGCCCATGGGATTCTTGCTTGACTGCCAGCAGTATGATGGCGATCATATTTATGGGAGCTGGGGTCTATAAGCGCATCCTTAAATGTCCCTATTCGTAGGAGTATCGAGACGGGGCATCGATACTCCAGTATAGACTAGTGTATACTGATCGAGACCCCGACGAGGGGCGGTGGCCAGGTCTCACAAGCCATTGGTGTTTGTTTGTTCACCTAAGATAGTATGCAGGTGCTCATTGGGTTATGAGTACACTGGACGGACTCGCCGGGAACCTGCTAGTTGGTATTATACCTATTGTCAGATAGTAGTTCCCAGGTGACATGTGTACAGGTTAGTCTGTCGACCTGAGATCGTCATTTGTCTTGTGTGAGTTCCCACTGTGCTTTGATTACTACCCTACCACGGCTCAAAGGAGCCATGCAAACAGGTTTTAGTTGGGTACAGTCCCGAGCCACATGGAGGCAGTGATCGGATCGTCGGGGATTCGTCTCTCCCGGTATTAGGGGTTGATGTCGCATTGTGTACGGGTGGCCATCACTACAAATCCATGGCCATGGTAGACGAGGATTATCGATCCAGGATCGATAGTTTCTCAGGAGGTGATGGGTTATATGCCGACACTAAATATCGCGTTGTTAGGGGTCTGACTTTATCCACCCCCTAGACTCGATATGCGATACTCTTAGATGAACAGACCGGACTGTACGGATATTGTCACTGACAGGCTCAGTAGGGGTTCAGGATGAGTTTTCTCGTCGGCCTCCCTTTCGCTCAATACCTGGGTAGCCGTTACGTACTGCTAGTGCCGCTGACGTGCTTGTGGTTAAACCCACTGCCAGCGTATTGACGAGTCTTTAGAGTCCCACACAGAGGGTTTTTACGGTTCAGGCGATATGGTGTACATGAGGTATGTTGATACATACAGGTGTCCGATTAAATATGTGCAAGTGTTGCGCAGACTTTAATCGGACGGTTGATAATACCAGCGGCTTAGGATTAAGCCAGTTTATTAAATCAGGTTTTGATTTAATAATTGATATATGTATTTTTATATACGTATTCTAGTATTATTGTTCACTATACGTTTTCTCTCTTGGCTATTCGTATTTTGGTATGAATACGCGTATATGTATTTCGGTACATGTACCGGGAAGTATTCCGTATTTTATACGGAATAGCTTCTAGAAGATGCCACCTTTTTTACTGATTTTCTTTTAGAAATTCAATTAAGAAATGAGGTGGAAAAAGGTGAGTCAAAGCATGGCATGAACATGGTTTTAAGGCATGGGTGCAATTGTTTAATTGAAAAATGGCATGGGATTTTTTTTGATGAGAGAGAGAGGGAGGGGGCCGGCCACCATATGATGGGAGTGGGGTTTTCATTTTGATTGAGGTTACATGATTAATTTACTAGCTCACTCTCTCACTCTCTCAAGTTCACACCATTCTTTGTTCATGCTAAGTTTTCTTCACCACCTTCATTCTTCTTCTTATGGTTGCTCTCATGGGCAAATGAGTATGAGAGAAAATAAAGTGACACACTACTACACCTCGACTCTCCATCGTTAGCGACGTTGGAGCGTCGGTTACCTCGTTCGACGAGGTTGGAGCCTGCGCCGCTTCCCTCGGGTGGATCATCGGAGATGGAGGAAGACCGGCAACCAAACTTCGTCAAAGAACTGCTAGGAGCTTGGAATGAAGACCGAAGGACTTGGATCATCTCGGTATAAAAATTCTAACTCTTAGTTTTATATGCTAGTTTAGGGTTTAAGGTCGATCCGGAAATCGGGTCGCGGTAGCGCCGGTCTAGAAAATTTTCGTTCCGCATTTTGGCCGCGTTTTGACGGCCGGGGCGCTGCCGGGACCCTTCAAAAGATACTATGATTTTCTTCTAGATGGGGATCGAGAGGATTGCATCATCGATGATGATGAGCATACTAGTTTTCAGCAGGCTATCACGAGTATTGACTCGGTGAAGTGGCTGGATGCTATGAGATCCGAAATGGAATCCTTGTACACCAATAAAGTATGGACTTTAGAAGTTGCTCCTCCTGGGGTGAAACCAGTTGGATGCAAATGGATCTTCAAAAAGAAGATTGGTGCACTTGGACAAGTGGAAACCTACGAAGCTAGACTCATTGCAAAAGGTTTTTGTCAAAGACCATGATTGGACTATGATGAAACCTTTTCACCTGTAGCTATGCTTAAATCCATTCGGATCCTGCTTGCCATTGCTGCCTTCCATGACTATGAAATCTGGCAGATGGACGTAAAAACAACTTTTCTAAATGGACATTTAGAAGAGAGTGTTTACATGGATCAACCAGAAGCTTTCTTAGACAGTGGGAGCAGCGGAAGAGTGTGCAAGTTGCTTAAATCCATCTATGGATTAAAGCAAGTATCGCGGAGTTGGAACATCTGTTTTGATGAGACAGTCAAAGAATTTGACTTTATCAAAAATGTAGATGAACCATGTATTTATAGGAAGATTGTAGAAGGAGCAGTAGTCTTCCTCGTTTTATACGTCGACGACATACTACTAATAGGGAATGATATCCTTATGCTACAATCAGTAAAGCTCTTCTTGTCACAGAAATTCTCCATGAAAGACTTGGGTGATGCAACCTACATTTTGGGCATTAAGATCTATCGTGATAGATCTAATAGAATGTTGGGACTTTCACAGTCCAAGTATATTGACACTATACTAAAGAGATTTAGTATGGAAGATTCCAAGCGCGGTAATATACCCGCTTGTCACGGGATCACCCTCTCCAAAGAGATGTCTCCAAAGACTGATGAAGAGAGGGCTCGCATGGGCATTATACCCTACGCTTCGGCAGTAGGATCTATAATGTAAGCGATGTTATGTACCAGACCAGATGTAGCTTATGCACTTAGTGTAGTAAGCAGGTATCAGTCTGACCCAGGTGAGAAGCATTGGATAGCGGTAAAGAACATTTTCAAGTACCTGAGAAGGACTAAGGAGATGTTCTTGATTTACGGTAATGGGGACCTCCAGGTTGAGGCTTTTACCGACTCCGGATTCCAAAGTGACAAAGATGATTGTAAATCCATTTCAGGTTTTGTGTTTACCCTCAATGGAGGGGCGGTATGTTGGAGAAGTTCCAAACAGGATACCGTCGCAGACTCAACTATGGAGGCTGAGTATATAGCTGCTAGTGAAGCCGTAAAAGCGGCTGTCTGGATGAGGAAGTTCATTGCTGAACTTTAGGTGGTTCCGTCCATTGCTAATCTAATACCTTTGTATTATGATAACAATGGGGCTGTAGCATTAGCGAAGGAACCAAGGTCCCATCAGAAATCCAGGCATATCTTAAAGCGTTTTCACCTGATCAGGGAGATCGTGGATCATCAGGAGATCGAGGTACGGAGAGTGGACACAAAAGACAACACGACAGATCCATTCACCAAGGCCATCCCTCAAGTCCAGTTCGAGAGGCTGTTTGAGATGTTGGGCATGCGGTACGCCAGCAACTGGATCTAGTACAGACAGTGGGTAATCATTGCACCAATTATAGGCCTTAGTGCAAGTGGGAGATTGTTGGATATATATGCCCTAGAGGCCTTCATTGTATAGGATGCTAGGGATATGTATGTACATGACAATCTTGCTTAATATGATAGTACGCTATTTGGTTTGACTTTATCTTAACGTGTGATATATTTTACTTTGTATTTATAAACATGTTGATAAAGCCCATAGGGTGTTTGCCTGACTACCGGCGTTGTGATGGCAGTCATACTTGTGGGAGCTGGATAGTCAATAGGCACATCCTTAGATGTCCCTGGTCGCAGGAGTATCGAGACTGGGCATCGATACTCCAAAGTAGACTAGTGTATACATATCTAGACCCTGACGAGGGGCGATGGATTGGTCCCGCAGCCATTGGTGACGTGCACCTAAGATTGTATACAGATGCTCACTGGGTGTGAGTACACCGGACATGACTCGGCGAGAACTGACTGGATGGTATTTATACCTAACGCCAGATAGCAGTTCTCAGGTGACATGTGTGCAGATAGTCCGTTGACTTAAGGTCATCATTTGTCTCGTTTGAGTTCCCACTGTGCTTTGATTACTACCCTACCACGGTTCAAAGGAGTCATGCAAACAGGTTTTAGTTGGGCACAGTCCCGAGCCACGTGGAGGCAGTGAGCGACTGTTAGGGATTCGTCTCTCCCAGTATAGGGAGTTGATATCGCACAGTGATCGGTTGGTCATTACCATAAGTCCCTGGCCAGGGCTGATTGAGAATTACTGATGGACTAATCAGTAGATTCTCGGATGGTCTTGAGGCATGCCGGCACGACTTGTACAGTTGTTAGGTGTCTGACGTTCACCACCCCCTAGACAATACATGCGATACACTTAGACGAACAGACCGGACTGCGCGGATATTGTCATGGACAGGCTCAGTAGGAGTTCGGATGGGTTTCCTCATCGGCCTTCTAATCGACATCTACCTGGGGACCGTTACGTACAGCTAGTGCTGCTTGCGGTCTATGGTTAAACCCTCTGCCAGAGTAGTAGTCGAGTCTTTAGAGTCCTACACAGTGATTTCCCAACTCCAGGCGAAACGATATAGAGGTCGTACGGTTTTACGACAAGGGTTCGGACGAATACGTGTTTAAACGCACGTACGACATTCGGACAGTTTTTACTAGACGGCTTTGGTTTAAGCCAGATTCTAGTATCAGGTTATTGGATTTATACAGTCTAAAGTTTTTCCGTGTTTTCACGGATAGGAGGGGCGTTCTCGTAATTTCCGGGAAGCTTCTAGAAGCATGGTGACTTGAGGGTTTAGGTGGCATTATCATTAAATGATATTGTGACTCATAATGTGTGATTCATTATGTCATTAATGCATTATTAAATGCTTAATGACTCACATAGTGAATCACTCATAATGCATTAATGTAGCATGATGAATAATCTCATTTTATTCATTTATTCATTATGCTTCATATATCAAGTGAGAAACAATATCATTATCATTATTTTTGTTCACCTTCTCTCTCCTCAAGCTCACTCTTTCTTCAATCTCTAATCCTACCACTCATGAGTTGAGATCATGGATTAGAATAGACTAAACACTCCATAACCTAACTCTATAAGATCTAAGTTCCTTTGATTAGCAACTAGAAAAACGTAGTTACCTCAAGTTTAAAGGTGAAGCTTGGATTAGGGTTCTCGGGTGGATCGTCTATCACTTAGAGGAGGCCGAGGAGGACGTAGAGAACGAAAAGAAGAAGGACACGATTCACTAGGTATAATCTCTTTTCATAGTAGCTAAGAACTTCTATGGTTGTTGTTAATTATCGTTTAGCAAAGACTTTCGGTTAGTCGATGTTTGCTTCAAGAACAAGATCGTTTTTCATATTTCCGCCTCCCCGCAACTCGTGGGGTGTTGCACATCGACTTACAATGCCTAACATGATAAACCTTGCATTTTAGTCTCAAATTGAAAACACTTTTCAATAACTTAGTCGGGTAATTCAAAAAGATTCTCGACTACCTAATCGAATGCTCGTCGGGAACTTTAGTTGATAGCCGCACCCCTGTTGCCGTCGACGAAGTGCACTTAGGCGGAACACCGTGGCAACGAGCACCCTATTAGGTGCTTTTGGCAACGGGGTTCTCCTACGGTCACTTTGTCGGGGCTAGAGGCATGGCTATCTAGTAGGGTTATCCAATGAGTATCCGCGTATTATACGCGATTGCGCTGGAGTTTTGATCCGAATCAAAACTTCGAGGAAATCGATTAACCAAGACTAAAACGCTAGATTTATCTATCATTAACTAGTTTTCACAAAACTAATTATTTTGGATTCTAAAATTTGTATCACAAATCATCATAATCTATACGATGCTAAACATTTCGATTGATTCATCAAAAACCCACAAATCATAGAGAGCTCAACAACTTGAGTCTTAATAAAAACATCCAGAAAGTGCCAAATAAGATACTGGAGCTGCACAAGAAACACGAGGCCACAATTCAACAAACTTGCGGCGGAACCGCGGCCAAACGTGGGGATAGGCCTCGGTTCCGCGGCGGTTTGAAGGAATTAGGTCATCGAACTTCTTAAGGCTCCATATAATACCATGCATGAATTTCTGCATATTTTTAATCACCAAAATTTCAACTTTTGAAAAATCGACAGAAACTTGACATTTTGCGGGTTTCGAAATTCGATCGAACACTTTAACATCGTAAAGACCATCCCTAACGTTCTGGCTTGGCTCTGATACCATGAAAATCTATTCTAGCCTCACCATGAGGTTTAAACGGCCATCAAGCATGCTATATTAAAAAATTTAAGGGTGCAAAGCTAGACTAACTAAGGATCAAATTAGATGATTAGGGTTTAAGCATGATATTACAAAGTTTATACTAAGAGAAGGAGGCAACAATCTTTGTAGACCGTGTCCTTCCCTTTTAAAGTTCCGTGTAGCAGTCCACATGACTCCTGTAACGACCCCAATATTACAATGACATCGTGTTTTCTTTCTTTAGTAAAATATTGTACTTATTTATTTGTAATATTTTCTGTATATTTTGTTTTCTATTATATATATATTATTTTATTATTCCATCTATTTTTTTTCCAAACCTAATTCATTAAACTAAATATTAACCTATTTCAAATTAAATGCAAGGCCTGACCCAGCCCATAACCCAAATCCAATCTCATTTTCATTTTATTTTATAAAACTATGAGTCCAAAAGCCCACTTTCTTTTCAAACAACAACATATATTTAATTTTAATTAAATATGTGCATGAACAATCTTGTAGCTCATTGGTTAAGTCTTTGCATTGTTATTCCATAAGTCACATTTCAAATCCTTATTGTTGCAATTATTTTTTATCATTTTTTTTATTCTTCTCATAACCTATAAATGAGACCTTTCATTTCCAAAATGAATGGTGACCTTTCATTTCTCTTTTAATTCCCATGTTGAATGCATATATTATGATAGATAATTCACCATTACACCATCTTTATTTGTCCTCCCCTTTCTTATTCTTCCTCATATTTTTCTATCTCTCCCTTCTCCCTCTTCACCTAGAGTCCTAGAAGAAGAACACAAAGAAGATTTCAAGAAGGTCTCGCTAGTAACGCGAGGCTATCGGCGGATAGACAAGCTCGGTAACAAAACCGGCTTGTATATGTAAATCTCTTCTCTCTCTCCCCCTCCATCTATTTATTCTTCTCTTGTCATATCTCATGAATCCTCTATTCTTTTCATATCATAATCCATAAGAGAAGATAAACATAAACATATACATACATATATATATATATATATATATATATATATATATATATTAGTTTAGATATATATGGTTCTATATGGTTTAATAATACCTTATTATCTCTTGTTCAAATTAAAGTGTTTTCAATTCTTTGTTCATGACTATGAATGTTTATTATGGGTTGTGAGAACATAAATTTCATGCCACAATATATCTACGATATCTCATAAAATCAGTTTGCTTATTAAAAGAAAAGGAGAAGCTTGCATAAAAAAAATACTAGTTAATCTTTTTGCCGATTTTAGCATACATATCAATACCTTTACCTTTAAAATAAATTTTAGAAATTAATTTTTACTTCTGGAAATTTCAAGAAATTTACATATGATAGAATATATTTTTCTGTACATGCTGTAAAAATTTTAGATTGAATTGCTTAACGGTTTAGAAATTATATCGTTTTTATTCACTGTTCGTTAAACAGAAAACTGCATTTATCAGTCAACTTCTAATACACATAACTTGGTCTACCGGTATACAAATTGAGAAAAATAAGTTAATATCTACATCAAACAATCTAGATTTTCGTAGTTTTATGTTTTTACTGAAAACCAACGTAAAATATAGAAAACTGTGTTACAATATTAAGCGACGAATCTGGACAGAATCTGTCCTGATTCGCACACTGTTTTTAAATTAGATATAACTCAAACTCCCGATATCCGTTCGTGAAAAACATTAGATATGTAGATGCATAATTGACAGATATATAATTTTCTGTATATTGTATTAACGTATGAAACAACTCGATATAGGCTTTGTAATATAACATATAGTTGCTGTCCAGAAATCTGAATTTCTGTTTTAAACGCCGATGTTAAAACGATTATAATTAGAGCTTCAGAAATCCAAATCATTTGAATCTTGGTGTTTTGGATAAGTACATAAAAATACCTAAAATTTTCTAATAATTTTTTTAATCTGAAACCCGATGGAAATTAACTCAAATTGTGATTTAAAATATGCGACGGTGCTGGACAGATTTTGATCTGTTTTGTGCGACAAAACGAAAATGAGTATATCTCCCAAACCGATAGTCGTATTTAGGAGCGACTGGAGCTTACGCGTGCAAAACACTTAGAGCGATAGTTTTGTTTATATTTCCGCATTCGTTCGACTTGATTAATTAGTCGTTCATAATATTTCCTTACAGCATTGTTTATGGTAGTTACTTGAATAATATACTTGACTCATTTTATGCTATTCGAACATGTATACATATTTATCTTGATCGTTAAATTGTTTTATGTAAATAAAGACAATAATTAAATACTTGAGTTGTATTTTGAAAACTATACAAAATTCTTTTTACATAAAACCCCCTCAAGTTATATAAATTACAATAAGGACCCTAGTAAATATAGGTTTAAGCGGAACCAGTCTCTTGAGCCTCAGGGAGCCGGAGATATGGGTGCTTGCCTATTTAAGGTAGACAACTTAACAAAAGGTGTTATCAATACGGTAATCGTCTTTGAAAAAGACACAAATCCTGTCGCCCAAGTGCAGCGGTTACCGATAACACCAAAACCTAATTCAGGGCTTCAATTTCTTTTCTAATTATTCTGACTCAGACCGAGTCTCATTATAAATAATCTGACTTGAATATGATTCAAGTACAAACTACAATGCAATATGAATCCATGATACACACATTCAATCTGTATTGACCGAACCGAACCATGGATATACTTCCATTCACATGATTCTTCAGTTACATCCATGATTCTCCAGTTACATCCATTTACTAATATCATGGTTTCGGTAAATCATCAAATTATACAATCTATATTACAAGACAATACAAGTTGCAATACAA
Source organism: Agapanthus africanus (assembly GCA_030015575.1). Lineage (NCBI taxonomy): Eukaryota > Viridiplantae > Streptophyta > Magnoliopsida > Asparagales > Amaryllidaceae > Agapanthus > Agapanthus africanus. The sequence continues at coordinate 680,417,759 of JASDDO010000019.1, forward strand.
TTCAAATAACACAACAATACAAACAAGACATCGCGGGGTTTAAGGGGTAGATTGGTACGAAAGGTGTTAGAAGCGGCACGAGACTGCAACCATTAAGACACACAACCTGAATACAATCGCCGTTGTTCCGGGCATTCTAACGGGACCTTGTACTACATTTGCCTTTAGTCTCTGGCATATACACCGGTATCCTTCTATACCAAGCTACAAACAACAGCGTTAATACTAACTACAACTTTAAAAGCTACAAACAACAGCGTTAACCATATAATACAACTTTAAAAGCTACATCCTCTCTCAGTCTATTCTACTTCTACCTTTTCTTTAGGACTTACCGAGCGATTCTTCGCTGACGACATTCCTTCTCTTTCTTCTTTGGAAAGTTGTCAGGTGATTCGGACCTTCCAGAGATCGAGCCCAGCGCCGAAGACTTGGACCGGTTTATTGAAGATCTCGAGTTGTAGTTACACTGTACATTTCATTTACATTATGTATTTCCTTTTCTGTTATGGCACTGTTTAGGTATTGCTTTCATTCAGGTGTATTTACTTTTCCATGTACTGTAAAAGAATATTAATAAATAAAGTTGTTGTTTCATTACACCCCTCTCTTGTGTATATTTCTTTACGCTTAGCATGTTTGCTTCAGAGTAAACACGTAGCGGCCTCATCGCATCCTCTGCCCGTATACCGGGAAGAGGGACGTGACAACTCCATTAGACCCCACTTGAAGATTGAGCAAGCTTCTTTTTGCGATCTTCGTGCCGAAGATGATCCACCCGAAGCTCCGCTAATCCAAGCTATCTCTTCACTAAACTCTTTAGTGAAGGAAACACACTACACTTAAGTGCTAATCAAGTGTAGGATGGTGAAGTAGGGGTTTTGTTTGCTCACTAGGGTTCTCACAAGCTCAAGGTTTCACAACTCATGTGAGGGATTGAGCTTGGAGGTTACCTCTTCACTAAACTCTTTAGTGAAGGAAACGCACTACACTTACGTGCTAATCAAGTGTAGGATGGTGTAGTAGGAGTTTTGTTTGCTCACTAGGGTTCTCACAAGCTTAAGGTTTCACAACTCATGTGAGGGATTGAGCTTGGAGGCGGTGAGGAAGAAGATGAAGAGAGCTAGAGAGCAAAGAGCTCATGTGACGAAAAATCACAAGTGTAGAAACTCAAGTGTAGAATGGTTTAAAAAATGGCTCACTCATTGAAGCATGGAATATTATCCAATATAATATAGCAACCATACTTCTATAGTGATACTAAATGAATAAAGAAACATCAAAGCCATGCTTCACCCCATTCCTCATTTTCCACCTCATATTTTCTATTTTCTAAAAATAGAAAATCAACCATGCTTCATTTATATATATATATATATATATATCATATATATATATATATATCATATATATATATCATATATATATATATATATCATATATATATATATTAATATATATATAAAGAAAACAAAATAATTAGTGAGCAATAATATTAGTTAATATATAATTATATCAAATATAAATATATATCTTATTATTAAATCAACACTTGATTCAATAATCCGGTTATATCTCATATAACCGACTAATATCATTTATCTGTATATCGTATTATCAAATCAACACTTGATTTGATAATCCGATTATATCACATATAACCTGACCGATAACAAATAACCGCCAGATTATAATACGGTATCACATACTCGTATTTAATCAGCCCCCCGCACATATCAGTATAGGTGCCCTACTTCGTTTCGCTTGAGCTAGGGAACTTCTGTATGGTACTTTAAAGACTCGTCAATATGCCAAATGTAGGTGATGATCACATCAGTCACCCACAAGCCGTCATCGGTACTAGATGGATGTAACGGCTATTCAGGTATTGATCGATTAGAAGATCAATAAGCAAGCTTGTCCAAACTCCTATGAAGCCTATAAGTAACACTTACCGTACAGTCCGGTCTCTTCGTCTGATATGTCGAATATCAAGTCTAGGGGTGAAATCGTTAGACCCTAGTAACTTGATAAGTCATGCGGATGTATGGCTCATAGCGGTTCGAGAAACTACTGTTAACTCTTACCAGTAAATCTCATCAACAGCCCTAGCCAGGGACTTCCTGTTATAGACAATCAAGCATAGCGCAATGTCAATCCCCAATACCGGGAGAGACGAAACCCCTCCTATCGCTCACTACCTCTATGTGACTCGGGACTGTACCAAAAATCCACCTGTTTGCACGACTCCTTTGAGCTGTGGTAGGGAGGCAATCAAAGCACAGTGGGAGCCATACAAGGCACTGTGACGATCTCGGGTCTACAGACCAACCTGTACCGGTGTCACCAGAGAACTGCTATCTGACGATAGGTATGGTACCATCTAGGAGTTCTCGGCGAGTCCTATTCGGTGTACCCATTCTCTAATGAGCACCTGTGTACAATCTTTGATATCAAACACCAATGGTTATAGGATCAACCATCGCCCCCTACAGGGTCAAGAAACATACACACTAGTCTACTCTGGAATATCGATGCCCTGTCTCGATATCTCCTCGACTAGGAACAATTAAAGGATGTGCTTGTGGAGTACACAAGTTCCAGTAGTATGATCCACATCATAGTTCTGGTAGTCAAGCAAACATCCTAAGGGCTTTATCAACATGTATCAGAGAGAAAGAATAATAATAAAAGAGTACATGTTAGGATAATGAACAACCAGATAGCACACTATCATGTCGAGCTATGTCTAAGCATCCACTATATCATACAATAATAGCCAATAAGGCATACATATTCCTAACATTGACACCATACTAAAGAGGTTTAGTATGGAAGATTCTAAGCATGGTAATTTACCCGCTTGATCAGGAATCACTCTCTTCAAAGAGATGTCTCCCAAGACTGATTTGGAGAGGGCTCGCATGGAAAAGATACCCTATGCTTCTGCAGTTGGGTCTATCATGTACGCGATGTTATGTATCAGACCGGATGTAGCTTATGCACTTATTGTGGTAAGTAGGTATCAATCAGATCCCGGGGAGAAACGCTGGACAGCTGTGAAGAACATTCTTAAGTAGTTGAGAAGGACTAAAGAAATGTTCTTGGTGTATCGTAACGGAGAACTCCAGGTGGAGTCCTTTACTGATTCAAGCTTCCAGAGCGATAAGGACGACAATAAGTCAGTCTTGGGTTTTGTCTTCACCCTCAATGGAGGGGCGGTATGTTGGAAGAGTTACAAGCAAGATACCGTAGCAGACTCGATGATGGAGGCTGAATACATCGCTGCTAACGATGCTGCCAAAGAAGTTGTCTGCATGAAGAAGTTCATTGCTGAACTTGGTGTGGTTCCATCCATTGAGAATCCAATGCCCTTGTATTGTGATAACAATGTAGCTGTGGCTTTGGCCAAAGAACCTCGGTCCCATCAGCGATCCAAACATATTCTTAGGCAGTATCACCTGATCCGGGAGATAGTTGATCGCCGAGAGATCGAGATTAGAAGATTTGACATGAAGGACAACACAGCGGATCCACTCACGAAGGCTCTCCCCCAGGCACAGTTTGAGAGACTTTTTAGGATGTTGGGTATGCGATACTACAACAACCGGCCTTAGTGCAAGTGGGAGATTGTTAGTGATATGTATGCCCTAGAGGCCATTATTGTATATTATAGAGGATGTTTAGACACACACACACACACACACACACACATATATATATATATATATGACTTTCTTGCTCGACATGATAATATGCTATCTGGTTGCTCTTTATCTTAACATGTACACTTGTATTGTTATATTGTCTCTCTGATACATGTTGATAAAGCCCTTAGGATGTTAGCTTGAGTACCAGGACTATGATACAGATCATACTAGTGGGGTTTGGGTAGTCTGCAAGCACATTCTTTAATCCAGAGTAGACTAGTGTGTACGTTTCTTTACCCTGTATAGGACGATGGTTGATCCTATAACCACTGGTATTTAACATCAAAGATTGTACATAGGTGCTCATTATAGAATGGGTACACCGAACATGACTCGCCGAGAACTCTTAGATGGTACCATACCTATCGTCAGATAGCAATTCTCTGGTGACATTTGTACGTCTGTAGACCCGATATCTTCATAGAGTCTTGTGTTGTTCCTACTGTGCTTTGATTTCCTCCCTACCACGGCTCAAAGGAGTTGTGCAAACGGGTGGGTTTTGGGTACAGTCCCAAGTCACATGGAGGCAATGAGCGATAAGAGGGGTTTCATCTCTCTCGGTATAGAGAGTTGATGTTGCACTATGATCGATTGGCTATAACAGCAAGTTCCTGGCCAGGGCTGTTGAGATTTACTGGTAAGTGTTATCAGTAGTTTCTCGAAAGATTATAGGCCACACATCGACATGACTTATCAAGTTACCGAGGTCTAGCGATTCCACCCCTAGACTTGATATACGACATATTAGACGAAGAGACCGGACTGTACGTAAGTGTTGCTTATAGGCTTTGCGGGAGTTTGGACATGCTTTCTTTTTGATCTTCTATTCGTTCAATACCTGGGTAGCCGTTACGTCCAGTTAGTACCGCTGACGGCTTGTAGGTGACTAATGTGATAATTACCTACTGTTGGTGTATTGACAAGTCTTTAGAGTCCCACACAGAGGTTTCCTAGCTCAAGCGAAACGAAGTAGGGAACATATGGTGATATGTGCGGATGCTTGATTAAATACGACTATGTGATACCGTATTTTAATCTCGAGATATTTGATATCGGTTAGGTTATATTTGATATAACCGCATTGTTGAATCAAGTGTTGATTCAATGATATGATATATGTATATATATTTGATATTGGTCGGTTATATATGATATGACCGGATTATTGAATCAAGTGTTGATTTGATATAGTATATTGAATGTTATCGGTTATATGTGATATGACTGGGTTATTGAATCAAGTGTTGATTTGATAATTTGATATACATATAAATGATATTAGTTTGTTATATATAATATAACTGGATTATTGAATCAAGTGTTGATTTAATAAATTAATATATATTTATATTTGATATATTTATGTATTAACTAATATTGTGCTCACTAAAGATTTTATTCTCTTGTTATATATAATGATATATATATATATGATATATGTATATATTTATTTATATATAAAATTATATTGTGTCATGGTAGTTGATACATAGAACATGGGTGTATGAGACACACACCAAGACTAAAGATTATTTGGGTGATTATTTATTAAGAGGAAAATGAGAAATTAGTGGAAATGAGCATGGCTTAGATACTTGTAGAAGCATGTAGAAGCCATGACTTATCCCACTAATTTTTTTTACACTAGATATTTTCTCACCCAACTCTTATCTTTAAACCATGGTTCATTCTCTCTCTTCATGAAATGATATTTTCCTCACCCAAGTTCTTCTTCTTCCTCTCTTGGTTTTCTTGAGTTGAAGAAAGAAAAAGGACAAGAGAAAGTGATTTCTAAAGTTAGCAAAATTCCTACTTCATCAACTTACTCTCATCTAGCCCATTAGATTAGGTTGTTTGCTTCACTAATTTTTTGATTAGTGAAGAGGCAGCTTGAGTTAGAGCAACTTCAAGGTGGATCATCTTTGGCCTCGAAGACGACGTAGCAAGCTCGATCCTTTCTTCAAGTGGAGCCAAGAAGAGTTCTAGGAACCACTACTTGGAGGATATGGATTACTACTTGGAGCTTTAGAAGTGAAGGACCGGTCTACAAAGGTTGTAACCCTCTTCACTTAGTTTAGATTGTCTTTACTTGCTTACAAACCCTAATTCTCCAGTTAGATTCTAGGTTAGTGTAGCTTAGCATTCTAGATTTTTAAAATTTGCATACATGATGCTTGTTTAAACCTAGTAGTGGTGCTAAGACACACTTTCAACTTATTGTCAGAAAGCAGTTCTCAGTTGACATGAGTACGGGTAGTCTGTTGATCTAAGATCATCATTTGGATCGTGTGAGTTCCCATTGTACTTAGATTACTTCACTATCATGGCTCTACTAAGCGTGCAAACAGGTTTTAGTTGGGTACAGTCCTGAGCTACATGAAGGCAGTGAGCGATCGTCAGGGATTCGTCTCTCATGGTATAGGGAGTCGATGTTGCGCTGTGTTCGGTTGGCCATCACCATAAATCCTTAGCAAGGGTGGATGGGATTTACTAATCGGAGATCAGTAGTTTCTCGGTTGGTAATGGGCTTGACACCGGTGTTAGTTATATGTATGCCCTAGATGCCATTATTATACATGTGATGTAAATTATAGTGGATTCATGGACATATATAGGGAAGAATTTCGTGCTCGACATGATAGTATGCTATCTGGTTGCTCTTTCTCTTAACATGTACACTGACTGTCTCTCTATTACATGTTGATAAAGCTCTTAGGATAGGTACTAGAGTACCCGGATTATGATGCAGATCATACTAGTGGGGCAGAGGTAGTCGGTAAGTACATCCTTCAATTGTTCTTAGTCATGGGAGTATCGGGACAGGGCATCGATACTCCAGAGTAGACTAGCATATGCGCTTCTTGACCCATATGATGGGCGATGGATGATCCCACATCCATTGGTGTATGACATCAGAAAAGGTATACATGTGCTCAGTAGAGACTAGGTACACCGAACGGACTTGCCGAGAACTCCTAGATGGTATTATACCTATCGTTAGATAGCAGTTCTCTGGTGACACTAGTACAGGTTAGTCTGTCGACTCGAGATCCTCATAGAGACTTGTGTGATTCCTAATATGCTTTGATTTCCACCTTACCATGTTCAAGTGATCGTGCAAAACGGTAGTTTTTGGGTACAGTCCCGAGTCACATGGAGGCAATGAGCGATAGGAGGGGATTCGCCTCTCCCGGTATTGGGGGTTGATGTTGCGCTATGCTCGATTGGCCATAACAGGAAATCCCTAGCCAGGGTTGCTGAGATTTACTGGTAAGTGTTACCAGTAGTTTCTCGAACCATTATGGACATTTTACCGGCATGACTTATCAGGCTATAGGGGTCTGACGTTATACCACCCCCAGGCTACGATATGCGACATATCAGATGAAGAGACCGGACTGTACGGTAGTGTTACTGATTAGATTCGCAGGAGTATGAGCAAGCTTGCTTGTTGATCTTCTGATCGCTCAATACCCGGGTGGCCGTTATGTTTAGCAGACCGCTTGCGGCTTGTGGGTGACTGATATGATCACCACCTACTGCCGACGTATTGACAAGTCTTTAGAGTCCTATACAGAGGTTTCCTAGCTCAAGCGAAACTAAGTAGGAGCACATATGTGATATGTGCGGGACCGAGATTTACGTGTATCTGATATCGTATTCTATTCTCGCGATATATGATATCGGTTGGTTATATGTGATATAGCCGGGCTGTCGAATCAAGTGTTGATTCGACAAGTTGATACATATGATATTAGTCGGTTGTATGTGATATAGCCGGATTATTAAATCAAGTGTTGATTTAATAATTTAATGTATAATTGTATATTTGATATATTATCTTACATTAACTAATATTAGCCCACTTAAGATTTCTTTTTCTCACTAGTGTACACTTAGTATATATGTGATATATATTAATATACTTATTTTGTGTCATGCTAGATGCCACAAGCTACATGGGTGTATGAGACTCACACCATGCTTATAATAATGTGAGGTTTTATTTATTTAAAGTAATTCAATATTAGTTGGAAATTGTCATGCTTGGAAGCTTGGAGAAGCTTAAAGCATCTTTGACTTAGTCCACTAGTTTTGTTTTACTTGTAGATATTTATTAACCTAACCATTATTTTTATCCATGGTTTATTCTCTACACGAGTTAGTGTATGACACTAACTCACCCATGGTTGCTATTCTCACTCATTATTCCATTCACACTTCATCTTCTTCCTCATCTCCAAAAATCTTTCTAGCTTCATGAGAGGTGAAGAAATATAGTGAGAAAATAATTTCTAAAGTGAGCAAAATTCCTACTTCATCAACCTCTTTTTTACTTGCCATTTAGATTGGGTTGTTTCTTCACCAAGTTCATCACTTAGTGAAGAGATAGCTTGAGTTAGTGTCTCCTCGACGTAGATCATCTTCGGCCTCGAAGACTTCAAGCAAGCTTGTTCATTTCACCTTGTGGAGCCTCACTTGAGTCCGGAATATCACTACTTGGAGCGAAGGGACTACTACACGGAGCTATTGAAGTGAAGGACCGGTCTACAAAGATTGTATTCCTTGCTCACATAGATGTAAAGATGTTTACATGCTTGTTCATCTAATTTTCTAGTTTAGATTGTAGCGTTAGGGTTCTCTAGCATGCCAATTTTTTGAAAACGGCATGATCGATGCCTCCCGAAACCTAGCGGCTGCCTAGGGAACCCAGCAGTGGTATCAGAGCCATTCTAGAGAATTAGATGATGTTTGTATGATTACGAATCCGAAACAACTCCGAAACACACGAAATAAAAATCTAGTTTATGCCGAAATTTTTAAAGTGTCAAAAAAAATTTTAAGCAACTGCAGAATGTTATATGAGATGTAACATGAACACTACAGGAAATTTAGCCCCTCTCGCCGGAAAATGGCCGGCCACACCTCAGTAAAAACCATCCTGCTCGGTTTTTAGGAGAATTCTGGGTTGAATTTTTTAGGGTGTTCCAGTCTCTGGGTTTTGGTATTTCAGTTGTTGCTTGTTTTTGCTAAAATTGCATGTGATGCTATCTTTATGCAAGGGCAATTCGGAATGTTTCGTATTCGTAATTCTAACATCGTTTTGGGTAACTTTAGACGACGTTAAAAAGTTCGAATGGATATAAATAACCTAATTTTTCCCTCGTTGGAAATTTTCCAAGAGTTGGATTTTTCTCTTCAGAAAATCATGCAGGTGTTTTCTATGGACACTTTAGAAGAACGAAACCCTAACTCGATTCTGGGACCGTCGGAACCGCCATCGAACCCTAGGGTTTGTGGTAGTTCCGTAGCGCTACAGGTGAGGCAAAGGTTGACCCTTCTACGGTTGGTCCACAGGTGCTGTGGCATATTCTGGGTAATTTTTAACCTCCGCTAAAATGTTGAGCTATTTGAGAAATTTTGGGTGTTTGTTGATTCGATCGAAAAGTTTAACATCGTCTATCTATCTGTGATTATGATACAATATTTGGAATCCACAATAATTAGTTATGTGATAACTAGTTTGAATTTTATAAATCTAGCAAGTTAGTCTCATTTGATCGGTTGCCACGGAATTTTGATGTGGATTAAAAGTCCGTCGCAATTACGTAGTGTACGCGGATACTCGCCCGGTAACCTTACCAGATAGCCATGCCTCATAACCCCGACCAAGTGACTGTAGGAGTACCCCGTTGCCAAAAGAATCCGTTTGGGTTCTCGCGGCCGCGGTGTTCCGCCTAAATGCACTTCGTCAACGGCATCGGGGGGTGCGTCTGTCTACTAAAGTTTCCGATGAGCATTCGATCAGGATGTCGGGAATCTTATTGAATTGCCCGACTAGTTATTGAAAAGAGTTTTCAATATCGAGATTAAAATGCGGGGTTTATAATTGTTAGGCATGAAATTCGGAATATGAGATATTCCGGGTTTATGATGTCTAAGGATTCATTTGGTTAGGCATGAAATCCGAAGTATGTGATACATTGGGTTTATGATGTCTAAGGTGGTTGCGGATTCCAACTGTTGTAGTTTTTCACTTTCTTTTCTGCGACCGTAAGTGTAATATGTGGTGTATCGCCGGTTTCGTTGCTATATGTCAACGACAATTATGATATGCATATTTACTTACGTTGATGAGATGTGATGTTATGTGTTGCTGTGATATGTTATATTGGATCGTCGTGTTTTTGAATAGCCGGTTTTTTTTTATGTGAGATGAGAGTTTTTTTATTTTCATTCATGTAAAAACTTGTATGAAATATTCTTTTCTTGGGGCACTTCCGGGTTGAGGATGATCTCACCATTGATGTATATTATTTACTTTTCCGCATTATGATAGACCCAAGGAGGAGAGCACAAGTAACCAGGTTCTGGGGTCCAGTGGGAGACCATCTCAAGGAGTTGAGACCGGGTCTCCTAACTCTAGAATTGGTAGGGTTGCTTGCCGCTCTCGTACGGGTCTAGGAATGTGGGTTTGGCTATTCATCGCGACTGTGGAATCCGTGTTTTCTACTGGCTTAATTTAAAATACAGATTCCTAGTATATCCAATATTTCATATGTGTATCTTCTTCTGCTGATATTCTTTGATGTGATCACTTGATATTTTGAGACGAATGCTTATATTATATATATGATATATAGTAAATATTGCTGCTTTCGTTTCCTATGTGATGCTTAGGAAGCATATTTGATGGGACTTCATTAATGAGATTAATGAAAAAATAAGAAACCTACAGATGTTGTAGAAACTTGTTTTAAAAACTGGTAGCTCTAGTTCTTGCTTTGCATAGCGGTATTCTTTGTAGAATATCCAACACCTTATTCGATAAGGAAAGAGCCAAGATCCCTTCACCGGGAGTGACCTCTTTAGCGAAACTGGCAGATGCTACAACCCACTCGGTTTGGTTTTTGACTGTTTTTTAGTTCATGCTTTGCATAGTGATATTCATGAATATCCAGCAACTCATTCGATGAGGAAAGAGCCGAGATCCCTTCACCGGGAGTGACCTCTTTAGCAAAACTAGTAAAAGCCTAAGAAACACTCCTTTTCAAATCACTCGATTCTATAACGATATCAAGTTAATTATGCAAAGGGTTATCTTAATAACCTGTCGTAGCCCTCCATCATTTCAGATAAGTAATATTTAGCATTCGTGCTGCGTTTGTTGACCTTGTCAGGGCGTAGTGTGCGGTAGCTGATTAGTGCTTATCTGCTAGCATATGATGCGATTGGATTAGGATAGTCGTGCGACCTTGTTAACCTTGCCAAGGGTCGTACGGGTGGGTTTAATTCAATCAGGAAATGACGGGTTGAACTTGACTTGCGGTCTATGGTTTGTTGACCTTGTTAAGGTCATAGATAACTTGGGGTAAAATATTATCGGGAATTTCAAGTGTTGAAATTTGCAATGAAATTGCATACCTTCTATAAGATAGTTGGATCCCGATACCCACTGCGAGTAAGAGTTACTCCTGGGAGAGTTTTGCACATTAGAACTAGCCAATCAAGTAGGTGTCTAAAAAGGTGTTAACGGGGTTACGCCCTTGGGAAAACGAGGTTTATTTTAATTAGGTCTGTGCGAAAGCATGGGGAACCTCCTTCAAAGTACCGACACTTGCGTGGCCGAAAGATTGGCGAACTTGTAAGGTGTGATTAATCCCGGCTAGTCTTACCTTTTAGGGTTTGAAGGAAGATTTGATAAAAACAGTGGGAGCCATCCTGATTAGATATTATAACCAATCTGATCTTGCAAGATCATACGCAGAGTGTTTTCTTCTCTCTCTCTCTCCTGGTAACTACCATATCATGCCTTAATCAAGATAATAATATGGATGTTTTGACCGAACCTGCTTATTATATTGTGCTGGGGAACGTTGGTTCCGTTCTTTCTTATAATTGTTATAAGTCTGAGCAGGAAATAGGGGAATATCCAGATTCCTATACCACCTAATCGAAAAAAGTGCATGTTGATGCATCTTCTTCGGGTGTGTTCATTACCGAGAACTGTTTCTCAGTATCCGCTACATCCTGGGTATGTGATACCGGATCAGGATCTCGCATATGTGATATGTTATATGGGCTACAGAAAGGTAGAGTACTGGGAATGAGTGATATGTCTCTAAGTGTAGAGAATAGTGCAAGTGTTGCACCCAAACCAGTTGGCAAATATCACCTTGTATTAATACATTGATTCTGAACGAATGTTATTACATACCGAACCTGATATACAACATTACATCGGTTTATTTAATAAGTTAAAGAAGGATATAATTTTGTATTGATGGATAATGTTGTGAACATTTTCCTTAATCAAGAGTTGATTGGATCAGGCACGTTATGCAATGGCATATGCGTTCTAAATCAAACCACAGTTCAAAGTATATAGAACACACACAAGAGGAATAGTTCAGAAATGAACAAATCCTTCTTAAGGCATTGTAGACTAGGTCATATCAATGCGACACGACTAGCTAAGTTACATAAGGATGAATGTTTGAATATGTTCGAATTTTCATCTTGTGGTACTTTCCAGTCTGGTCTCAATGGTAAAATGGCCAATACTCCGTTTATTGGAAATGGAGAAAGAGTTGTTGAACTCTTGGGACAGATACATGATGATGTATACGGTCCTATATCTACAAATACCAAGGTTGGTTTTTTGTACTTCATTACATTCATCGACGATCTCTCAAGATTCTGACATGTGTTCCTGTTGAAACACGAGTCTGAAACTTTTGAGAAATTCAAGGAATATAAGCTTGAAGTTAAGAACCAAATGGGTAAAAGTATTAAAGTTCTTTGATGTGATCGGGGAGGTGAATACTTGGGCATTCCGGGATTATTTAAAAGAGAATGTGATTCTCTCTCAGCTTGCTCTATCGAGTACACCACAGCACAACGGTGTATCGGGGCGGAGGTATCGCACCCTATGAGATATGGCACGCTCTATGATGAGTATTGCTGAGTTGCCTGTTTCCTTTTGGAGTTATGCACTTGAGAAGTTGCATACCTATTGAATGGGGTTCCATCTAAATCAGTGTCTACCACTCCATATGAGATATGGAATGGGAAGAGACCATGTCTTAAACGAGTTAAGATATAGGGTTGTCCGGCCTATGTTGAAAAGCAAAATCTGGACAAGCTCGAGGCAAGGTCAGTTCTGTATGTTTGTTGGATATCCTAAATATTTGCGAGGGTATATCTTCTACCTAACTGAGGAACAAAAGGTATTTTGTTTCTCAGTATGCCACAATTTTAGAAAAGGAATTTCTTGTGAAGAAATTTGTGGACATAAGGTAGAACTGGAAGGAGTTCCAGCTGGACAAACTAAAAGCTGATAATTTGGTGAAACCAAAAGATTCAATAGTCTCCAACGAACCTCAGCCTCTCCGCGAATCTGGTAGGGTTCCTCATCTACCTGAGAGATACTGCGGTTTTCTCGGTGACGGTGGGAGCGAAGATTGCATCATGTTAGATGATGACCCAATTAGGTTCAGGCAGGCCATCACGAGTGGGGGCACTGTGAAATGGCTGGATGCTATGCAATCAAAGATGGAATCCATGTACGCCAACAAAGTATGACTTTGAGTGTTGCACCTGAAGGGGTAAAATCCATTATGAGCAAATTGATCTTGAGAAGATTCTTGGTGTACATGGAAAAGTTGAGACTTTCAAAACTAGACTTGTAGTAAAAGGTTTTTGTCAATAACCAGGTGTGGTTTATGATGAAACCTTTTCTCTAGTGGCTATGATCAAGTCCATTAGGATTAAAGCACGCATCGGGGAGTTGGAACATCAGTTTTGATGTGGCAGTCAAAGGGTTTGACTTCATAAAAAAGGTAGATGAACCTTGTATATACAAGAAGGTTGTAGAGAGTAGGGTTGTCTTACACATATTGTACGTAGATGACATACTCTTGATAAGAAAGGGTTTCCTATGCTACACTCGGGCAAGCTCCTTTTATCACGAGGATTCTCCATGGAAGATCTGGATGATATCTACTGCATCTTATGGATTATGATCTATGATGATAGATCTAAGTGGATGTTGGGCGTGTCCCAAATCCAGCTACATTAATACCATACTAAAGGGGTTTAGTATGGAGGATTCTAAGCGTGGTGGTTCACCCACTTACTCCAAAAAGATGTCTTCCGAGACTGATTTAGAAAAAGCTCGCGTGCAAAGGATACCCTATGCTTCGGCAGTAGGCTCTATCATGTATGTGATGTTAAGCACCAGACCAGATGTAGCTGATTCACTAGGTGTAGTGATTGGGAATCAATCGGATCTTGGGAGAATCACTGGACAACTATGAAGGACATTCTTAAGTACTTGAGAAGCACTAAAAAGTTGTTCTTGGGGTTTTGGTAACGGTTAACTCCAGTGGGAGTCCTTTACCAATTCGAGCTTCCAGAGTGATAAGGTCGACTGAAAGTCAGTCTCGGGCTTTGTCTTTACCCTCAGTGGAGGGACGGTATGTTGGAAGAGTTCCAAGCTAGATAACGTGACATACTAGACGATAAAGGATGAATACATCGCTACTAACGATACTACCAAAGTGGCTGTCTGGACATTTATTGTTCATGAGATGAACAAGGTTCCTACCATTGAGTGTCCAATAACTATTATTGTGACAACAATGGAGTTATGGCTTTGGCTTAGGAACGCAGGTCCAATCAACGTTCCAGACATATTCTGAGGATAGTATCACCTGATCAGGGAGATGATTGATCTCCAAGGGATCGAGGTTAGGAGAGTTGACGCGAAGGATAACACGGCGGATCCACTCACAGAGGCCTATCCCTAGAGAGACTGTTATCGGGGAGTTGGGTATGAGATACTAAAACAAATGGCCTTAGTGCAAGTGGGAGATTGTTAGTTATATGTATGCCCTAGAGGCCATTATTATACATGTGATGTATATTATAGTGGATGCTTGGACATATATACGGAGGACTTTCTTGCTTGATATGATAGTATGCTATCTGGTTGCTCTTTATCTTAACATGTACACTGACTGTCTCTCTATTACATGTTGATAAAGCCCTTAGGATGAGCACTAGACTACCAGGATTATGATGCAAATCATACTAGTGGGGTAGAGGTAGTCGGTAAGTACATCCTTCAATTGTTCCTAGTCGTGGGAGTATCAAGACAGTGCATCGATACTCCAGAGTAGACTAGCGTATGCGCTTCTTGACCCATATGATGGGCGATGGATGATCCCACATCCATTGATGTTTAAAATCAGAGAAGGTATACGGGTGCTCAGTGGAGACTGGGTACACTCAACGGACTCGGCTAGAACTCCTAGATGGTATTTACCTATCGTCAGATAGCAGTTCCCTGGTGACACTGGTACAGGTTAGTCTGTCGACCTGAGATCGTCATAGAGTCTTGTGTGATTCCCACTGTGCTTTGATTTCCACCTTATCACGTTTAAGAGATCATGCAAAACGGTGGGTTTTTGGGTACAGTCCCGAGTCACATGGAGTCAATGAGCGATAGGTGGGGATTCGTTTCTCCCGGTATTGGGGCTTGATGTTGCGCTATGCTCGATTGGCCATAACAGAAAATCCCTGGCCAGGGTTGCTGAGATTTACTGGTAAGTGTTACCAGTAGTTTCTCGAACCGTTATGGACCTTTTATCGGCATGACTTATCAGGCTATTGGGTTCTGACGTTATACCATCCCTAGGCTACTATATGTAATATATCAGACGAAGAGACCGGACTGTACAGTAGTGTTACTGATTAGATTCGCAGGAGTATGAGCAGGCTTGCTTGTTGATCTTCTGATCGCTCAATACCCGGGTGGCCGTTACGTTTAGCAGACTGCTTGCGGCTTGTGGGTGACTGATATGATCACCACCTACTGCCGGTGTAATGACGAGTCTTTAGAGTCCTACACAGAGGTTTCCTGGCTCACGCGAAACTAAGTAGGAGCATATATGTGATATGTGCAGAACCGAGATTAATACGTGTATGTGATACCGTATTCTATTCTCACGATATGTGATATTGGCCGGTTATATGTGATATAGCCGGGCTGTCGAATCAAGTGTTGATTCGACAAGTTGATTATATGATATTAGTCGGTTGTATATGATATAGCCGGATCATTAAATCAAGTGTTGATTTAATAATTTAATGTATAATTATATATTTGATATATTATATTACATTAACTAATATTAGCTCACTTAAGATTTCTTTTTCTGACTAGTTTACACTTAGTATATTTGTGATATATATTAATGTACATTTTTTGTGTCATGCTAGATGCCATATGCTACATGGGTGTATGAGACTCACACCATGCTTATAATAATGTGAGGTTTTATTTATTTAAAGTAATTCAATATTAGTTGGAAATTGTCATGGTTGGAAGCTTGGAGAAGCTTAAAGCATCTTTGACTTAGTCCACTAGTTTTGTTTTACTTGTAGATATTTATTAACCTAACCATTATTGTTATCCATGGTTTATTCTCTACATGAGTTAGTGTATGACACTAACTCACCCATGGTTGCTATTCTCACTCATTATTCCATTCACACTTCATCTTCTTCCTCATCTCCAAAAAGCATTCTAGCTTCATGAGAGGTGAAGAAATACAGTGAGAAAATAATTTCTAAAGTGAGCAAAATTCCTACTTCATCAACCTCTTCTCTACTAGATATTTAGATTGGGTTGTTTCTTCACCAAGTTCATCACTTAGAGAAGACGTATCTTGGGTTAGTGTCTCCTCAACATAGATCATCTTCGGCCTCGAAGACTTCAAGCAAGCTTGTTCATTTCACCTTGTGGAGCCTCACTAGAGTCCGGAAGATCACTATTTGGAGCGAAGGGTACACGGAGCTATTGAAGTGAACGACCGGTCTACAAAGGTTGTATTCCTTGTTCACTTAGATGTAAAGATGTTCACATGCTTGTTCGTCTAATTCTCTAGTTTAGTTCTAGCGTTAGGGTTCTTTAGCGCGCCAATTTTTTGAAAACGGCATGGTTGATGCCTCCCGAAACCCAGCGGCCGACTAGGGAACCCAGCAACCAGCAGGTCTTATCGATTTATTAGGGGTCTGACGTTTTCCACCCTCTAGACTCGGTATGCGATACTCTTAGACAAAGAGACTGGACTGTACGGAGATTGTCACTTACAGACTCATTATGGGTACGGACGAGTTTGCTCGTCAACCTTCCTTTCATTCAATTCCTGGGTAGCCGTTATATATAGCTAGTATCGCTGACGTGATTGCAGTTAAACCTTTAAGTAGATGCTTGTGCTCGTGTCGCTAACTTCCTACCAAAGCGGAATAGAAAACAAAAATTTCTACAACTAAAGCATGAACTTCTGTGAGCTAGAATCGAAACCAAACACTAAACTAGTTAAACTAGAGAAGGTTAACGACTCGGATAGACGATAGCTACTTTTGTAGTCGTGTACTTTGTTTTCTTTCGCTCCTAGAGACTCCGGAAACGAGCTTGGATGCCGGTCTTCGTTGTCGAAGAAGATCCACCCGAGGGAACCGAAGAATAGGTTATATCTTCACACTAATACCAAGTGAAGAAAACTAGTGAACTAAACTTGCTAAGAATAGCTTACTAGATGATTTAGTAACTAATCTCTAATGTTTTCTCTCTTAATCTTTTCTTCTCACTTTTTAGAAAACTCAATAGCAAGAAGAAGATGGTGATCAAGCAAGCATGGCTTCTAATTTTCTTCACTTTCACATTTTCTTTCTTTTCTTCATATTTTTTTTGAATGAGTGGACTTCTGACTCACCATGGTGAGTCACAAGCCCACTACATTCTAACAACATCATGAAGAAATGAGAAGAGAGGAGAGAAGAAAAGAAGGCCACCTCATATATACACATATGCATATGCATATGTGTATATATTGTTGGGATTCCTAGCGCCCTGGTCGCCTACTGCAGCCATTGTGAAATGAAAAACTTTCACTTTTTAAAACTTTGGAGCTAGAAAACACATCCTAGAATCTTACCGAATATCGAAACTAGTAAACTATAGGCGTTCTAGCTACTGTGATAGAGTTTTATACCTAAGGTCCGTGTCCTTTGGGTCATCACTCTTCTTCTTAAGCTTCTCAAGATCTTCTAAATCAAGCTTGCTTGATGTCCTTCTTGATCCTAGATGATCCACCCGAGAGTTTATAATCTAAGCTTAGCTTCACCAATGAAGCAACTTACTAACAAAGTTTGCTGATCTAGGTTATTAAGGAGATGTAGTGAGTTTTCTAGTGTATTTTTAGTTCTCTTCCTCTCTTGATTCTTAACACATGAGATGGTAGGGAGGAAGATGAAGAAGAAGGAACACGAACTCAAGAAAGACAAGTGAGGAGAGAGAAGTTCATGATGAGAATGGGAAAAATCCTTGTATGAAAAATAATGAACCATGGTTTTGTATATCCCAATTTTCCAATATAAAATCACAACCATGCTTGAACAGTTTGCATAAATGAATATTTAATTCATTTGTCAACACTATTGAAGCATGGTTCTCACCTCACCACCTTTACACCTCATTTCCATTTAAAAGAATAAATGGATAAATAAAAAATGAGGTGTCCACCTTCTAAAATGTTTTCCGTATAAATACGGAATACACTCTACTGTATATACATACCCGTATTTGTACCAAAATACGAATAGCCAAGAGATAGAATACTACTACTAATATAATACTAGTATTAAATCAATATCTGATTTAACAAACTAGCTTAATCCTAAGCCCACTAGTATTTCAACCGTCCGATCGAAAACCTGGATAATCCTAGAATATACAAATCCAAATATGTATATGTAAATTATTAAATCAATACTTGATTTAATAATCCGGCTTAATCCTAATCCGGCTAGTATTATCATACGATCGAAACCCTGCACGTATAAACATATGGCCACTATATCGTTTCGCCTGAATCAAAGAAACCGTCTGTGTGAGACTCTAAAGACTCGACAGTATGCTGGTTATAAAGTGAGAAGGTAAAGTGAGAAAAGATATTCTAAATTGAGCCCACTTCCTATTTCATCATCCTCTACTAGACTAGCACTTTAGTTTAGGGTGTTTGCTTCACTAATTCTCTAGTTAGTGAAGTAGAAGCTTGAGCTAGTATTCCCTCGACGTAGATCATCTTCGGCCTCGAAGACTTCAAGCAAGATCGCTCATTTCTCTATGCGAAGCCATGCAAGAGTCCGGGAGTTCGACGATCGCAGCGAAGGGACTACTACAAAGAGCTTATGAAGTGCAGGACCGATCTACAAAGGTTGTATTTCTATTTCACTTAGATGGTAAATGGTTTACTATTGTTTCCGTATTGGTTTCTAGTTAGCGATTCTAGTATAGAGTTCCTTTTAACGGCAAATTTTTAAAAATGGCATGGACGATGCCTCCCGAAACCTCGCTACTGTAGGGTTCCTAGGCACACTCAAGATCAAGCTCCAACTTCACCAAGTCATGAAACTTATGAAAAAAACACCCTATACTACTTGGCAAGTGGTAGAGGATGAAGAAATAGGAAGTGGGTTCACTTTGGATTTGGATTTCTCACTTGGAATCATCACTTGATAATTTTCAAGAGAGCTTTTCTTTTTCTTCACTAGAAGAAGAAGATGAAGAAGAAGAAAAAGAATGAATTATGAATTAATTCCAAAAAGAAAAATGAAGTGATGGTTATCATAATGCAACCATGGGTGAGGCTAACTCATGTAGAGAATGAACTAGGGTTTAGGTAAATGGTTAGGGTTAAGGAAAGAAACAAAATGGTCAAGCTTTCAAAGCTTCATAAAGCTTCAACAAAATCTAAAGAAAGCCACCATTTCATTTCTTGCCAAAATGAATAAGGAAAATAAATATAAAAAAATGAAAAACCCAACCATTAACCTAAAGATGGTATAAAGCAAACATACACCCAAGTTTGCATGTATCATCAAACATGATACAATCAAGTGCACAAAAATATATCACATATACAATGTGCACATCTAGTGAGAAAAATAATCTTAAGTGAACCAATACTAGTTAATGTAAAGTAATATATCAAATATATAATTATACATTAAATCATTAAATTAACACTTGATTTAACGATCCGGTCATGTCGCATATAACCGACTAGTATCATGTGTATCAATGTATCGAATCAACATTTGATTTGGTAACCCGGCTATATCATATATAACCGTCCCATGATACATAACGCGAGAATAGAATACAGTATCACATACTGGTATTATTCTCGGTCCCGCACATAACTCATATGCGCTCCTATTTCGTTTCGCTTGAGTCAGGAAACCTCTGTGTAGGACTCTAAAGACTCGTCAATACGCCGGCAGAAGATGATGATCATATCAAACACCCACAAGCCGCAAGCGGTCTGCTAAACGTAACGGCCACCCGGGTATTGAGCGATCAGAAGATCGACGAGCAAGCCCGCTCATACTCCTGTGAATCCAACCAGTAACACTTACCGTACAGTCCGGTCTGTTCGTCTGATATGTCGCATATCTCTCCTAGGGGTGGTTAACGTCAGACCCCAGTAGCTCGATAAGTCGTGTCGATATGAGGTCTATAACAGTTCGAGATATTACTGATAACACTTACGAGTAAATCTCAGTAACCCTGGCCAGGGATTTCCCGTTATAGCCAATCGAACACAGCGCAACATCAACTCCCTTTACCGGGAGAGACGAATCCCCTCCTATCGCTCATTGCCTCTATGTGATTCGGGACTGTACCCAAAAGCCACCGTTTTGCACGCCCTTTTGGACGTGGTAAGGTGGAAATCATAGCACAGTGGGAATCACACAAAACTCTATGACGATCTCGGGTCTACAGACTAACCTGTACCAGTGTCACCAGAGAACTGGCATCTGACGTAAGGTATAATACCATCTGGGAGTTCTCGTCGAGTCCGTCCAAAGTACCCAGTCTCCACTGAGCACCAGTATATAATCTCTGATGTCAAACACCAATGGATATGGGATCATCCATCGCCCATCTGTATGGGTCGAGAAGGTATACGCTAGTCTACTCTGGTATATCGATGCCCCGTCTCGATACACCCTCGACTAGGGACCTTGAAGGATGTACTTATGGACTACCATGTCCCCACTAGTATGATCTGCATCATAGTCCAGGTAGTCAAGTACACATCCTAAGGGCTTTACCAACATGTAAAAGAGAGACAATCAGTGTACACGTTAAGGTAAAGAGCAACCAGATAGCATACTATCATGTCGAGCAAGAAAGTCCTCCCTATATATGTCCAAGCATCCACTACAATATACATCCTATATATAGTAATGACCTCTAGGGCATACATATAACTAACAATCTCCCACTTGCACTAGGGCCATCTGTAGCAGTGGTTGCAGTATCTCATACTCAACCATCCCATAAAAGTCTCTCTCTGGGAAAAGGCCTTTGTGAGTGGATCCGCCGTGTTGTCCTCTGAGTCTACTCTCCTAACCTCGATCACCTTGGAGATCAGCCATCTCCATGATCAGGTGATACTACCTTAGAATATGTCTGGATCAATGATGGGACGGACGTTCCTTGGCATAAGCCACAACTCCATTGTCACACAATGGAAGGAACTAAGTTCATCTCATGAACAAATATACATCCAGACTGCCTCTTTGGTTGCATCTTAAGTAGCGATGTATCCAGCCTTTATCGTCTAGTATGCCATGGTATCTAGCTTGGAACTCTTCCAACATACCGTCCCTTTACTGAGGGTAAAGACAATGCCTGTGACTGACTTTCAGTCGTCCTTATCACCCTGGAACCCTTCCAGTGATTCTCCCCAGGACCAATTGATACCATCTCACTACAACTAGTGAGTATCCTAGTATCCATTTAGATCTATCTCATAGATCCAAAACCCAGGATTTAGTAGGTATCACTTTGATCCTATATGGAGAATCATTGTGATAAGCGGAGATTGACCGAGCGTAGCATAGGAAACTCCTTCCCTATCAAGAGTATGTCGTCCATGTACTCTACGAGGATCACTACCATACTCCCTACTACCTTTTTGTATATACAAGGTTCATCTACCATTTTGATAATGTCAAACTGTTTGACTAACTCATCAAAACAGATGTTCCAACTCCGCGATGCCTACTTCATCACATAAAACATCTTGCACACGTTTCCGTTGCTCCCACTATTTACGAAGCTCTCTGGCTGTGTACTTATAGACGTTCTTTTCTAAAACATTATTTAGAAAAGCAGTCATGACACCCAACCACCAGATATCGTTGTCATGGTATGTAGCCGTGGTAAGTAGGATCTGGATGCACTTAAGCATAGATACTTAGAAAAGGTTTCATCATTATCCACGCCTGGTCGATGACGAAAACCATTAACAAGTCTAGCTTTGAAAGTCTCAACTTTTCCATCTACACCAAGTAATCTTCTCAAGATATACTTGCTCCTGATGGGGATTTAACCCTTCAGATAAAGCAACCAAAGTCCATACTTTGTTGGTGTATAAGGATTCCAACTCAGATCGCTAAGCATCCAGCCATTCTTACAGAGTCTCACTCTTGATGGACAGCTCGAAACTAGTTGGGTCATCATCTCATGATGCATTTCTCGCTCCCACTGTCATAGAGAAATAGAGTATCTCTCAGGTGGGTGAGGAATCCTACTAGATCGGCGGAGAGGCTGAGGTTCGTTGGTAACTATTGAATCCTTTGGTTCTTCCAAATCAGCAGCTGCAGTTTGTATAGCTGGAACATTTCCAGTTCTACATACCAGATCTTGCCTCGAGCTTGTCCGGATTTTGCTTTTCAGACATTGGCTGGACAACTCCAAATCTTAACAAACTTAAGATATGTGCTCTTCCCTTTCCATATCTCATATGAAGTGGTAGGGAACTGATTTGATTTGAACCCTATTCAATAGGTATGCAGCTTCTCAAGTGCATAACCCCCAAAAGGAAATAGGAAACTCAGTAGTACTCATCATAGAGCACACCATATCACATAGGGTGCTATTGCTCCGCCCCGATACACCGACGTGCTGTGGTGTAAACGGAGGAGTAATGCTGAGAGAGAATCTCATTCTCCTTTAAAATAATCCAGGAATTCCGTGCTCAAGTATTCTCCTCCTTGATCACATCAAAGGACTTAATACTTTTACCCGTTTTTAGTTCTCTACTTCTATCTTATATTCTTTGAATATCTCAAAAGGTTCAGAATTGTATTTCAACAGGAACATATGTCTGAATCTCGAGAGATCATCAGAGAATGTAATGAAGTATAAAGAACCAGTCTTGGCATGTGTAGACAGGGGAGCTTATATACATCAACATGTATCAATCCCAAGAGTTCACTAACTCTTTCTCTGTTTCCAGTAAACAGAGCTATGCTCATCTTATCTTTGTGACATGACTGGCAAGTTTTATAAGATGTAAATTCAAACTGATTTAAATATGCATCTAAATGTAACTTTAGCTCGTTGGGTCACATTGATCTGACCTAGTCTGCAATACCTCAAGAAGGAATCGTTCAACTCTGAACTCTTCCTCTTGTGTGTGTTCTGTATACTAAGAACTGTAGTTTGATTTAGAACATCAATGCTTTTACATAACGTGCCTGAACCGATCAACTTTTGATATAGGAAATGTTCAAAACATTATCCAACAACACAAAATTTTATCATTTCTTTACTAATAAAGAGACTGATATGATTTTGTATATCAGGTTCGGTATCTAATAGCATTTGTTCAGAATCAATGTATTGGCAATACAGGGTGATAGTGACCAACAGACTTGGCTGCAACACTTGCACCGTTTTCTTTCTCATGAAACTTATCACCCTTTCTCAGTTCTCTACCTTCCTGTAGCCCTATGTAACAGATTACATATCTGGGATCCTGATCCGGTATGAAATACCCAGGACGCAGAGGATACTGAGAAACAGTTCTTTGTAATGAACACACCCGAAGAAGATGCATCAACATGCACTTTCTTCGTTTGGGCGGCACGGGAAATCTGGTAATCCCCAATTCCTGCTCTGTCTTATAACAATTATAAGTTGGAGCGGGACCAACGTTCCCCAGCTCAGTATAACAAGCGGGTTCGGTCAATGTATCCGTTTTATTATCTTGATTAAGGCGTGATATGGTCGCTACCTAGAGAGAGAGAGAAGAAAACACTCAGCGTATGCTCTTGCAAGATCAGATTGGTTATTATTTTATCTAATCAGGATGGCTCCCACTGTTTTTATCAAATCTTCCTTCAAACCCTAAAAGGAAAGACTAGCCGGGATTAATTACACGCTACAAGTTCGCCAATCTTTCAGCCAGGCCAGTTTCAGTACTTTGAGGGAGGTTCTCCGTGCTTTCGCACGGACCTAATTACTGTAAACCTCGTTTTCCCAGAGGCGTAACCCCGTTGACACCTTTCTAGACACCTACTTGATCGGCTAATTGTAATGTGTAAAACTCTCTCAGGAGTAACAATTACTCGCAGCGGGTATCGGGATCCAACTATCTCATAGAAGGTATGCAATCTCATTGCAAATTTCAACACTTGAAATTCCCGATAATATTTTACCCCTAGCGTGCTATGACCTTGACGCATGCCAAACAACCCATAGTCCGCTAGTCAAGTTCAACCCGTACATTTCTTGATTGAATTAAACCCACCCGCACGACCCTTGACGCATGCCAAACAACGCCGTGCGAATACCCTAATCTAATCGTATCGTATGCAGGCAGATAAGCACTAGTTAGCTACCGTACACTACGCCTTGACGCATGCCAAACTACCGCAGCACGAATACTAAATAGTACTTATCTGAAATGATAGAGGGCTACGACATGTTTTTCTGAAAACCTATTGCGTAATGAACTTGATATCGCTGTAGAATCAAATGATTTTAAATTGGAGTGTTTTTTAGGCTTTTCTAGTTTTGCTAAAGGGGTCACTCCCGATGAAGGGATCGTCGGCCCTTTCCTCGTCGAATGAGGTGCGGGATATATCATATATATCACTGTGCAAACCAGAAACTATAGAAGCAATCAAAAGACAAACCGAGAGTTGTAGCATCTACCAGTTATTGCTAAAGGAGTCACTCCCGGTGAAGGGATCTCGGTCCTTTCCTTATCGAATAAGGTGCAGGATGTTCTACAAGGAACACCGCGATGCAAAGCAAGAACTGTAGCTACCTGGTTTTTGAAAATTCGATTCCACAACATCTTTAGGTTTCTTTTTCTTTCATTAATCATAATAATGAAGTCCCATCATTTAAGTCACCTAAACATCACAGATAAATACGACGTACACTTATGCCATCCGCATTCGCCTCGATGTCCCCTCGTGCACCGTTAGGTTAGGTAACTAACGGCAGAGTGGGGCAGGGCTAGCGCGGGTGTAAAATATAAGTAACGTGTATATAATATATCATATATACTATATACAGTATCTATCACAGCATATCAAATGATCACATCACAGATATCGCAGCAGAAGAAACATATGAAATATTGGATATACTAGGACGTCCGTGTTTTCAATACGAGCCAGTATAAAAAACGGATTCAACGGTCGCGATGAATAGCCAAACCCACACCCCTAGACCCCTACGAGAGCGGAAAGCAACCCTACCAATTCTAGAGTTAGGAGACCCGGACTCGACTCCTCGAGTTGGTCTCCCACTGGACTCCAGAACCCGGCTACTTGTGCCCTCCTCCTTGGGTCTATCCTAGTGCGGAAAAGTAAATAATATACAAAGGGTGACATCTTCCGCAACCTGGAAGTTCCCCAATAAAAGAATATTACATACAAGTTTTTACATGAATGAAAATGAAAAACACTCATCTCACATAAAGCCCCCCCAGCTATTCAAACACGACGATCCAATATAACATATCCAGCAACACATAACATCATATGTCATCAACGTAAGTAAATATGCGCATCCCAATTTTCGTTGACATATAGCAACGAAACCGGCGATATCACATATTACACTTACGGTCACAGAAAAGAAAGTGTAAAACTACAATAGTTGGAATCCGCAACCTCCTTAGACATCGCATGCCTAATCAAATGAATTCCTTAGACATCGCATGCCTAACAATTATAAACCCCGCATTTTAGTCTCATTATCGAAAACACTTTTCAATATCAGATCGGGCAATTCAACAAGATTCCCGACATCCTGAACGAATGCTCGTCGCAAACTTTAGTAGACGGTCGCACCCCCGATACCGTCGACAAAGTGCACTAAGGCGGAACACCACTACCGCGAGCACCCGAACGGATGCTTTCGGCGACGGGGTTCTCCTACAGTCACTTGGTCGGGGCTATAGGGTGTAGCTGTCTATTAAGTTTATCCGGCGAGTATCCGCGTACGCTATGCGATTGCGACGGACTTTTGATCGCATCAAAATTCTGCGGCAACCGATCAAGTGAGACTAAACCACTAGATTTATAACATTCATTCAGTTATCTCATAACTTCTTGTGAATTCCAATTATTGTATCGCATTCCAGATAGATAGAAAATGTTAAACTTTACGATCGAACAATCAAACACCCAAGTTTTCCCGAAACAGATCAACACATGAAATAAGTTCAAAAATATTCACTTCATACCGCAGTACCAACGGTCCAGCCATAGAAGGGTCAAGCCAACACCTCACATGTGGCACGCCGTACAGCCCCAAACCCTAAGGTTCAAAGGGCAGTTCAAGACGGTCACATAATCGAGTTAAGGTTTGTTGTCTTCTAGAGGGACCATCGCGTTACTTGCACTACTTAGAACGTCATTAAACTACGGAAAAATTCAACAATTGGAAATTTCGTGATAGGGGAAAAATTGGGTATTTATATCCGGTCGAACTTTTTAAAATATTCTAAATTATCCGGAAAAACACACAGACAAAATTAGACAATCCGCTCGAATCTACGAACTCCCAATACAACCCAGAAAACTCAACTCTTGAGTAAAAGTTAAAATATCCCAGAAAATACAGCACTAAAATATAGGAATTACTGTGCAAATTTTATTGGAAGAACCGACCGTACGTCCGCGGAACCGCCGCATGAGGCAGGCTCCAGCCGCGGTTCCGCGGCGGTTTAATCGAGTTAAGTTCTCGTTTTGCACAGTATTTCTTATAAAAGCCTGTTGATTTTTATGCATATTTTTAATTCTGAAAAATGCACAGTTTTGAAAAATGTACAGAGAAGGGGTCGGATTAGGGTTTTGTGTTTCGATCGGACTTCTAACATCGACTACGCATCGCCTAAGGCTCTAGCTAGGCTCTGATACCACTGCAGGGTTCCTAGGCACACTCAAGATCAAGCTCCAACTTCACCAAGTCATGAAACTTGTGAAGAAAACACCCTATACTACTTGGCAAGTGGTAGAGGATGAAGAAATATGAAGTGGGTTCACTTTGGATTTGGATTTCTCACTTGGAATCATCACTTGACATTTTTCAAGAGAGCTTTTCTTTTTCTTCACTTGAAGAAGAAGATGAAGAAGAAGAAGAAGAAGAAGAATGAATTATGAATTAATTCCAAAAAGAAAAATGAAGTGATGGTTATCATAATGCAACCATGGGTGAGGCTAACTCATGTAGAGAATGAAATAGGATTTAGGTAAATGGTTAGGGTTAAGGAAAGAAACAAAATGGTCAAGCTTTCAAAGCTTCATGAAGCTTCAACAAAATCCAAAGAAAGCCACCATTTCATTTCTTGCCAAAATGAATAAGGAAAATAAATAAAAACAAATGAAAAACCCAACCATTAACCTAAAGATGGTATAAAGCAAACATACACCCAAGTTTGCATGTATCATCAAACATGATACAATCAAGTGCACAAAAATATATCACATATACAATGTGCACATCAAGTGAGAAAGATAATCTTAAGTGAACCAATACCAGTTAATGTAAAGTAATATATCAAATATATAATTATACATTAAATCAACACTTGATTTAACGATCTGGTCATGTCGCATATAACCGACTAGTATCATGTGTATCGATGTATCGAATCAACATTTGATTCGGTAACCCGGCTATATCACATATAACCGTCCCATGATACTTATCGCGAGAATAGAATACAGTATCACATACTGGTATTATTCTCGGTCCCGCACATAACTCATATGCGCTCCTATTTCGTTTCGCTTGAGCCAGGAAACCTCTGTGTAGGACTCTAAAGACTCGTCAATACGCCGGCAGCAGGTGATGATCATATCAAACACCCACAAGCCGCAAGCGGTCTGCTAAACGTAACGGCCACCCGGGTATTAAGCGATCAGAAGATCGACGAGCAAGCCCGCTCACACTCCTGTGAATCCAACCAGTAACACATACCGTACAGTCCGGTCTGTTCGTCTGATATGTCGCATATCTCGCCTAGGGGTGGTTAACGTCAGACCCCAGTAGCTCGATAAGTCGTGTCGATATGAGGTCTATAACAGTTCGAGATACTACTGATAACACTTACCAGTAAATCTCAGCAACCCTGGCCAGGGATTTCCGGTTATAGCCAATCGAACACAGCGCAACATCAACTCCCTATACCGGGAGAGACGAATCCCCTCCTATCGCTCATTGCCTCCATGTGATTCGGGACTGTACCCAAAAGACACCGTTTTGCACGCCCTCTTGGACGTGGTAAGGTGGAAATCAAAGTACAGTGGGAATCACACAAGACTCTATGACGATCTTGGGTCTACAGACTAACCTGTACCAGTGTCACCAGAGAACTGGCATCTGACGTAAGGTATAATACCATCTGGGAGTTCTCGGCGTGTCTGTCCAGTGTACCCAGTCTCCACTGAACACCCGTATATAATCTCTGATGTCAAACACCAATGGATATGGGATCATCCATCGCCCATCTGTATGGGTCGAGAAGGTATACGCTAGTCTACTCTGGTATATCGATGCCCCGTCTCGATACACCCTCGACTAGGGACCTTGAAGGATGTACTTATGGACTACCATGTCCCCACTAGTATGATCTGCATCATAGTCCAGGTAGTCAAGTACACATCCTAAGGGCTTTACCAACATGTAACAGAGAGACAATCAGTGTACACGTTAAGGTAAAGAGCAACCAGATAGCATACTATCATGTCGAGCAAGAAAGTCCTCCCTATATATGTCCAAGCATTCACTACAATATACATTCTATGTATAGTAATGGCCTCTAGGGCATACATATAACTAACAGCTACCGTCGATAGGAACCCTACAGTGGTATCAGAGCCTAGCTAGAAAATTAAATGGATAATGTTAGATTAAGAACATGAAACAAACACCGAACTTGAAACCCTAAAATCGTGTTTCTGTCATTTTTAAAACGAGCCCTAAATTTTTTTTAAACAAGTACAGAATCATATATGTATGATACAATGAACACTGAAGAAATCTGGATGCATTCTGTGCTGTTTGGGCCGGCCACAGACCCCCCCTCACCGGTCTAATCCGAGCCCCCCTCCAAATTTTTCCAGTGTTCTGTTACATGGGTTTTGGTGCTTCAGGTGTTGTTTATTTTTGCTAAATTATCATGTGATGTTAATTTACTATAATAACAAGTCGTAGTGTTTTGTAGTTGTATTTTAACTGTTTTCGGGTTACTTTAGACGATATTAAAAGGTTCAATCGGATGTCAAATACCCACTTTTTCCCTTGCCAGAAAATTTTCAAGTGTTAGATTTTTCCCGTAGTTAAAAAGCTTTCAAACATCATGCAAGTTATGCGATGGACCCTCTAAAAGAACAAAACCTTAACTAGATTATGTGACCGTCAGAACCGCCACTAAACCCTCGAGTTTGTGGTGCTTCAGCGGTGCCACATGTGAGGCGTTGGTTTGGCCCTTCTACGGCTGGTTCATTGGTACTGTGGCATGTGCTGAATCCTTTTAAACTACACTCTAGTGTTGAGCTTTCTGGGTAATTGTGGGTGTTTGTTGATTCGATCGGAAAGTTTAACATCGTCTAGTTTTTTCTGCGACCATAAGTGTAATATGTGATATCGCCGGTTTCGTTGCTATATGACAACGACAATTGGGATGCGCATATTTACTTACGTTGATGACATGTGATGTTATGTGTTGCTGGATTTGTTATATTGAATCGTCGCGTTTTGAATAGCCGGGGGTTTTATGTGAGATGAGAGTTTTTATTTTCATTCATGTAAAATTCAATGTATGTAATATTCTTTTATTGGGGCACTTCCGGGTTGAGGTTGATGTCACCATTGATGTATATTATTTACTTTTCCGCATTAGGATAGACCCAAGGAGGAGAGCACAAGTAACCGGGTTCTAGAGTCCAGTGGGAGACCAACTCGAGGAGTCGAGTCCGGGTCTCTGTTCAGACCATAATATTGCATTTTTCATTCCCCTATTCTTATCCTTTTTATAAATAAACAGGTACTCTTGACGCACGCTTGTTGCATATTACAGGATACAGGTTTTTGGAGCAAATACAGTGAAAAAGACACAAAACAACAGAAAAAGGGACTTTTGACCAACAATTAGACGGATCCTAGTCAAGCCTAGACGAAGAACAGTGCAAGGTCCAAAATGTCAAGTGAACGGTCAAAAGATACGAACAAGTTTTCACTGAAGATCTGGAGAAGACCTAGAAGCCTAAAGAAGAAAATACATATGAAAATAGGAAGCCCAAGACAATACAACCCAAGTGCAGAAAATTGGTGACCCAAGCCCATCAAAGGGCCGCGGATCCGCGGCCCAAGCCAACATTTGCCGCGGATCCGCGGCCATTCAGAGCCCGTGTCGGTGGATTTTCCTCGTGTCGGTGCGTCGGTGCAGGGGTTGGGATTTTTCGTGGGCATATCTGTAATTGCACATGCGCGAGACTCTGAAACCCTAATTCTTCTGTTTACTTATAAATTGTAATCTAAAATTGTAAAACCCTATGCCTCTTTTCAATCAATAAATTTCAGAATTTCTGAGAGATAAATTCAGATCTGTTCTTCTTGTTTGGAGGGAGCTGTCAACTTAGGAAGGTATGTTATTTCTGTTTCTTTTAATTAAAATGTTTTCTCATCCCCTAATGAGCGAGTAATCTCCTCGCTTGTTAGGGTTAGCCTTAGGGAAAGGGTTGAGAGATGAGATCTCTCACCCCTTTCAATGCCACTTTCACCTAATGAATTAGAACTCCACGCATACGAGCACAACCGCTCCCTGCGGCATCCTACCCTTCGAGGTAACGATGAACCGTAGTATAAAGGGCCGGTTGCGCGCGTCTTCCGTGGGGGTTAGGGTAATTATCAACAAAGGAAGGATACAAATCTAGAGGAAGAAACATCTTCCAAAAAGATTTGGATCCACTTTATTAATAATTACATTAACATCTAATAGATCTAAACTGAAGGCATTGAAAGCGGTGAAGAAAACGTTAATCTCCAAAACTTCCCCTAAGCCTAACCCTAGCAAGACTCTTAATTAGATTAATTAGATCAGTTTTTATAGATTTTTATAAACCAACCAAAACGACATTTTGAATCAACTCGTTAAAACACATAAAAGAAATTTACCCGTCTCTGTGGATCGACCCGTACTCACCGGCTAGCTGCGAAGCGACGCCGTTTCTGATTGCGGTAAACTCATATTTTTGACACTAATCAGTCTCCTAACTCCAGAATTGGTAGGGTTGCTTGCCGCTCTCGTAGGGGTCTATGGGTGTGGGTTTGGTTATTCATCGCGACCGTGGAATCCGTGTTTTATAGAAGCTCAAAATAAAACACAAAGCTCCTAGTATATCCAATATTTCATATGTTTCTTCTGCTGCGATATCTGTGATGTGATCATTTGATATGTTGAGATGGATACTGTATATAGTATATATGATATATTATATAGACATTACTTATGTTTTACACCCGCGCTAGCCCTGCCCCGCTCTGCCGTTAGTTACCTAACCTAACGGTGCATGACGGGACATCGAGGCGAATGCAGATGGCATAAGCGTACGTCGTATTTATCTGTGATGTTTAGGTTACTTAAATGATGGGACCTCATTACTGTGATTAATGAAAGAAAAGAAACCTAAAAGATGTTGTAGAATCAAATTTTTCAAAAAGGGTAGCTACAGTTTTTTGCTTTGCATAGTGATATATATGATATATCCCGCACCTTATTCGATGAGGAAATAGCCGAGATCCCTTCACCGGGAATGACCTCTTTAGCAAAACTGGCAGATGCTATAACGCCCGGTTTGCATTTTGATTTCTTTTGGAGTTTTGCTTTGCATGGTGATATATATGATATATCCCTCACCTTATTCGATGAGGAAAGAGCCGAGATCCCTTCACCGGGAATGACCTCTTTAGCAAAACTAATGAAAACCTCAAAAACACTCCTTTTCAAAATTCACTTGTTTCTACAATGATATCAAGTTCATTATGCAATAGGTTTTCTGAAAAACCTGTCATAGCCCTCCGTCATTTCAGATAAGTAGTATATAGTATTCGTGCTACATTTGTTGGCTTTCGTCAAGGTGTAGTGTGCGGTAGCTATATACTGCTTATCTGCTGCATATGATGCGATTGGATTAGGGTAGTCGTACGGCTTTGTTGGCTTTCGTCAAGGGTCGTGCGGGTAGGTTTAATTCAGTCAAGAAATGTACGGGCTGAACTTGACTAGCGGGCTGTGGTTTGTTGGCTTTTGTCAAGGTCATAGCACGTTAGGGGAAAAATATTATTGGGAATTTCAAATGTTGAAATTTTCAATGAGATTGCATACCTTCTATATGATAGTTGGATCCCGATACCCACTGCGAGTAATTGCTACTCCTGGGAGAGTTTTACACAGGACAATTAGCCGATCAAGTAGGTGTCTAGAAATGTGTCAACGGGGTTACGCCTCTAGGAAAACGAGGTTTATTTTAATTAGGTCCGTGCGAAAGCACGGGGAACCTCCCTCAAAGTACCAACATTGGCCTGGCTGAAAGATTGGCGAAATTGTAGGGTGTAATTAATCTCGGCTAGTCTTTCCTTTTAGGGTTTGAAAGAAGATTTGATAAAAACAGTGGGAGCCATCCTGACTAGATAAAATAATAACCAATCTGATCTTGCAAGAGCATACGCTAAAGTGTTTTCTTCTCTCTCTCTCAAGGTAGCGACCATATCATGCCTTAATCAAGATAATAATATGGATGTATTGACCGAACCCGCATGTTATACTGTGCTGGGGAACGTTGGTTCCGTTCTTTCTTATAAAAGTTATAAGACTGAACAGGATATAGGGGAATACCAGGATTCCCATGCCACCCGAATGAAGAAAGTACATGTTGATGTATTTTTTTCGGGTGTGTTCGTTACAGAGAACTGTTTCTCCATTTACTCTACGTCCTGGGTATTAGATACCGGATCAGGATCCCATATATGTAATTAGTTACATGGGCTGAGAAAAGGTAGAGAACTTGGAGAAGGTGATAAAGACATAAGGGTAGGAAATGGTGCAATTGTTGCAGCTAAAACCGTCGGGGAATATCACCTTGTATTACCAACTGGTAATACATTGATTCTGAACGAATGCTATTACATGCCGAACCTGATATGAAACATTATATCAGTTTCTTTGTTAAGTAAAGAGGGATATAATTTTGTATTACAGGATAATGTTATGAACATTTTCCTGAACCAAACGTTGGTTGGATCAGGCACGCTGTGCAATGGCATTTATGTTCTAAATCAATCAACTGTTCTGAGCATAACAAACACATTCAAGAGGAAGAGTTCAGAAATGAACGAATCCTTCTTGTTGCATTGTAGACTTGGTCACATCAATGCGACACGGCTAGCTAAGTTGCATAAAGATGGATATTTGAAACCGTTCGAATTTTCATCTTATGACACTTGCCAGTCATGTCTCAAAGGAAAGATGACCAAAATTCCGTTTACGGGACACGGAGAAAGAGTTACTGAACTCTTGGGACTGATACATGGCGATGTATGTGCCTATGTCTACACATGCCAGGGATGGTTCTTCATACTTCATTACATTCACAGACGATCTCTCAAGATACGGACATGTGTTCTTCATAAAACACAAGTCTGAAACTTTTGAGAAATTTAGAGAATATAAACAAGAAGTCAAAAACCAAACCGGGAAAAGTATTAAAATCCTTCGATCAGATCGAGGAGGTGAATACTTAAGCAATGAGTTCCTGGACTTCCTATAAGAGAATGGGATTTTCTCTCAGCTAACTCCTCCATATACACCACAGCACAACGGTGTATCGGAACGGAGGAACCGCACCCTATTAGATATGGTGCGCTCTATGATGAGCACAGCTGAGTTACATATTTCCTTCTTGGGGTATGCGCTGGAGACAACCATACAACTATAAAATATGGCCCCTACCAAATCTGT
Organism: Agapanthus africanus; assembly: GCA_030015575.1. Lineage (NCBI taxonomy): Eukaryota > Viridiplantae > Streptophyta > Magnoliopsida > Asparagales > Amaryllidaceae > Agapanthus > Agapanthus africanus. The sequence goes on from JASDDO010000019.1 coordinate 680,451,879, forward strand.
GCCTACCACTCCATATGAGATATGGAAGGGGAAGAGACCATGTCTTAATTATGTTAAGATATGGGGTTGTCCAGCCTATGTCAAACGACAAAATCCGGACAAACTCGAGGCACGGTCTGTTCTATGAAAATTTGTAGGATATCCCAAGAATTCACAAGGGCATATCTTCTACCACACCGAGGAACAAAGGGTTTTTGTTACTCGGCATGCCACCTTTTTAGAAAAGGAATTTCTTACCAAAGAGATTAGTGGTCATGAGGTAGAACTGGAAGAGGTTCCAGCTACAACAGCTGCAACAGAAAATTTGGTGGAACCAGAGAATTCAGTAGTTCCTAATGAACCCCAGCCTCTCCGCCGATATAGTAGGGTTCCTCACCCACCTGAGAGATACTACGGTTTTCTGATGGATGGTGGGAGCGAGGATTGCATCATGGAGGATGATGACCCAACTAGCTTCGAGCAGGCCATCATGAGAGGTGACTCAGTGAAATGGCAAGATGCAATGCGGTTCGAGATGGAATCCATGTACACCGACAAAGTATGGACTTTAGAAGATGCTCCTGAAGGGGTAAAACCCATTGGGAGCAAGTGGATCTTCAAGAAAAAACTTGGTGTAGATGGGAAAGTAGAGGCTTTCAAAGCTAGACTTGTTGCAAAGGGTTTTCGTCAACGAACAGGTGTCGATTATGATGAAACCTTTTCTCCAGTGGCTATGCTTAAATCTATCCGGATCATACTTGCCATCGCTGCATATCATGACTACGAAATCTGGCAAATGGATATTAAGACCGCCTTTCTAAACGGTGATTTAGAAGAGAGCGTGTACATGACTCAGCCGGAGGGCTTTGTAGCTAGTGGGAGCAGCGGGAAGGTGTGTAAGCTGCTTAAATCCATTTATGAATTAAAGCAAGCATCGCGGAGTTGGAACATCTTCTTTGACGTCGTTATCAAAGAGTTTGATTTCGTCAAAAATGTAGATGAACCTTGTATATACAAGAAGGTAGCAAAGAGTAAGGCTGTCTTTCTCGTATTGTACGTGGACGACATACTCATGATAGGAAATGACATTCCTATGCTGCAATCGTTCAAGATCTTCTTATCATAAAAATTCTCAATGAAAGATCTAGGGGATGCCTCCTACATCTTGGGTATTAAGATCTATAGAGATAGATCTAAATGGCTACTGGGATTGTCCTAATCCTGGTACATTGACACCATACTAAAGAGGTTTAGTATGGAAGAATCCAAGCATGTGTTTTTACCCACGATCTCAGGACTCACTCTCTCCAAAGAGATGTCTCCCAAGACTGATTTGGAGAGAGCTCGCATGCAAGGGATACCCTATGCTTCGGCAGTAGGCTCTATCATGTACGCGATGCTATGTACCAGAACCGATGTAGCACACTCACTAAGTGTAGTGAGTAGGTATCAAGCTGATCCTAGAGAGAGTCACTGGACAGCTGTGAAGAGCATTCTCAAGTACTTACGAAGGACTAAAGAGATGCTCTTGGTGTATGGTAATGGAGAACTCCAAGTGGAGTCCTTACTAGGGATTTGTCTTTACCCTAAATGGAGGGGCGGTATGCTGGAAGAGTTCCAAGCAGGAAACCATGGCTGACTCGACGATGGAGGCTGAAAACATCGCTGCCAACGATGCTGCCAAAGAGGCTATCTGGATCAAGAAGTTCATAACTGAACTTGGAGTTGTTCCATCCATTAAGGATCCAATACCTTTGTATTGTGATAATAATGGAGCGGTGGCTTTGGCCAAGGAACCCAGGTCCCATCAGCGATCCAGGCATATTCTGAGGCGGTATCACCTGATCCGGGAGATAGTTGATCGCCGGGAGATCGAGGTCAGGTGGGTTGACACGAAGAACAACACAACGGATCCACTCACGAAGGCCATCCTCCAGATACAGTTCGAGAGACTCTTCGGGATGCTCGGTATGCGATACTACAGCAGCTGGCCCTAGTGCAAGTGGGAGATTGTTAGTTGTATGTATGCCCAAGAGGCCAGTATTGTACATATGATGTATATTATATTGGATGCTTAGACATATATAGAGAGGACTTTCTTGCTCGATATGATAGTATGCTATCTGGTTGCTCTTTATCTTAACATGTATAATTGTCTCTTGATACTGTCTTATGGTTACATGTTGGTAAAGCCTTTAGGATGTGTACTTGACTACGACAGACTGGGTACACTAGATGGACTCGCCAAGAACTCCAAGATGGTATTATATCTCACGTCAGATGGCAGTTCTCTGGTGACACTTGTACAGGTTAGTCTGTAGACCTGAGATCGTCATAGAGTCTTGTGTGATTCCTACCGTAATTTGATTTCCACCTTACCACGTCCAAGAGGGCGTGCAAAACGGTGGTGTTTGGATACAGTCCCGAGTCACATGGAGGTAATGAGCGATAGGAGGGGTTTAGTCTCTCCCGGTATTGGTGGTTGATGTTGTGCTGTGCTCGATTGGCCATAACAGGGAAGTCCCTGGTCAGGGCTGATTTAGAGATTTACTGGTAAGTGTTACCAGTAGTTTCTCGACCCGTTATGAGCCTCACATCGGCATGACTTATCGGTTATTGGGGTCTGACGTTTACCACCCCTAGACTTGATATGCGACATATCAGACGAGGAGACCGAACTGTACGGCAAGTGTTACCGCCAGGCTTTTGCAGGAGTTGGAGCGGGCTTGCTTGCTGATCTTCTGATCGCTCAATACCCGGGTAGCCGTTACGTCCAGCTAGTACCGCTTACGGCTTGTGGGTGCTTGATGTGATCATCACCTACTGGCGGCGTATTGACGAGTCTTTAGAGTCCTACATAGAGGTTTTACTGGCTCAGGAAAAAAAAATAGAAGCACATATGTGATATGTGTAGCACCGAGAATAATGCTTATATGTGATACCGTATTCTATTCTTGTGACTTTTGTATCGGTCGGTTATATGTGATATAGCCGGATTGTCGAATCAAGTGATGATTCGATAAGTCGATACTTTGGATGTTAGTCGGTTATATGTGATATAGCCGGATTATTAGTCAAGTGTTGATTTAATAATTTAGTGTATAATTGTATATTTGATATACTAATTTACATTAACTAACATTTGCTCACTTAAGAATTTTTTCTAACTTGTACACAACTTAATATATATATGTGATATATATTTATTTGTGTTTTCTTTTTGTATCATGGTTGTTGATACAACATACATGGGTGTGGAAGACATACACCATTCTATTTTAAATGGTGGGTTATAATTATTTAAGGTAATTACAAATTAGTGGAGCTTTTGTCACAAGCATGAAGGTTGTAGAAGCTTGTGGATTGCTTTGACAAAGTCCACTCAATTTGTTATTACTTTATATTTTTATAAATCTAACCATTTTGGATTAGCCATGGTTATGTCTCTACATGAGTTAATATATGATACTCACTCACCATGGTTCACTCACTCACTTGATCATTATTCTCATCTCATATTAGTTCATCTTCTTCCTCAAGCTCAAAAAGCTTGCTAGGGTTTTGATAAAGTGAGAAAGTAAAGTGAGAAAAGAAATTCTAAAGTGTGCCCACTTCCTATTCCATCATCCTCTACTAGACTAGCATTTTAGTTTAGGGTGTTTGTGTAACACCTTAGGATATGTTTAGGGAATAATTATATTTAAATATTGGGTTTTTAACAAAAAGTTTACCAAATTGTGTTTTAAATATTTTTCCTAATTTAATAAATATTTTTCCAAAATTTTCCTAGGCTTGCACACACATGTGCATGTAAACTAGGGTTTTTAAAATGAGTTTTACCATGATTAATAGCCATGGTGGGTTAATCTTGAGGATTAAGTCTTATGGGTTTTAATTGAGTTTAATTAGTTAATTAAAAGTTACTTTAATTTGAATTTGTTTATAGGTGTTGACTTGTGAGAGAGAGAGGGGGGGCATCATAGCTCAAGCCATGCTTGCCATTAATGAAGAGAGAGAGAGGAGGGGTGACTTTTGGGTGATGATTTGTTTTGGCTCTCAACTCTCTTTGTTTTTCTCTCAAAACTCTCACACACTCACACACACACACTTACCTTCAGCTCCAGCAGCAACACAACAGCAGCACCAGAAGCCAGAAACAGCAGCAGCAGCAACTGAAGCAGCAGCAGCAGCCAGAAGCAGTAGCAGCAGCACAGTGAGCAGCAGCAGCACCAGCACCAAGTGCAGCCCCTTCCCTGCACCTCTTCATCTTCCTCCAGCTCCCTAGGGTTAAGTATGAGGTATACTTCCTAAACTTATTCCCTAGTTGCTTTGTTAGAGTAGTTTTGCATCGGTTAGTGGTTTTTAGTGCGTTTTAGTGCGATATGAGGTGTTTGGTGGGAATCTTGAGCTAGTGTGGTGTGAATTGGTTTCAGTAGGTTGTTAGTGGGTTGTTGAGACCATATTAACTTAGCTTAACCCCAATTGCACTAAAATACCACCAGTTTTCCAAATTGATGCAAATCCGTCGTTTTTAAGCAAAACTGAGTTTTCTGGAACTGCTTTTGACCCGATGAGTTCTGAGTGAAATTGGGAAGACTGCAGTATAGTGGAGATGTGTTGATACCCCAGATTTAACCCAACCCCCTAACTGCTAAAGTAGGCCGCCAATTAATTCGTTCTGGCCACAATTTGCGGCCAGAAGGGTAGGGTTTGGGTTGGGGTTTGGTCCTGTAGGTGTCTGCTAGTGTGTAGGGTGCTGTGATGTATATAGTTTTGTAAGTTTAGTTCTGTATAGAAATCTGGGACCAAATACCTATTTTGCCGTTTTTCTAAACCTTCGGGACACGCGTGATACGTGAGTAGGTTTGGGGCTTTTGCGTATCGCGACGCGTCGGGGTAGTTTCAGGCGCGTGATCACACGTTTTAGCGTATCGCGCACACGTGCGATTGGTTCGCGACACGGGTCTCTAGTCGGACCGTAATGTCGCGTTTCTGTGAAATTGAGCTTATGTGTGATATTTGTTATGTGATTCTAGGTTCGCAGAACAGTGAGACGGACGCTGCGAAGAAGGGCAAGCAAGTTGTTGGATACACTTAGCGCGAGACACGGTGAGTAGATTTCACATCTACGGGGATATCGCCCGCATGGCGTTATGCGTCAGGGCTGATAGGACTTTATTATTATATGTTGCATGTACCCCATAGACTGTCATCGCATATTGCATTCCCTGCTAGATATATATATATATATATATATGCTTAGAACTGATAGAACACCGCACTATTACTAACGGTCTATGTTGCACGGGCACTATTTGCATGCTACACACACACCGTTAGTAATTGCCATGCCACACTCACTGTAGAGCTGCCATGATTATATTGCTGTAGTTTATCTTACATATGATTGGTGGTGATTTCCTGGAAATTGGCAGCCGCATGACATCTTTAAAAACGGAAACTATTTTTAAAAGCGGTTTTCCCCTTATACTCATACCATGGATTGATTTACATTGTACCTCGCATTGGATTTACTTATTGGTGATGGATTTTCATGTGATTTCTGGTTTTTGAGGACCGTTGAAGTATTTAAGAAAAGATGCACTATTTTGAAAAACCCGGTACCTCGTGATATGATATTTTGGTGTGTCCACCACGCGTTTTCTCGGTGCTGAGACGTGTGCTTGAAACCCGATTCGAGGAGTGGATGATCCGTCTGTGAGTTCGTGGTGGGCCCGGTATGGTTCCCCTCGGCGAGATGATCGATGGGTTTGCCGATTGAGCCTGGAGGCGGGCGAGTACCTACCGGTGATTGGTTCGACCTGGCAGTTGTCCGGAGGATACTGACCAGAGTCGAGAGATGGATGCGGAATGATCCGTACTGCCGGGGCCGAGGGCCGACACCGCAGACGGACCCCGTGGGCCGATCCGGACTGACGGAGCCCGATATACGAGGATTTGCGTGTCGATGCTGGACACGAGTATTTTATGATATTTTGGGTGCCGATGTTGGGCACTCGTGATTTCTCAAAGATATACAGGATTTGAGGGCCGATGGGTGTGCCGGCGCCTGAGTGTATTTGGGATTTGGGTGCAGTCTGAGGCACCGATTATTGTTTCCATGTTGACATATCCATGTAGATGTTATTTATCCCATGCTCAGTATTGATTACTATATATCTCATCCTGTAGCATTTACCTGATAGAGCACTTGCATTACTATTGCATCCACTGTTGGCATGCATTGATATCATCTGCTGGCATTAGTAGAGCCACGCTATATGTGCATGCTCGCGATCACCTTTATATGTTATCTCTATTCACGAGTTGGCAACTCACCCCCGTTGTGCCACAGTATTTGCAGGTTGCCCTTGGGTGTAGTTGCGGCTGGCTGTTTACCGCATCTTTTGGCACAGATACCATTGCTGAGGCGAGTTAGCCTTTTTGCTGTTAGGTGGGTTTTGTACGGTATCTGTTATCTTTCAGTTGTATATTGATGTATCTAGTACTCTCCATCTACCTTTCTGTATTGACTTAGAGACAGTTGTGAGGACGTTGTGTATGATTTTATACTCTGGTGTCGAGCTCGCATGTGAGCCGACTTTATTTTATGCAGTCTTATCTTTGTGATATTTGTCCTTGCTTTACTGTGTATTCTTCGCTACGGCGTCGTATATCTTATTGTGATGCTTATTCATTTCACTTGTTATTTCTGCGACACCTTGCTTTTACCCGACTTGCGGGACAAATGTTTTTTTTTGGGGAAATGTTGCCAAAATTATAAAAATTATAACTCTTGAACTAAAAAGGATTTCTACTAAATAAATGGAAGTTTCTCAGACATGTATGACTGTTTTTATAAAAATGTTTCAATCACTCTTTATTTATTGGTTTTGATTTCTGGGTTCGGCTTACTTAGCCGCGTTACGCCTGTAGACGTTGCGTGGTTAAGTGCTGGTCACGAGTCGAAATTCTCGGGTCGTGACAAAGTTGGTATCAGAGCGTAGGTTTTACCTTCGGAGTGTAGGATGACCCTGGTATGATGGAGTAAGTAGCTGCAGCAGGGTAGCGTAGCGGGTGTATGTTCCGCGGCATACTCACGACACAGTACTCCGCCCACGCGACCTTAGGACTTGTTGATTTAAATTCCTTCCTGAATACATACATTCTTGCGATTCGATTTCCGTGTTCTTATCGAATCCTAATTTTCTTTCAGCCATTATGCCGCCTAAGACTACGAGGGCGCAGAGAGCGGCCGCGAGGGCCGAGATTCGTGTTGACTCGTCCGAGACGAGGACTGATCCGGGCAGTGCACCCGTTGTACCCGAGCAGACTGTTCCTCTTGTGACAGAGCAGATCGCCACGCTAGGGGCTGGTGTACAGGAGATGCGCCAGACGGTGGGATCTAGCATGCAGGAGATGCGCCAGATGATAGGATCGCTAGTTGAGACGCTTCGAGCCCAGCGACCAGAGGTAGCTCCACCTGTTCCAGCGACCGCGATGGTACCTACCACACAGCCAGTTGCCCCTGCAGCCACGGAGGTGATTACAGTATCGCTATCAGAGTTCATGAGGCTGAAGCCTCCGGTCTTCACAGGCACCGATACAGCCGAAGACCCTCCGGTCTTCACAGGCACCGATACAGCCGAAGACCCACAGTCTTTCATCGACAGGATGGCCAGGATATGCCGTTCCCTCAGATGCGCAGATACGAGATGGGTTGAGTTCGCGAGCTTTCGCCTGGAAGGTCTTGCGCAGAAGTGGTGTGATTCAGTTGAGAAGGGCAGAGCAGCAGGTCTTCCTCCTATGACCCGGACGGAGTTCGTGACCATATTTCTAGCCCGTTTCCTTCACCAGAGTGTTAGGGATGCCCGAGCATGCAGATTTGAGTCCTTGCGCCAGACGCCAGGGATGACATTGGCAGAGTATGACGTGCTGTTTACAGAGCTAGCAGTCTACGCCCCATATTTAGTGGCTACCGAGGAGTTGCGAGTCAGGAGATTTATTCGAGGCTTGCTTACACCACTGTTCCTCGCGATCAGCGCGCAGCACTACGAGACCTATGCAGCAGCTGTAGACGCAGCCCTAGTAGTGGAGGAGCACCTTGCTGAGACTTCGGTAGTTCCAGAGCCGAAGAGAGTTCGTACCAGTATTTCCGCACGGAGGCAGTCATTCAGACGCCGCGACAGGTATCGTTCTGGTATGAGGAGTAGAAGAGATTCGGGACGAGGCCGGATGTTTAGTTCGTATCCCCAGGAAAGTCAGCAGTCGCCGCGGGGTTGCTTCAGATGTGGCAGCCTACTTCACCTTGTTCGAGATTGTCCAGAGACACACCGGAGGGAGGCGGCAGCACCGCATGTTACTTTACCACCTTCACCACCCCAGAGGGCGTTACCTGTTGTACCTACCGTTGCTCCGCGCCAGACTCATACACAGAGAGGTCGTGGGCGTGGAAGAGTTGCTCAGAGAGGACGAGATGATCGAGGCAGAAGGCAGTCAGTTACAGGTGGTGGACAGGCACGGGTCTTTGCTTTGACGCATCAGGATGCGCAGGCGTCTAATGTAGTGGTTTCAGGTATCCTTCCTGTATGTACAGTTGATGCACACGTACTGTTCGATCCCGGATCCACACACTCGTACGTATCCACACACTTTGTGCCGAGTTTGGGTAGAGAGTCCGGTTTGCTTGATCAGCCGCTTGTGGTGACCACTCCTGTGGGAGAGTCGTTTGTTGCTAGGCACGTGTTCCGATCCTGTATCGTCTGTATTGGCGAGAGAGAGTTGCCTGTCGACTTGATCCTTCTGGAGATGTTGGACTTCGACGTTCTCTTGGGTATGGATTGGTTAGCCACGTGCTATGCTTCTATGGACTGCCGTGAGAAGACAGTTAGATTCTGCTTTCCCGGCGAGTCGGTTTTTGTTGTGTTAGGGGACCGTGGTGCCGCCCCTCACAGTGTGATTTCTTCTTTTCGCGCTGGACAGCTTTTGAGGAAGGGATGTCAGGGATTTCTCGCCTATATTTGCGATGCTCGCGCTACAGAGGTTCCATTGGATCAGGTTCCGGTTATTAGCGAGTTTCCTGATGTGTTCCCTGCCGAGCTTCCAGGGTTGCCGCCCGAGCGCGACATTTCTTTCTGTATTGATTTGGTTCCTGGCTCGGGGCCTATTTCCATACCGCCTTATCGGATGGCCCCGGCGGAACTTAGAGAATTGAAGGGTCAGTTGCAAGATTTGCTGGACAAGGGAGTTATTCGACCCAGTGTTTCTCCTTGGGGTGCTCCAGTCCTGTTCGTCAAGAAGAAGGAAGGCAGTTTGCGTCTGTGTATCGACTACCGCCAGCTGAACAGGGTGACAGTGCGGAACAGGTATCCTTTGCCGCGTATCGAAGATTTGTTCGACCAGCTTCAGGGGGCAGGGTACTTTTCGAGGATCGATTTACGATCGGGCTATCATCAGCTGCGGGTTCGACAGGAGGACATTCCCAGGACAGCTTTCCGTAAGCGCTACGGCCATTACGAGTTTTTGGTGATGTCGTTCGGACTCACCAATGCGCCAGCAGCCTTCATGGACTTGATGAACCATATTTTCCGGCCATATTTGGATCTATTCATCACAGTCTTCATTGACGATATCTTGGTGTATTCCTGGAGTAGTGAGGAGCACGAGCAGCACCTGCGGATCACATTGCAGACTTTGAGGGAGCACCAGCTTTATGCAAAATTCTCCAAGTGTGCTTTTTGGCTGGACAGCGTGGACTTCTTGGGACACGTGATTTCATGAGACGGTATATGTGTAGACCCGAGGAAGATCGAGGTCGTTCAGCGTTGGCCCAGACCCACATCGGTGACGGAGATTCGCAGCTTTTTGGGGTTGGCCGGTTACTACAGGCGTTTTGTGCAGGACTTCTCCCATATTGCTACACCGTTGACCGGGTTGACCCGGAAGGGAGTTCCTTTCGATTGGACGGAGGAGTGCGAGCACAGTTTTCAGCAGTAACGGACTCGGCTGACGACGGCACCGGTGTTATCTTTACCTTCCGGATCGGGCGGATTTGTGGTCTATTGTGATGCTTCTTGAGTCGGGTTAGGGTGCGTACTGATGCAGCATGACAGGGTGATCGCGTATGCCTCGCGACAATTGAAGAAACATGAGCAGAACTACCTCACTCACGATTTGGAGATGGCAGCAATGGTCTTCGCACTTAAGATCTGGCGACATTACCTATACGGCGAGTCGTGCCAGATATTCATGGATCACAAAAGTCTGAAATACATATTCCAGCAGCGGGATCTGAACCTTCGACAGCGCCGATGGATGGAGTTAGTGAAGGATTATGACTGCGAGATCTTATATCACCCGGGCAAGGCAAATGTGGTGGCGGATGCTTTGAGTAGGAGGCCCGGGGGTAGTTTATCTTGTTTGAGCGCAGTACAGGAGCAGTCATCTGCGGACTGGCAGATATTATGCGACAGCCGGATACAGTTCGAGTTCACGCCGATTGGAGGACAGATAGCGCATGTCCGTGCACGCCCACAATTGATCGATCGTATACGTGAGGCACAGCTCAGTGATGACCGATGTTCAGAGATCATGGCACAGAATGGACAGGACAGATTTTCCGAGTTCGTGATCGATGGTCAGGGAATACTACGATTTGGGACTAGACTGTGCGTACCAGATGCTGAAGGACTGAGGCGCGAGATTCTTGAGGAGGCACATCGATCAGTGTACAGCGTCCATCCCGGTTCCACCAAGATGTATCATGATATGAGAGGTGTTTACTGGTGGGACGGAATGAAGAGGGACATCGCAGATTTTTTGTCGAGATGCCTGACTTGTCAGCAAGTCAAGGCTGAACACCAGAGGCCTGTGGGAGAGCTACAGCCGTTACCCATTCCGGAGTGGAAATGGGAGCAGATTTCGATGGATTTCGTTGTGGGTCTACCCAGGACTAGTCGAGGGTATGACTCCATCTGGGTGATTGTGGATCGCTTGACGAAGGCGGCTCACTTCCTACCAGTGAAGACGACTTTCGGATTTACTCAGTATGCCCAGATCTACATTGACGAGATAGTGCGACTACACGGAGTCCCGACATGTATTATGTGTGACAAAGGCACCCAATTTACCAGTAGACTATGGCAGAGGCTTCAGGAGGCTTTGGGCACTCGCTTGAGTTTCAGCACGGCTTTTCATCCGCAGACCGACAGACAGTCAGAGAGGACCATTCAGACTCTCGAGGACATGCTCAGAGCTTGTGTATTGGATTTCGGAGGTAGCTGGGATCATCATTTTCCCTTAGTAGAGTTCTCCTACAATAACAGCTACCAGGAGACCATTCAGATGGCACCATTTGAGGCTCTTTATGGGAGGAGATGCAGGTCGTCCACTTGTTGGACAGAGCTCAGTGAGAGCAGTATCTTAGGGCCACAGATCATTGAGGAGACGACAGCGAAGATCCAGTTGATTCGCGATAGGATGAGAGCAGCCCAGAGTAGGCAGAGATCTTATGCGGACCGTCGACGGCACAGACTCGAGTTTTCTGTTGGTGATCATGTTTTCTTCAGGGTCTCCCCAATGAAAGGTGTGATGAGGTTTGGGAAGAAGGGGAAGCTCAGTCCCAGGTATGTGGGCCCCTTCAAGATCCTCGAGCGTGTTGGTCTAGTAGCATACCGTTTAGCCCTTCCGCCCAGCTTTCCAGATGTGCATCCCGTATTTCATGTCTCGATGCTCTGTAGATATCTTCATGATCCTTCGCATGCGATTCAGCATCCGACGATCCAGCTGGAGCGCGACCTTTCCTATGCAGCACAGCCGGTGATGATCTTGGATCGACAAGTGAAGAAATTGAGATCGAAGGACATCCCATCAGTTAAGGTGCTTTGGCATGGCCAGAACCGTGAGGAGGTCACTTGGGAGACCGAAAGCGAGGTGATGAAGACGTATCCCCATCTTTTTGAAGGTACGTGTAGTTAGATTTTTGAAATTCGGGGACGAATTTCTTTAAGGGGGAGAGATTGTAACACCTTAGGATATGTTTAGGGAATAATTATATTTAAATATTGGGTTTTTAATAAAAAGTTTACCAAATTGTGTTTTAAATATTTTTCCTAATTTAATAAATATTTTTCCAAAATTTTCCTAGGCTTGCACACACATGTGCATGTAAACTAGGGTTTTTAAAATGAGTTTTACCATGATTAATAGCCATGGTGGGTTAATCTTGAGGATTAAGTCTTATGGGTTTTAATTGAGTTTAATTAGTTAATTAAAAGTTACTTTAATTTGAATTTGTTTATAGGTGTTGACTTGTGAGAGAGAGAGGGGGGCATCATGGCTCAAGCCATGCTTGCCATTAATGAAGAGAGAGAGAGGAGGGGTGACTTTTGGGTGATGATTTGTTTTGGCTCTCAACTCTCTTTGTTTTTCTCTCAAAACTCTCACACACTCACACACACACACTTACCTTCAGCTCCAGCAGCAACACAACAGCAGCACCTGAAGCCAGAAACAGCAGCAGCAGCAACTGAAGCAGCAGCAGCAGCCAGAGGCAGTAGCAGCAGCAGCAGAGAGCAGTAGCAGCAGCACAGTGAGCAGCAGCGGCACCAGCACCAAGTGCAGCCCCTTCCCCGCACCCCTTCATCTTCCTCCAGCTCCCTAGGGTTAAGTATGAGGTATACTTCCTAAACTTATTCCCTAGTTGCTTGGTTAGAGTAGTTTTGCATCGGTTAGTGGTTTTTAGTGCGTTTTAGTGTGATATGAGGTGTTTAGTGGGAATGTTGAGCTAGTGTGGTGTGAATTGGTTTCAGTAGGTTGTTAGTGGGTTGTTGAGACCATATTAACTTAGCTTAACCCCAATTGCACTAAAATACCACCAGTTTTCCAAATTGATGCAAATCCGTCGTTTTTAAGCAAAACTGAGTTTTCTGGAACTGCTTTTGACCCGATGTGTTCTGAGTGAAATTGGGAAGACTGCAGTATAGTGGAGATGTGTTGATACCCCTGATTTAACCCGACCCCCTAACTGCTAAAGTAAGCCGCCAATTAATTCGTTCTGGCCGCAATTTGCGGCCAGATGGGTAGGGTTTGGGTTGGGGTTTGGTCCAGTAGGTGTCTGCTAGTGTGTAGGGTGCTGTGATGTTTATAGTTTTGTAAGTTTAGTTCTGTATAGAAATCTGGGACCAAATACCTATTTTGCCGTTTTTCTAAACCTTCGCGACACGCGTGATACGTGAGTAGGTTTGGGGCTTTTGCGTATTGCGACGCGTCGGGGTAGTTTCAGGCGCGTGATCACACGTTTTAGCGTATCGCGCACACGCGCGATTTGTTCGCGACACGGGTCTCTAGTTGGACCGTAATGTCGCGTTTCTGTGAAATTGAGCTTATGTGTGATAACTGTTATGTGATTTTAGGTTCACAGACCAGTGAGACGGACGCTGCGAAGAAAGACAAGCAAGTTGTTGGATACACTTAGCGCGAGACACGGTGAGTAGATTTCACATCTACGGGGATATCGCCCGCATGGCGTTATGCGTCAGGGCTGATAGGACTTTATTATTATATGTTGCATGTACCTCATAGACTGTCATCGCATATTGCATTCCCTGCTACATATATATATATATGCTTAGAACTGATAGAACACCGCACTATTACTAACGGTCTATGTTGCACGGACACTATTTGCATGCTACACACACACCGTTAGTAATTGCCATGCCACACTCACTGTAGAGCTGCCATGATTATATTGCTGTAGTTTATCTTACATATGATTGGTGGTGATTTCCTGGAAATTGGGAGCCGCATGACATCTTTAAAAACGGAAACTATTTTTAAAAGCGGTTTTCCCCTTATGCTCATACCATGAATTGATTTACATTGTACCTCGCATTGGATTTACTTATTGGTGATGGATTTTCATGTGATTTCTGGTTTTTGAGGACCGTGGAAGTATTTAAGAAAAGATGCACAATTTTGAAAAACCCGGTACCTCGTGATATGATATTTTGGTGTGTCCACCACGCGTTTTCTCGGTGCTGAGACGTGTGCTTGAAACCCGATTCGAGGAGTGGATGATCCGTTTGCGGGATCGTGGTGGGCCCGGTATGGTTCCCCTCGGCGAGATGATCGATGGGTTTGCCGATTGAGCCTGGAGGCGGGCGAGTACCTACCGGTGATTGGTTGGACCTAGCAGTTGTCCGGAGGATACTGACCAGAGTCGAGAGATGGATGCGGGATGATCCGTACTGCCGGGACCGAGGGCCGACACCGCAGACGGACCCCGTAGGCCGATCCGGACTGACGGAGCCCGATATACGAGGATTTGCTTATCGATGCTGGACACGAGTATTTTATGATATTTTGGGTGCCGATGTTGGGCACTCGTGATTTCTCAGAGATATACAGGATTTGAGGGCCGATGGGTGTGCCGGCGCCTGAGTGTATTTAGGATTTGGGTGCAGTCTGAGGCACCGATTATTGTTTCCATGTTGACATATCCATGTAGATGTTATTTATCCCATGCTCAGTATTGATTACTATATATCTCATCCTGTAGCATTTACCTGATAGAGCACTTGCATTACTATTGCATCCACTGTTGCCATGCATTGATATCATCTGCTGGCATTAGTAGAGCCACGCTATATGTGCATGCTCGCGATCACCTTTATATGTTATCTCTATTCACGAATTGGCAACTCACCCCCGTTGTGCCACAGTATTTGTAGGTTGCCCTTGGGTGTAGTCGCGGCTGGCTGTTTACCGCATCTTTTGGCACAGATACCATTGCTGAGGCGAGTTAGCCTTTTTGCTGTTAGGTGGGTTTTGTACGGTATCTGTTATCTTTCAGTTGTATATTGATGTATCTAGTACTCTCCATCTACCTTTCTGTATTGACTTAGAGACAGTTGTGAGGACGTTGTGTATGATTTTATACTCTGGTGTCGAGCTCGCATGTGAGCCGACTTTATTTTATGCAGTCTTATCTTTGTGATATTTGTCCTTACTTTACTGTGTATTCTTCGCTACGGCGTCGTATATCTTATTGTGATGCTTATTCATTTCACTTGTTATTTCTGCGACACCTTGCTTTTACCCGACTTGCGGGACAAATGTTTTTTTTGGGGAAATGTTGCCAAAATTATAAAAATTATAACTCTTGAACTAAAAAGGATTTCTACTAAATAAATGGAAGTTTCTCAGACATGTATGACTGTTTTTATAAAAATGTTTCAATCACTCTTTATTTATTGGTTTTGATTTCTGGGTTCGGCTTACTTAGCCGCGTTACGCCTGTAGACGTTGCGTGGTTAAGTGCCGGTCACGAGTCGAAATTCTCGGGTCGTGACAGTTTGCTTCACTAATTCTCTAGTTTGTGAAGTAGAAGCTTGAGCTAGTATTTTCTCGACGTAGATCATCTTCGGGCTCGAAGACTTCAAGCAAGATCGCTCATTTCTCTACGCGAAGCCATGCAAGAGTCCGGGAGTTCGACGATCGCAGTGAAGGGACTACTACAAGGAGCTTATGAAGTGAAGGACCGATCTACAAAGGTTGTATTTCTATTTCACTTAGATGGTAAATGGTTTACTATTGTTTCCGTATTGGTTTCTAGTTAACGATTCTAGTATAGAGTTCCTTTTAACGGCAAATTTTTGAAAATGGAATGGACGATACCTCCTGAAACCTCGCTGCCGTCGATAGGAACCCTACAGCTGGCAGTGGGTTTAACCACACGCATGTCAGCGGCACTAGCTGTACGTAACGGCTACCTAGATACCTGTCGAAAAGAAGGCTGGCGAGCAAGCTCATCCGTACCCCTATTGAGCCTATCCGTGACAATCTCCATACAGTCTGGTCTCTTCGTCTAAGAGTATCGCATACCGGGTCTAGAGCGTGGTAAACGTCAGACCCCTACTGACCCGATAAGTCGTGTCAATTTGGCTCAGGACCGATATGAGAAACTGCTGATCTAACAATTAGTAAATCTCAATTCCTTGGCCAAGATCTTATGGTTTTGGCCAACCGGACACAATGAGATATCGACTACCAATATCGGAAGAGACGAATCCCTGACAATCACTCAATGCCTCCATGTGGCTCGGGACTGTACCCAACCAAAACCTGTTTGCACGACTCAGTAGAGCCATGGTAGGGTAGTGATCAAAGTATAGTGGGAACTCACATGAGAAAAATGATGATCTCAGGTCCGAAGACTAACCTGTACTCATGTCACTTAAGAACCGCTATCTGCCGATAGGTATAATACCATCTAGAGATTCTCGGCGAGTCCGTCCAGTGTACTTGCCCCCAGTGAGCACCTATATACAATCTTAGTTGATCACACCAATGGCTGTGGGACTAACCATCGCCCCTCGTTGGGGTCTAGAAACGTATACACAAGTCTACTCTAGAGTATCGATGCCCGGTCTCGATACTCCTGCAACTTGGTACTTTTAAGGATGTGCTTATGGACTACCCAGCGCCCACAAGTATGATCGCCATCACAACGTTGGTAGTCAAGCAAAATCCTATGAGTTTTATTAACATGTGTCCGCCATATGTGATATCGAGTATAACATATGCACATGATAAGATAAAGAAAAACCATAATAGTATACTACTGTATCGAGTTTATATCAATATGTGTAAGCAATATAAAGCAACAAGAGAAAGAAATACACATATTAAGACAAAGACAATGTTGGGGTTTGCTAGCGCCCTGGACATCTACCATGGCCGATGCGGAACAAAAATGGAGTTTAAAAATTTTGGCGCTAAAAACCTGTCCTAGAATCGAACCATAAACCTAAAAATAGCTACAAAAGATAGAAGTGTTATACCGAATGATTCATGTCCTTCGGTTTTATACCCTCTTCTTTGGCTCCTTGGGGTCTCCTCGATCGAGCTTGGCCGCCGGTCCTCCTCCGTCAAGATGATCCACCTGAGGGATGTAGCTCATGGCTCTAGATCGACACTAAGAATCTAGTGAAGCAACTAGGGACTCTAAGTTGCTAATCTATAGTGCCTAGGGATGTAGTGAGTTGCTCTAAGTGTGTATCTATCTCTCTTCTACCCTTGATTCTCAATACATGAGATGGTAGGGTAGAAGATGAAGAAGAAGGAGGAGGAGCTCAATCAAGGTATTGTAAAAAGAGAAGAAGCAAATGGTGAGAGTCTTTTTCAAAACCAACCATGCGAAAACCACAAGTGAAAAACTCAAGTGGAAAAACTCAAGTGAGAAAAAACTAGAGAGAGAAAAACCTCAAGCATGGTTTTGTAAAACTCAATTTCCAAATATAAAATTGCAACCATACTTGAATAGTTTGCACAAATGAATTAACAATTCATTTGTCAACACTATTCAAGCATGGTTCTCACCATTCTCTCTTCATTACCTTTACACCTCATTTCCATTTAATTTAATAAATGGATAAACCAAAATGAGGTGTCCACCTTCTAGAATATTTTCCGTATAAATATGGATTACACTCTGCTGTATATACATATCTGTATTCATACCAAAATACGAATACCTAAAAAGATAGAATAACACAAAGAACATAATTCTAGTATATACATATCGAAATACATATACATAAATTATTAAATCAACACCTGATTTAATAATCCGGCTCAATCCTAAGCCGACTAGTATTATCAACCGTCTGATCGAAAGTCTATGTAACAAGTACAATTATTCAATCGAAACCCTGCATGTATCAAAATATGGCTACTACATCATTTCTCCTGAACCAGGGAAACCCTCTTTGTGGGACTTTAAACACTCGTCAATATGCTGGCAGTGGGTTTAACCATAAGCACGTCAGTGGCACTAGCTGTACGTAATGGCTATCCAGGTATTGAGAGAAAGGAAGGATGACGAGCAAACTAATCCATACCCCTACCGAGCCTGTCTGTGAAAATCTCCATACAGTCCGGTCTGTTCGTGTAAGAGTATCGCATATCGGGTCTAGGGGGTAGATAAAGTCAGTCGCCTAATAACGCGATATTTCGTGTCGGTGTGAAGCCCATCACCCACTGAGAAACTACTGATCCAAATCATTAATTCTAGTCTACCTTGGCCAAGGATTTCTGGTGATGGCCACCCCTGCACAGCGTGACATCAACCCCCAATACCGGGAGAGACGAATCCCCAACGATCCGCTCACTGCCTCCTTGTGGCTCGGGACTGTACCTAACTAAAACCTATTTGCACGAATCCTTTGAGCCGTGGTACGGTAGTAATCAAATCACAGTAGGAACTCATACAAGACCAATGACGATCTCAGGTCGACAGACTAACCTGTACACATGTCATCTGAGAACTGCTATCTGACAATAGGTATAATGCCATGTAGCATGTTCCCGGCGAGTCCGTCCAGTGTAACTCATAACCGAATGAGCACTCGTATGTCATGTTAGGTGACTAACTGACACCAATGGCTTGTGAGACCAGCCATCGCCCCTTGTCGGGATCTCGAAAAGAATACACTAGTCTACTCCGGAATATCGATGCTAATCGATACTCCGTCGACTAGGGACATTTAAGGATGTGTTTATAAACCACCCAGCTCCCACGTATATAATCGCCATCATAATGCTGGTAGTCAAGAAAGAATCCTATGGGCTCTGTTCACTGCCAGAAACATAGATGAACTGGGATGGATCGCCTTTCCTGAATTTGGGGGTAGATGCTATTTGGATTTATCCGCCCACCTCTCCGAAGATGCCAAGTTGATTTATGGCACCGTATATCGGAGGTTTGGAGGGTTGCGGCCGTTGTAGCAGACTTCGTTAGATTCCCCCTCGTTTGCGAGGGGTTTCTAATTGTTGGGACGCACTTACCTGCAGGCACAAGCCTCTATAGTTAATTACGTTACCTCATCGCGATAACCACTTTCTCATGCTCCGGAAGTTCACTTCGTGTCGTGTGTGTTTTCGTTTATTTGGGTTGCCCATGGATTGCATACGGAGACTAATTTATGTTGTTGCCCGTAGGGCGTGGATTAGTCTAAATCCGAATAATTTAGATTTGGGTTTATTTTATTTAAGGATCGTTAATCTGGTTTGAGATTAAGATCGACTTAAATGTATGTGAGCAATTGGGTCTCGGTTAGTCTTTTGTTAAGGATACGTTAGTCCAATTTGAGACTAAGATCAACTTAACAACGTTTTAGGATCATTTTTGTTTCAGATCCAACAAGAGAGCATTTGGGCTCTGTTGTCTTAGTTTAGGTACATTTCGGTCCATTATCGCCATTTTGGAGGCGAATTTCTAGTTTGAGGACATATCGGTGTGTTGATCACCATTTTGGAGGTGAGATTTTAGTTTAAGGACGTCTCGGTCCGTTACTGCCATTTTGGAGGCAACGGTTAGTTTAAGAATGTTTCGGTCCGTTGATTACTATTTTGTAGGTGGGATTTTTGTTTAAGGACGTCTCGGTCCGTTGTTTCCATTTTGGAGGCAACGGTTAGTTTAAGGACGTTTCGGTCCGTTGATCATCATTTTTCATGCACGTGTATTCGTTACATGAAGGGTTGAATGACGATGATTTGGGATGCACCCATTTTGGGGTGCGGTTTGATTTGAGGTGTACACGTTAGTTTGGAAGTGCACCAAAGAATTGTTGGTTGTCGGGACCTGCCACCTCTCTGAAGATGTTGAAGAATTACAACGACATATATCAGAGGTGTGGAGAGATGTACCCTTAAACCAAATCCCATATTTGAGGGAAAAGATGGTGCTGCTAAGAAATGTTAGTCATGTTTGAGACTAAGATTTCCTCAGCAGAATGTAGGATGAGCATCGTTTTGGATATCATCAGTTGGAAGATCAATAGTCATATTT
Organism: Agapanthus africanus; assembly: GCA_030015575.1. NCBI lineage: Eukaryota > Viridiplantae > Streptophyta > Magnoliopsida > Asparagales > Amaryllidaceae > Agapanthus > Agapanthus africanus. The sequence goes on from JASDDO010000019.1 coordinate 680,471,710, forward strand.
GGGACTAAGATCAGTTTGGGAAAACATGAGCACAGGGGCTCGGTCGATTTAGAGATCAAAGAAGTCTTGACCTCGGGAAGACTTAGCCAATTTGTGAGTAAATTTGGGTCTCCATATTTACCCCTATTGTGCTAAGCACTGGTAAATGTAGTACTCGCGTGTATCTCACGTGAGGCATTGGACCAGTGTTAAACACTGAACTTTGCAGGCGCTCACTTGTGAATCACGTGAGGCGTCCCAAAGTGGGCACTGTTCTTTGGGTTTTATTCAATTTTTTACATATAACTACTAAGCACTTTGTTCTTGTGGCGCTCACGTGTGAACACGTGAGGCGCCCCAACGTTGGGTACTGCCTTTTGGGTTTTATCCCCTCCTTTTTTATATAAGTGCTAAGCACTTGATTGGAGATCGCGTGCAAAACACGTGACTTCCCTAGGAGGCACTTCTTGTTCTTCTTTTAAGCGCTTGTGTGGGAAACACGTGCGGTCCTCGTTATAGTGTTTAAACACTAATGAATCATCAGTTCTTCCTTCTGGGTGTTTAGAGACTTTGATCTCATGTTAATAACCCTAGGATTTGGAGGATCTCATGTCTCTTGTTTAGTAAGAATTAAATTCCTTTTATAGGGTTAAACCCTAGTTTTCAGAGGAATTAAATTTCCATGTGTTTTGTAAGAATCAAATACTTTGAACTCAATTCTTTCCTCTAGGTTTTGAATCTGCATGACAGAATCTCCCTGATGAGAATTAAATTCTCAACTTTTGGGGAGATCTGCTTCTGCAGATCTCAACCAGAAGAAGAACTAAGTTCTTGTAAGTCCACGCCGTGCACCCCGCGTGTCCGCGAGGAGGAAGAATTTTCAAAAAAACGATTTTTCAAAGCACGCAACACGGACTTGAACTCCAGGATCGATGCTAAACCCTAGCTAACAAAACACTGTGTGAAGTTTAATTACTCGGATGAAAGTTATACCTCACAAAACCAAGTCCTTCGGGTCTTTTAGTTGCTGTCCTCCTCGTCATCGTAAGCTCCGAGGATCGTAACGGATCGTAGCTTCCTCGAGTCAAAGACGATCCACCCAAGAGTCTATATTCCGAGCTCCAACCTCAAATCCGAAGTAACTAGGCAACAAGCTTGCTAAATTAGAAGGCCAAGGTGATGTAGAGAAAGAAAATGGAGTGGTTTGTCTCTTGGAACCCTAGGTTTCTCAACTCATGAGATGTTTAGGGTTATGAGGAAGAAGTAGAGGACTTGAAGAAAAGAGAGTAGAGTTGTGAACCTTGAAATGAAACTTGGCTGCCCTCTAGATAAAGAATGAAGCATATATGATAAAATATCTCATAAATATCTAATAAGCTTCACAAAATATCTTGTGATGAGTCATGAGCATGAGTCACCAAGTATCCATGCTAGATTCAATGTTTAAATCCACCTCATTCCTCCACCCAATTTATTTAATCCATAAAAGATCTAAACCCTAATAGGTGTCTACTTCTAGAAGCTTTCCCGAGCTAATTATGAGAATGCCCCATATCCGTATATACATACCCGCATCCGCATTCCGAAGAATATGAATACAAAGAGACGAAACAAATCCATCAATACAATACTAGTATCCGGCTTAAACCAAAGCCCAATAGTATTATCCGCCCGAACATCATACGCGCATAGATGCACGTACGTGATCGAAGCCCTATCGTAGAACCATACGACCTCTACATCTTTTTCCCGATGCAGGGAAACTCTCTATGTGGGAATTTAAAGACTCGACAGTACGCTGGCAGTGGGTTTAACCACAAGCCGCAAGCGGTACTAGCTGTATGTAATGGCTACCCAGGTATCTGTCGATAAGAAGGCCGATGGGCAAACTCATCCGAACTCCTACTGAGCCTGTATGTGACAATCTACGTACAATTCGGTCTGTTCGTCTAAGAGTATCGCATATCGGGCCTAATGGGCGATAATCGTCAGACCCCTAATAGCGCAATAAGTCATGCTGGAGTATAGCCAAAAACACCTTGAGAAACTACTGGAATACCTACAAGTAAATGTCGCTTGCCCTGGCCAGGGACTTTATGTAATGGCTCTCCAAACACAGTAGGATATCAACCCCAACACCGGGAGAGACGAATTCTATCTAACCGCCACTGCTTCCAAGTTCTTCGGGAATGTACCCAACTACTACCTGTTTGCATAACTCTTTTTAGCCGTGGTAGGGTAGTAATCAAAGTACAATAGTAACACACTCGAGGAGAAATAGCGGTGTCAAGTCGACGGACTAAGCTTTACTCATGTCACCTGGAAACTGCTACCCGACGATAGGTATAATACCCACCAGCAGTTCCCGACGAGTGCTGTCCAGTGTACTCATAACCTAATGAGCACCTGCATACTATCTCCAAGACGACATAGTAATGGCTGTAGGACAAACCATTTCCCCTGCTGGGATGACAAGCGTATATACTAGTCTACTCCGGAGTATCGATGCCCCGTCTCGACAATCCTATGAATAGGGACCTGCATAAGGATGTGCTTGTAGACTATCCAGCCCCCACTAGTGTGACTACCATCACAATGCTGGTAATCAAGCAAAGATCCTAATGGCTCTACCAATATGTATAAGCGATATGCTAAAAGAAACACATGCACATATTGAGGTAGAAACAAACCAAGTAGCATACTACCATTTTAAGAAAAACTGTCAATACAACTGTGAATATCCCAAGCTTCCATTAAGTAATATACAAACCAGTATGATACAATAATGGCCTCTAGGGCATATATCACTAACAATCTCCCACTTTCACTAAGGCCATGTATTGGCATATCGTAGATCTATCATCTCGATTAGCCTCTCGAACCGTATCTGAGGGATGGCCTTCGTGAGTGGATCTGCAGTGTTATTCTCCGTATCTACTCTCCTCACCTCGATATCTTGGTGATCAACGATCTCCCTGATAAGGTGGTAACGCCTCAAAATGTGTCTGGAATTTTGATGGGACCTGGGTTCCTTCGCTAAGGCTATAGCTCCGTTGGTGTCACAATACAGAGGTATTGGATCTGCAATGATTGGAACCACCTGAAGTTCTTATAGGAACTTCCTTATCCAGACTGCTTCCTTCACAGCATCACAAGCAGCTATGTACTCCGCTTCCATCGTCGAGTCAGCAACGGTGTCCTGTTTGGAGCTCTTCCAACAGACCACCCCTCCATTGAGGGTAAAGACATAACCCGACATGGACTTGGAGTCATCTTTGTCACTCTGGAAGCTGGAGTCAGCAAAGGCCTCGATCTGGAGGTCTTTTCCGCCATACACTAAGAACATCTCCTTAGTCCTTCTCAGGTACTTGAGAATGTTCTTTAGCGCTATCCAGTGCTTCTCCCCTGGGTTTGACTGATACCGTCTTACCACGCTTAGTGCGTAAGCAACATCTGGTCTGGTACACAACATCGCATACATTATAGAGCCTACTGCAGATGCATAGGGTATAGATGCCATGCGAGCCCTTTCCAAATCAGTCTTGGGAGATATCTCTTTGGAGAGGGTGATTCCGTGATAAGTCGGTAGATTACCACTCTTGGAATCTTCCATACTGAATCTTTTGAGTGTGGTGTCGATGTACCTAGACTGCGAAAGTCCTAACATCCTCTTAGACCTATTACGATAGATCTGGATCCTCAGAATGTAGAAGGTACCACCCAGGTCTTTCATGGAGAACCTCTGTGAAAAGAATCCTTTGACTGATTGTAGCAAAGGAATGTCATTTCCTAATAAGAGAATGTCATCCGCGTACAAGACGAGGAATACCACAGTTCTCCTTACAATCTTATTATATATGCATGGTTCATCCGGATTTTTGATAAAGTCGAATTCTTTGACTATATCATCAAAACAGATGTTCCAACTCCGCGATGCCTGCTTTAGTCCATAAATAGACTTAAGCAACTTGCACACTTTCCCGCTGCTCCCACTCTGAATGAAACCCTCTGGCTGATCCATATAGACACAGTCTTCCAAATTTCCATTTAGAAAATCCGTCTTTACGTCCATCTGCCAGATCTCATAATCATGGAAGGCAGCAATAGCAAGAAGGATCATAATGGATTTGAGCATAGCCAGTGGAGAAAAGGTCTCGTCATAGTCCAAACTAGGTCTTTGATGAAAATCTTTTGCAACAAGTCTAGACTTATAGGTTTCAACCTGTCCATCTACACCAATCTTCTTTCTGAAGATCCATTTGCAGCCTACGGGTTTTACCCCTTCTGGAGCAATGTCCAAAGTCCATACTTTGTTGGTGTACATGGATTCCATCTCGTCCCGCATTGCATCCAGCCATTTTACCGAGTCGCCTCTCTTAATGGCTTGCTGGAAGCTAGTAAGCTCATTATTGTCAATGATGCAATCCTCTCGATCTCCGTCTATGAGAAAACCGTAGTATCTCTCGGGCGGAGGAAACTACCTACTAGTTCTGCGGAGTGGCATAGGGATGTCCGGTTCTTCTGAAATCTTTGGTTCTACCAAGTTTTCAGTAATAGCTTGTGGTTCTGGAATTTCTTCTAGTTCTATTTCGCTCCCACTTTTCTGATTTTCTAAAAATTCAGATTCCACGAAGTGGGCATGACAAGAAACAAAGACCTTTTGTTTCTCTGCGCAATAGAAATAATACCCCCTGGAGTTATTTGGGTATCCCACAATCTTACACAGTACTAAGCGTGCCTTGAGCTTGTCCGCATGCTGCTTTTATACAAAAGCTGGACATCCCCATGTATTAAGGTACTTAAGATAGGGTTTCTTCCCACTCCACATCTGATATGGTGTGGTAGGCACTGACTTAGTAGGAACCATATTCAGAAGATATGCAGCTGATTCTAGTGCATAACCCCAGAAGGATCGCGGCAACTCAGCGTTACTCATCATGGAACGAACCATATCCAATAGGGTTCGGTTCCATCTCTCCGATACACCGTTGTGTTGTGGCGTGTATGGAGGAGTAAGCTGAATCCAGGAACTCAGCACTCAAGTATTTACCACCTCGATCAGATCTTAGTGTCTTGATACTTTTGCCTGTTTGTTTTTCCACTTCATTCTTATATTCCAGGAATTTCTCGAAGGCCTCGGATTTATGCTTCATCAAGAAGACATGTCCATTCCTAGAGAAATCATCCGTAAAAGTAATGAAGTAGGAATAACCACTTCACGCATATGTAGACATTGGACCACACACATCGCTGTGTATGAGCCCCAAGAGCTCGCTCGCTCTTACTCCGTGTCTAGTGAACGGAGTCTTTTTCATCTTTCCTATGAGACAAGATTGACAAGTAGCATAAGACTGATATTCGAACGGATCCAAATATCCCTTTCTATGTAACTTCGTCAACCGTGTTTCATTGATGTGATCCAGTCTACAATGCCATAAGAAAGCCTGATTTAATTCATGAGACTTTCTTTTATGTGTGTTTTGGACACTGAAAACCCGAGATTGATTTAATACGTATATTCCGTTATCTAATGTACCTGACCCAATCAAAGCTTGATTTAGGTGGATACGGACAACATCGCTTACAAATGTAAAATCCTATCCTTCCTTAGAAAGTAAAGATACAGATATGATATTACAAGCTAGACTAAGTACATACAGACAGTTATGTAGAATCAATATCTGCCCACTTGTCAATCCTAGGTGATATTCCCCTACGGGTTCAGCGTCCACACTCATTCCATTAGCAACCCTGAGAGTCATATCACCTACCTTGACAACTCTACGGTTTCTCAAAGCCTGTAATGAATTACAGATATGAGATCTTGATCTGGTATCTAGTACCCAGGAAGCAGAGTTAATTGACATACAGTTTTCAATTACAAACACACCCGAAGTCGAAGCCACAACATGCTTCGGATCCGGATCCTGGTATCTGGGACGGCGGGGGCCTGAGTAGTAATGAGGTGGTCCATCTTGTCACAGGCAATGACATCTGGACAAACCCTTGCCAGTCAATATAGTCTAGCCCAGTCAATTTATTACCTAAATGTAACCTAGGCGCGGTCAACTGGTCACTACAATTAGGAGAAAGAGAAGAAACACTTTCGCATGATGCTCTTGCAAGTTTAGATTGGTTTTTAATTTATCTAAACAAGATGGCTCCCACTGTCTCTCGAAACCTTCCTCAGACCATAAAAGAAGAATTAGTCAGGATTAATCTCATCGTACAATACTTGCTGAACCGTTCAGCCAGGCTAGTGTCGGTACTTTGAGGGAGGTTTTATGACACTTTTGCTAAGTTCCTTAACTAAATAACCTCTTTTCCTTGGAGGCGTAGCCCTGCTAACACTGTTCTAGACACCTACTTGTTTTATAGCAATGATCGTTAAGTGAAAAATTCCCCGAGGAGTATCATATACTCTCAGTAGGATCGGGATCCAAATATCATTGTGTGATAATCCTGAAGGGATCCTACTAACATTATCACACTCTAAATGGTATGCAGCACTAGCAAGTTTCAGTTTCCTTAGAAACTCCCGATGTGGATTTTTTCCCCATGCTCTTATGACCTTGACGAAGGCCAACAAATCATAAGTCACATGTCAAGTTCTACCCATCATTGTCCAGGTTAATTTGAACTCACCCGTATATACCCTTGACGAAGGCCAACAAAGTAATACGACTGTCCCAATCCAACGCATCTATCTATGCTACATATGAACACCCAGCAGCTACCAATCATTATGCCTTGACGAAGGCCAACAAACATAGCTTGAATATTACTGAATATTCATATGAAATGACGGAGGGCTACGAATGGTTTTGGCGAAACCGTGAACGTAGTGAACTTGATATAATCGAAAGAACCTGATTGCTTTTTAAAAGGAGTGGTTTAAGCTCCGCATTTAAAAGTCTGTTGTTTTGAAAAAACCGAGTGGTTTTAAAAGTGTTCCAACGATTCAGCTTTGGTTTGTTTGCTTTGCATTAATGTAATGCAGTCCTATCATTTACACCTATCATCACAGAAAAAGACGAAAATACCATGTCCACTAACGCTATCCGTATTCGCCACTGGGCCCCGTCTAACACCGTTAGGTTACTTAACTAACGCAGAGCGAAGGCTGGACTAGCGCGGGTGCAAAACATAAGCAACATCTATTATATAATATATATAATAACTATTCGTCTCATGCAATAATAGGCATTCCAGATCACAGATGAACATATTAGATATACTAGGAATTTCGCGTTTCGTTTAAGCCTGTAACGAAAGACGGATTCCACGGTCGTGATGAATAGCCAGACCCCACCCCAGACCCCTACGGTGCGGCAAACTACCCGCCAAATACACAAAGTGAAGCAACCTCCCTCATCAAAGTAAGTAAGCCACCCGGCACTTCAAAGTACCCGGTAGTTTGTGCACCCCATGTTAGTTATATGTATGCCCTAGAGGCCATTACTGTACATACGATGTATATTGTAGTGGATGCTTGGACATATATAGGGAGGACTTTCTTGGTCGACATGATAGTATGCTATCTGGTTACTCTTTATCTTAACATATACTCTGATTGTCTCTATATCACATGTTGATAAAGCCCTTAGGATGAGTACTTGACTACCAGGACTATGATGCAGATCATACTAGTGGGGACAGAGTAGTCGCCAATTCATCCTTCAAAAGTTCCTAGTCGTAGGTGTATCGAGAAAGGGCATCGATATACCAAAGTAGACTAGCGTATGCGCTTCTTGAACCATATGATGGGCGATGGATGATCCCATATCTATTGGTGTTTGATATCAGAGAAGGTATACGGGTGCTCAGTGGAGACTGGGTACACAGGACGGACTCGCCGAGAACTCCCACATGGTATTATACCTCACGTCAGATGGCGGTTCTCTGGTGACACTGGTACAGAGTAGTCTGTAGACCTGAGATCGTCATAGAGTCTTTTGTGATTCCTACTGTGCTTTGATTTCCATCATATCACGTCCAAGAGGGCGTGCAAAATGGTGGCTTTTGGGTACAGTCCCGAATCATATGGAGGCAATGAGCGATAGGAGGGGATTCGTCTCTCCCGGTATAGGGAGTTGATGTTGCGCTGTGTTCGATTAGCTATAACTGGAAACCCCTGGCCAGGGTTGCTGAGATTTACTGGTAAGTGTTATCAGTAGTTTCTTGAATTGTTATGGACCTCATATCGACATGACTTATCAAGCTACTGGGGTCTGACGTTTACCACCCCTAGGCGAGATATGCGACATATCAGACGAAGAGACCGGACTGTACGGGAGTGTTACTGGTTGGATTCACGGGAGAATGTACATGCTTGCTTGTTGATCTTCTGATTGCTCAATACCTGGGTGGCTGTTACGTTTAGCTGACCGCTTGCAGCTTGTGGGTGTATGATATGATCATCACCTACTGCCGGCGTATTGACGATTCTTTAGAGTCCTACACAAAGGTTTCCTGGCTCAGGCAAAACGGAGTAGGAGCACATATGTGATATATGCGGGACCGAGAACAATACGTGTATGTGATACCGTACTAGATTCTCGCGATATGTGATATCGGCCGGGTATATGTGATATAGTCGGGTCATCGGATCAAGTGTTGATTCGATGAACTGATACAGATTATATTAGTCGGTTATTTATGAAATAGCCGGATTATCGGATCAAGTGTTGATTCGATAATTTAATGTGTAATTATATATTTGATATATTAAATTATATTAACTAATATATAAGCTCACTTAAAGATTCTTTTTCTTACTAGGGTAATACATTTGATATATATGTTATATATGTTAATTGTATTATTTTATTTTGTGACAATAAATATTGTATATGTGATATATAATATTGTGACATGTTATGGTTATAAATGCAACATGTTTTGTGGAGTTTAATTATGGTTAGGGTTTGGATTAGGGTTAAGTTTTCATGAAGTTTTCAAGAAGCTTCTTGAAGCTTTGACTTTGACCTTGATATTTTGCATAGATATTTGTTTAACCCAACCCAACCCTTTAACCATAGTTGATTCTCTACATGGGTTAAGTCTTCATACTTAACCCATGGTTGCATTTTTAACCTCACATTGATTCATTATTCATCACAAATGGTTTTGGTTATTCTTCTTCTTTTTCCTTGATGAAAAGCTTTCTAGCTTTTTGCAAAGTGATGAAAATGAGTGAGAAATAGAAAATAAATGAGAGATAAATTCCTACTTCATCATCCTTATCTATTCTAGACACTTAGATTAGGGTGTTTGCTTTGCTAATACTTGATTAGCAAAGCAAGAGCTTGGGTTTGAGTTTCTTCAAGGTAGAACATCTTTGTTATCGAAGATCGGAAGCAAGCTTGCATTTTTCTTTTGTGGAGCCTCTCTAGAGTCCGGATACTCGATAATCGCAGCGAAGGGACCTCAACACGGAGCTTCGGAAGTGAAGGACCGGACTACAAAGGTTGTAATCCCAAACTCTTAGAATTACAGTTGTTTACTTGCTTTGTTTCGCCTAATCTCTTGTCTAAGATCTTGGTTAGGGTTGTTCGGCACGTCTAAATTTTGAATCGGGCATGGTTGATGCCTTGTAGACCTTTGTGACAATGCCTAGTAACCATACAGTGGTATCAGAGCCAAGCTAGAGCTTTAGGCAAAGTCTAGACGAAGTTTAAAGTCCGATCGAACCCCGAAACGTCGCGATTTACCCATTCTCTGGAAATTTTTAAAAATGTTGATTTTTTCATATTAAAAATACTCATAAAAATAAGCAGGGAATTATAAGAATTACTGTGAAGTACGAAGCCCCAACTCCATCGTGGGACTGCGGAACCGCGGCCAAACCATGGGTTTGGCGGCGGTTCCGCAGCCATAATGAGGAGTCAGGGGCTCGTACTTCAAGGTATGATTCTTGGGTACTTTTTCATGCTTCTGGGAATTTTTAAATTTACTCAAGTGTTGAGTTTTCTGGAGATCTTTTGTATTCGTTGATTCGATCGGAAAGTTTAACTTCGTTTATGTTTTTTTGCGGGTAATTTCAGAACGTGTTAAAAAGTTCGAACGGATATCAATAACTCACTTTTTCCTCTGCCGGAAAATTTCCATGTGTTGGATTTTCCTTGAGTTAAAGAACTTTCTAAGTCGTGCAAGTAACGCGGTGGACCTTATAGAAGAACACAAACCTTAAATTGAATATGTGACCGTCTGAACCACCTCTAAACCTTAGGGTTTGGAGCAGTACGGTGTTGCCACATGTGAGGCGTTGGTTTGACCCTTCTACGGCTGGACCATTGGTACTGTGGCATGTGATGGATACTTTTTGAACTCCGCTCAAGTGTTGAGCTATTTGGGAAATCTTGGGTGTTTGATCATTCGATCGGAAAGTTTAACATTGTCTATTTATCTGGAATGTGATACAATATTTGGAATCCACAAGTAGTTATGAGATAATTAATTTGAATGTTATAAATCTAGCAGTTTAGTCTCATTTGATCGGTTGCCACGGGATTTAGATGTGATCAAAAGTCCATCGCAATCACGTAGCGTACGCGGATACTCGCCGGGTAAACTTAATAGATAGCCACGCCCCATAGCCCCGACCAAGTGACTGTAGGAGAACCCCGTGGCCAAAAGCATCCGTTCGGGTGCTCGTGGCAGCGGTGTTCCGCCTTAGTGCACTTCGTCGACGGCATCTGGGGGTGCGGCCGTCTACTAATGTTTGCGATGAGTATTCGATCAGGATGTCGGGAATCTTGTTGAATTGCCCGACTTGATATTGAAAAGTGTTTTCGAGATCGAAACTAAAATGCGGAGTTTATAATTGTTAGGCATGCGATGTCTAAGGAATTCATTTGGTTAGGCATGCGATGTCTAAGGTGGTTGTGGATTCTAGCTGTTGTAGTTTTACACTTTCTTTTCTGCGACCGTAAGTGTAATATATGGTGTATCGCCGGTTTCGTTGCTATACATCAATGACAATTGGGGTACCATATTTACTTATGTTGATGATATGAGATATTATGTGTTGCTGTGATATGTTATATTGGATCGTCGTGTTTTGAATAGCCGGGGGTTTTATGTGAGATGAGAGTTTTTCTTTTTCATTCATGTAAAATTCAATTGTATGTAATATTCTTTTATTGGGGCACTTCCGGGATGAGGATGATGTCACCATTGTATATTATTTACTTTTCTGCATTAGGTAGACCCAAGGCGGGGAGCACAAGTAACCGGGTTCTAGGGTCCAGTGGGAGACCATCACGAGGAGTCGAGACCGGGTCTCCTCACTCTAGAACTAGCAGACTTACTTGCCGCTCTCGTAGGGGTCTAGGGATGTGGGTTTGGCTATTCATCGCGACCGTGGAATCCGTGTTTTATACAGGCTCGTATTAAAACACGGACCTCCTAGTATATCCAATATTTCATATATGTTCTTCTGCTGCAATGTTTTGTGATGAGATCATATTACTGCCTGAGATGAATGTTTATATTATATATATGAGATATATGTTATATTGCAGATTTCGTTTCAAATGTGATGCTTGTGAAGCATAATAAAATGGGACTTCATTAATGAGATTAATGAAATAAAAGAAACCTAAAGATGTTGTAGAAACTTGTTTAAAAACTGGTAGCTCTAGTTCTTGCTTTGCATAGCGGTATTCCTTGTAGAATATCCAACACCTTATTCGATAAGGAAAGAGCCAAGACCCCTTCACCGGGAGTGACCTCTTTAGCGAAACTAGCAGATGCTACAGACTCGATTTGCCTTTTGATTGCTTCTATAGTTTTTGCTTTGCATAGTGATATTTGTGAAATATCCTGCACCTTATTCGATGAGGAAAGAGCCGAGATCCCTTCACCGGAAGTGACCTCTTTAGCGAAACTAGAAAAGCCTCAAAAACACTCCTTTTAAAATCACTCGATTCTACAACGATATCAAGTTCATTACGCAAAAGGTTTTCTTAAAAACCTGTCATAGCCCTCCGTCATTTCAGATAAGTACTACTTAGTATTCGTGCTGCGGTAGTTTGGCCTCCGTCAAGGCGTAGTGTACGGTAGCTAACTAGTGCTTATCTGCTAGCATACGATGTGATTGGATTAGGGTGTTATTACGGCGTAGTTTGGCCTCCGTCAAGGGTTGTGCGGGTGGGTTTAATTCAATCAGGAAATAACGGGTTGAACTTGACTAGCGGACTATGGGTAGTTTGACCTCCGTCAAGGTCATAGGACGCTTGGGGTAAAATATTATTGGGAATTTCAAGAGTTGAAATTTGCAATGAGATTGCATACCTTCTATGAGATAGTTGGATCCCGATACCCGCTACGAGTAAGAGTTACTCCTGGGAGAGTTTTACACATTACAATTAGCCGATCAAGTAGGTGTCTAGAAAGGTGTTAACGGGGTTACGCCCCTGGGGAAACGAGGTTTATTTTAATTAGGTCCGTGCAAAAGCACGGGGAACCTCCCTCAAAGTACCAACACTGGCCTGGCTGAAAGATTGGCGAACTTGTAGAGTGTAATTAATCTCGGCTAGTCTTTCCTTTTAGGGTTTGAAAGAAGATTTGACTAAAACAGTGGGAGACATCCTGATTAGATATATTAATAACCAATCTAATCTTGCAAGAGCATACGCTGAGTGTTTTCTTCTATCTCTCTCCAGGTAGCGACCATGTCACGCCTTAATCAAGATAATAATACGGATGTATTGACCGAACCCGCTTGTTATACTGCGCTAGGGAACGTTGGTCCTGCTCCAACATATAATTGTTATATGACAGAGCAGGAAATAGGGGATTACCAGAATTTCCGTGCTACCCAAACAAAAAAAGTGCATGCTGATGCATCTTCTTCGGGTGTGTTCATTACCGAGAACTGTTTCTCAGTATCCTTTACGTCCTGGGTATGAGATACCGGATCAGGATCCCACATATGTAATCAGTTACATGGGCTACAAATAGGTAGAGAACAGAGAACGGGTGATAAGTTTCAAGAGTTGGAAACAATGCAAGTGTTGCAGCCAAGTCTGTTGGCAGTTATCACCTTGTATTACCAGAATACATTGATTCTGAATGAATGTTATTAGATACCGAACCTGATATACAACATCATATCAGTCTCTTTATTAGTAAAGAAGGATATAATTTTGTATTGTTGGATAATATTTTGAACATTTCCTATATCAAGAGTTGATCGGTTCAGGCACGTTATCTAAAAGCATAGACGTTCTAAATCAAACCACAGTTCTTAACGTACAGAGCACACACAAGAGGAAGAGTTCAGAAATGAACGAATCCTTCTTGATGTATTATAGACTAGGTCATATCAATGTGACCCGACTAGCTGAAGTTACATTTAGATGCATATTTAAATTAGTTTGAATTTACATCTTGTGAAACTTGCCGATCATGTCACAAAGATAAGATGACCACAGCTCTATTTATTGGAAACAGAGAAAGAGTTGGTGAACTCTTGGGATTGATACATGATAATGTATCAAAGTCCCCTGTCTACACATGCCAGGACTGGTTCTTTGTACTTTATTATATTCACTGATGGTCTCTCAAGATTCGCACATGTGTTCCTGTTGAAACACAAGTCTGAACCTTTTGAGAAATTCAATGAATATGAGTTAGAAGTAGAGAACCAAAACAGGTATAAGTATTATGTCCTTTGATGTGATCAGGGAGAAGAATACTTGAGCACGGGTTCCTGGACTATTCTAAAGGAGAATGAGATTCTCTCTCAGCATTACTCCTCCGTATACACCACAGCACGTCGGTGTATCGGGACGGAGCAATCACACCCTATTAGATATGGTGCGCTCTATGATGAGTACTACTGAGTTTCCTATTTTCCTTTTGGGAGTTATGCACTTGTGAAGCTGCATACCTATTGAATAGGGTTCCAACCAAATCAGATGCCTACCACTCCATATGTGATATGGTATGGGAAGAGCCCATCTCTTAAGGATGTTAAGATTTGGGGTTGTCCGGCCTATGTCAAAAGAAAAATACGGACAAGCTCGAGGCAAGGTCAGTTCTGTAGAAGTTTGTTGGATATCCTAAGCATTCGCAAGGGAATATCTTCTACCAAATCCGAGGAACAAAAGATGTTTTGTTTCTCAGCATGCCACATTACGAAAGGGAATTTCTTGTGAAGAAATTAGTGGTCATGAGGTAGAACTGGAAGCAGTTCTAGCTATACAAACTGCAGCTGATGATTTGGTAGAACCAAAGGATTCAATAGTAACCAACGAACCTCAGCCTCTCCGCCGATCTAGTAGGATTCCTCACCCACCTGAGAGATACTTCGGTTTTCTCTATGACAGTGGGAGCGAGGATTGCATCATAAGATGATGACCCAACTAGTTTGGAGCAGGCCATCAGGAGTGGGACTCTGCGAGAATGGCTCAATGCTTAGCGATCTGAGATAGAATCCTTATACACCAACAAAGTATGGACTTTGGTTGCTTTATCTGATGGGTTAAATCCCTATCAGAAGCAAGTATATCTTGAGAAGATTACTTGGTGAACATGGAAAAGTTGAGACTTTCAAAGCTATACTTAAGTCCATCCAGATCCTACTTGCCACTACTACATACCATGACTACGATATCTGGCGGTTGGGTGTCATGACTGCTTTTCTAAATGATGATTTGGAAGAGAGCGTTTATAAGTGCACAGCCAGAGGGCTTCGTAAATAGTGGGAGCAGTGGAAACGTGTGCAAGTTGTTTTATGTGATAAATCAGGCATCGCGGAGTTGGAACGTCTGTTTTGATGTGGTAGTCAAAGAGTTTGACTTCATCAAAATGGTAGATGAACCTTGTATATACAAAAAGGTAGTAGAGAGTATGGTGGTGATCCTCGTAGAGTACGTGGATGACATACTCTTGATAGGGAAGGAGATTCCTATGCTACGCTCGGTCAATCTCCTCTTATCACAAAGATTCTCCATATAGGATCAAGGTGATACCTTCTAAATCCTGAGTTATGGATCTATGAGATAGATCTATTTGGATGTTAGGATTCTCACTAGTTGTAGTGAGATGGTATCAGTCGATCCTGGGGAAAATCACTGGAAAGGTTCCAGGGTGATAAGGACGACTGAATGTCAGTCGCAGGTATTGTCTTTACCCTCAGTGGAGGGACGGTATGTTGGAAGAGTTCCAAGCTAGATACCGTGACATACTAGACGATTAAAGGAAAGATACATCGTTACCAAGGATGCTACCAAAGAGGCAGTCTGGATATATTTTATTTCATGAGATGAACTTCGTTCCTGCCATTGTGTGACAATGGAGTTATGGCTTATGCCAAGGAACCCCCATCCCATCAGTGATCCAGACATATTCTTAGGCAGTATCGCCTGATCATGGAGATGGTTGATCTCCAGGGAGATCGAGGTTAGGAGAGTAGACACAGAGGATAACAGCGAGGATCCACTCACAATGGCCTATTTCCCAATAGAGACTTTTATGGGATGGTTGAGTATGAGATACGTCAACCACAGCTGTATGTTAGGTATGCGATACCACAACAAATGACCCTAATGAAAGTCGTAGATTGTTAATTATATGTATGCCCTAAAGGCCATTACTGTACATATGATGTATATTGTAGTGGATGCTTAACATATATAGGGAGGACTTTCTTGCTCGACATGATGGTATGCTATCTGGTTACTCTTTATCTTAACATGTACTCTAATTGTCTCTATGTCACATGTTGATAAAGCCCTTAGGATGAGTACTTGACTACCAGGACTATGATGCAGATCATACTTGTGGGGACAGAGTAGTCGCCAAGTACATCCTTCAAAAGTTCCTAGTCGTAGGTGTATCGAGAAAGGGTATCGATATACCAGAGTAGACTAGCGTATGCGCTTCTTGACCCATATGATGGAGGATGGATGATCCCATATCTATTGGTGTTTGACATCAGAGAAGGTATACGGGTGCTCAGTGGAGACTGGGTACACTTGATGGACTCGCCGAGAACTCCCAGATGGTATTATACCTCACGTCAGATGGCAGTTCTCTGGTGACACTGGTACAGAGTAGTCTGTAGACCCGAGATCGTCATAGAGTCTTGTGTGATTGCCACTGTGCTTTGATTTCCATCATATCACATCCAAGAGGGCGTGGAAAACGGTGGATTTTGGGTACAGTCCCGAATCACATGGAGCCAATGAGCGATAAGAGGGGATTCGTCTCTCCCGGTATAGGGAGTTGATGTTGCGCTGTGTTCGATTGGCTATAACTGGAAATCCCTAGCCAGGGTTGCTAAGATTTACTGGTAAGTGTTATTAGTAGTTTCTCGAATTGTTATGGACCTCATATCGACACGACTTATCAAGCGATTGGGGTCTGACGTTTACCACCCCTAGGCGAGATATGCGACATATCAGACGAAGAGACCGGACTGTACGGGAGTGTTACTGGTTGGATTCACGGGAGAATGTACAGGCTTGTCGTTGATCTTTTGATTGCTCAATACCTGGGTGGCTGTTATGTTTAGCTGACCGCTTACAGCTTGTGGGTGTTTGATATGATCATCACCTACTGCCGGCGTATTGCCGATTCTTTAGAATCCTACACAGAGGTTTCCTGGCTCAGGCAAAACGGAGTAGGAGCACATATGTGATATGTGCGGGATCGAGAATAATACGTGTATGTGATACCGTACTAGATTCTCGCGATATGTTATATCAGCCGGATATATGTGATATAGCCGGGTCATCGGATCAAGTGTTGATTCGATGAACTGATACAGATTATATTAGTCGGTTATTTATGAAATAGCTGGATTATCGGATCAAGTGTTGATTCGATAATTTAATGTATAATTATATATTTGATATATTAGATTACATTAACTAATATATAAGCTCACTTAAAGATTCTTTTCTACTCGGGTAATACATTTGATATATATGTGTTATATGTTAATTTTCTTATTTTATTTTGTTGCAATAAATATTATATATGTGATATATAATATTGTAACATGTTATGGTTATAAATGCAAAATTTTTTGTGGAGTTTAATTATGGTTAGGGTTTGGATTAGGGTTAAGTTTTCATGTAGTTTTGAAGAAGCTTCTTGAAGCTTTGACTTTGACCTTGATATTTTGCATAGATATTTGTTTAACCCAACCCAACCCTTTAACCATAGTTGATTCTCTACATGGGTTAAGTCTTCATACCTAACCCATGGTTGCATTTCTAACCTCACATTGATTCATTATTCATCATAAATGGTATTGGTTATTCTTCTTCTTCTTCCTTGATGAAAGGCTTTCTAGCTTTTTGCAAAGTGATGAAAATGAGTGAGAAATAGAAAATAAATGAGGGCTAAATTCCTACTTCATCATTCTCTTCTATTCTAGCCACTTAGATTAGGGTGTTTGCTTTGCTAATACTTGATTTGCAAAGCAAGAGCTTAGGTTTGAGTTTCTTCAAGGTAGATCATCTTTGTTATCGAAGATTGGAAGAAAGCTTGCATCTTTCTTCTGTGGAGCCTCTCTAGAGTCCGGATACTCGATGATTGCAGCGAAGGGACCTCAACACGGAGCTTTAGAAGTGAAGGACCGTTATACAAAGATCGTAATCCCAAAATCTTAGAAGTAAAGTTGTTAACTTGCTTTGTTTCGCCTAATCTCTAGTCTATGATCTTGGTTAGGGTTATTCGGCACATCTAAATTTTGAATCAGGCATGGTTGATATCTTGTAGACCCTTGTGACAGTGCCTAGTAACCCTACACCCCACTTTGGGTCTATCCTAGGAGCAGAAAACAGTAAAAGAAAATAATACAACGGTGGCTACAACCTCAACCTGGATGTGGCCCGCAAAATAATATTACATCACATTACAATTTTACATCGAATGAAAGAAATGAAAACTCTCATCTCACATCCCCGTCATTTCATCCACGACGATACAATAAGTTCATATACATAATCCACAAGAACAGCAATACAGATATGTGCAACCCCGACTAATCGACGTATAGCAATTAGTCGACGTTTCCAAATACATATATCACAACTTAAAACTTTAAACGACGTTAAAACTATGACTTAGAAATACCCCGTATTGTTATCACAGAAAGATAACAGTATATCCAAAATTGGCAAAAACAAACAACACCTGAGACCTTAGATCCAAGCAACTTGAATACAGACCAAAATTCAAAGAATTTCACCAAAACTAAAAAGGTGGTGCCGGTTTTTTTGAGTATGTGACCGGCCCGATTCCGGTGAAATTGCTTAATTTTTGGTATGTGTTCATATCACAACATGTAGAGCACTCTGCAATTATTTAAGAAAATTTTAGAGGCTCGGAAAATTTTGACAGAAACTTAGATCTTTATCGCGATGTTTCGGAGTCATTTCGGTTTCGTAGTTTTATACTTCGTCTAACCTGTTAGCTATAGTTTAGTAGGCTCTGATACTACTGTAAGTCCATGTCACGCACCCCGCATGTCCGCGGGGAGGCGGAATTTTCAAAAAATGATTTTTCAAAGCTCGCAACACGGACTTGAACTCCAGGATCGTTGCTAAACCCTAGCTAACAAAATACCGTGTGAAGTTTAACTACTATGATGAAAGTTATACCTTAAAGAACCAAGCCCTTCTGGTCTTTTAGTCGCTGTCCTCCTCGTCATCGTAGGCTCCGAGGATCGTAACGGATCGTAGCTTCCTTGAGTCAAAGACGATCCACCCGAGAGTCTATAGTTTGAGCTCCATCCTCAAATCCGAAGTAACTAGGGCAACTAGCTTGCTAAACTAGAAGGCCTAGGTGATGTAGAGAAAGAAGATGGAGTGGTTTGTCTCTTGGAACCCTAGGTTTCTCAACTCATAAGATGTTTAGGGTTATGAGGAAGAAGTAGAAGACTTGAAGAAAAGAGAGTGGAGTTGTGAACCTTGAAATGAAACTTGGCTGCCCTCTAGATAAAGAATGAAGCATATATGATAAAATATCTCACAAATATCTAATAAGCTTCACAAAATATCTTGTGATGAGTCATGAGCATGAGTCACCAAGTAGCCATGCTAGATTCAATGTTTAAATCCACCTCATTCCTCCACCCAATTTGTTTAATCCATAAAAGAATTAAACCCTAATAGGTGTCTACTTCTAGAAGCTTTCCCGAGCTAATTACGAGAATGCCCCTCATCCGTATATACATACCCGCATCCGCATTCCGAAAAATACGAATACAAAGAGACAAAACAAATCCATCAATACAATACTAGGATCCGGTTTAAACCAAAGCCCACTAGTATTATCCGCCCGAACATCATACACGCACAAGTGCACATACGTGATTGAAGCCCTATCATAAAACCATACGACCTCTACATCTTTTGCCCGATGCAGGGAAACTCCCTATGTGGGAATCTAAACACTCGACAGTGCGCTGGCAGCAGGTTTAACCACAAGCTGCAAGCGGTACTAGCTGCATGTAATGGCTACCCAGGTATCTGTCGATAAGAAGGCCGATGTGAAAACTCATCCGAACTCCTACTGAGCCTGTATGTGACAATCTCATACAGTTTGGTCTATTCGTCTAAAAGTATCGCATATCGGGCCTAGAGGAGCGGTAATCGTCAGACCCCTAATAGTGCAATAAGTCGTGCTGGAGTGTAGCCCAAAACACTCTGAGAAACTACTGGAATACCTACCAGTAAATTTCGCTTGCCCTGGCCAGGGACTTTGTGTAATGGCTCTACAAACACAGCACGATATCAACCCCCTACACCGGGAGAGACGAATCCTATCTAACCGCCACTGCCTCCAAGTGCTTCGGGACTGTACCCAACTACTACCTGTTTGCACGACTCCTTTGAGCCGTGGTAGGGTAGTAATCAAAGTATAGTAGGAACACATTCGAGACGAAGTAGCAGTGTCAAGTTCCCGACGAGTCCTATCCAGTGTACTCATAACCTAATGAGCACTTGCATACTATCTCCAGTATGACGTACTAATGGCTGTGGGACAGACCATCACCCCTTCTCGGATGAGAAGCGTATATACTAGTCTACTCCGGAGTATCGATGCCCCGTCTCGATAATTCTACGATGAAGGACCTGCATAAGGATGTGCTTGTAGACTACCCAGCCTCCACTAGTGTGACTGCCATCACAACGCAAGTAA
Source organism: Agapanthus africanus (assembly GCA_030015575.1). Classification (NCBI taxonomy): domain Eukaryota; kingdom Viridiplantae; phylum Streptophyta; class Magnoliopsida; order Asparagales; family Amaryllidaceae; genus Agapanthus; species Agapanthus africanus. The sequence continues at coordinate 680,491,855 of JASDDO010000019.1, forward strand.
TCAAGCAAAGATCCTAAGGGCTCTACCAATATGTTTAAGCGATATGCTAAAAGAAACACATGCACATATTGAGGTAGAAATAAACCAAGTAGCATACTGCCATTTTGAGCAAGACTTTCAATACAACTATGAATATCCCAAGCTTCCATTAAGTAATATACAAACCAGTATGATACAATAATGGCCTCTAGAGCATACATCATTAACAGTTCTTGCATGAAGGGTTAAACCCTTAGAGAGGTAAAAGAGAGACAATATGATCTCTGAGTTTTGTTTTCTTTTTACCTAAGGTTTCAATGAAACAAGTCTTATTCTGTGAGAATTAAATTCTCTGTTTCTTTTTTAAGCTTTTCTTTCTTTTTCTCTCTTTTTTTTAAAAATCTTCTGAGGGTTATTTTTTCACTCTCGCCCTGAGACCTGAAGTCTTTAGTTCTTTATATAGTAGAGAGAAGTTTGTTTAATTCTGAGAAAATCTCTCATTGAGAGATCCTAATTGATTTAATTGGTTTCAGAATTGATTTGGGAAATTTTTCCCATCATTGGATCTTTGATCCAAGGGTTTTTGTTTTACAAAACATATTTTTCTTGTTTTTAACAAGATTAGGGAAATATTTTCCCATATGCAGAATCTTATTCTGTAAAAATATTGAATTTTAATCATCATTGGAATTTTAATCCAAGAGTGCTCGGTTTAACAGAACACAATCTTTCTTTGTTTAGAAAGATATGGAAAATATTTTCCATCTCATAAGATCTTTGATCCACCAACTTTCTGTTTAACAGAAAATTTCCCTCCTCACTAGAAAGCTCTATTTTAATCACCATTGGATCTTTGATCCAACGATCGCTTGTTGAGTAGAATTTAAATCTTCATATGGAGGTGCCCTCACGTGTTTAACACGTGAGGTTTATTTAGTTTGTCAGCTGTTTGATTGCAGCGCCTATATGCTGTGCATATAGGCACTCACATGTTTAACACGTGAGGCTTATTTAGCCTATAGCTGTTTGATTTGCAGCGCCAATATGTATTGCATATAGGCGCTCATGTGTGTTGGGGTCAAAATTTACACCCCGGTTGACCAAGTCAAAATCAAAGTCAATCCCAAGCCAAGTGGGCCTAAGCCCAGGTCAAGTGGGCCAATGCCCGGGTCGAGCCCGAACATGAAGCGGCCGGCTTCCCCCATGCTAAAATAAAAATTTTGTAATAAATAATTTTGGTGTATTTCCTTTTTTTATTTTATGACTAAATGTATGAAAAATGGGCATAAAGCCAAATTTTTGTAAAACCCATGGCTCTTGTGCAAAAGAAATGAGCACATAAGGCATGGGATGGGCAAAATGCCATTTTGTAAAGCCCAATGGGCTATATGTAAAGTGTGTATCCTATAAAGGCAAACATGATGAAAATATCTATGACAAATTTTTTTCTCTCTAAAAAAAAATTAGGGTCTGTGCCTCCTTCTCCTTCCTCAAGGTTCTAAATCTTATTCTTTTTTGAATTAAATCAAGAGTTTAACACTTTCTTTCCCAAAAATAAATAGTTTTTCATCACAAAACCCAAAAAGGGGAATTCAGATCCTCTATTAGATCTCAAAAGGGGAGATTTTTAAATCTCATCCCCTTTTCTCCAAGATCCAGCCAACAGAGAGGAGGAAAAAGGAGACCCATCTTCAAAGACCCCATTTTGGAGAAGATCTAAGGCTCAGGGGAGAAGAAAGGGATCCCCTAAGCGTTTACAAAGATTTCTTGGAGTTTAACTTCACAAATCAAAGCTTCTGGGAGTTTAACTCCATATAAAAAAATTCTTTCTTTCTAGGAGTTCAACTCCAAAAGTCAATTAGGAGTACAACTCCCTGTGCAGGGGCTAAACCCTTTTTTCCCGCTGGCGTTCAGCGCCCGCGTGTCAGGCATGTTAGGCGCCGGCGCCCATCGCCCGCGTGCCACACACGTGAGGCGCTGGCTCCCGGCGCTCAGCACCCACGTGCCACGCACGTGAGGTGCTCTTACCCAAGCGCCCAGCGCCCGCACCTGCGCCCAGCGCCCGCGAGCTAGGCTCATGAGGCACTGGCGCTCACGCGTTCTTTGGATGCCATTTCCCCCCTCATTTTATATACACTCCAAACTAAAAATACCTCTCCCGTTAGAAAAAATTTCTAACGGGACGCTGCCCTGCACCCCGTAAGGGGGCTACTAGCCCCCTTGATCCCCAGCCCGCTATCCCGGTAAAGGGACCCCCGTAAAAACTCTGCAGAGGCCCCGATATATCCAAAACCCCTTCAAAACACAACACTACACATTGAGTTCGCATGACCAGTTTGACCCGTCAATCGGAGGTTCCTTCACTCCAAAGGCGAGGGGTAATTAACGGCAGCTTAGTTCGCGGCTGCCGGAGATTCGGATCCCCACAATCATGTAACGATCCGAAAAGTACGGAACAAAGAAAATATCAAGAAGAATCCAAAATCATCAAGTCACCATGTCAATAACAAAGAAAATCGGCATAAATCTCCATAATACCGCATAACCAATGAATATATGGATGCATCTGATATCATGCAATAATTAAACTAGCATATGAAAGCTATAACATGTCGCAACTATCAGTTAGCAAGCTATATCAAAGAAATAGTATTTTCTAAAGTGTACGTGACATGGCAATTACCGATGATGATGTGTGTGAGCCGGCAAGTAAGTGTATGTGGAACATACGCATCATCGGTAATGGTGCTGGTGTCCTGACAACATGGTTCATCATCACTAAGTACACAATAAACATGCAACGAGACGATAACAACAAGATAAATGACAGTGAATAGTTATTGCAACAATAATATGTGGAACATGAATGATAACGTAACAATAAGGAATCTACATCGCTACACCTTTGTTGTACTGTTTTGCCGTTTGAAATAGTACGAATCGTGACGTTTTGAAAATAAGGGCTACGGTGTTTTTAAGAAAAGGTACGTCTTTTGAAATATCCGTAGCATCCCTTGACATGTCTTTAAAATCCTTACGATTCGTTAGTTTTGGAAATAGGTATGACTCGGGTCCAGTCTAACATCTACTAGGTAACTACAGGTCTAACTAACAACCAATCGGAAGGGGTATGTAAACTACCTAAATCTTAGTCGATATATATATGTGTATAATAGTCGGTGATCCCGCCTAAATAGTATCTCATACGATACCCTATATAATATGACATCCTCGAGTCAAAAGTGCGGATCTATCATCAATATATAGCGCGTACGGTAAATCCGTCGTACGGCCTCCCAAATCTGGGTACGGGTCAAATGTCATATCTGTCACATTATTCATCTGGTATCCTCTTTATCAAATATCATGATCGAGGGTGCTGATCTACGTCTAGTACAATACTGATACCATCTATGTATATGCATGCGTATGTCTGAAAAAACCACGTCGAAAGGACCCGCTAAAACATCACATCGTATCTCAAATAAGAACCATATCACATCACCAATCTCACAGCCTCAAGCCCAATCTTATCGACTCATCTCCAATCCCAAGTATTATCCTCATAATCCGTGTATATGTATACGTGTATATATATATATACATACATATATACATACATACATACATAGTCCCATACCCATGTGTGTGTGTATATATATATATATCCCCATATACGCACAGGTAATAAAGTGAAAGCAGGTGTGTGCGTGTGGGTGTAAACCTATTCTAGGTTTCGCGACTAAGAATTTATGCTAGTTCCCTTCTAATAACACCAAACTAACCATAAACACATAATCATAACTTGATAATCATCCACGGATCATAAACCACATATGTATCCAATTATATATCATAAATATACTACGAACTGCGGGGGTGCTATACGCCATCCACCTGACTTCCTCCGTAGATATAATCTACTCACCTGATCTTCGCTCGCCGGTGCCGACGTCGCCACGCGCTTTGTTGTCGTCTCGAAGTCCACATAGAGGTACTTACATGTCATAATGTATCGTATCGCATAAAAACCCAATTCGAAATCGAAACGGCATACGAAAACCAAATCGGCACGCGTATCACGTATAGGTCAAAACCTATCGCCTACGCAGGCAAGAATAGCCAAACCAACCCTCGATATCGATGGACAAACGTCAAACCATCGAGAAAAACACCAAACGTACCAATCATGGTCTTACAACTCTCTAAAAATCTATGAAATAGGATGCAAATCATCAAAACTAATAAATTGATCAGATCGGTTTATTTCCAAAAAATCTAATAAAGGGGTCATTAACCTTTGTACTACAAGTCTTGATGTTTTAGCAAATTAGTGGTCACAATACTCACTAATTACCTTAACCAAGTCACACAAACCAAAACCATATTTTAATCTCACAAACTTTCATTAACCCGAAATTCTAGTTTGCAATTTAGCTCAATTGGTAAAATTCTAAAATAACAATTTGCAAACTAGCTACTAGGTTTGATTTTTTTTCATGCCTTAATACAATAAATTACACACTTAAACCATGTTCAAATGATATACAACCCTAACTAGATTTTAATCTCACATATTTATATATTCTAGAAAAAACCTAGTTTGCATAACATGTGATTTAGCTAAATTATTAAGTAACAATTTCAAATTTAGCAACAAGATTACACTTTGCATGTCTTGAGATGTGAGACTACACATCATAACCATGATCCAAATACCCAAAACCCTAATTTGATTACAAACCACTCTCTTGAATTTTCAATCATGCAATTAGAACCAATTAAAAACCTAATTAAACACTTAATTAAGCTAAATTAAAGCAATTAACAACAAATTCACCAAAGGGTCTCAATTTATACCTCCCAATTTTGTTGATCTCACTTAAAATCTAGCCTCCCAAACTTGCTTCTAAGCTCCAAGATCAATGCTTGAATGGTCAAGGAAAAATGGGTAAGAGTTGGATTTGAGTTTTAGCTTGAATTTTTGGCGTTTTGTGATGAAATTTTGAGGTGAAATGAGAAGGAGAAGATAGGGGGCTGCTGCAACTTTTTTTTTTTGGGAGAGGGGGCTCGGTCAGCATGAGTGGGGGAGAGGAGAGAGAGAGAAGTGGGTTTGTGGCCAAGTCAAAACAACCCATACCCAATATATATTAATTCAATACTTCTTTAATTCCTTTGTTTTGTTTTCTTTATTTGGAGGGGAAAATGGGGAGGGGCTGTCAAGGAGGGCTCGGCCAGCAGTTAGGGGATGGGTGTGTGTGTGTTTGTGGAAAATTTTCCAAGTAGTGAAAGCCCAATTCAAGTCACAAGCCCATCTCACATCTATTTAATTTTATTTCACCATTTAAGCCTTTTTATTATATATTTTCTAACACCATCTTAACAACTTCTTTTCATTTCAAAAAAAATATTTTACATGTTAGTTTAATGTGTCATGATGCTCAAAATTTGTATTAACCCATTCCAATTTGTAATTATCCCAAATTAAATGTATTAGTGACGGCTTAAAATAATATTAAAATAATTAATTTCGGAAAATATTTCAGTAACCTAGAAATTTTACAAGTGGCTCAATAAACCCCAAATACTAGCAATTACATAGCTAGAATATATATATATATAATTTTATATTAAAAGATATTTATATCTTGATTTTTTTTTACGGAAAACACCCGTTATTTTACCGATTATCCGAAATTTCACCGAAACGATTTTCAAAACGTTACAAATCAATAAACCCCCGTCTACCATAGGCAGGGGGAATCTGTAGTACGTCTGACAAGCGCGTGCGTATTCCCATCTCAATGGGGTGACGAAAAACACCCTATAGATTCTGGCACACCCGGTGGGACCTTTCTCTATTCCCATATCTTGGGTCAAGCGTTCATGCGAACTCATTTTACATATATACCGATGTTTGTACTGAAGTAATGTTCCTTTTATGCAGCAATCAACTTTCAACGACAATGTCTCCCAAGACGAATTCAGCTTCCAACGCGACCCTGATCTCGTACGTGGTCAAGATCAATGCCCGTGTAGTTCTCCCTGCCAGTCTCAACCGGCATTGGGAGGAGCCACCCCGTCAATTTGGTTCGGTCATCATCTAACCTACTGGAAGCGCTAATCTGGCTGAGGTCCCGACAAACCAACAGGCCTAGCCGACCTCAAGAGGCAAGAGGCCAAACGTTGTGGTCGCCAGAGCATCCCACCCTAAATGCTAATCTGTATTCGAACGACTCTCTACTGTTCTGACTGGGGACAAGGCCGTCAACACCAATGAGGCCACAAAGCATCTCCAGCAAGCTCAGATGGTGCCCTTGACAATCGTGCGAGTAGGCATCTTCTCTGGGCTCTCTGTCAATCGGCCTACGGCATCTTCCAGAAGAGCCGAAGTCTGCCAAGTGCTTAAAACAGAAAAGTTAAGGCAGAAGCGGCTCAAGTATCGAGCCAACAAGAGGGCCGGACTTCTGCCAAGTGGAATCTTGTGAGGTTACAAGAGCAGGGTTACTCTGTGACGACGGCTGAGTCGGCCGTAAAAGTCAGCAATTCTTTCGAACCTCTGAAGTGGGTTCAGAAAAATTCCATGACCGCCAGAATCAAGAAGACATCGGTCCGAACAATGCTACAAAGGGACGTGCCCCAGGCCTAAAAGAGAAAGCATGATACCATCTCTTCAACAGTCTATCAGGCAATCTATGCCATGCGAAAGCAGCAAGGCAAATCAAGAAAAGAAGCGCCAGCACCACTCAAGAACCCGGTCAGACCAGCCGCTTTCAGTCGATTGCCTGTTGCCGAAACACGAGGGCCACGACAGATCAGCTGCCAATAATGAAATGATGGCCGAATATGTTGTCCATACGGTCTATATGGCCGGCATGCGCCCCAGTGACAACCTTCGCAGCAAAAGCAAGGATGGGTACACCGCATCCCAAGCCCAATCTGGCTTGAATGTGGTTGCCGCTTCCCAAGATTAGTCACCAACGCTGGATGATGTAAACCCTCTCGATGAGGATGATAGGCAAAAAGACCCCTCAGTCCATGTAGAGTCATGATCGGACAGCGAGGAAGAGCTGAATTTCTGCCCCAGGACCGCGGAGCGAGAGCTGCTTCAAGAACTTAGAAAACAGCTCAGGAGCAAAGATGAAGAGATGGCCAAGCTCTATTCGAAAATTGACGACCTAACGAACGTTGTGATGCAGCTTATGGCTCAAATTGCTCGAGCGCCTCCCAATCAAGCACATGTCTCTACTCATGAGCCGGGTGATGACAACTCGAAGCAGCCGATGCCTATCCCCTTAGGTCCAAGATTGGTCGAGCCGCACGAAAGCCGGCCACATTCCGCTTCTGTGGATGCCTTAGTTCCAGATAGCACTATCCCGCTAACACAAGATCGGATAATGGATTTGGTCACCAGCTAGGTTAAAACATTGGTGGCCGAAGCCGAAGCTCAGAAAGAAATTGGCAGTAGTGGACGGCCGTATCCCGCACAGTACAATCTGATCGAGTTCTCGAGAGGCTACTGTAGGGTTGCTAGGCACGCGCACAAGGTTCTACGAGGCATCAACCATGCCCGATTAAAAAATTAGCCTTGCTGAACAACCCGAAGCCGGATCTTTAAACTAGAGATTAGGCGAAAACTAACATGCTAAACACTTTAACACTAAGTGAGAGGGATTACAACCTTTGTAGATCCGGTCCTTCACTTCATATGCTCCGTGTTGAGGTCCCTTCGCTGCGATCATCGTGCTCTGGACTCTCGAGAGGCTTCACGAAGAGAATGATGCAACCTTTGCTTCCGATCTTCGATACAAAGATGATCTACCTTGAAGTTTCGTTAACACAAGCTATCACTCATGAAATGATGTGAAAACTCTCATCTAAAGGGCAAGGTAAGATGAGGATGATGAAGTAGGATTTTTGCTCTCTTTATTTATCTTTTTCTCACATTTATTCATCACTTGGAAAAAGCTAGTAAGCTTTTTCCATGAAGAAAGAAGAAGGAAGAAGATGAAGAATTATGATAGGATTCCTTTTGTGATGAATAATGCAAAGAAGATAATGATCAATAATGTAACCATGGTTGTCCAAACCATTGTAGAGAATTAACCAAGGCTAGGGTTTGAGTTAGGTTAAGAAATGAGTCATATCAAAATATCTTTCACAAAACAAAACTAAACCTTCTAGAATCATCCAGAAAGCATTAACCCAAATCAAACCCTAATCTTGTTTAATCTTTACTAAACATGTTGCATTAGTTATCACATCATGTTACAATATTATATATCACATATATAATATTTATTGTAACCAAATAAAATAATACAATTAACATATATCGCATATATATCAATGTATTACCCGAGTAAGAAAAAGTATCTTTTAGTGAGCTAATATTGGTTAATGCAATTTAATATATCATATATATTATTGTACATTAAATTATCGAATCAACACTTGATCCGACAATCCGGCTATATCGCATATAACCGACTAATATTTATCCGTACCGATTCATCGAATCAACACTTGATCCGATGACCCGGCTAGTATCATATATCGCGAGAATAGAATACGGTATCTCATATCGCATTATCCTCGGTCCCGCACATATCACATATGTACCCTACTCCGTTTCGCCTGAGCCAAGAAACCTCTGTGTAGGACTCTAAAGAATCGCCAATACGCGGCAGTAGGTGATGATCATATCAAACACCCACAAGCTGTAAGCGGTCAGCTAAACGTAACAGCCACCCAGGTATTGAGCGCTCAGAAGATCAACAAGAAAGCCTGTACATTCTCCTGTGAATCCAAACAGTAACACTCCCGTACAGTCCGGTCTCGTCGTCTGATATGTCGCATATCTCGCCTAAGGTGGTATACGTCAGACCCCAGTAGGTTGATAAGTCGTGTCGATATAAGGTCTATAACAGTTTGAGAAACTACTGATAACACTTACCAGTAAATCTCAGCAACCCTGGCCTGGGATTACCGGTTATAGCCAATCGAACACAGCACAACATCAACTCCCTATACCAGGAGAGACGAATCCCCTCCTATCGCTCATTGCCTCCATGTGATTCGGGACTGTACCCAAAAGCCACCTTTTTGCACGCCCTCTTGGACGTGGTATGATGGAAATCAAAGCACAGTGGGAATCACACAAGACTCTATGACGATCTCGGGTCAACAGACTACTCTGTACCAGTGTCACCGGAGAACTGCCATCTGACGTGAGGTATAATACCATCTGGGAGTTCTCGGCGAGTCCGTCCAGTGTACTCAGTCTCCACTGAGCACCCGTACACCATCCTTGATGTCAAACACCGATGGATATGGGATCATCCATCGCCCATCATATGGGTCAAGATGCGTATACGCTAGTCTACTCTGGTGCATCGATGCCCTGTCTCGATACACCCTCGACTAGGAACAGTTATAGAATGTACTCGCCGACTACCGTGGCCCAACTAGTATGATCTCATCATAGTCCCCGTAGTCGAGTACATATCCTAAGGGCTTTACCAACATGTAACATAGAGACAATCAGTGTACATGTTAAGATAAAGTACAACCAGATAGCATACTATCATGTCGAGCAAGAAAGTCCTCCCTATATATGTCCAAGAATCCATTACAATATACATCGTATGTACAGTAATGGCCTCTAGGGCATACATATAACTAACAATCTCCCACTTGCACTAGGGCCATCTGTTGTGGTATCACATACCAAACAATTAGCTGCGGTTGAAGTATCTCATACTCAACCATCCCATAAAAGTCTCTACTGGGAAAAAGGCCTTTGTGAGTGGATCCGCGCTGTCGTCCTCTGTGTCTACTCTCCTAACCTCGATCTCCCTGGAGATCAACCATCTCTATGATCAGGTGATACTGCCTAAGAATTATATCTGGATTACAGATGGGACGGTAGTTCCTAGGCAAAAGCCATAACTCCATTGTCACACAATGGTAGGAACGAAGTTCATCTCATGAACTTATATATATCCAGACTGCCTCTTTGGTAGCATCCTTGGTAACGATGTATCTTTCTTTAATCGTCTAGTATGTCACGGTATCTAGCTTGGAACTCTTCCAACATACCGTCCCTCCACTGAGGGTAAAGACAATGCCTGCGACTGACATTCAGTCATTCTTATCATCCTTGAACCTTTCCAGTGATTCTCCCCAGGATCGATTGATACCATCTCACTATAACTAGTGAGTATCCTAACATCCAATTAGATCTATCTCATAGATCCAAAAACCCAGGATTCAGGAGGTATCATTTTGATCCTATATGGAGAATCCTTGTGATAAGCGGAGATTGACCGATCGTAGCATAGGAAACTCCTTCCCTATCAAGAGTATGTCATCCACGTACTCTACGAGGATCACCACCATACTCCCTACTACCTTTTTGTATATACAAGGTTCATCTACCATTTTGATGAAGTCAAACTCTTTGACTACCACATCAAAACAGATGTTCCAACTCTGCGATGCCTGTTTTATCATATAAAACATCTTGCACACGTTTCGGCTGCTCCCACTGTCTACGAAGCCCTCTGGCTGTGTACTTATAGACGCTCTTTTCTAAAATATCATTTAGAAAAGCAGTCATGACACCCAACCACCAGATATCGTAGTCATGGTATGTAGCCGCGGCAAGTAGGATCTGGATGGACTTAAGCATAGTTTTGAAAGTCTCAACTTTTCGATGCACACCAAGTAATCTTCTCAAGATATACTCGCTCCTGATGGGGATTTAACCCTTCAGATAAAGCAACCAAAGTCCATAATTTGTTGGTGTATAAGGATTCCATCTCAGATCGATAAGCATGCAGCCATTCTTAGAGAGTCTCACTCCTGATGGCCAGCTCGAAACTAGTTGGGTCATCATCACATGATGCAATCCTCGCTCCCACTGTCATAGAGAAACCGAAGTATCTCTCAGCTGGGTGAGGAACCCTACTAGATCAGCGGAGAGGCTGAGGTTCGTTGGAAACTATTGAATCCTTTGGTTCTACCAAATCATCAGCTGCAGTTTGTATAGCTGGAACCTTTCCAGTTCTACATAACAGACCTTGCCTCGAGCTTGTCCGGATTTTGCTTTTTAAACATAGGCCGGACAACCCCAAATCTTAACTAACTTAAGATATGGGCTCTTCCCTTTCCATATCACATATGAAGTGGTAGGCAACTGATTTGATTTGAACCCAATTCAATAGGTATGCAGCTTCTCAAGTGCATAACTCCCAAAAGGAAATAGGAAACTCAGCAGTACTCATCATAGAGCACACCGTATCATATAGGGTGTGATTGCTCCACCCCGATACACCGACGTGCTGTGGTGTATACGAAGGAGTAATGCTGAGAGAGAATCTCATTCTCCTTTAGAATAGTGCAGGAATTCCGTGCTCAAGTATTCTCCTCCTTGATCTCATCAAAGGACATAATACTTATACCAGTATTTTTGTTCTCTACTTCTAACTTATATTCTGTGAATATCTCAAAAGGTTCGGACTTGACTTTCAGCAAGAACATATGTCTGAATCTTGAGAGATCATCAGAGAATGTAATAAAGTACAAAGAACCGGTCTTGGCATGTGTAGACAGGAGACTTTCATACATCAGCATGTATCAATCCCAAGAGTTCACTAACTCTTTCTCTGTTTCCAATAAACAGAGCTATAGTCATCTTATCTTTGTGACATGACCGGCAAGTTTCACAAGATGTAAATTCAAACAGATTTAAATATGCATCTAAATGTAACTTAGCTAGCCGGGTCGCATTGATATGTCCTAGTCTACAATGCCTCAAGAAGGATTCGTTCATTTCTGAACTCTTCCTCTCATGTGTATTCTGTAAACTTAGAACTGTAGTTTGATTTAGAACGTCAATGCTTTTAGATAACGTGCCTGAACCGATCAACTCTTGATATACAAAATGTTCAAAACATTATCCAACAATACAAAATTATATCCTTCTTTACTAATAAAGAGACCGATATGATTTTTTATATCAGGTTCGGTATCTAATAACATTCGTTCAGAATCAATGTATTCTGGTAATACTGGGTGATAGTGACCAACAGACTTGGCTGCAACACTTGCACCGTTTTCTTTCTCATGAAACTTATCACCCGTTCTCAGTTCTCTACCTTTCTGTAGCCCATGTAACAGATTACATATGCGGGATCCTGATCCGGTATCTCATACCTAGGACGTAAAGGATACTGAGAAACAGTTCTATGTAATGAACATACCCGAAGAAGATGAATCAGCATGCACTTTCTTCGTTTGGGCGGCACGGTAAATCAGGTATTTCCTAATTTCCTGCTCTGTCTTATAACAATTATAAGTTGGAGCGGGACCAACGTTCCCCAACTCAGTATAACAAGCGGGTTCGGTCAAATATATCCGTATTATTATCTTGATTAAGGCGTCATATGGTCGCTACCCGGAGAGAGAGAGAGAGAAGAAAACACTCAGCGTATGCTCTTGCAAGATTAGATTGGTTATCTAATATATCTAATCAGGATGTCTCCCACTGTTTTAATCAAATCTTCCTTCAAACCCTAAAAGGAAAGACTAGCCGGGATTAATTACACGCTACAAGTTCGCCAATCTTTCAGTCAGGCCAGTGTCGGTACTTTGAGGGAGGTCCCCCGTGCTTTCGCACGAACCTAATTAATGTAAACCTCGTTTTTCCAAGGGCGTAACCCCGTTAACACCTTTCTAGACACCTACTTGATTGGCTAACTGTAATGTGTAAAACTCTCCCAGGAGTAATTCTTACTCGCAGCGGGTATCGGGATCCAACTATCTCATAGAAGGTATGCAATCTCATTGCAAATTTCAACACTTGAAATTCCCGATAATATTTTACCCCTAGCGTCCCATGACCTTGACGCAGGCCAACAAACCACAGTGCGCTAGTCAAGTTCAACCCGTCATTTCTTGATTGAATTAAACCCACCCGCACGACCCTTGACGCAGGCCAACAAAGTCGCACGACTACCCTAATCCAATCTGCATCATATGCATAAACAGATAAATACTAGTTAGCTATCGCACACTACGCCTTGACGCAGGCCAACAAACGTAGCACGAATACTAAGTAGGACTTATCTGAAATGACGGAGGGCTACGACAGGTTTTTATGAAAACCTTTTGCGTAATGAACTTGATATCGTTGTAGAATCAATTGATTTTAAATGGAGTGTTTTTTAGGCTTTTCTAGTTTTGCTAAAGGGGTCACTCCCGGTGAAGGGATCGTCGGCCCTTTCCTCATCGAATAAGGTGCAGGATATTTCACAAATATCACTATGCACAGCAAAAACTATAGAAGCAATCAAAAGACAGACCGAGTTTGTAGCATCTGCCAGTTATTGCTAAAGGAGTCACTCCCGGTGAAGGGATCTCGGTCCTTTCCTTATCGAATAAGATGCTGGATGTTCTACAAGGAACACCGCTATGCAAAGCAAGAACTAGAGCTACCAGTTTTTTTTAAACAAGTTTCTACAACATCTTAGGTTTCTTTTATTTCATTAATCTCATTAATGAAGTCCCATTTTATTATGCTTCACAAGCAGCTCTTTTTGAAACGAAATCTGCAATATAACATATAACTCATATATATAATATAAACATTCATCTCAGCCAGTAATATGATCTCATCATAGAACATTGCAGCAGAAGAACATATATGAAATATTGGATATACTAGGATGTCCGTGTTTTCAACACGAGCCTGTATAAAACACGGATTCCACGGTCGCGATGAATAGCCAAACCCACATCCCTAGACCCCTACGAGAGCGGCAAGTAACACTGCCAATTCTAGGGTTAGGAGAGCCGGTCTCGACTCCTCGAGATGGTCTCCCACTGGACCCTTGAACCCGGTTACTTGTGCTCCCTGCCTTGGGTCTATCCTAATGCGGAAAAGTAAAAAATATACATCAACAGTGATATCTTCCGCAACCTGGAAGTGCCCCAATAAAAGAATATTACATACAAATGAATTTTACATAAATGAAAAAGAAAAAACTCTCATCTCACATAAAACCCCCGGCTATTCAAAACGCGACGATCTAATATAACATATCACAGCAACACATAATATCTCATATCATCAACGTAAGCAAGTATGCGTATCCCGATTGTCGTTGATGTATAGCAACGAAGCTGGCGATACACCACATACTACGCTTACGGTCACAGAAAAGAAAGTGTAAAACTACAACAGTTGGAATCCGCAACCTCCTTAGACATCGCATGCCTAACCAAATGAATTCCTTAGACATCGCATGCCTAACTATTATAAACCCCGCATTTTAGTCTCATTATCGAAAACTCTTTTCAATATCAAGTCGGGCAATTCAACAAGATTCCCGACATTTGGATCGAATGGTCGTCGCAAACTTTAGTAGATGGCCGCACCCCTGGATGCCGTCGACAAAGTGCACTAAGGCGGAACGCCGCTGCCGCGAGCACCCGAACGGATGCTTTCGGCGACGGGGTTCTCCTACAGTCACTTGGTCGGGGCTATGGGATATGGCTGTCTGTTAAGTTTATCCGGCGAGTATCCGCGTATGCTACGTGATTGCGACAGACTTTTGATCACATCAAAATTCCGTGGCAACCGATCATCTGAGACTAAACTGCTATGTTTATAACATTCATATTAGTTATCTCATAACTACTTGTGAATTCCAAATGTTATATCCCATTCCGGATAAATAGAAAATGTTAAACTTTCCGATCGAACAATTGAACACCCAAGTTTTCCCGAAACAGCTTAACACTTGAAACAAGTTTGAAAACATTCATTTCATGCCACAGAACCAACGGTCCAGCCGTAGAAGGGTCAAGCCAACGCCTCACATGTGGCACGCCGTACTGCCCCAAACCCGAAGGTTCAAATGGCAGTTCAAGACGGTCACATAATCGAGTTAAGGTTTGTTGTCTTCTAGAGGGACCATCGCGTTACTTGCACTACTTGGAACGTTCTCAAACTACGGAAGAATCCAACACTTGGAAATTTTCCGACTGGGGAAAAATTGGGTATTTATATCCGGTCGAACTTTTTAACATATTCAAAAATCATCCGGAAAAACACAGACGAAGTTAAATAAACCGATCGAATCATCGAATCCCCAAAACAACCCAGAAAATTCAACTGTTGAATAAATATTAAAAATTCCCAGAAAATACAGCACTAAAATATAGGAATTACTGTGCAAATTTCAAATGGTGAAGTGACTATATGGCCGCGGAACCACCGCACAAGCCATGCTTGTGCCGCGGTTCCGCCGCGCTTTGGTTGAGTCAGGCGCACGTGCTTCACAGTAATTCCTAGAAAAGCCTGCTGATTTTTTTGCATATTTTTAATTCACAAAAAACCCAGTTTTTAAAAAATGTACAGAGAAGGATTTTATCGGGTTTTCGAGTTTCGATCGGACTTTAAACTTCGCTCAGACTTCGCCTAAAGCTCTAGCTTGGCTCTGATACCACTGTAGGGTTGCTAGACACGCGCACAAGGTTCTACGAGGCATCAACCATGCCTGATTAAAAAATTAGCCGTGCCGAACAACCCGAAGCCGGATCTTTAAACTAGAGATTAGGCGAAAACTAACATGCTAAACACTTTAACACTAAGTGAGAGGGATTACAACCTTTGTAGATCCGGTCCTTCACTTCATATGCTCCGTGTTGAGGTCCCTTCGCTGCGATCATCGTGCTCTGGACTCTCGAGAGGCTTCACGAAGAGAATGATGCAACCTTTGCTTTCGATCTTCGATACAAAGATGATCTACCTTGAAGTTTCGTTAACACAAGCTATCACTCATGAAATGATATGAACACTCTCATCTAAAGGGCAAGGGAAGATGAGGATGATGAAGTAGGAATTTTGCTCTCTTTATTTATCTTTTTCTCACATTTATTCATCACTTGGAAAAAGCTGGTAAGCTTTTTCCATGAAGAAAGAAGAAGGAAGAAGATGAAGAATTATGATAGAATTCCTTTTGTGATGAATAATGCAAAGAAGATAATGATCAATAATGCAACCATGGTTGTCCAAACCATTGTAGACAATTAACCAAGGCTAGGGTTTGGGTTAGGTTAAGAAATGAGTCATATCAAAATATCTTTCACAAAACAAAACTAAACCTTCTAGAATCATCCAGAAAGCATTAACCCAAATCAAACCCTAATCTTGTTTAATCTTTACTAAACATGTTGCATTAGTTATCATATCATGTTACAATATTATATATCAAATATATAATATTTATTGTAACCAAATAAAATAATACAATTAACATATATCGCATATATATCAATGTATTACCCGAGTGAGAAAAAGAATCTTTAAGTGAGCTAATATTAGTTAATGCAATTTAATATATCATATATATTATTATACATTAAATTATCGAATCAACACTTGATCCGACAATCCAGCTATATCGTATATAACCGACCAATATTTATCCGTACCGATTCATCGAATCAACACTTGATCCGATGACCCGGCTGATATCATATATCGCGAGAATAGAATACGGTATCTCATATCGCATTATCCTCGGTCCCGCACATATCACATATGTGCCCCTACTCCGTTTCGCCTGAGCCAAGAAACATCTGTGTAGGACTCTAAAGAATCGTCAATACGCCGACAGTAGGTGATGATCATATCAAACACCCACAAGCTGTAAGCGGTCAGCTAAACGTAACAGCCACCCAGGTATTGAGCGCTCAGAAGATCAAAAAGAAAGCCTGTACATTCTCCTGTGAATCCAAACAGTAACACTCCCGTACAGTCCGGTCTCGTCGTCTGATATGTCGCATATCTCGCCTAGGGGTGGTATACGTCAGACCCCAGTAGCTTGATAAGCCATGTCGATATAAGGTCTATAACAGTTCGAGAAACTACTGATAACACTTACCAGTAAATCTCAGCAACCCTGGCCAGGGATTTCCGGTTATAGCCAATCGAACACAGCACAACATCAACTCCCTATACCGGGAAAGACGAATCCCCTCCTATCGCTCATTGCCTCCATGTGATTCGGGATTGTACCCATAAGCCACCTTTTTGCACGCCCTCTTGGACGTGGTATGATGGAAATCAAGCCACAGTGGGAATCACACAAGACACTATGACGATCTCGGGTCAACAGACTACTCTGTACCAGTGTCACCGGAGAACTGCCATCTGACGTGAGGTATAATACCATCTGGGAGTTCTCGGCGAGTCCGTCCAGTGTACCCAGTCTCCACTAAGCACCCCTACACCATCCTTGATGTCAAACACCGATGGATATGGGATCATCCATCGCCCATCATATGGGTCAAGATGCGTATACGCTAGTCTACTCTAGTGCATCGATGCCCTGTCTCGATACACCCTCGACTAGGAACAGTTATAGGATGTACTCGTCGACTACCGTGGCCCCACTAGTATGATCTCATCATAGTCCCCGTAGTCGAGTACATATCCTAAGGGCTTTATCAACATGTAACATAGCGACAATCAGAGTACATGTTAAGATAAAGTACAACCAGATAGCATACTATCATGTTGAGCAAGAAAGTCCTCCCTATATATTTCCAAGCATCCATTACAATATACATCGTATGTACAGTAATGGCCTCTAGGGAATACATATAACTAACAGCTACGTCATTCCTAAGTTTGGAAGATTTGACAGGACGATAAATGCAAATCAGCACGTCGCCCACTTTAAAGCATCGTGTGGAAATACAGCGGGCAATGATGTGCTCCTTTTTCGTCAGTTTGTCAACAGCCTGACCGGTGTCGCTTTCGACTAGTACGCGTGTATAATAGAAGGGTACGTCATTACCTTTGCCAAAATGGAGTCTTTGTTTCGGCATAGGTTCATGAGGGTCGGTGATAAAATCTCCATTGTTGACCTTGTGAGGACCAAGCCGGGGAAGAATGAAAGCAACACCGAATTTATCGCCCGATGGCGTAATCTCATAGTCAAGTGCGAACCGCCGCTGGAGCAGGACCAGTCTGTCAGCTTTCTCATTGGGAACCTCAGCAATTGGATGGTCTCATTCTTGTGTACAACAGGCCTCAAGACATTTCAGGAGCTAACTAAGAAAGTCCAAATGCTGGAACGCTTGAAGCAAGAGTCTACCCTGGACTCTCAGAGAGACAAGACTTGGAAAAGCAAGCGGGACGACAACCTTATAAGCTGGAATTCCAGCAGTACCAATGTCTTCAATGTGTCCGACAATGAAGACAAGCGAAGGGCAGGCGATTCCAAAACCAACCGGTCTCGAAAGCCATTGCTGGGACGAGAAGGGCCTTCCCTAGAGGAAAAAAAGAACAAGGTTTACTCTTTCAGAAGGGACAAGGTCCGCAAGATATTTAAAGATGCCTTGAACAATGGTCTACAATTGCCGGAGTCGAAAAGACCTCAAGAAGCAAAAATGACCGACAATCCCCTGTATTGCCCGTACCACCAAGTAGTCAGCCATGTGATCGAGGATTGCTATATCTTCAAAGACTGGGTCGAGAAGCAGGACAAGGATGGAGAGATCGATTTGTCCAAAAGTGTGTTGGTGAACAATCAAGTTGCAATCACCAACTTTATACAGACATAAGCTGAAGCCTTCTGGGAGCAGACAGCCAAACCCGCTGCCCTGAGAAATGAAACCGACTCACCGCAGCCTCCGTGGAGTACGCACATATCTAATAAGACGAAGAAGATGATAAAGCTACTTCAGAAAGAGTCCAGAACAGAATGGGAAGGGCAGAAGAAGCCCACCATTCCAGCTGCCAATTCGGCTCAATCAGACTCAAAATCCAAAACGCTCAAGAAGAAGAAAAGTGCAGCTCGACGCGAAAAAGAGTCTGCAGGGAGATCGACCATTCAAAAATATATTGATTCTCTTAAAGACTATGAACAAAAGGAAAGAACTCTAATTCAATTGAAAGATTTCTTCCCTGTAGAAGCGGCTGAGATTCTGGAGGAGTTAGAAGAAGACTCGAATGAAGAGATCCCTATAGTGACCTGCTGCGCCGTCCATCTTGGCAACGACTTTGAGGAGGAGATCTATTTTCCCGAAGAGGACGAAGAGCTCGCCACAAGGGCCAACCAAATCCAGCTCAGAAGCAGCAGGGCCCTACCGCCAAATCAGGGCAACGCCCCAAAAGGAAAGGAAAAATAGCTGGCTAATGAGGAAGATGGCAGAGAACCGGCTAATGAAAACTCAAGTCCTTCCTCGGTGGACTACAATGTCTTGGCTCATCTCCAGATGCTTCCGTCTCTCCTAAGCATCTACGATGCCTTGGTCCTATCTAAAGAGCTTAGAGATGTTCTCATTCACGCTCTACAAAACCCCGAGCGGTATCAGGCTCGCTTTGCGGAAATTAATATGAAAGAAGCCCAGTACGCTCTGCATGCCGCCACAGTCACCTTTAAGGACGAAGACTTGCTACTGGGAACGACTGAGCATAATCGTCTGCTTTACATAACAGGGTACAGCGACGGAGACCGAATTAATCACAAATTAATTGATCCAGGGTACTCAGTGAACATCATGAACTTGCGAACTCTGATGAGTTTGTCAATGGAAGTCCGACACCTGTTAAGAGAAAGGATTGTCATTCAAGGCTTCAACCAAAATTGCCAGCAAGTTCTGGGATCCATGGCTCTGCCAATCAAATTTGGGGATCTGCAGACCGAAGCTAAGATATACATGATCGACGCTGACACGTCTTATAAAATTCTCTTGTGGTGGTCGTGGCTCCACGATTACGGTATTATTCCGTCAACTCTCCATCAATGCATGAAGTATAATAAAAATAGCGAAGAAAGACGCATTGACGGAGACATCCAGCCGTTCGGTGTGCACGAAGTCCGATATGAAGATTTTCGGTACTTTGTGGATTCCTAAAATACTGAGCCACGACTGACCAAGGACAGAATGGCTCTGAAGCTCAAAACCAGAACCAAGTCGGCTATCACATTCAAAAGCAAAAACCCCCAAGTGCATCCGCATTTCGGCAGTGACACTGATGAGTTAGACGCTGTAAGTCCGTCCTTCCGTAAACCCGCCCTCACTTCGGTAGCGATACGGATGAGTCTGATATTGAAGGCCAATTTGGCAGCAAAATTCGCCCTTGTTTATTTAGTGATACTGAAGAATCAGAAGAAGAGGATCCGTCTTGCCACAACTATGCAGATTTGGCCCTCATGCAAAAAGGAAAGCTAAGAGAAACCTTCAAAACTACAGAAGGGTCCTTAGCCGTCATAAGGGTGCCGGAGCAGATGTGCAAGGAGCTAGATGCATTATCAGTCTCCACCGTGGACCAGCTGAAAACTTTCTACGTTCCCGGAAGGAAAAGTGGACAGAAGGGCATCCTGTTTTATGGGTCAAATCATGTTGTGCACCCGGACGATTTGTTTGTCGCGTGCCTTCCCTATGAGAGAGACATAAGAGCCGACCTCAATCCCAGATACTATGCGTCCGAGATGCGGGAATATTTCAAAAGGTGCGGATGCCAGTTATATTAACCGGAGTCCGAAGCAAAGTTTTATGAAGGGCTATGGCATCCGCCTTAGATCCGAACACTCATCGATTGTAACATTTCAGAAAAATAAGATATTATTTTTGAGAAGTTAAATAATTAAAATCATAAATATTATGAATATTTTAATGTGTGGAGATTAGTTTTAATGATATGGTATAATTATATACCGATAAATTGGGAAATATTTGGAAATTTATATCAATTATTGATTTTAAAAGAATTTATTGAAATTGGGAATTTTACAATTTTGTATACAAAGAATTGTATATAAGTTAGTATTACTAAACTCGATTAGTATTTAATCATGCATTGATTTGTTTTGTGCTTGTGACATGCACCATGTCATGTTACACACTTGTTACATTTTTCTACCATGACTTCTTTCTTTTTCCAAGCATGCATTTATTTTTAAAATGAGATGAAAAGGAAAAGAAAAAGGAAATAAAATAAAATGTTAATAAACGAAAAGAAAAGAAAAAGAATAAAGAAAGGGGTATGGGCAAGAGAGAGAAGAGAGAGAGAGAGAGAGGTGAGGGGTTCATTGACCATGGCCACATTTGTTCATTTCATTTTCTTCATTCAAATTCCTCTTCCTCCTTGGTTGTCGTCTCCTTCCACCACCTCTATCTCCTCACAACACCTCCATTTCCACATCAAAAACCTGATATCCCTTCACAAAAAATGTGCACAACCTTGCTACAAAGACCATGGTGTGATCAAGTGGGGATTTTGAAGACTTGGAGCAACTTAAGAATTTTATTAAGTTGCCAAATGAGGTAATTGTCTCACCATTATTGTAGTAATTAAGTTCTTTTAACTTCTATTTTAGTTTAGAATTGTTTAGGTGAGATTTAGTGAACTTGGAAAATTCTAAGTTGAGGTTAGGGTTTGATTTGAATTGTGGTGCAATTAAGGTGTAATTATATCACGACCCGAAATGCCGCGTGACTGGCACTTGAATCATATGAAGTCTATAGGACCCTATCTAATTCAAGTAAGCCAAAAATCCCAGAAATCTAAACCATTTTAAGGAAGAAGTGAAGAAAACTAATTTTAAAACAAGTGGTTTTAAAAACATAAGCCGAAGTATGCATTTTTAAAATCCAAAGTATTTTCTGAAAATTTCGATAGAGTTTCCTTTGTAAATACTGGCCCCAAATGGGTTACAACATGAATAATATATGCACAATGATAAAAGGCATCCCCAAGCGCGAGCTAGCTCTTCGTCAATTGACGGTCACAACCACGCAAGCAATATAATATACAAAGCCGAAGAGCGAGGATCAAAACTTAAAAGGAACCCAAAATATTAAAAAAACCATAATAATACAACACGCGAGTCTAAGGTCAAAAGAATAAACAACTGGTTTTCTAAGTCGAAAAAAAATATACTAGTCTGGTTGATGGAATTTTACTAGATACAACTTAAAATAAATAAGTACAATGGTGGTCACGATGCGAGTGAACCCACCTACCAAAGCAATCATCCGGAATGAAGTAATGTGCCAACAAAGCCGCCAAGGAAAAACATGTACGACAAAAACCTGCAAGAAACTGTGGCACAACGGGGGTGAGTTGTCAACTCGTGAGTAGAAAACATCACAGAGCAGAAATCGTATGTATGACTCAATCCTAGGTCAATACGATCAGTATATATATATATATATATATATATATATATATATATCCTCAAAATGATAAAGTCTGAAGCATGATAAGGTGGCAAGGGTAAACATCTATACATCAGTGTAATACCAAGTGCTCATGTAAGTGCCTCAGGTAGCAACATATCATAAATATGAGGTGTGATAAATGTAATCATCATGAAATCAGTGTCAACTATATCATGAAGTCTATAAGTATGTGGATATCATCCAACTATGTAATCAATGCCTGTATGCATGTGGATCTCATCCACGTGTCAACCAATGACATAACAACATCATGCGTGCAAAAGCCATAAAAGCATATGCATGAAGGTATGAAGATATAAATCAACGTGTATCTCTCGCGACACATCAAAATCATGGAACCTAAGTGCCTAGCATCGACACTAAAAAACATCATGAAAACCGTGTCCAGCATCGGCACGTAAATCATCATATCTCAGGCGGCGCATCCTCAAATTGGCCCTCAATATCTCGCCTCATGCACCGCCTACTCTGGTCGGCCCTCATATCCATCTCATGACTCCGGTCGGTATCCTCCGGATAACCGATGGGTCCAAATACTATCACCGGTAGGTAGTGCTTCCCTGCCAGACTCATCGTCTAACAATACGAGTTTTCTTGCCCCAGGGTACCTTACCGAGTCCACCATGTACCCACAGATAGTGCCTACCGCTCCTCGAATCGGGTTTCACATGCCACTCTCAGAACCGAGAAAACACATGGTGGACGCACTGAAATATCATATCAAGAGAAACCGGGTTTTTAAAACAATACATATTTTCTTTTGAAATCACCCCGGTTCTCAAATTCAGAAATCTCATGAAAGCAGCATATCTCAATGCGTGTAATCATAAAGTATGATGTATGCGATATATAACAGAAATGTAAGCATATCAGTATATCATGCAACATAAAAAAGTAATATGCACATATCGAGGGATAACCGCTCTTTTAAATGAATTCAGTTTAAAAATATATCATGCGGTTCCCAAATCTCCAAAATCAAGCCAGAATCATCTATGTATGTGCAAATGTGTAGGTATGCAAGCATGGGTGTATAATATGTGTGTACGCAAGTATGGGTGTGCAATATGCATGTACGCAAGTATGGGTGCACAATATTTATGTACGCAAGTATGGGTGTACAATATGTATATAGGCAAGTATGTCATGCAAGGAATCATATTCTGATGCAACAGTCCTACTGTGTAGTGACATGGAAATTATTGATGATGAAGTGTGTGAGTCGGCAAGCAGGTGTACGTGGCATACGCATCATCGATAATGGTGCTGGTGTCCTGACAGCATGGGTTTAATATAACATAAATCACAAGTATATAAGCATGAAATGTGCAAATAACCACATGGATATATGGAAATGGAAAGTAAATGCAACAATAAGGAATCTATATTAATTATACGAGTCATACAGTTTATCATTTGAAATCACACAAATCGTGGTGTTCTGGAAAAATAGGGGCTACAGCGTTTTTAAGAAAAGAGGTACGTCCTTGAAATAACCGTAGAACCCCTTAGCCTGTCTTTAAAATACTCACGATTCGTTAGTTTTGGAAATAGGAATGACTCGAGTCTAGTCTAACATCTATAAGTAAACTATAGGACTAAACGAACAGTCTAACCGAAAGGGTAAGGGAAAACCACCTAAATCTGAGTCGATATATATAAATATAATACTCGGTAATTGTTCATATCATAATATTGCATTTTATATTCCCCATTCTTATGCATTTTACAATAAAAACAGGTGCTTTTGACCCATGTCAGCTATATGTTACAGGTTCTTGGAGCGAAAACAGTGAAAAGGACAAAAGACGACACCAAAGAAGGACTTTTGACCAACAAAAAGGAGGATCTTAGTCAAGCCTAGACGAAGAACAGTTCACAATGTACAAGGCAACGCAAGGTCCAAAAATACAAAGCGAACGGTTAAAAATCCATTGCAAATTGTTCACTGAAGTTCTGGAAACAATGTAAAAGACCAATTGATAAAAGAACCAAAGAACCAGAAGCCCAAAAAGACCCAGAACAAAACCCTAAGTTTCAGAACCCAAGCTTGTCAAAGGGCCGCGGAACCGCGGCCCAAGCTTGCCATTGTCGCGGTTCCGCGGCCATATGGTGCCCGGGCTTCGCAATTTTTTTACCAAATCTTGAGGCGGCGCTAAATGGTTGACCTAAGGGCATATTTGTAATTTCACACATGCGAATCAAATGTAAACCTAGGGTTTCTATGTCCTATAAATAGAACCCAAACCCTTGTATTTTCCTATGCCTCTATTCATCAATAAAATTCTGTTTTCATTGAAGATTGGAGTGCATCAATCATAAGTAGGTTATTTTTCTGCCCTAGTTCTAATTTCAATTTCTGCCCTAGGTAAATTATTTTTCTTGCCCTAGTTTAATATAGTTCAGAATTTTTTTTAACTTGCCATAGATCTATCTTTCATCTCTTAATAAAAAGTTTAAATAAAAAAAAACATGTCTTTCGTAAATCCCTCGATGAGCGAGTAGTTTCCTTGCTTGTTGGGGTTAGGAATAGGGAAGGGTTTGAGAGATGAAGATCTCTCATCTCTTTTTTGCCAATCTATTATGAACATTAGGACTCCATGCATACTCTCATCTTCCGCTCTCTACTGCACTCTACCCTCGAGGTAACGGTGATCCGTAGTATAAAAGACCGGAGTTGTGAGTTTTCCATGGAGGTTAGGGTAAAGGTTAAGAAAGGAAGGACAAGGATCTAGAGGAAGAAACATCTTCCCAATCATCCTAATCCCCTTTATTAAAATTTACCATAACCCCTAATATCAAATCTAAATTAAGGCATTGAAAAGAGGTGTAGATCTTTGTTTACCAAACTTTACCTAAACCTAATCCTAGCAAGTTTCTAATCCTAGTATAATACAACTTAGTTTTTAGATCTAATTAAAAGACCAAACACCATTTGGAATTAGCTCGTAAGAACTTTAAGGAGAATTACAACATCCCTGTGGAACGACCCGCATTCACCGGCTAGCTTCATGCGACGCCGTTCTTGATTACGTTAAATTATTTTTGATCGACAAAACCTATCTAAATTAAATGGCGCCGTTGCCGGGGATGGCGTAAAATTTCCTTTTTGTAATTTCGGGTTCGGTAAGTTTTCATCCTTCGCATTCATATGTATATTTCTGCATTGCATCTTTATATAAAAATCATAAAAAATTGAAAAAATCAAAAAAATATAAAAAGTCAATCATCTTTTATTGTTTGAAGGGTTTCTTTTGTGAATCTTTGCAGGATTGACGGATCTGAAACAACACAGAAGGCAAATCAGAAAAGGGTACATCAGAACAGAGGGAGATTGCCACAACAGAGCCATACCAATTTTTTGAGGACCTGATTTCTTCTTTCAACCGCGAAACCGCAGCCTTGACACGCCTAAAACCGCGGAACCGCGGTCTGGTGGAGTCCTCTCTGCACGAAATTTGCTTGGTTTGTTTCCTCATTCTCCCCTCTGCAAAACCCCATATATCTTTTGCCAAATCTTCTGCAGGATTCTTTGCGCTAAAAATATTCTTCCCTCTTCCAATAATTGATTTTCTGCTGGATTCTTTGCGCCGCGCTAAATAGAAAATTGATTGCAAGTGATTTACTGCTTTGCATATTTTAATCTGACTTTAAGGGGCTTTTGACCAAATCAGATTGGGTGGGGATTTCATTACCCTTCCCAGGACCCCAGAAATCACTTAAAGCATTTGCATCGACCACTCTTAATTAAAAAATACTAGACTCAGCCCTAAGGACTTCGAGCTCAATAGGACAGAGGACTAGTCATAGGCATCAGCCGTTTATCCTAACCTGACTTTGCGGTGCCTAGGCAAGTGTGTCAAGGCTAGTGGTTTTTAATTAGGCCCACATTGTGGTTCCTTCCCACTTACCTGGCACTTACCTGGCCACAATTGGCGGTGAAGACGCGGTTTGAGGCCCTATTTCTAGCCCTTTGGAATAGTTAGGAGCTGTCTAGCTGACCTAGGTGACCCTAGATCTAGGCCTGATTGTGCATTTGTGGATTGATCGCATTTGTGTCACAAGTCTCTTTTCAAAAATCTTTTTTCAAAAGCTCACATAAAAAAAAGAAAAAAAAATCTTTTCAAAACTTGCAACTTGTCGCTAAAGAAATCTTTGCACCCACTTACACCATTTCTTCTCATTGACGTTCTCTTACCTCCACATTCCGTCTTTCATCTTTCGACTACACTAACCCTTTTAGTGTATGTCCGGTTGGACTAGGGACCGTAGCGCCTGATTAGTCCGTGTTTCGTTGGTACCGACCGACGAACCTTTCGACTCCGAAGTCGAAATCCTTTCCACACCTTTACATTCTTCTTCCGAAGGTATGTCGGGATACAATCCTAACAATACCTTACCGACGGGAATGATTCCACCTCCGTTAGGAGCGAATAACCCGAATCACCCGCCTGTTAAAGCGCCCGCACGAGTCGCGCTCCAGGATCTTTTCTACCCCGTCCGCACCGCCCTTCCTACTTGTCTTTCCCTCCCACCGGCTAATGGGGACAATTTCGAGATCAAACCCCACTTCATCAATATGCTGCCCAAGTTTCATGGTTTGGAATCCGAAGATGCATATATCTTTGTCAACAAATTCCAAAATGTTTGTGCCATGATGAAAACTACCCAATTAAGTGATGACGCTATAAGGCTAAGGGTCATTCCTTTCACCTTATGTGACTTAGCCGAGAAGTGGCTATACAGCACAGCATCACATTCAATTAGAAATTGGGACGAGTTTGTGAAAGCTTTTCTTAAAAAGTTCTATCCTCACCATAAAACCGCTAGAATCCGTAATGAGATTATACAATTTTCCCAGCTTCCCCACGAACCATTTTGGATGTGTTTTGAAAGATTTAAAGACCTACTCGTTCAATGCCCTCATCATAGGATCGGAAGTTGGCAACTCTGCCAAACATTATATGAGGGATTGAACCCGGCAACGAAGCAGTTGCTAGAAACCATCTGTCAAGGTCACTTTCTAACCAAATCAATTGAGGAAGCGTGTCAGTTTCTTGAGGACCTTAGTGAACAAACAATTCAGTGGGAGAGCACCAAGACCACATCATCTTCTTCTAGTGGTCAATCTAGGGTAGGCATACATCTATTAGATATATCTATTTGTTGAGCCACGGCAGCGCCCCGGCCGTCATACCGAGGCCAAAATGCGGAATCAAAAATTTTCCTTACTCGGAAACCGGCGCTACCGCGGACAATGAAAACCCGGATCGTAAACCATTAACCTATACTAGCTAACTAGAGATGGGGTGAGAGATATACCAAGCGATCCGTGTCCTTCGGTCTTCGTCTCCACTCCGATCCCCGCAGAATCTCCGTCACTTCCTCGCTCGTCGGAAAGGGCACCACGTAGCCGGAATCTTTTACGGGCTCCCGCCTCTTGACCGAGGCAACTCGGGCGCGAAGTTGGCTAGCCGACGCGTCCAAGGCTTGCTATAGAATAGTGTAGTGAACTTGTCTCTTTAGGGTTCTTCAAGTTGCCATGGATGGAGGTGGTGATGAGAGAAAGAACTATGGAGGAATATGATGCTCTCAACTTAGCAAAGGAAAAAATAAGATGAACAAAGTTTTTCCTCCTACAAAATGATCTCACCCTCTCTCCTCTCCTATGTGGCCGGCCCCTCTCCAAGAAATGAAGAAGATTGGAGAGAGAAAAGAAAAACTTCTCTCATATAAGGAAAAAGAATGAATAATAATTTATCAAAATGGTCACTCTCATTTCACCTTCACAAACCATCAAATGAAAGGAATGGAATAGACTAGAAAGGCATCTCATGATGAAACAAGTCTCATCATAATGCAACATATGCAAGAAAACCCTCCACTAAATGTTAATTGCAAACTTGCAATTAACACCCTCCACCAAGAAAGTCCGACCGAGAAGGAATGAAGAAAAACCGGCCGGAACGGAATGCAAACTGGCAACTTCAGAAAACCGATCCCGTAATAAATTGCAGGAAAACCCCACTGCTGCAAATACATGCCCGCATTTGTATTCCCACTGAACACAAATGCAAAGAGACAAAACTACACTATCAAATACTAGAATCCGGCTTAAGCCAAAGCCGGCTAGTAAAAACTGTCCGATCACGATCCGTGCAATACCGCACGTATCTGATCGAACCCTGCCATATCTCCATACGGCCTCTACAGCGTTTCGCCCGAAACTTGAGTAACTGAGTGTGGTGGACTCTAAAGACTCGTCAATACCTTGGCTGTGGATTTAACCACTAGCACGTCAGAGGTATAAGCCCATACATGACGGGCCACCAGGTATTGACCAAATGGGACGTCGATGAGGAAGCTCACCCCGACACCCAACTGAGCCTGTCAGTGACAATATCCGTACAGTCCGGTCCGTTCGTCTATGAGTATCGCATGGCGGGCCTAGGGGGTTGGTAAAAGTCAGACCCCCAAAAGCGGTACAAGTCGTGTCGGAGCGTAGCCCAGAACACCCTGAGATACTACTGGAATACCTACCAGTAAATCTCCTGCCTCGGCCGAGGGCTTTGTGTAATGGCTCTCCTAGACACAGCGCGACCTCACCCCCAATACCGGGAGAGACGAACCCCTGCAGATCCGCTCACTGCCTCCATGTGGCTCGGGACTGTACCCAACTAAAACCTGTTTGTACGACTCCTTTGAGCCGTGGTAGGGTAGTAATCAAAGCACAGTGGGAACTCACATGAGACAAATGACGATCTCAGGTCGATGAACTAACCTGTACACATGTCACCAGGGAACTGCTATCTGACATCTGGTATATGACCAACTAGCAGGTTCCCGGCGAGTCCTGTCCGGTGTACTCATAACCCAATGAGCACCTGTATACATCTTAGGTGAACCAACTGACACCAGTGGCTTGTGAGACCGGCCACCGCCCCTCGTCGGGGTCTCGACTGTATACACTAGTCTACTAATGGAGTATCGATGCCCTGTCTCGAAACTCCTACGACTAGGGACCTTTTAAGGATGTGCTTATAGACAACCAGCTCCCACGTATATGATCGCCATCATACTGCTGGTAGTCAAGCAAGAATCCTAGGGGCTCTATCAACGTGTAATAGCGACCTGTCATGTCACCTAAAGCAGTACACGATGATAAAGATAAACCAGATAGCATACTATCATCTCGAGTAAGACTGTCCTACCGGGATAGGCCCTCCCTCAATCATTGCAATCACGTGCCTGTGATCCAATAATTGACTCTGAGGGCAATATCTCCAACAATCTCCCACTTGCACTCAAGGCTAATTATTGCGATGCCGCATACTCACAGCCCGTGTGATATCGAACACCCAACTCCTCTACAAGTCAGTCTCCCAAAGCTCGTTTGCGAAACTTTTGCGTTCGAGGAATAGCCTCAGTGAGTGGATCCGCAGAGAAGTTTCTTTCTATGTCTCTCTATATCTCAAGTTCGCGGAGAAAGCCATCTCCCGAAATGAGCAATACCTGTCTTAGAATGTCTGGATGTCTGATGGGACCTAGCTCATAAATGAACTCCAAATCCAAACTTCTTAGACTGTATCGTCAACTGAACTTAATCAGTATCCTGCGCCATGCCACCCTCAGTATTGCCTTGGACCACCTGTCCAAAATACTGCCCCTCGTCAGAAGGAAAAATATAACTCTGACAACCTCCTTGTCGTCTATGTCACCTTGGAAGCCTGGAATGATAACTGTCTCCCAAATAAGGCTGTCGTTATCATATCCCTAGAACATTCACTTATGTTCTAAGACTGCTTCCGACTGTTTCTCCAGGATTGGATCAATATCAACTTATTGCATCTAGTGCAAGAACAATATCTGGTGTGGTACTTGACATCTCATGATTGACTCAATTGCCTAAGCAAGTGATCTGCCAATCATGAGTATCCCTCTCCACTTTAGTCTATAAGACACCTTTAGAGAGGGTGACTCCATCAACTGCAGGTGCACTACCATGCCAGGAGTCGTCCATTCTAAATACTCATAGAATGCTGTCAAGGTACCCAGATTGGGAAACCACCCAAATCTAGATCTAAAACCATAGATCTAGTAACCAGAATGTCTGATATAATATCCAAGTCCTGTGTGGAGAAGCCACTGTGTGACAACCAAAGTATAACCGATCGTAGTATAGGAGTTTCCTTTCCTACTCTGTGTATGTCATCCAAATACCATGACATTACACCCTACTACCTTCTCAACAGATCCATCCCCTATTCTGATGAAGTCAAACCTATGACTGTCACATCAGAAATAGATGATCTATCTCCGCTGTATCTGCTTTAGTCTATAAATAGACATAAGCCTGATGTCCACCAATGCTTCCGCTGCTCCCACTGACTACGACAACCTTCTGGCAGAGTCATACAGACGTGCAGTTCTAAAGCTAGTTTAGAACGACGCTATACTCATCCTCCTGCCGGGTCTCGCAGCCTGGAACAACAGCAATGGTAATTGTGGGTAAACTAGAACTTCCCTGTCACCGTCCTTGAGGCTACCGGAGTACCTCTCGGGTGCCTGAAGTTACCCACCGTATCTGCGGAGTGGCCAATGGAATGTTAAGTCAGATTGAATCTTTAGGTTCCTTATCAAATCTTCAGTAATCGTTTGTGGTTCTGGAATCACTTCCAGTTCTACCATACTCCCACTACTTTTTCTGAAAAAATCTATTTTTAATAAAAACTGTGGCGAGTCTAGAACAATATTGCTATTGTTCATCCAGATGGTAGAAAATCAACCCTCGTCATAGCCTGGGTCAACCCACAAACAGCCATTACAGAAACGTGCCTAGAGTTGTCCAGTGTCTGGTTTTAAGCATAAGCCGGACAACTCCCCGTACCTTAACATCGTTAAGATATGAACTGTTCTATATCCAATATAGAAACAGAGGCACTGATTTAATTGAACCAGATTCAAATCATGCAGCTGTCTCCAGTGCATGTCAACTAAATGGAAGGAGGCCGATCAGCGTTACTCAACTTAGGAATGCTTCCAATTATGAGTAACCTGAAAGAGAAGCTAGTTCTCTTAATCATTACTATCAACTGAACACCATACACAAGTATCTACATCTTCGATCACTTTGAAGAATCCCGATACTTGCTATACCTGGTTCTCTACTCTATTCAAATACCTATAACTCCTCAAAACTTAGACACTGCGTTTCTACGAAACACATGTCTAAGAACTAGAGAAGTTAAAAGTAAGTAGAATGTAGTATGAGGACCAACCCCTCTGTCCTAATGGACACTGGACAACATACAATACTCTGTATAAGTCCGCTGAGTCTAACAACTCTTTCACTGTGCGTCGTAGGTTGAAAACTGTACTTATGGTTAAGAAGAATTACACCGCTGTTTAATGCTCCTTACCTAACCATCCACTGATATAGGTAAATGTCATCGACATAATATCAAAAGGTATATCTCACTCTATGAAAATAGACGTACAGATATATCAATTTGAAATTGGTGCACAACAACGGATATTCAAAACCAAATATTTGCCGACCGGCAAACAACCCAGGTGGCTTCCTCAAATATCACCGATTACAACGAATCCCGATATAATGAGGATGATCACCCAATTCCCAATAACTTACTCCCACTCAACATCTGTAAAACCATACAGATGTGAGAATCATACCTGGTAAATACATACCCTGGAGCAAGTGTCTAACTGGGAAATCAGTTTTCCATTAACAGTACACAGTGAAACTGAAACATTGAAATGTTTCGTCGGGGTATCCTGGTATTCCTAGTAATGCCTCTTCCATTATCCAGATTCACAACTATAACCGTATAATTCTTTGCCACCTCTCCAAATCCCTTTATATGTCTTTAGTCATTACCTTCTGTACACCCCTTTAAGCCAAATGGTTTTCTTCCTTCCCTACCGTTCGGCACCAGCCTATGGTTTGGAAGAAGACTATCCAAAAAGCATAAAGGGTGTACTGTCCTAATCCTAGGAGCACTCGCAATGCGAGAGAAGGTGAAGATAAAAGACACATGAATGTACTTTATTCCTATTTCTCCTGAACCAGGATCCATCCCCGAACTGGAACAAGTTCCTTTCGCGTTCGTATATAACCATACGATGGATTATCCAATAAAATGGGATCTTCGTAGTGATACGGAGTGTCCTGGAGAAATACAAAGGTGATTTAGGATTGGCGAAGAAATACTTGGTTTGGTCGTGAATAGCAGTCGCAATTTACTTTGCCCTCTTACTAATCCCTTGCTTTGTCTGAACTTAATACCTTCTGTACACCGTTTAGGCTAACTGGTTTTCTTCATTCCCTACCGGTCGGCACCAGCCTATGGTTTGGAAGAAGACTATCCAATTTGCGTAATAGGTGTACTACTCCTAAACCAAGGAGTACTCGCAGCCTGAGAGAAGGTGAAAAGAAAAGACAACTGAATAGTCCTATCCGTTTTCTCCAGAACCGGAAACCATCCTCGAATTCCTTCGAGTTCGTATCTAACCATACGATGGTTTTGTCCAATGGAAGTGGACGTTCGCAGTAATACGGGGTGTCCTGGAGAAAAGGGTAAAAGTAGGAGTGGCAATGAGGTTCGCAACTCTGACAATCCAAAAGCCAGTGTTAAGAAGGTTCGGTCAACTTGGTCACTGAGTCAAAGTCCAGGGTCGGGTCAATGGTCGCTGCCAAAGAGAGAGAGAAAAGAAACACTCAGCGTGCACTCTAACCTAGATCAGAATGGTTATCACTTTTTCTAATCAGGAAACCTCCCACTGTACCTCAAATTCTCCTCCAAACCTGAAAGAAGAATTAGTCGGGGTCACCCGAGGAGTAAACCAACTCATCAGTGGGAATCGGGATCCAACTCTCATCGCATGATAACGTGACGGAATCCGCTCACGTTATCACACTCCAGAAGGTATGCGCATATCTGGCAAGTTTCAGTACTTTTGAAACTCCCGATGTGTGTTTTACCCCTAGGACTCAAGTGACCTTGACACAGTCAACAAATCAAAGAGTCCTAGTCAAGTTCAACCCGTCATTATCCTGGATTGCATTAAACCCACCCGTACGAGCCCTTGACACAGTCAACAAGGCCGCACGACTGTCCTAACCAATCCCATTAATATGCTGCAAACAAACACTACTTAGCTACCGCACACTACGCCTTGACACAGTCAACAAACGCAGCACGAATACTAAGTAATACTTGTAAGAAATGACGGAGGGCTACGTCTAGTTTTTGGCGAAAAACTTTTAACGTAATGAACTTGATATCGTTGAAGGAACTGAATAGCCTTTTATAAAAATATAGTGACAAAAACTTTTGCTAAAGAGGTCACTCCCGGTGAAGGGATCTCGGCTCTTTCCCCGTAGAATGAGGTGCAGGATATTCCAGCTGAATACCATGGTGCAAAGCAAAAGTAATCGGCTATAGTGAAGTTATTGCCCTGACGCAAACTTCTGTCCAAGGGGTCACTCCCGGTGAAGGGATCTCGGCCCTTGCCTCGTCGACTGAGGAGCAGGATATTCCAAATAAATACCACGATGCAAAACAAAAGTGAACGTCCTTGCAATAACAGCTTTTTGAAAAATGTTCCAACAACATCAGATTAGGTTTGTTTAACTTGCATTGATCCGAATCAATGCAGTCCCATCAATTGATCACACCACAAAGAACGAAAATATACTGACGTACGTATATGCCATCCGCATTCGCCACTGGGTCCCGTCATCACTCGTTAGGTTAGCTTACTAACGACAGAGCGGGGACTGGACTAGCGCGGATGAAAAACATATACAACATCTACTAATATATATATGATATATAATTTTCGCTCAAGGCGTGATAAAAATGCAGCAACACAGAAATGTATAGCAATACAGATCAATACAGATATCTGGGATCCCCGGGTTTCACAGAGCCGCTGAAACCCGACGTTCCCCTGGTCGTGTGGATAGCCTGTGCAATGAAAATCCTAGACCCCTACGGGCGCGGCAAGTCACCCGCCAAAACCTGAAGCGAGGCAGCCCCCTTCAGCGCCGTGAATGGACCACCCAGCACTTCACGGAATCCGGTAACTTGGGCACCCCTCCTGGGTCAACCTGTACCCCCTACGAGTGCGGCGAATAGCCCACCGATCCCAGAGTGAAGCCCCCTCCGTCTCAATGCCATGAGATGCGGGCTTGTTGCCCTCCAGAACCCGGCTATCCGTGCACCCCTCCGCGGGGTAATCCTAGTACAGAAAGTAAAATATACATACACCGGGTACATCGACCACAACCAGGTCGTGCCCCAAAAGAATAATACAAACTGGCAGTGACGGCAGTCCACATGTCGGACGCTCGCCCCGCAATATCAAATGTACATAATACACCAAAACTGTACTAGCATTGCATCCAGGCTATCCCCCACGACCGATCCGCAACAACACAGCAAATACATAGAACATCAACGTGAAGGTCACGTTCGCAAATCCGTCTAACCGGGCTATAGCAGTTAGACCGGATTTACCGATCGAGTGACATTCACGGTCGCAGATATAATGTAAATACTGTGAACTAGCATGTTTAAAATATCCGATCGAACAAATTTATCAAAGTGGGCCCTAAAGAGTACTGTAGCACTTACAGAAAATCTGGGCCCAAAGAAAATATCCCAAAAGCCCTATTCCCTACTCATAAGCTTACTGGGAAAATATGGTGCCACGATTCCTCTTTTCCGCCGTGCAAGCGCGGCCAAACCAGGGGTTTGGCCGCGCTTCCGCGGTCGAAGTGAGGAATCAGTGGATCGTATTTTCCCAGAATTCTTATAATTTGTTGTACATGTCTCTGCAATCACCAGAAAAATTTTAGGAGCTCAAAAAATTTTAACAGAGAACACATGTGCACAAAATACGGTTTTTGGGGATTTTGTTCGATCGAGTACTAAACATACAAGAGCAAGATAGGCTAGGTTAATGGCCTGTCTCTGATACCATGTTGAGCCACGGCAGCGCCCCGGCCGTCATACCGAGGCCAAAATGCGGAATCAAAAATTTTCCTTACTCGGAAACCGGCGCTACCGCGGACAATGAAAACCCGGATCGTAAACCATTAACCTATACTAGCTAACTAGAGATGGGGTGAGAGATATACCAAGCGATCCGTGTCCTTCGGTCTTCGTCTCCACTCCGATCCCCGCGGAATCTCCGTCACTTCCTCGCTCGTCGGAAAGGGCACCACGTAGCCGGAATCTTTTACGGGCTCCCGCCTCTTGACCGAGGCAACTCGGGCGCGAAGTTGGCTAGCCGACGCGTCCAAGGCTTGCTATAAAATAGTGTAGTGAACTTGTCTCTTTAGGGTTCTTCAAGTTGCCATGGATGGAGGTGGTGATGAGAGAAAGAACTATGGAGGAATATGATGCTCTCAACTTAGCAAAGGAAAAAATAAGATGAACAAAGTTTTTCCTCCTACAAAATGATCTCACCCTCTCTCCTCTCCTATGTGGCCGGCCCCTCTCCAAGAAATGAAGAAGATTGGAGAGAGAAAAGAAAAACTTCTCTCATATAAGGAAAAAGAATGAATAATAATTTATCAAAATGGTCACTCTCATTTCACCTTCACAAACCATCAAATGAAAGGAATGGAATAGACTAGAAAGGCATCTCATGATGAAACAAGTCTCATCATAATGCAACATATGCAAGAAAACCCTCCACTAAATGTTAATTGCAAACTTGCAATTAACACCCTCCACCAAGAAAGTCCGACCGAGAAGGAATGAAGAAAAACCGGCCGGAACGGAATGCAAACTGGCAACTTCAGAAAACCGATCCCGTAATAAATTGCAGGAAAACCCCACTGCTGCAAATACATGCCCGCATTTGTATTCCCACTGAACACAAATGCAAAGAGACAAAACTACACTATCAAATACTAGAATCCGGCTTAAGCCAAAGCCGGCTAGTAAAAACTGTCCGATCACGATCCGTGCAATACCGCACGTATCTGATCGAACCCTGCCATATCTCCATACGGCCTCTACAGCGTTTCGCCCGAAACTTGAGTAACTGAGTGTGGTGGACTCTAAAGACTCGTCAATACCTTGGCTGTGGATTTAACCACTAGCACGTCAGAGGTATAAGCCAATACGTGACGGGCCACCAGGTATTGACCAAATGGGACATCGATGAGGAAGCTCACCCCGACACCCAACTGAGCCTGTCAGTGACAATATCCGTACAGTCCGGTCCGTTCGTCTATGAGTATCGCATGGCGGGCCTAGGGGGTTGGTAAAAGTCAGACCCCCAAAAGCGGTACAAGTCGTGTCGGAGCGTAGCCCAGAACACCCTGAGATACTACTGGAATACCTACCAGTAAATCTCCTGCCTCGGCCGAGGGCTTTGTGTAATGGCTCTCCTAGACACAGCGCGACCTCACCCCCAATACCGGGAGAGACGAACCCCTGCAGATCCGCTCACTGCCTCCATGTGGCTCGGGACTGTACCCAACTAAAACCTGTTTGCACGACTCCTTTGAGCCGTGGTAGGGTAGTAATCAAAGCACAGTGGGAACTCATATAAGACAAATGACGATCTCAGGTCGATGAACTAACCTGTACACATGTCACCAGGGAACTGCTATCTGACATCTGGTATATGACCAACTAGCAGGTTCCCGGCGAGTCCTGTCCGGTGTACTCATAACCCAATGAGCACCTGTATACATCTTAGGTGAACCAACTGACACCAGTGGCTTGTGAGACCGGCCACCGCCCCTCGTCGGGGTCTCGACTGTATACACTAGTCTACTAATGGAGTATCGATGCCCTGTCTCGAAACTCCTACGACTAGGGACCTTTTAAGGATGTGCTTATAGACAACCAGCTCCCACGTATATGATCGCCATCATACTGCTGGTAGTCAAGCAAGAATCCTAGGGGCTCTATCAACGTGTAATAGCGACCTGTCATGTCACCTAAAGCAGTACATGATGATAAAGATAAACCAGATAGCATACTATCATCTCGAGTAAGACTGTCCTACCGGGATATGCCCTCCCTCAATCATTGCAATCACGTGCCTGTGATCCAATAATTGACTCTGAGGGCAATATCTCCAACAATATTGCTATGAAGGCCGAGATGGCCGCTCTTACGAAAAAGCTAGAAGCGATTGAGACCAAAATCTTATCGCCCTCTCCTGCCCCCGTTGCGCCTCCATGAACTGTTTGTGCTTGTTGTTTGGATCCATCACATTTCACCGAAGAGTGTCCTCACACTACATCTACTCAAGGACAAGATCAAGTCAATGCTGCCTTTCAGCAACGACAAAGAAATGATCCATACTCTTCGACATACAATCCGGGTTGGAAGAGTCACCCAAATTTCGCTTGGAACCAAAATCAACAATCCCAAGGAAACAACAATTTTCAAATGGCTCCTCCTCCACCACAACAAGCACCTCCACAAACTCAATTTCAGCAACCTCTCCAACAGCAACCTTACCCTAATCAAATGAACAATTTTGTACCCAACAATTTCCTCCCCCCTCAAAATGCTGTTAGCTCGCTCGAAAGAAGTCTAGAAGCGTTCCTAAAGCAATCTACACAGTCCACAGCTAGAATAGAGACTTCTATTCAATCTTTGGTGCAAAACAGTGCCTCACACGATCAAAGCATCAAATCTATTGAGGCACAAATTGCACAACTCAACGCAGTGTTGAAAGAGCGAAAGAAAGGAAAGCTACCGTCTCAACCACTCCCAAATCCCAGTCACGCACATGTTGCATATGAACAGCAGAATCATAACGTAAATGTTGTGACCACGTTGAGATCCGGAAAAGTGCTGCAAAACAATGTGGGTATTAACCATGACACCCCTGCCGGTGGTCGTTCTTCATCTCCTTTACCTTCTTCTTCTTCTTCTTCTTCTTCTTCGTTAGAGCCTATTCTCCATCCTTCACACGGCTCTACCTCGTCCAGGTCGAACGAACCCATTTCTCACAATACGAACACATCTACACGGGGTTCCGTTCCAACTCAACAATCTGATCCGCAAAAATTGGACTCAACAACTTTTCAAAATGTTCCTTTTCTAAACCGGTTGAGATCCAATAAACCAACTCCACAGATGGAGAAGATTGTAGAGTTGTTCAAACAGGTTAGCATAAATATCCCTCTTTTGGATGCAATCCAACAAGTTCCTTCATATGCAAAAATCTTAAAGGACTTATGCACCAAAAAGAGGAAGTCACAAGTACCAAAGAAAGTTTTTGTGGCTAGTGCTGTTAGTGATGCTCTTGTCAATTCTTTACCCCCAAAGCACATGGACCCCGGTTGTCCTATTATTTCGATCACAATTGGGGACAAGAACATCAATAGAGAACTATTAGATCTTGGTGCTAGTGTCAATTTGCGACCTTATTCGGTGTACGAGCAATTAGGCGTTGGAGAGCTTAAGCCCACTCACTGTACTCTCCAAATGGCTGACCGATCAATCACCCACCCTAGGGGAGAGTTAGAGGATGTGTTAATTAGAGTAGGGGATTTCATTTTCCCCGTTGACTTTATTGTTATGGATACACAACCTGTCGCTAACCCCCGAAATCAAATTCCGGTGATACTTGGTCGACCTTTCCTCGCGACTTCGAACGCAGTGATCAATTGTCGTAATGGTTCAATGAATCTATCCTTTGGCAATATGACAATTGAACTCAATATTTTCATGTTGGGAAATCAGGCTTGTGAGCCTAATGCTAGCGTACTTGATGTTTGCTCGATCAATGAGATCGCGGAGGAGGACTGTGAGTTCTAAAATTTTATGTTTGATCACAGCAATGATGACGCCTCTAGTGCGTTCCTCCTAGAATCCGACACAGCTTTCTTGACGGAAAAATATTATGAGTGTTTCACCTTTGGAGACGATTTTGAAGACTCTCCACCCGAGTTTGAGTCTTTTGCTTTTTCGGATGAGTTAGTTGAACCATCCGAGTCGGTTGCGTACACTCGATTTGAACCTTTGATGGAATCCTTCGAGTTTGAAACAGTTACTCCATTGTTACCATCTGTTGTTTCACCACCTAAAATCGATCTAAAGCATTTGCCGCCACACCTAAAATATGCTTATCTAGGTGAGAACGAGACCTTACCCGTTATCATATCTGCCTCTCTAGCTCTCGAGCAAGAGAGGGCCCTTTTAATGGTCTTAGAGAATAATCGGCAAGCTTTTGGCTGGTCTATGGCGAACATCAAGGGGATTAGTCCCCTCATAGTCGAACATCATATACACTTGATGGATAATGCCAAGCCGGCAAGGGATCCACAAAGACGCCTCAACCCCATTATGAAAGAGGTTGTTAAGAAGGAGATTGGTAAATGTCTTGATAGTGGTATCATTTACCCTATCTCGGATAGCCAATGGGTTAGCCCTATTCATGTTGTGCCAAAGAAATCGGGCATCACGGTCATTACCAATGAGGCAAATGAGTTAATTCCCTCTCGCACCCAAACTGGGTGGCGAGTTTGCATCGATTATAGAAAACTCAATGCCGCGACAAGGAAAGACCACTTTCCTTTACCTTTCATTGACCAAATGCCAGAACGATTGGCTGGGCATGAGTTCTACTGCTTTCTAGATGGCTATTCCGGCTATAACCAAGTCCTCATAGCCAAAGAGGATCAAGACAAGACCGCATTTACTTGCCCTTTGGCACTTTTGCTTATCGTCGCATGCCCTTTTGGGTTATGCAATGCACCCGCTACATTTCAGCGGTGTATGATGGGGATCTTTTCGGACATGGTTGAAAATTTTTTGGATATCATTATGGATGATTTCTCCATTTTTGGTGACTCCTTCGACGAGTGTTTACGACATCTTGACGCAGTTCTTACCCGCTGTAGGGATAAGAACCTAACTTTGAATTGGGAGAAGTGCCATTTTATGGTACGAGAAGGCATTGTCTTAGGAAATGTCATCTCGCAAAACGGGATAGAGGTTGATAGAGACAAAATTGAAGTCATTTCTAATCTTCCTCCTCCTAAGTGCGTCAAAGACATCCGAACTTTCCTTGGCCACGCTGGTTTTTATAGACGATTCATCAAGGATTTTAGCAAGATTGCTAGACCTTTGACTCTTTTATTGGCCAAGGACACAACATTTGATTTTGACTCAACTTGCATGGAAGCGTTCGAGTCTTTGAAACACTCTCTCATTTCTGCACCCATTCTTTCATCTCCAGACTGGACGCACCCTTTCAAAATCATGTGCGACGCATCAGATTTTGCCATTGGTGCTGTTCTTGGACAACACATTAATAAGATGCCTCACGTGATTTATTACGCTAGCCGAACATTAAATGAGGCCCAATTAAACTACACAACAATAGAAAAAGAGTTTTTAGCGGTTGTGTTTGCACTTGAGAAATTTCGGCCTTATTTAATCGGCTCTCCAGTCATTGTGTATACTGATCATTCAGCTCTTCGCCACCTTTTTGCGAAGAAGGATGATAAATCAAGGCTAATACGTTGGATCCTCTTGCTACAAGAGTTTGACCTTGTCATAAGGAACAAAAAAGGATGTGAAAACGTAGTGGCCGATCACCTTTCACGACTTCCATTTTCGCCTACACTTGAACTTCCAATCACTGATACTTTCCCCGATGAGCAACTCTTGACCGTTTCTTGCGAACCATGGTTCGCCGATATTGTAAACTACTTAGCAACCGGCTTGATACCTAAACATTGGTCGAAACAAGATAAACTTCGATTCTTGTCCCAAGTAAAACATTTTTACTGGGATGAACCTTATCTTTTTAAATACTGTTCCGACCAAATCATTCGCCGGTGTGTACCGGAAAATGAGGTTAAGAGTGCGCTGTCTTTTTGCCACGATCAAGCATGTGGCGGGCACTTTGGCCCAAAGAAGACAGCCGAGAAAGTCTTGCAGTGTGGTTTCTATTGGCCACGACTCTTCAAGGATGCATATGAATACTGCAAGACATGCTCCCGGTGCCAACACTTGGGCCAGATATCGCGGAGAAACGAAATGCCGCTCCAACCAATTCTGGTTGTGGATATTTTTGATGTTTGGGGTATAGACTTCATGGGACCATTTCCTAACTCATTCGGCAATGTGTATATTCTTTTGGCTGTTGACTACGTTTCAAAGTGGGTCGAGGCTGTGCCTAGCCCAACGAACGACAACAAGGTTGTCATTCGATTTCTTAAAGAACACATCTTTTCTCGATTTGGGCACCCTCAAGCGATAATAAGTGATAATGGTTCTCACTTTTGCAATAGGACTTTTGAGTCCTGATTAGTCGAAAATATTGCATATTTCAGCCGGCAATTTCCTCATCATTTGCATTCATTTAGAAGTGTACGGTATTCATATTTCACATATTAGCAAATCTGTCGCAAAATATCAGATTACATGTATTAGACCTTAAAACCGGCATTTCTAGGGAAAATTGACCGCATTTCATGGCATCGCATCATTCCTATATTGCGCAACACTTGCTTTAAGATCTGTGCAGGAAAATCCAGAAGAAAGGCCAAAATTTACGGTACCGATCAAATATTACGCCAACTCAATGATTTCAGTTCTGGTACCAATCCAAAAGGCAAAGTAAAATTCAACATATAAAATTAAGCTCCAAATGGCATTCCAAGACTACACGAGAAAGACCAAGGCCCAAGCCCCACAAAGCGCCGCGGATCCGCGGCAGAAGCCTGCTTGCGCCGCGGATCCGCGGTGGGTCCAAGGAATTAGCTTCCTAAATTTGGTGCAAAATTCTTATATCAGGGTCCAGACTTCAGAAAGATATGTCAAATTCCAGAAGACTCCAGATATTTCTGCCAGAT
This sequence comes from Agapanthus africanus, assembly GCA_030015575.1. Taxonomy (NCBI): domain Eukaryota; kingdom Viridiplantae; phylum Streptophyta; class Magnoliopsida; order Asparagales; family Amaryllidaceae; genus Agapanthus; species Agapanthus africanus. The sequence continues at coordinate 680,533,973 of JASDDO010000019.1, forward strand.
CAGCAAGCTTTGGGATCAACACTAAACTAGCCTATCATTCTAGAAACTTCTCCCTAAACCCTAGCTTAAACCCTAAGCTAAAGCCTAACAAACTCCTTCTAGAAGCCTCAACAAACTTTTGGAGGGAATTGTAATTTCAAACCTAGACCTAGGATTTAGGAGATCTATAAATAAGACCCTAGGCTCACTTGTAAATGAGAATGGAAAAATCCCTCCATTAGTAGCCAATAGATCCATTCACTCTCTTTTCTTCATCATCTTCTTCCACAAGTCTAGTGAGAGGACTTGTGTGAAACCCTAACCCTAATTCTAATCAAAAGCCAAGATCCCGAGTACCCATCAAGCAAGAAGCCTTGCAACCTTTTATGAGCCGAGCCGATCTTCAACAGAGCAAGTGGTCCAAGCCGATCCGCGACTCACGGAGCCGAGCGACGCCAATTCAACAATTTAGTTCTTCCTCTTGTAGTTCTTGAGCGACTGTAATCAAATTGTTGATATAAATAAAAGGTGATATTCTTTTATCTTGTTTTCTTTAAATTCTCGCATCATGATATCTTTTCAATTCTTGAATGCTTACTGTGTGATGATGTGTGAGTAATACTCCGCTCGTCGAGGAGTCGAGACGATCAATAGAATGATAATGTAATATATCTTAAATCGATTCTTGAATCCTACGAGTTTTGTAAACCCTAGCAAGAGCAAGAATCGACGACCCAATTCGTTGCGATGCTTTCTTGATTGATATCGCTCGAGATTGGGGAGTTACGATCGTTTCTTGAAATTGTTAGAGGCTAGAATATGAATGATATCGATGAAAGAACAAGGGTTAAACGATGAAACCCTAGTTTCACGAGAAAGCCCTAACTCTCATCGATCATCATCGATCTAGTATCAATCCTTCGATGGACAAGAACACGAAATCTTGAGATTACATCATGTCTATAGATCCGATCGATTCCTACGAGCCTCATTTAGATTCTTGACATTTTGGTTGGAAATATCATCGAAACCCGATTCTTGATTTGTTTATCAGTTTCTTGATTCTTTATTAAACTCGTGACACCTGAATCAATCGATAAATTCTTGAATCATGTTTTCTTTTCTTTTCGATTAACTTTTCAATTCAAACAAATTAAATACAGAAACGAATCGCACAATCCCTGTGGACGATCCGCACTCGCTTACGATCTACAATCGACACCGTAATTGATTGCGGTCAAATATAATTCTTTGATTGTGAATTTTATTCAATATTACCTACACATAGAAACTTATTCGCTTTATTCGATTTACACAAACAAGAAATCATATTGCAATCAAATGAAACCGTTATCGGGAATCATTTGAGTATTTGATTTGATAAGCACAATCGGAATTTTATAAACAATCAAGTCCTTAATGCGCAAGTATTCTATCACCCATAAGCAGTCAACACCATACCATCCCCAAACATGTGGGCAAGCCGAGGTCTCGAATCGGCAAATTAAGCAAATCTTGGAGAAAACGGTTACTAAAAACCGTAAAGATTGGTCACTCAAACTGCTCGATGCACTATGGGCTTTCTGTACTGCATACAAGACCGATCTTGGTATGTCTCCATACCGGCTCGTTTACGGGAAGGCTTTCCACCTCCCAGTAGAGATTGAGCATAAGGCATTTTGGGCTATCAAAGAGCTGAATTTATCTTTAAGAGATGCTGGCAGCAATCGAAAGCTGCAGTTGAATGAACTAGAAGAGCTACGGGATAAGGCATATGATAATGTCGTAATTGCTAAAAACCGAGCTAAGGTGTTCCACGATAAACACCTTTTACGAAAAACATTTAAACCTGGTCAACAGGTTTTACTCTATGATACCCGGTTACATTATCACCCCGGCATGCTCCGTTCTAGATGGAGAGGACCTTTTGTAATCCGCACCGTTTATCCGCACGGTGCGGTTGATCTTGAAAATCCGGAGAACGGTACTTTGTTCAAAGTGAATGGGCATCGATTAAAACCGTTCCTCACAGCGGACCCATCGGAGGAGCTCCTGTTTTTGCAGGAGCTGATTTACACCGATTCATTCTCCTCTACTTTCACCCCCGAATTTCCATTTTTTTTCCAATAACTTTTTTCCCAATAAGTTTGGGGGTGTGTATCATTTGTAAATATGTTAATAAACAGGAAACTGCCGACATTATCAACCCACTTGGGCCTGCATGACAGTGAGGACACTGTCCAATTTTAGTTTGGGGGTATGCTCGGTAAGCCTTCTTCTTTCGCATTCATATGTATATTTCTGCATTGCATCTTTATATAAAAATCATAAAAATTTGATAAAATTTGAAAATGAAAAAAAATTTGAAAAAGAAAAAACCCATAAAAAATTGAAAAATTTCAAAAATATAAAAATTAATGTATTCAATTTTGGCTAATTGACTTGAGTTTGAAAAATAGGTTAACTGGCTAGGAACAACTAGATCTTAGACTTAGTAAATTAAAACCCTAAAGATAACCTTCTTTAAAGTTTAACGGTAGAAAGTATATGCCTTTGTAGTTTAAATAGAAATAGGCAAATTTTGAGTTCACTTCTTGGGCTAAGTCGAAACAAGGGAAAAGTACTGATATTTTATTAGAGTACAAGTTTGAAAAATAATTCCTAGCTTAAGTCTAGATTCTGAAAACGTATACCCTACAAATTATACAATCACGCACCTTGAAACTTGGAATAGTAGAAGAGACCTTGAAATGCTCTTGTCTAAAGTCCTTAGTACAATGAAAAGAAAAGAAAAAAGTGAATAAAGAAAAAAAATGGACACTGGTTTTTGTGATTACTTAAGGCTGTAAAAATAGAAAAATATTTAGCGAGGGTGCTTCATCACCTAGTGCCTTAGACCAACTGGTTTGAGAGTCACTGCTAAAAAGCCTTGGGTGTTGTAAGACTAGGAAGTATGATTTAAAGTGCTAACGCATCTTGTAATCGGTTGTTGGTACCTCAAGAAGTATTAACGGTCGCATGAAGGATGTGTAAGCAAAATTCAATTAAAAATTCACCAATTAATAAGTGCTTTGGACAATGGACAAGAGTACGATTGCATGATTTGAATTTCCAAGTGTAGGGGTGATATTTATACACACGTGGGGATATGTGATTAGAGTTTAGATAAGAGAAAGGAATGAAGAATAGAACTCGTATCTTTAGTAGAGTTGATAAAAATTCCTAAGTTGAGATGGAACCCTAGAAGAAAAACTTAAGAAATGCCGAAAGCTAAGTAAGTCTATAGAACATATATAATCTTAAGTTAAATGATGAGGAAGTGTGAGGAATATGGGTGGATAATTTACGGGTTGACGATAATAGAATTCCTTGTTAGAAAACCTAATTGGAAAACAAAAGTCGAAAAGCCAAATTGATAGGATTTTGAGGGTAGTATCCGCTGAAAACCCTCAGGAGACAACACTCCTCCTACTAGGGACACCTAGAGGTTTAACGGCTTGTTGCACGAGCTCAGTGCAATCGCGTTTCCCTGCGAAAGTGCGGTTAGGTTAGATTTTTGTTGAAAATAAAAATAAGTTTGCTTGAGGACGAGCAAAAGATCAGTTTGGGGGTATTTGTTCAGATCATAATATTGCATTTTATATTCCCCATTCTTATGCATTTTACAATAAAAACAGGTGCTTTTGACCCATGTCTGCTATATAGTATAGGTTACAGGTTCTTGGAGCGAAAACAGTGAAAAGGACAAAAGACGACACCAAAGAAGGACTTTTGACCAACAAAAAGGAGGATCTTAGTCAAGCCTGGACGAAGAACAGTTCACAATGTACAAGGCAACGCAAGGTCCAAAAATACAAAGAGAACGGTTAAAATCCATTGCAAATTGTTCACTGAAGATCTGGAACCAATGTAGAAGACCAATTGATAAAAGAACCAAAGAACCAAAAGCCCAAAAAGACCCAGAACAAAACCCTAAAGTTTCAGAACCCAAGCTTGTCAAAGGGTCGCGGAACCGCGGCCCAAGCCTGCCATTGCCGCGGTTCCGCGGCCATATGGTACCCGGGCTTCGCAATTTTTCCATTTACCTTTTCTTTACCCACTACCACACCCACACCGATGGATCCGAATCCATCAAACTTCTTTAACCCTAATCTGCCGCCGTCCGTTGGTGCGCAGAATCCACCCCGCATCTCTCTCCAGGAGAGGTGCTACCTTATTCGAGGTCCTCTTTCGACCTGCTTATCCACACCACCAGCCAATAGGGATAACTTTGAGATTAAGCCCCAGTACATCAATCTTTTACCCAAATTCCACGGACTCGAGACTGAGGACGCTTACGTTTTCATCACCAAATTTGAAAACGTATGCGCAATGATGGGTACGTCACAACTTTCAGTGGATGCGATGCGTCTACGACTTCTTCCATTTACATTATTCGATATAGCCGAGAAGTGGCTATATAACACTACCGCACACTCTATTACGAATTGGGAAGAATTCGTCGCTGCAATCCTTAAGAAATTTTACCCAATACAAAAGACAACTCGAATCCGTAGCGAACTGAATCAATTTGCCCAGCTCCCTACTGAACCATTTTCAAAATTCTTTGAACGCTTCAAGGATCTATTGGTTCAGTGTCCTCATCACGGCATCCCGAGATGGGAGCTTTGCCGAATCATTTATGAGGGCATTAACCCAAACACTAAACAGAGCCTTGAAAACATGTGTCAAGGTACTTTTATGACTAAGGATGATGGGGAAGCTTGGAAGTATTTAGAAGAGTTCGCTGAAAAATCACTACAGTGGGAGAGTGGAACCCAACCATTGAATAGGGGTGGCGTACACCAAATAGATGTGTCCATAGGTGTTCGAGCTGAGATGGCAGCAATGCAAAAGAAGCTCGACGCTATGGAACACAAATTTGCAGCAGCCTCCCTAAACCCAGTGTCGCTCCCCAAAACTGTTTGTGGGTGATGTTCTGATCCGTCTCATTTAACGGAAGAATGTCCATTAAACTCTGCGTTTCAAGGTCACGAGCATTCTAATGCCGCATTTCAAAGTGTTGGAGATAGTGCCCTCATAGTCAATTATTGGATCGCAGGTACGTGATTGCAATGATTGCGGAGGACCTATACCGGTAGAACAGTCTTACTCGAGATGATAGTATGCTATCTGGTTTGCCTTTATCAGTCGTGTACATGTTCAGGTGACTGATTACATGTTACACTTTGATAGAGCCCTTAGGATCTTGCTTTACTACCAACAGTATGATGGCGATCATATACGTGAGAGTTGGGTAGTTTATATGCATATCCTTAATTGTGGTCCCTAGTCGTGGGAGTTTCGAGACAGGGCATCGATACTCCGGAGTAGACTAGTGTATACAGTCGATACCCCGACGAGGGGCGGTGGCCGGTCTCACAAGCCATTGGTGTCAGTTGGATCTGTAGGGTTCCTAGGCACTCTAGTGAGGTCTCACAAGGCACCGAACATGCCATTTTCAAATTTTACGGTGCCGAGAGACCCGACTACGGATCGTTTGCTAGAAAACTAGGCGAAAAGAAAACTAGTTAACAATTAACTAAGGGAATACGGAAATACAACCTTTGTAGATCCGGTCCTCCACCTCCACGGATCCGAGACGAGGTCCTCTCCGCTGTCCAAATCAAATCCGGGCTCTAGCGTCGGCTTCGTCGGAGAATGGGCAAGCTAGGTCGTCGATGTCTATGCCGAAGATGATCTACGTCGAAGCATCGCAAGATCAAGCTCTCACTTCACCAAGTCATGAAACTTGTGAAGAAAACACACTCTACTACTTGGCAAGAGGTAGAGGATGAAGAAATAGGAAGTGGGTAGACTTTAGTTTTGGATTTCTCACTCATTTCATCAATCCACCATTGATGTAGTCAAGCTTTTCTTCTTGAAAATGAAGAAGAAGAAGAAAGCAAGAAGATGATAAGTTTTTTTTTTAAATGAAAAGTAAAAAGAATACTTATCATAATTGAACCATGGTCAAGTGTAGAGAATAAATCATGGTTAATGGGATGGTTAGGGTTAAGCATGAGACAAAATGGTCACTTGGTCAAAGTCTTCATGAAGCTTCATGAACAAAACAAAAGAAGCCACCATTTTCTCATTTTCTTTTCATTTTCCAAAATGAATAAATGAATAAATAAATAGATATGAAAATGTAAACCCTAACCATTACATAACCATGGTTTAAACTTTACACAAAACACAAGTAAACATGTATCATCAAACATGATACAATTAAGTGCACAAAAATCATATCGCATATGCAATGCGCACACCCGAGTGAGAAAATCCATCTTAAAGTGAACCGATACTAGTTAATGCAAAGTAATATATCAAATATATAATTATACATTAAATCATTAAATCAACACTTGATTTAACGATCCGGTCATATCGCATATAACCGACCAGTATCCTATGTATCGGCTTATCGAATCAACCTTTGATTCGATAACTAGGGTATATCGCATATAACCTAATCGATACATTCATCGCGAGAATGGAATATGGTATCACATACACGCATTATTCTCGGTCCCGCACATATCTCATATGCGCTCCTATTTCGTTTCGCTTGAGCCAGGAAACCTCTGTGTAGGACTCTAAAGACTCGTCAATACGCCGGCAGCAGGCGATGATCATATCAAACACCCACAAGCCGCAAGCGGTCTGCTAAACGTAACGGCCACCCGGGTATTGAGCGATCTGAAGATCGACGAGCAAGCCCGCTCACACTCCAGTGAATCCGACCAGTAACACTACCGTACAGTCCGGTCTGATCGTCTGATATGTCGCATATCTCGCCTAGGGGTGGTAAACGTCAGACCCCAATAGCTCAATAAGTCGTGTCGATATGAGGTCTATAACAATTCGAGAAACTACTGGTAACACTTACCAGTAAATCTCAGCAACCCTGGCCAGGGATTTCCTGTTATAGCCAATCGAACACAGCGCAACATCAACTCCCTATACCGGGAGAGACGAATCCCCTCCTATCGCTCATTGCCTCCATGTGACTCGGGACTGTACCCAAAAACCACCGTTTTGCACGCCCTCTTGGATGTGGTAAGATGGAAATCAAAGCACAGTGGGAACCATACAAGACTCTATGACGATCTCGGGTCAACAGACTACTCTGTACCAGTGTCACCAGAGAACTGCCATCTGACGTGAGGTATAATACCATCTGGGAGTTCTCGGCGAGTCCGTCCAGTGTACCCAGTCTCTACTGAGCACCCGTATATCATCTCCGATGTCAAACACCAATGGATATGGGATCATCCATCGCCCATCTGTATGGGTCGAGAAGGTATACGCTAGTCTACTCTGGTATATCGATGCCCCGTCTCGATACACCCACGACTAGGGACTTTGAAGGATGTACTTATGGACTACCATGTCCCCACTAGTATGATCCGCATCATAGTCCAGGTAGTCAAGCACACATCCTAAGGGCTTTACCAACATGTAACAGAGAGACAATCAGTATACACGTTAAGGTAAAGTTCAACCAGATAGCATACTATCATGTCGAGCAGGAAAGTCCTCCCTATATATGTCCCAGCATCCACTACAATATACATCCTATGTACAGTAATGGCCTCTAGGGCATACATATAACTAACAATCTCCCACTTGCACTAGGGCCATCTGTAGCAGTGGTTGCAGTATCTCATACTCAACCATCCCATAAAAGTCTCTCTCTAGGAACAGGCCTTTGTGAGTGGATCCGCTGTGTTGTCCTCTAAGTCTACTCTCCAAACCTCAATCACCCTGGAGATCAACCATCTCCATGATCAAGTGACACTGCCTTAGAATATGTCTGGATCACTGATGGGACCTTCGTTCCTTGGCATAAGCCGCAACTCCATTGTCACACAATGGGAGGAACATAGTTCATCTCATGAACCAATATATACCCAAACAGCCTCTTTGGTAGCATTTTAAGTAGCGATGTACCCTGCCTTTATCGTCTAGTGTGTCACGGTATCTAGCTTAGAACTCTTCCAACATACCGTCCCTTTACTGAGGGTAAAGACAATGCCTGTGACTGACATTCAGTCGTCTTTATCACCCTGGAACCCTTCCAGTGATTCTCCCCAGGATCGATTGATACCATCTCACTACAATTAGTGAGTAGCCTAACATCCATTTAGATCTATCTCATAGATACAAAGTCCAGGATTTAGTAGGTATCACTTTGATCCTATGTGGAGAATCATTGTGATAAACGGAGATTGATCTAGCGTAGCATAGGAAACACCTTCCCTATCTTGAGTATGTCATCCACGTACTCTACGAGGATCGTCACCATACTCCCTACTACCTTTTTGTTTATACAAGGTTCACCTACCATTTTGATGATATCAAACTGTTTGACTAACTCATCAAAACAGATGTTCCAACTCCGCGATGCCTGCTTTATCATATAAAGCAACTCGCACACGTTTCCGCTGCTCCCACTGTCTACGAAGCCCTCTGGCTGTGTACATATAGACTCCCTCTTCTAAAACATCATTTAGAAAAGCTGTCATGACACCCAACCACCAGATATCGTAGTCATGGTATGTAGCCGTGGTAAGTAGGATCTGAATGGACTTAAGCATAGATCCTTATAAAAAGTTTCATCATGATCCACATCTGGTCAATGATGCAAACCTTTAACAAGTCTAGCTTTGAAAGTCTCAACCTTTCCAAGTACACCAAGTAATCTTCTCAAGATATACTTGCTCCTGATGGGGATTTAACCCTTCAGATATAGCAACCAAAGTCCATACTTTGTTGGTGTATGAGGATTCCATCTCAGATCACTAAGTATCCAGCCATTCTTACAGAGTCTCACTCCTGATGGCCAGCTCGAAGCTAGTTGGGTCATCATCTCATGATGCAATCCTCGCTCCCACTGTCATAGAGAAACCAAAGTATCTCTCAGGTGGGTGAGAAACCCTACTAGATCGGCGGAGAGGCTGAGGTTCGTTGGAATCTACTGAATCCTTTGGCTCTATCAAATCATCTGCTGTAGTTTGTATAGCTGGAACCTTTCCAGTTCTACATAACAGATCTTGCCTCGAGCTTGTCCGAATTTTGCTTTTCAGACATAGGCTGGACAACCCCAAATCTTAACTAACTTAAGATATGGGCTCTTCCCTTTCCATATCACATATGAAATGGTAGGCAACTAATTTGATTCGAACCCTATTCAATAGGTATGCAGCTTCTCAAGTGCATAACTCCCAAAAAGGAAATAGGTAACTCAGTAGTACTCATCATAGAGCACACCTTATCATATAGGATGTTATTGCTCGGCCCCGATATACCATCGTGCTATGGTGTATACGGAGGAGTAATGCTGAGAGAGAATCTCATTCTCCTTTAGAATAATCCAGGATTTTCGTGCTCAATTATTCTCCTCCTTGATCTCATCAAAGGACATAATAGTTATACCCGTATTGGTTCTCTACTTCCAACTTATATTCTGTGAATATCTCAAAAGGTTCGGACTTGTGTTTCAACAGGAACATATGTCTGAATCTTGAGAGATTATCAGAGAACGTAATGAAGTATAAAGAACCAGTCCTGGCATGTGTAGACAGGGGACCTACATACATCAACATGTATCATCCCAAGAGTTCACTAACTCTTTCTCTGTTTCCAGTAAACGGAGCTATGGTCATCTTATCTTTGTGACATGACTGGCGAGTTTCACAAGATGTAAATTCAAACTAATTTAAATATGCATCTAAATGTAACTTTAGCCAGTCGGGTCGCATTAATATGACCTAGTCTACAATGCCTCAAGAAGGATTCGTTCATTTCTGAACTCTTCCTCTTGTGTGTGTTCCGTATACTAAGAACTGTGGTTTGATTTAGAACATTAATGCTTTTAGATAACGTGCCTGAACCGATCAACTTTTGATATAGGAAATGTTCAAAACATTATCCAACTATACAAAATTTTATCATTTCTTTACTGATAAAGAGATAGATATGATTTTGTATATCAGGTTCGGTATCTAATAACATTTGTTCAGAATCAATGTATTCATAATACAGGGTGACAGTGACCAACAGACTTGGCTGCAACACTTGCCCCGTTTTCTGCCTCATGAAACTTATCACCCGTTCTCAGTTTTCTACCTTTCTGTAGCCCTATGTAACAGATTACATATCTGGGATCCTGATCTGGTATCACATACCCAGGACGTAAAGAATACTGAGAAACAATTCTTGAAATAAACACACCCGAAGATGATGCATTTGCATGCACTCTCTTCGTTTGGGCGGCACGGGAATTCTGGTAATCCCCTATTTCCTGCTCGGTCTTACAACAATTATAAGTTGGAGCGGGACCAACGTTCCCCAGTTCAGTATAACAAGCGGGTTCGGTCAATATTCCGTATTATTATCTTGATTAAGGCGTGATATGGTCGCTACCTGGAGAGAGAGAGAAGAAAACACTCAGCGTGCGCTCTGTCAAGAATAGATTGGTTATTATTTTATCTAATCAGGATGGCTCCCACTGCTTTTTATCAAATCTTACTTCAAACCCTAAAAGGAAAGACTAGCCGGGATTAATTACACACTACAAGTTCGCCAATCTTTCAGCCAGGCCAGTGTCGGTACTTTGAGGGAGGTCCCCCGTGCTTTCGCACGAACCTAATTAATGTAAACCTCGTTTTCCCAGAGGCGTAACCTCGTTAACACCTTTCTAGACACCTACTTGATCGGCTAATTGTAATGTATAAAACTCTCCCAGGAGTAACTCTTACTCGCAGCGGGTATCAGGATCCAACTATCTCATAGAAGGTATGCAATCTCATTGCAAATTTCAACACTTGAAATTCCCGATAATATTTTGCCCCGAACGATCTATGACCTTGACAAGGTCAACAAACCATAGACCGCAAGTCAAGTTCAACCCGTCATTTCTTGATTGAATCAAACCCACCCGCACGACCCTTGACAAGGTCAACAAGGCCGCACGACTACCCTAACCCAATCTGCATCATATGCATAAGCAGATAAATACTGGTTAGCTACCGCACACTGCGCCTTGACAAGGTCAACAAACGCAGCACGAATACTAAACAGGATTTATCTGAAATGACGGAGGGCTACAACAGGTTTTTTCTGAAAACCTATTGCGTAATGAACTTGATATCGTTGTAGAATCAAATGATTTTAAAATGGAGTGCTTTTGAGGCTTTTCTAGTTTTGCTAAAGGAGTCACTCCCGGTGAAGGGATCGTCGGTCCTTTCCTCGTCGAATGAGGTGCGGGATATATCACATACATCTCTGTGCAAAGCAAAAACTCTTAAAAGCAATCAAAAGACAAACCGAGTGTGTAGAATCTGCCAGTTATTGCTAAAGGAGTCACTCCCGGTGAAGGGATCTCGGTCCTTTCCTCATCGAATAAGGTGCAGGGTATATCATATATACCGCTGTGCAAAGCAAGAACTGTAGCTACCTGTTTTATTTTGAAATTCGATTCTACAACATCTTAGGTTTCTTTTAATTCATTAATCACATTAATGAAGTCCCATCATTTAAATACCTAAACATCACAGATAGATATGACGTACACTTATGCCATCCGCATTCGCCTCGATGTCCCCTCGTGCACCGTTAGGTTAGGTAACTAACGACAGAGCAGGGCAGGGCTAGCGCGGGTGTAAAACATAAGTAACGTCTATATAATATATCATATATACTATATACTATATCTATCACAGAACATCATATGATCACATCACAGATATCGCAGCAGAAGAATCATATGAAATATTGGATATACTAGGACGTCCGTGTTTTCAATACGAGCCAGTATAAAACACGGATTCCACGGTCGTGATGAATAGCCAAACCCACACCCCTAGACCCCTACGAGAGCGGCAAGCAACCCTGCCAATTCTAGAGTTAGGAGACCCGGACTCGACTCCTCGAGTTGGTCTCCCACTGGACCCTAGAACCCGGTTACTTGTGCCCTCCTCCTTGGGTCTATCCTAGTGCGAAAAAGTAAATAATATACAAACGGTGACAACTTCCGCAACCTGGAAGCGCCCCAATAAAAGAATATTACATACAAGTTTTTACATGAATGAAAATGAAAAACACTCATCTCACATAAAAACCCCCGGCTATTCAAACACGACGATCCAATATAACATATCCAGCAACACATAACATCACATGTCATCAACGTAAGTAAATATGCGCATCCCAATTGTCGTTGACATATAGCAACGAAACCGGCGATATCATATATTACACTTACGGTCACAGAAAAGAAAGTGTAAAACTACAACAGTTGGAATCCGCAACCTCCTCAGACATCGCATGCCTGACCAAATGAATTACTTAGACATCACATGCCTAACAATTATAAACCCCGCATTTTAGTCTCAAAATCGAAAACATTTTTCAATATCAAGTCGGGTAATTCAACAAGATTCCCGACATCCTGATCGAATGCTCGTCGCAAACTTCAGTAGACGGCCGCACCCCCGATACCGTCGACGAAGTGTACCAAGGCGGAACACCGCTACCGCGAGCACCCGAACGGATGCTTTCGGCGACGGGGTTCTCCTACAGTCACTTGGTCGGGGTTAAGGGATGTAGCTGTCTAATAAGTTTACCCGGCGAGTATCCGCGTACACTACGTGATTGCGACGGACTTTTGATCACATCAAAATTCCGTGGCAACCGATCAAGTGAGACTAAACTGCTATGTTTATAACATTCATTTAGTTATCTCATAACTTATTGTGAATTCCAATTATTGTATCCCATTCCGGATAAATAGAAAATGTCAAACTTTCCGATCGAACAATCGAACACCCAACTTTTCCCGATACAGATCAACACATGAAATAAGTCTAACAACATTCAGTTCGTGCCTCAGTACCGACGGTCTAGCCGTAGAAGGGTCAAGCCAACGCCTCACATGTGGCACGCCGTACTGCCCCAAACCCGAAGGTTCAAAGGGCAGTTCAAGACGGTCACATAATCGAGTTAAGGTTTGTTGTCTTCTAGAGGGTCCATCGCGTTACTTGCACTACTTAGAACGTCGTTAAACTACGGAAAATCCAACACTTGGAAATTTCCCGACAGGGGAAAAATTGGGTATTTATATCCGGTCGAACTTTTTAACATATTCTAAAATTTATCCGGAAAGCCAAACAGACAAAATTTGATACCCCGATCGAAACACCGAATCCCTAAAACAACTCCAGAAAATTCAACTCTTGAATAAATTTAAAAAAATACCCAGAAAAATAAGCAGGGTTTTCTAAGAATTATGGTTAGTTTTCTTTTCGCCTAGTTTTCTAGCAAACGATCCGTAGTCGGGTCTCTCGGCACCGTAAAATTTGAAAATGGCATGTTCGATGCCTTGTGAGACCTCACTAGAGTGCCTAGGAACCCTACAGTGGTATCAAAGCACAGTGGGAACCACACAAGACTCTATGACGATCTTGGGTCAACAGACTACTCTGTACCAGTGTCACCAGAGAACTGCCATCTGACGTGAGGTATAATACCATCTGGGAGTTCTCGGCGAGTCCGTCCAGTGTACCCAGTCTCTACTGAGCACCCGTATATCATCTCCGATGTCAAACACCAATGGATATGGGATCATCCATCGCCCATCTGTATGGGTCGAGAAGGTATACGCTAGTCTACTCTGGTATATCGATGCCCCGTCTCGATACACCCACGACTAGGGACTTTGAAGGATGTACTTATGGACTACCATGTCCCCACTAGTATGATCCGCATCATAGTCCAGGTAGTCAAGCACACATCCTAAGGGCTTTACCAACATGTAACAGAGAGACAATCAGTATACACGTTAAGGTAAAGTTCAACCAGATAGCATACTATCATGTCGAGCAAGAAAGTCCTCCCTATATATGTCCCAGCATCCACTACAATATACATCCTATGTACAGTAATGGCCTCTAGGGCATACATATAACTAACAGGATCACCTAAGATGTATACAGGTGCTCAATGGGTTATGAGTACACCGGACAGGACTCGCCGGGAATCTGCTAGTTAGTACTATACCTATCGTCAGATAGCAGTTCCCTGGTGACATGTGTACAGGTTAGTTCATCGACCTGAGGTCGTCATTTGTCTCGTGTGAGTTTCCATTGTGCTTTGATTTCTACCCTACCACGGCTTAAAGGAGTCGTGCAAACAGGTAGCTTTTGGGTACAGTCCCGAGCCATATGGAGGCACGTGAGCGGATCGGCAGGGGATTCGTCTCTCCCGGTATTGGGGGCGAGGTCGTGCTGTGTCTAGAAGAGCCATCACACATAGTCCATGGCCATGGCAGGAGATTTACTGGTAGATACTCCAGTAGTATCTCAGGGTGTTATTGGGCTACACTCCGACACGACTTATACTGCTATTGGGGGTCTGACGTTACTAGCCCCCTAAGCAGATATGCGATACTCATAGACGAACGGACCAGACTGTATATACATTGTCACTGTTAGGCTCAGTAGGGTTTCCGGATGAGTTCGCTCATCGGCCTCCCTTGAGGTCAGTCCATGGGCAGCCGTTACGCATAGCTAGTGCTGCTGACGGTTTGTGGTTAAACCCACTGCCAGGGTACTGACGAGTCATTAGAGTCCCCCACAGACAGTTTCCCAAGTTCGGTCGAAACGTTGTAGAGGCCGTATGGTTTTATGGCAGGGTTCGGAAAATGCACGTGCGTTTACGTACGTGTCAGATTTCGGGCAGATGATACTGGTCGGCTTTGGTTTAAGCCGGATCCGAGTATTATATTGAGTAGATATAATATCTTTGTCTCAGTTGCATTTGTATTCGGTCGTAATACAAATGCGGGTATATTTATATACAGTTACGGGGTTATCCTGAAAGTCGTTTCAGGATCACTTTTGGAAATTGCCAGTTTCCAGTTTTCTATCAGCCGTCTTTTAACATTCGGTTAAAGGCGGATTTATCTTTTCTTGGATGAGGGTGAGTCATGCTTCTAGAAGGTTCTAGAAGTTTCTAGAATGAGGTGACAAGGATTATGACTCATGCTTTGATTTCTAATAATTCTTGTTTTCCTTAAGATATTTTATTTTGTGTTCACATATGATATTTGCTTAAGGTTACTCTCCCCTCTCCTACACTCACCTCCCTCTTTGCTATATAGTGGCCGGCCCTCTCTCTCCTCCCTCACTCTCTCACTTGAAAAGATTATGGTTGTTAAAAAGAAAAGACCAAAGTTTTGGATGCATGGAAATTTCTTAGTTCATTTCTTGTTCCATTTCATTTCCATCGGCAACTTCATTAACCGATCGTCCACGGATTTGGACGAAGCGAGACAAACTCATCTACTCATTCTCTACATCAATCTTGGTCGTCTCTTTTAGCAAACTTGACGACCGAGTTGCCTCAAGTCAGAGGCGGGAGCCCGTTTAAAGAATCAGTGATGTGGTACCACCTGGACGAGCAGATCAGAGATCGACGAGATCGGAGCAGCCGCAACGGAGTGTGGGATGATGGTTAAAGAACGAAGGACTCGGATCGTTCGGTATAACCTTTCTACACTCTTTACAGTTTGTTAGTTTAGCAATAATGGCAGATCCGGGTCAAAGTATACGATAGCGCCAGTTAAAAGTTTTTGTTCCGCATTTGGCGTCTCTAGACGGCCGGGGCGCTGGAGTAGACTTACAGTGGTATCAGAGCCTAACCATTTTGCTATACTAACTTGTGCTAACGCGTTTAAAATATCGATCGAACCGGAAATCAAAAACTGCAAAATCCAATTTTCACAGTTTCTGTCGATTTTAAATGGTGTCCTAAAAATATTCCACATATCACAGAAATCTGTGTAGGGTTTTCTAAGAACACCGTACAAATTTGGGATCATGATTCGACAAGACTGCCGCGGAAACGCGGCCAAACCCATGGTTTGGCCGCGGATCCGCCGCCATTCTGTGTCATCATGCCCCTAAATTTTCTCAGTGGGTTCTTCTCTGGAAATTGGGGGTTTTGGTATATATCTTTTGGGCCCAGATTTTGTTACTGTTCACCAGATGTTCGTGGGGCCCACCTTGTGATATTTAGTCGATCGAAATTTAAACATGTTAGTTTACAGTGCTTACATTATATCTCCGATCGGGAATGTCATTTGATCGGTAAACCGCGTCCGACTGCTATAGTTCTTTTAGACGGGTTTGCGAACGTGACATTCGCGTTGATGTTCTGTGTTGTGCTGTGATGTTGCGGATTTGTCGTGGTGGATAGCAGTGTGCAATGGTAGTACATTTTGAGTTTATTTGTACATTTGATATTGCGGGACGAGCGTCCAACATGTGGACTGCCGTCACTGCCTGTTGTGTAATATTCTTTTGGGGCACGACCAGGTTGCGGTCGATGTACCTATCGTACTATTTTTGATTACTGTACTAGGTTTTACCCCGCGACGGAGTGCATGGATAGCCGGGTTCTGAGAGGCAACGGGTCCGCATCTCATGGCTTTGAGAGGCAGAGGGGTCCCACTCTAGAATTGGCAGACTATTCGCCGCACTCGTAGGGGGTACAGGTTGACCCAAGGAGGGGTGCCCAAGATTACCGGATTCCGTGAAGTGCAGGGTGGTCCATTCACTGTGCTGTAGGGGGCTGCCTCGCTTCAGGTTTTGGCAGGTAACTTGCCGCACCCGTAGGGGTCTAGGTTTCATTGCACAGGCTATCCACACGACAGGAGAACGTCGGGTTTCAGCAGCGGCTCTGTGAAACCCGGGGATCCCAGATTATCTGTATTGTTCTGTGATGCTTATTACTTTTCTGTAATGTTGCATATTATCACGCCTGGAGCGATTATTGTATATTGGTTTATATACTATTAGATGTTGTATATGTTTTACACCCGCGCTAGTCCAGTCCCCGCTCTGTCGTTAGTTAAGTAACCTAACGGGTGATGACGGGACCCAGTGGCGAATGCGGATGGCATATACGTACATTTTATTTTCGTTCTTTTCTGGTGTGATTGATTGATGGGACTGCGTTGATTCTGATCAATGCAAAGTAAAACAAACCTGTTTAGATGTTGTTGGAACAATTTAAAAGTGTTATTGCAAAGATGTTTCCTTTTGTTTTGCATAGAGGTATTCAGTGGAATATCCTGCACCTCATTCGACGGGGCAAGGGCCGATATCCCTTCACCGGGACTGACCCCTTGGGCAGAAGTTTGCGTCAAGGTAATAACTTCACTATAGTCGATTACATGTTGCTTTGCATCGCGGTATTCAGTGGAATATCCTGCACCTCATTCCACGAGGAAAGAGCCGAGATCCTTTCACCGGGAGTGACCTCTTTAGCAAAGGTTTTCGCCACTATATTTATAAAAAGCTATCAGGTTCCTTCAACGAGATCAAGTTCATTACGTTAAAGGTTTTTCGCCAAAAACCAGCCGTAGCCCTCCGTCGTTTCTTATGGATGGTCAGTAATATTCAAGCTATGTTTGTTGGCTTTCGTCAAGGCATAGTGTTTGGTAGTTGCTGGGGTATTCATTTGTTGCATAGATAGATGTGTTGGTTTGGGACAGTCGTATTACCTTGTTGGCTTTTGTCAAGGGTATGTACGGGTGGGTTCAAATTAACAAGATAATGACGGGCAGAACTTGACATGTGACTTATGATTTGTTGACTTTCGCCAAGGTCATAAGAACATGGGGTAAAAATCATATCGGGAGTTTCTAAAGAAACTGAAACTTGCCAGGCATGCGCATACCTTCTGGAGTGTGATAACGCGAGTGGATTCCGGCACGTTATCATGCGATGAGAGTTGGATCCCGATTCCCACTGATGAGTTGGTTTACTCTTCGGGTGATCCCAATTGATTCTTCTTTAGGTTTGGAGGAGAATTTGACAGGACAGTGGGAGGTTTCCGGATTAGATAAAGTGATGACCATTCTGATCTAGGTTAGAGTGCACGCAGAGTGTTTCTTTTCTCTCTCTCTTTGGCAGCGACCTTTGACCGACCCTAGACTATGACTCAGTGACCAGGTTGACCGAACCTTCTTAAAATACTGGCTTTTGGATTGTCTATGTTGCATAAGTCATTGCCACTCCTTCTTCTACCCTTTGAACTTCTCAGAACACCCGTATTACTACGGACATCCACTTCCATTAGATAGATCCATCGTATGGTTATATACGAACTCGAAGGGACTTCTTCGAGGATGGATCCAGGTTCAGGAGAAATAGAATTGGTTTATTCAGTTGTCTTTTATTATCACCTTCTCTCAGGTTGCGAGAGCTCCTTGGTTTAGGAGAGTACACCTATTACGCTTATTGGATAGTCTTATTCCAAACCATAGGCAGGTGCCGAAAGGTAGGGAATGAAGAAAACCAATTAGCCTAACTAGGGTGTGCAGAAGGTAATATGTAAAGACAAATAAAGGGATTAGAAAGAGGGCAAAGTAAATTGCGACTGATATCATTCACGACCAAAACCGCGTACTTCATCGCCACTCCTATTTCACCTTTAAAGGAATAAGGTATCATTCAGTTGTCTTTTATCATCACCTTCTCTCGAGATGCGAGTGCTCCTTGGTTTAGGAGGGTACACCTATTATGCTTACTGGATAGTCTTCTTCCAAACCATAGGCTGGTGCCGAACGGTAGGGAAGGAAGAAAACCATTTAGCCTAACGATGGTGTACATAAGGTAATGACTAAAGACAAATAAAGGGATTTGGAGAGACGACAATAAAATATACGGTTGAAGTCATGAATTGGATTATGGAAGAGGCATTACTATGAATACCAGGATACCCTTACGAAACATTTTCATGTTTCAGTGCATTGTTAAAAGAAAAACTGTTTTCCCGATTAGATACTTACTCCAAGGGTATGTATTTACCAGGTTTCATTCTCATATCTGTATGATTTTACAGATGATGAGTGGGAGTAAGTTATTGGGAATTAGGTGATTATCCTCATTATATCGGAATTCGTTGTAATTGGTGATATTTGAGGAAATCGCCAGGGTACAGTTTTCAACCTACGACGCACTGGTTTTGAGTTGTTTAAACTCAGCGGACTTATACAGAGTATTGTATGTTGTCCAGTGTCCATCAGGACAAAGGGGTAGGTCCTCGTACTATGTTCTGTTTACTTATAACTTCTCTAGTATTTAGACAAGTGTTTCGTAGAAATACAAGGTCTAAGTTTTGAGAAGTTGTGGGTATAAGAATAAAGTAGAGAACCAGGTGTCACAAGTGTCGGGATTCTTCAAAGAAATTGAAGATGTAGATTCTTGTGATTGGTATTCAAATGATAGTGATGGTTTTTAGAAACTTGTTTCTCTTTCAGGTTACTCATAATTGGATGAATGCCTAAGTTGAGTAATGCTGATTAGCCTCTTTCCATTAAGTTGATATGCACTGGAGACAGCTGCATGATTTGAATATGGTTCCAATTAAATAAGTGCCAAAGTTTCTGTATTGGATATAGAATGGATCGTATCTTAAAAGATGTTAAGGTACGGGGAGTTGTCCAGCTTATGCTTAAAACCAGACTCTGGATAACTCAGGGCACGTTTCTGTAATGGCTGTTTGTGGGTTGACCCTGGCTATGACGAGGGTTGATATTCTACCATTTGGAAGATCAATAGTGATATTGTTCTTGACTCGCCACAGTTTTAGTAAAATGGATCTTTTCAGAAAACAGTAGTGGGAGTATGGTAGAACTGGAAGTGATTCCAGAACCGCGAACGATTACGGAAAATTTAATAGGACCTATATATTCAATCAAGTTTGACATTCCAATAGCCACTCCACAGATATGGTGGGTAACCTCAGACACCCGAGAGGTACTTCGGTAGCCTCAAGGACTGTGACAGGGAGGTTCTTATCTACCCAGACTTGACACTACCGTTGTTCCAGGCTATGAGACCCAGTAGGAGGGTTGTCGTAGTCAGTGGGAGCATCGGAAGTATAGTGGGCAAGTAGCTTATGTCTATTTATAGACTAGAGCAGTTATAGCGGAGATAGATCATCTAATTTTGATGTGACAGTCATGGGTTTGACTTCAATCAGAATAGGGGATGGATCTGTTAAGAAGGTAGTAGGATGTGATGTCATGGTATCTGGATGACATACACAGAGTAGGAAGTAAAATTCCTATACTACTATCGGTTGTACTGTGGTCGTCACACAGTTGTTTCTCCAGACAGGATATGGATATAATATTTGACATTCTGGTTTCTGGATCTATGGTTTTAGATCTGGATTTGGGTAGTTTCCCAATGTGGGTACTTTGATAGATATTCTAATGGTTTTTAGAATAGATGACTCCTAGCATGGTGGTGTACCTGCAGGTGATGGAGTCACCCTCTCTAAAGGTGTCGTATAGACTAAAGAGGAGAGGGATGTGCATGATTGGCAAATCACTTGCTTAGGCAACTGAGTCAATCATGAGATGTCAAGTACCACACCAGATGTTGTTTTTGCACTAGATGCAATAAGTTTGTATTAATCCAATCCTGGAGAGACATAAGGAAGCAGTTTTAGAACATAAGTGCATGTTCTACGGACTTGATGACGGAAGCCTCTTACGGGAGACGGTTATCATTCCAGGCTTCAAAGGTGACAGGGTTGACAGAGTGATTGTCAGAGTTATAGTTTTTCCCTCTGACGAAGAGGGACAGTATTATGGACAGGTGGTCCAAGAGGATACTGTGGGAGGCATGGTGCCGGATACTGATTAGGTTCAGTGATCGATACAGTCTAAGAAGTTTGGATTTGGAGTTCATTTATGAACTAAGTCCCATCAGATATCCAGACATATTCTAAGACAGGTATTACTCAATTCGGGAGATGGTTTTCTCCGCGAACTTGAGATTTAGAGAGATATAGAAAGAAACATCTAGGCGGATCCACTCACTGAGGCTATTTCTCGAACACAATAGTTTTACAAACGGGCTTTGTGAAACTGATTAGTAGAGGAGTTGGATGTTCGGTTTCGCACTGGCTGTGAGTAGTCGACATTGCAATAATTAGCCTTGAGTGCAAGTGGGAGATTGTTGGAGATAGTGTCCTCATAGTCAATTATTGGATCGCAGGTACGTGATTGTAATGATTGCGGAGGACCTATACCGGTAGAACAGTCTTACTCGAGATGATAGTATGCTATCTGGTTTGCCTTTATCAGTCGTGTACATGTTCAGGTGACTGATTACATGTTACACTTTGATAGAGCCCTTAGGATCTTGCTTTACTACCAACAGTATGATGGCGATCATATACGTGAGAGTTGGGTAGTTTATATGCATATCCTTAATTGTGGTCCCTAGTCGTGGGAGTTTCGAGATAGGGCATCGATACTCCGGAGTAGACTAGTGTATACAGTCGAGACCCCGACGAGGGGCGGTGGCCGGTCTCACAAGCCACTGGTGTCAGTTGGATCACCTAAGATGTATACAGGTGCTCATTGGGTTATGAGTACACCGGACAGGACTCGCCGGGAATCTGCTAGTTAGTACTATACCTATCGTCAGATAGCAGTTCCCTGGTGACATGTGTACAGGTTAGTTCATCGACCTGAGGTCGTCATTTGTCTCGTGTGAGTTCCCACTGTGCTTTGATTTCTACCCTACCACGGCTCAAAGGAGTCGTGCAAACAGAAAGCTTTTGGGTACAGTCCCGAGCCATATGGAGGCACGTGAGCGGATCGGCAGGGGATTCGTCTCTCCCGGTATTGGGGGCGAGGTCGTGCTGTGTCTAGGAGAGCCATTACACATAGTCCATGGCCATGGCAGGAGATTTACTGGTAGGTACTCCAGTAGTATCTCAGGGTGTTATTGGGCTACACTCCGACACGACTTATACTGCTATTGGGGGTCTGACGTTACTAGCCCCCTAGGCAGATATGCGATACTCATAGACGAACGGACCGGACTGTATATACATTGTCACTGTTAGGCTCAGTAGGGTTTCCGGATGAGTTCGCTCATCGGCCTCCCTTGAGGTCAGTCCATGGGCAGCCGTTACGCATAGCTAGTGCCGCTGACGGTTTGTGGTTAAACCCACTGCCAGGGTACTGACGAGTCATTAGAGTCCCCCATAGACAGTTTCCCAAGTTCGGGCGAAACGTTGTAGAGGCCGTATGGTTTTATGGCAGGGTTCGGAAAATGCACGTGCGTTTACGCACGTGTCAGATTTCGGGCAGATGATACTGGTCGGCTTTGGTTTAAGCCGGATCCGAGTATTATATTGAGTAGATATAATATCTTTGTCTCAGTTGCATTTGTATTCGGTCGTAATACAAATGCCGGTATATTTATACAGTTACGGGGTTATCCTGAAAGTCGTTTCAGGATCACTTTTGGAAGTTGCCAGTTTTCAGTTTTCTATCAGCCGTCTTTTAACATTCGGTTAAAGACGGATTTATCTTTTCTTGGATGAGGGTGAGTCATGCTTCTAGAAGGTTCTAGAAGTTTCTAGAATGAGGTGACAAGGATTATGACTCATGCTTTGATTTCTAATAATTCTTGTTTTCCTTAAGATATTTTATTTTGTGTTCACATATGATATTTTTTTAAGGTTACTCTCCCCTCTCCTACACTCACCTCCCTCTTTGCTATATAGTGGCCGGCCTTCTCTCTCCTCCCTCACTCTCTCACTTGAAAAGATTATGGTTGTTAAAAAGAAAAGACAAAAGTTTTGGATGCATGGAAATTTCATAGTTCATTTCTTGTTCCATTTCATTTCCATCGGCAACTTCATTAACCGATCTTCCACGGATTTGGACGAAGCGAGACAAAGTCATCTACTCATTCTCTACATCAATCTTGGTCGTCTCTTTTAGCAAACTTGACGACCGAGTTGCCTCAAGTCAGAGGCGGGAGCCCGTTTAAAGAATCAGTGATGTGGTGCCACCTGGACGAGCAGATCAGAGATCGACGAGATCGGAGCAGCCGCAACGGAGTGTGGGATGATGGTTAAAGAACGAAGGACTCGGATCGTTCCGTATAACCTTTCTACACTCTTTACAGTTTGTTAGTTTAGCAATAATGGCAGATCCGGGTTAAAGTATACGATAGCGCCAGTTAAAAGTTTTTATTCCGCATTTGGCGTCTGTAGACGGCCGGGGCGCTGGAGTAGACTTACACAAAGACCTCGAAACGATCCATATTCTTCGACGTACAATCAGGGTTGGAGGAATCACCCGAATTTCGCTTGGAACGAAAACCAATCTCAAAACACAGTTCCAAACACGAATAATTTTCAAAGGGCTCTTCCTCCACCACAACAGCAACCCCTTCAACTCACTCAGCACCCCTATCAGTCACAAAACTTCCAAAATCAGGTCAACACTCCTGCACAGTCTAATCCTATGACCTGTTCTGACGAATTCTCTCAATTCACTCAAACCATGAAATCACTTTTATCAAATTTCATAGAGGTTTCGACTGAGGTTAGATCTTCCTTCAGTGAGATAAAGAAAAACTCACCGTCCCAAGCTGAGAGTATCAGATCGATGGAAGCTGAAATCGCACGCCTAAAAGCCGAAATGAGTGCGAGAGAAAAATGGAAACTTCCCTCTCAACCCCTACAGAATCCTGGGCATTACAATGTAAATGCCATCACAACGTTGAGATCGGGAAGAGTGCTGAACAATCATGTCGGGGAAGGTATTGATGATATTGGAAATCATATCAACACCCCGGCTGAGACCTTTCCGCAAACACACACTTCTCCTTCTGATCCTTCTTCTTCTACCATACCACCTTCTCGCGAGCCTATTCTCCATTTCGCATTAGGCTCGACACCTGAACCCAACCCTTATAGTTCTCCACAGACGGTCCCCACACCTCTTTTGGGACCTCGTCCACCTCCTCTTTCTTCTCCTGTGATGGACCCTGCGCTTATTGCGAAAGCTCCTTACCCGAACCGGTTAAGAGGTAATAGAACAAGTCCTCATATGGAGAAAATTATGGAAATGTTCAAACAGGTTAACATCAATATCCCTCTCCTAAATGCAATTCAATAAGTCCCCGCTTATGCCAAAATTCTTAAGGACTTGTGCACTAGGAAGAGGAAGACTCAAGTGCCGAAGAAGGTCTTTATGGCTAATAATATTAGCACTGCTTTTATTCCCCAGCTACCAAAGAAACGAAAGGACCCAGGATGTCTTACAATATCGATTTCGATTAGGGGTAAAAACATAAATCGTGCTCTTTTAGACCTTGGCGCAAGTGTTAACCTCCTTCCATATTCTGTCTATGAGCAATTAGGGATTGGAGAGCTGAAACCTGCTCACTGCACTCTCCAGATGGCAGACCGATCTATCACCAAACCAAGGGGTGAATTAGAGGATGTGTTGATAAAGGTCGGGGAATTTGTTTTCCCTGTAGACTTCATTGTACTCGACACACAGCCTGTAGAAAACCCCCGGAGCCAAATTCCGGTGATTCTGGGTCGTCCTTTCCTTGCCACTTCCAACGCTGTTATAAACTGTAGAAATGGTTCAATGAATTTATCATTTAGAAATATGACCATTGAACTAAATATCTACAAAGTTGGAAGTCAGCCATCAGAACACTCTGCTCATATTTTAGATGTGTGCTCTGTCCATGAGATCGCTCCCGATAGTTGTGGAGCTGATGAACTTTGCTTTACTGATCTCGATGACATTACCACATCTCTGTTTGATTTCACACAAGATCTTAATGAGGACACTTTACCTACACTTGAGTCCTGCACTTCTGACTTTTCTCCACCCGAGTCTGTATCTTTCGCAGGTTCTGAGCTTCTTTGTAAATCCAAAAATCACTCAATGATCCCTCCTTCTATCATTTCTCCGCCCGAGTTAGATCTCAAAATGTTACCATCTCACCTTAAATATGCATATCTAGGTGAGAATGAGTCTTTACCGGTTATCATATCCGCTTCTCTTGCATCAGAGCAAGAGAATGCACTTTTATCGGTATTGAGATCTAACAAAGAGGCGTTTGGTTGGAGTATGGCGGACATCAAAGGGATTAGTCCCTTGATAGTTGAACATCATATACATGTGATGGATGATGCCAGACCAACCCGAGAACCACAGAGACGGTTGAATCCCGTCATGAAGGAAGCAGTGATGAAAGAGATCGTCAAATGCTTAGATAATGGTATTATATACCCCATCTCCGATAGCCAGTGGGTGAGTCCTATACATGTCGTTCCTAAGAAATCCGGTATCACTGTTATAACCAATGAGGCAAATGAGTTGATTCAGACACGCGCCCAAACTGGGTGGCGTGTATGTATCGATTATAGAAAACTCAATGCTGCCACGAGGAAAGACCACTTTCCTCTACCATTCATTGATCAGATGCTGGAACGATTAGCGGGACGAGAGTATTATTGTTTTATGGACGGATACTCAGGCTACAATCAGGTCCCCATCGCCAAAAAGGATCAAGATAAAAACCACTTTTACTTGTCCTTTTAGCACCTTTGCTTACAGTCGCATGCCCTTTGGGTTATGCAAAGCTCCCGCTACCTTTCAGCGGTGTATGATGGGGATATTCTCTGATATGGTAGAGAATTTTCTGGAGATCTTTATGGACGATTTCTCGATTTTTGGAGACTCTTTTTCTGATTGCCCAGCGAATCTTGACGCTGTTCTTACTCGTTGCAAAGAGAAGAACTTGACTTTGAACTGGGAAAAATGCCATTTTATGGTCCAAGAAGGAATTGTTCTTGGACATGTCATTTCACAGAAAGGCATTGAGGTTGACAGAGCTAAGATAGATGTCATTCAAAACCTCCCTCATCCCAAAAGCGTCAAAGATATTCGATCTTTCCTTGGCCATGCGGGCTTTTATAGGAGATTCATTAAGGACTTTAGCAAAATTGCTAGACCTTTAACTCTTCTCCTGGCTAAGGATACGACCTTCCATTTTGACTCGGACTGCGAGACAGCTTTCGACTCACTTAAACACTCACTCACTTCAGCCCCCGTTTTATCATCACCAAACTGGGACTACCCCTTTGAGCTGATGTGTGACGCATCTGATTTTGCAGTAGGTGCAGTCTTAGGACAACACATCGAAAAGATGCCACACGTGATATACTATGCAAGTAAGACCCTGAATGATGCGCAAATCAATTATACAACCACAAAAAAAGAACTCTTAGCGGTTGTATTTGCATTAGAAAAATTCAGGCCTTACTTAATTGGCTCACCTATAGTTGTGTATACTGACCATTCCTCTTTAAAACATCTTCTGGCGAAGAAAGATGCAAAAGGTCGACTAATACGTTGGATCCTTCTGTTACAAGAATTCGATCTTGATATCAAAGATAAGAAAGGATGTGAAAACGTAGTAGCTGACCATCTTTCACGCATCATTTCTTCCCCTGTGACCCTACCGATTAATGACTCGTTCCCTGACAACAACTCTTGAGCATATCCAATGAACCATGGTTCAGGGATATTGTGAACTATCATGCCACGGGACTTATACCGAGCGATTGGTCAAAACAGGACAAATACCGTTTTCTATCCCAAGTAAAACACTTTTACTGGGACGAGCCCTATTTGTTTAAATATTGTCCTGATCAGATCATTCTCCGGTGTGTCCCGAATGAAGAGTTCAAGAGTGTTCTTTCATTTTGTCTTGATCAGGCCTGTGGGGGTCACTTTGGTCCTAGAAGGACAGCGGAAAAGGTTTTGCAATGTGGATTTTATTGGCCGACCTTATTCAAGGACGCATTTGAGTATTGCAAAACATGTATACAATGTCAGTATACGGGTAGAATCTCCCAGAGGAATGAAATGCCTCAGCAACCCATCTTGGTTGTTGAAATATTTGATGTTTGGGGCATTGATTTTGTGGGTCCCTTTCCTAACTCCTTTGGGAATCTGTACATATTGCTGGCGGTTGATTATGTCTCAAAGTGGGTAGAAGCCATTCCATGTCGCACTAATGACAAGAAAGTTGTCATTAAGTTCTTAAAAGAGAATATCTTCTCGCGATTTGGACACCCACGCGCTATTATTAACGATAATGGGACACATTTCTGCAACAGGTCTTTCGAGACTCTGATGCGAAAATACTCAATCAACCACCGACTTTCTACACCCTATCATCCCCAAACAAGCGGGCAGGCTGAAATCTCAAACAGACAAATCAAACTTATCCTGGAGAAAACTGTCGCTAAAAATAGAAAAGACTGGTCGACCAAATTGACGGATGCCTTTTGGGCATTCAGAACTGCATATAAAACCGACCTAGGAATGTCTCCATATAGGATAGTGTTTGGAAAAGCATGTCATTTACCCGTCGAGATAGAGCATAAAGCATTGTGGGCTATTAAGGAAATAAATTTTGATCTAAACCATACTTGCAACTTTCGGAAGCTGCAAATAAATGAGCTAAGCGAACTCCGCGATGAAGCTTATGATAACGCTGTAATCACGAAGAATAGGACTAAGGTTTTTCACGATAAAAACATTTTGAGGAAAACATTTTCACCTGGTCAACAAGTCCTTCTTTATGATTCACGATTACACCTTCAAGCGGGTAAGCTCCGATCTCGATGGAAGGGACCTTTTGTTGTGCGGTCTGTATACCCGCACGGGACAGTAGAAGTAGAAAATGTTAAAAACGGCACCGTTTTCAAAGTGAATGGACATAGACTTAAGCCGTATTTTTCCACTGACCCCACGGAGGAGCTCTTGTTCTTACAAGAGCCAGTTTATTTTGATTAAAATTCCTCTGTCTCACCTTCATGTCCTGTATATCACTGCATCATCTTTTGAATGAAGGTGAGTGAAAAGTATAAGTTTGGGAGAAGTTCTTCACTTATATATTTTGCCCCCACTAATAATTCCCCCCAGGCTTACAGTTTTTTTAGGTATAGCATTTGGCAACAGTGAGGACACTGTTGAAAACAAGTTTGGGGGAGGTTTGTGCTCATTTTTTGCATCATTTGCATATCATTTGCATAAGCACAAAACATTTCTTTTAAAAATCTATAAAAATTGAAAAAAATTTCAAAACCAATAAAAATTTAAAAATTTCCAAGTATAAAAATAATTTTAATATTTACACTTTTATGTACATAAATAAGATAATGAAAGATTAGATAGTGAAAAATTACATCCATGAGATTAGAAAAATTTAAGAAAACTAAGAAAATTAGAAGTTTTCTTATACGAACTAGTAATAAGTAGTTATGAGCCGTTGTCCCAAGGGTTAGTAAGATGAAGGACGTCACTAATCTGAGGATAAAAATAAGTCTGAAAAATAGTTTCTATTCTGGAAGACAAATATTTTGAACGTTGATACCATGCTATTCGCACTTACACACGTCTTGAAGCCTGGGATAGTATAGGATACCTTGAAATGCTCTTGTCTTAAAGCCGATGTATGAAGGAAATAAAAGAAGAAAAAAAGTGAATGAAAAAATATAAAGTGGTGAGAAAAATGAACACTGGTTTTGTTATCACCAAGGGCAATAAAAAATGTATAGCGAGGGTGCCTTTTCACCTAGTGCCCTAAGGCCAACTGGTCTGGGAGTCACTGCTATGCCTAAGGTGGTGCAAGACGAGAAAAATACACCAAATAAGCAAACACATGAGTAATCGGTCGGTTAGTACCTCAACAAGTATTAACGGTCGCATTAAAGTGTGTGAGCAATCTCATCTAAATATTCATTAATTAAAAAGTACTAAGGCTGATGGGCAAGAGTATGATAGCTTGAATTGAATTCTCCGGGTGTAGGGATGTCCTTACACACACGCAGGGTTATATGATCGATGTTTGGAAGAAAGATAGGAATGAAGAATAAGACGATATTTTATTGAGGCAGGACGTGATTTCTAACATCTTTTCATGACCATTAAGATAGGGCTCATGACAACCGAAAAGCTAGCTTAGTTGGAAACCCTAATTTTCAAGGCTTTTCTTTTACAATTCTATTCTTTAAATGTAATATTCATGATTTTTCTTTTATTATGGGATTTTGTGGGTGCAATCCGCTGAAAACCCTCAGGAGACAACACTCCTCCTACTAGGGACACCTAGAGGTTTAAAGGCTTGTTGCACGTGCTCAGTGCAATCGTGTTGCCTACGAAAGTGTGCTAGATAGTTTTTCTCTTTCTTTATTTTCTCCTTCTCTTTTTAATAAACAGTTCGCTCGAGACGATCGAAATTAAGTTTGGGGGAATTTGATTAGTCAAAAATATTGCATATTTCAGCCGGCAATTTCCTCATCATTTGCATTCATTTAGAAGTGTACGGTATTCATATTTCACATATTAGCAAATCTGTCGCAAAATATCAGATTACATGTATTAGACCTTAAAACCGGCATTTC
Organism: Agapanthus africanus; assembly: GCA_030015575.1. Classification (NCBI taxonomy): domain Eukaryota; kingdom Viridiplantae; phylum Streptophyta; class Magnoliopsida; order Asparagales; family Amaryllidaceae; genus Agapanthus; species Agapanthus africanus. The sequence goes on from JASDDO010000019.1 coordinate 680,563,325, forward strand.
TAGGGAAAATTGACCGCATTTCATGGCATCACACCATTCCTATATTGCGCAACACTTGTTTTAAGATCTGTGCAGGAAAATCCAGAAGAAATGCCAAAATTTATACGGTACCGATCAAATATTACGCCAACTCAATGATTTCAGTTCTGGTACCAATCCAAAAGGCAAAGTAAAATTCAACATATCAAATTAAGCTCCAAATGGCATTCCAAGACTACACCAGAAAGACCAAGGCCCAAGCCCCACAAAGCGCAGCGGATCCGCGGCAGAAGCCTGCTTGCGCCGCGGATCCGCGGTGGGTCCAAGGAATTAGCTTCCTAAATTTGGTGCAAAATTCTTATCTCAGGGTCCAGACTTCAGAAAGATATGTCAAATTCCATAAGACTCCAGAGATTTCTGCCAGATCAGCAAGCTTTGGGATCAACACTAAACTAGCCTATCATTCTAGAAACTTCTCCCTAAACCCTAGCTTAAACCCTAAGCTAAAGCCTAACAAACTCCTTCTAGAATCCTCAACAAACTTTTGGAGGGAATTGTAATTTCAAACCTAGACCTAGGGTTTGGGAGATCTATAAATAAGACCCTAGGCTCACTTGTAAATGAGAATGGAAAAATCCCTCCATTAGTAGCCAATAGATCCATTCACTCTCTTTTCTTCATCATCTTCTTCCACAAGTCTAGTGAGAGGACTTGTGTGAAACCCTAACCCTAATTCCAATCAAAAGCCAAGATCCCGAGTACCAATCAAGCAAGAAGCCTTGCAACCTTTTTTGAGCCGAGCCGATCTTCAACAGAGCAAGTGGTCCAAGCTGATCCGCGACTCACGGAGCCGAGCGACGCCAATTCAACAATTTAGTTCTTCCTCTTGTAGTTCTTGAGCGACTGTAATCAAATTGTTGATATAAATAAAAGGTGATATTCTTTTATCTTGTTTTCTTTAAATTCTCGCATCATGATATCTTTTCAATTCTTGAATGCTTACTGTGTGATGATGTGTGAGTAATACTCCGCTCGTCGAGGAGTCGAGACGATCAATAGAACGATAATGTAATATATCTTAAATCGATTCTTGAATCCTACGAGTTTTGTAAGCCCTAGCAAGAGCAAGAATCGACGACCCAATTCGTTGCGATGCTTTCTTGATTGGTATCGCTCGAGATTGGGGAGTTACGATCGTTTCTTGAAATTGTTAGAGGCTAGAATATGAATGATATCGATGAAAGAACAAGGGTTAAACGATAAAACCCTAGTTTCATGAGAAAGCCCTAACTCTCATCGATCATCATCGATCTAGTATCAATCCTTCGAAGGACAAGAACACGAAATCTTGAGATTACATCACGTCTATAGATCCGATCGATTCCTACGAGCCTCATTTAGATTCTTGACATTTTGGTTGGAAATATCATCGAAACCCGATTCTTGATTTGTTTATCAGTTTCTTGATTCTTTATTAAACTCGTGACACCTGAATCAGTCGATAAATTCTTGAATCATGTTTTCTTTTCTTTTCGATTAACTTTTCAATTCAAACAAATTAAATACAGAAACGAATCGCACAATCCCTGTGGACGATCCGCACTCGCTTACGATCTACAATCGACACCGTAATTGATTGCTGTCAAATATAATTCTTTGATTGTGAATTTTATTCAATATTACCTACACATAGAAACTTATTCGCTTTATTCGATTTACACAAACAAGAAATCATATTGCAATCAAATGAAACCGTTATCGGGAATCATTTGAGTATTTGATTTGATAAGCACAATCGGAATTTTATAAACAATCAAGTCCTTAATGCGCAAGTATTCTATCACCCATAAGCTGTCAACACCATACCATCCCCAAACATGTGGGCAAGCCGAGGTCTCGAATTGGCAAATTAAGCAAATCTTGGAGAAAACGGTTACTAAAAATCGTAAAGATTGGTCACTCAAACTGCTCGATGCACTATGGGCTTTCCATACTGCATACAAGACCGATCTTGGTATGTCTCCATACCGGCTCGTTTACGGGAAGGCTTGCCACCTCCCAGTACAGATTGAGCATAAGGCATTTTGGGCTATCAAAGAGCTGAATTTATCTTTAAGAGATGCTGGCAGCAATCGAAAGCTGCAGTTGAATGAACTAGAAGAGCTACGAGATGAGGCATATGATAATGCCGTAATTGCTAAAAACCGAGCTAAGGTGTTCCACGATAAACACCTTTTACAAAAAACATTTAAACCTGATCAACAGGTTTTACTCTATGATACCCGGTTACATTATCACCCCGGCATGCTCCGTTCTAGATGGAGAGGACCTTTTGTAATCCGCACCGTTTATCCGCACGGTGCGGTTGATCTTGAAAATCCGGAGGACGGTACTTTGTTCAAAGTGAATGGGCATCGATTAAAACCGTTCCTCACAGCGGACCCATCGGAGGAGCTCCTGTTTTTGCAGGAGCCGATTTACACCGATTGATTCTCCTCTACTTTCACCCCCGAATTTCCAATTTTTTCCAATAACTTTTTTTCCAATAAGTTTGGGGGTGTGTATCATTTGTAAATATGTTAATAAACAGGAAACTGCCGACATTATCAATCCACTTGGGGCTGCATGACAGTGAGGACACTGTCCAATTTTAGTTTGTGGGTATGCTCGGTAAGTCTTCTTCCTTCGCATTCATATGTATATTTCTGCATTGCATCTTTATATAAAAATCATAAAAATTTGATAAAATCTGAAAAAGAAAAAAATTTTGAAAAAGAAAAAACCCATAAAAAATTGAAAAATTTCAAAAATATAAAAATTAATGTATTCAATTTTGGCTAATTGACTTGAGTTTGAAAAATAGGTTAACTGGCTAGGAACAACTAGATCTTAGACTTAGTAAATTAAAAACCCTAAAGATAACCTTCTTTAAAGTTTAACGGTAGAAAGTATATGCCTCTGTAGTTTAAATAGAAATTGGCAAATTTTGAGTTCACTTCTTGGGTTAAGTCGAAACAAGGGAAAAGTATTGATATTTTATTGGAGTACAAGTTTGAAAAATAATTCCTAGCTTAAGTCTAGATTCTGAAAACGTATACCCTACAAATTGCACAATCTCGCACCTTGAAACTTGGAATAGTAGAAGAGACCTTGAAATGCTCTTGTCTAAAGTCCTTAGTACAATGAAAAGAAAAGAAAAAAGTGAATAAAGAAAAACAAATGGACACTGGTTTTTGTGATTACTTAAGGCTGTAAAAATAGAAAAATATTTAGCGAGGGTGCTTCATCACCTAGTGCCTTAGACCAACTGGTTTGGGAGTCACTGCTAAAAAGCCTTGGGTGTTGTAAGACTAGGAAGTATGATTTAAAGTGCTAACGCATCTTGTAATCGGTTGTTGGTACCTCAAGAAGTATTAACGGTCGCATGAAGGATGTGTAAGAAAAATTCAATTAAAAATTCACCAATTAATAAGTGCTTTGGACAATGGACAAGAGTACGATTGCTTGATTTGAATTTCCAAGTGTAGGGGTGATATTTACACATACGTGGGGATATGCGATTAGAGTTTTGATAAGAGAAAGGAATGAAGAATAGAACTCGTATCTTTAGTAGAGTTGATAAAAATTCCTAAGTTGAGATGGAACCCTAGAAGGAAAACTTAAGAAATGCCGAAAGCTAAGTAAGTCTATAGAACATATATAATCTTAAGTTAAATGATGAGGAAGTGTGAGGAATATGGGTGGATAATTTACGGGTTGACGATAATAGAATTCCTTGTTAGAAAACCTAATTGGAAAACAAAAGTCGAAAAGCCAAATTGATAGGATTTTGAGGGTAGTATCCGCTGAAAACCCTCAGGAGACAACACTCCTCTTACTAGGGACACCTAGAGGTTTAACGGCTTGTTGCACGAGCTCAGTGCAATCGCGTTTCCCTGCGAAAGTGCGGTTAGGTTAGATTTTTGTTGAAAATAAAAATAAGTTTGCTTGAGGACGAGCAAAATATAAGTTTGGGGGTATTTGTTCAGATCGTAATATTGCATTTTATATTCCCCATTCTTATGCATTTTACAATAAAAACAGGTGCTTTTGACCCATGTCTGCTATATAGTACAGGTTACAGGTTCTTGGAGCGAAAACAGTGAAAAGGACAAAAGACGACACCAAAGAAGGACTTTTGACCAACAGAAAGGAGGATCTTAGTCAAGCCTAGACGAAGAACAGTTCACAATGTACAAGGCAACGCAAGGTCCAAAAATACAAAGCGAACGGTTAAAAATCCATTGCAAATTGTTCACTGAAGATCTGGAACCAATGTAGAAGACCAATTGATAAAAGAACCAAAGAACCAAAAGCCCAAAAAGACCCAGAACAAAACCCTAAAGTTTCAGAACCCAAGCTTGTCAAAGGGCCGCGGAACCGCGGCCCAAGCCTGCCATTGCCGCGGTTCCGCGGCCATATGGTACCCGGGCTTCGCAATTTTTTTACCAAATCTTGAGGCGGTGTTGAATAGTTGACCTAAGGGCATATTTGTAATTTCATACATGCGAATCAAATGAAAACCTAGGTTTCTATGTCCTATAAATAGAACCCAAACCCTTGTATTTTCCTATGCCTCTATTCATCAATAAAATTCTGTTTTCTTTGAAGATTGGAGTGCATCAATCATAAGTAGGTTATTTTTCTGCCTTAGTTCTAATTTCAATTTCTGCCCTAGGTAAATTATTTTTCTTGCCCTAGTTTAATATAGTTTAGAATTTTTTTAAACTTTCCATAGATCTATCTTTCATCTCTTAATCAAAACTTTAAATAAAAAAAAACATGTCTTTCGTAAATCCCTCGATGAGCGAGTAGTTTCCTCGCTTGTTTGGTTTAGGAATAGGGAAGGGTTTTAGAGATGAAGATCTCTCATCTCTTTTTTTCCAATCTATTATGAACATTAGGACTCCATGCATACTCTCATCTTCCGCTCCCTACTGCACTCTACCCTCGAGGTAACGGTGATCCGTAGTATAAAAGACCGGAGTTGTGAGTTTTCCATGGAGGTTAGGGTAAAGGTTAAGAAAGGAAGGACAAGGATCTAGAGGAAGAAACATCTTCCCAATCATCCTAATCCCCTTTATTAAAATTTACCATAACCCCTAATATCAAATCTAAATTAAGGCATTGAAAAGTGGTGTAGATCTTTGTTTACCAAACTTTAACTAAACCTAATCCTAGCAAGTTTCTAATCCTAGTATAACACAACTTAGTTTTTAGATCTAATTAAAAGACCAAACACCATTTGGAATTATCTCGTAAGAACTTTAAGGAGAATTCCAACATCCCTGTGGACCGACCCGTATTCACCGGCTAGCTTCATGCGACGCCGTTCTTGATTGCGGTAAATTATTTTTTATCGACAAAACCTATCTAAATCAGTAATCCCGCCTCAATAGTATCACATACGATACAATATATATTATGACATTCTCGAGTCAAGAGTGTGGATCTATCATCAATATATAGCTCGTACGTAAATCCGTCGTACGGCATCCCAATTCTGGATACGGGTCAAATATCACATTCATCTCATTATTCATCTGATATCCATTATCATCACATCCTGTATTAGGGGTACTGATCTAAGTCTAGTACATACTGATACCATCAATATATATATGCGTGTATGAAAACGCACGCCTAAAGGCCCGCTATAATCTCAAGTCGTACATCATAATACGAACTAAGACATATCACCGATCTCACGGCATCATGCCCAAACTCATCGACTGATCTCCAAATACCATCTAAAATCCCCATCATCCATGTGTAGGTATACGTATACACACACACACACATATTCCCAAAAACGCACAAGTAAAACAATGTAAACATGTGTGCGCGCGCGTGTGGGTGTAAACCTTATTCTAAGGTCCGCGACTAAACTAACTAATGATGCTATCATCCAATTATAATAAAATTATCCATGACTTCCCAGTCTATCTGGATACTCATGATCTCATAATAAACATATGAATATATCCATATAATATGTACCCTACACTACACTACGAACTGCGGGAGTGCTATACGCCATCCACCCGACTTCCCCCGTAGATATATATCTACTCACCTGATCCTCGCTTGCTGGAGTCGATGACGCCACGCTCATCCTCGTCGTCTTGAAATCTATGTGGGGGTACCTACAACTAATACACAATCACAAATGTGTATTAAAATCAAGTCAGAAAACCAAAACGGCACACGTTCCGCTCATAGGTTAAAACCTATAGCCTATGCCTGCAAAACCGCCAAACAACCCCCGTCGCTGACGTACAAAAATTACACGGCGGAACAAAAAATCAAATACCAAATCCCAAATTAAAAAGCAGTCACAAAACAATGCAGTAACTCAAGAAAATAGTCCCAGATTTTACCCTAAGTGAAATTAGCCAATTTTGCACATGTAAAGGGTCTAGTTTACTGGAGATGGAGCCACAGAACAAACACGAGACAAATCCAACCCACCATGGCCGCAAATTGTGGCCAGATGGAATAAATCTGCGGCCTAGGTGAGGGTGTAGCGGCTAAGGTCTTGGGTAAAGCTTCCTGGGTGCCTACTTATCTCTCAGTGTTTGCTAATTAATTTCATTTTCCCTACACAATTTCCATAAAATACGATATCGGGGATTTCTAAGTTCGCTAAATGGGGTTCTAGTCTTAGGTTTAGGTCTAAAATACAATCATTACAGGGGTTTAAGGTCAATATAAGCCTCAATTACACATCAGAACTCAAGAATTCCTCAAACCCTAACTAGAAATTTCCAACCTTCACTAAACGACACTAAATCGGTTCTAATCAAACATGGATGTAAAAGCAATGGAAATACTATACTAATGGTTAAGAGATTACCTCATTTGGCAAATCAAGAATTTTCTTGAGTTGCCCAAGAGCCCAAAATGCAAACTTTCTTGGTCTAAAGTATAGCTTGTGAGCTTGTGCATGCTTTTTGTGAAGTGGGGATGAACTTTTGATGAAGATTTGAGGGTGTTTGTGAGGATGAAGAGGGAGAGGGAGATGGGCAGCAGCAATGGTGAGAGAGGAGAGGAAAAAGAATGAAGAAAATGAAGAAAATGAAGAGGGAGACAAAGACCATGACTTAGGTTTGACCCCTCACCTCTTTCTCTCTCATGCCCATCCCTCAATTGTATAACATTTTCATTTCTTTTCTTTTCTTTTCTTTTCTTTTCTTTAAAACAACAACCATGAAATAAAAATTAAGAGAAAGCCATGATAAAATTTAACAAGTGTAATTTGACATGTGCATGTTTTGCACAAAACAAGCTTAATGCGCGATTAGCGATATTTAATCGCGATTAGCACTAAATAGTGTATAATTAATCATAAAAACTTATAATTTGCATAAATCACATAAAGCACCTTCATTTCAGTAATTTCCATAATTTTCCATTTTTTCCCAATTTATCGGTATTTAATTATACCGCCTTATTAAAATATTCAATATAATATTATTTAATTATAAAAATCCCCAAAAATAATATTTTATTTTTCTAAAATGTTACAAATTAGTTGACTACCGCCCCTTTAGTGTTAAGATCCTGCACCAAGTGAATCCTAGAACCCAAGACGTGAAATCTGAAACTTTCCGTATCGGTTTTGTTAGAATTTGAGGCCTACAGGGAATCTGGAGTAAACTGGTACCTTTACGAGAAAAACTAGCAACACTATCAGCCTAATTAAGACACTAGGAGACCATCCTGCAAGAACGAACCCAAACTAAGCATATTTGGCCGAGCTGGCCGGATTTTGAGGGAATGTGGCCGGCTAAAGTGTGGGTGATGGTGTCTAGGTTTGTTATGTAGCTCATATACCCCCTATACTACACCACTGTATTACTAGTTTAGACTAATTTTACCTGAACCAAAATCTGGGACCATTTTCTGTAGGCTTACTAGGCACTGTCACAAGGTTCTACAAGGCATCAACCATGCCAAAATCAAATTTTTCATGTCCCGAACAGCCCTAACCAAGATCTTGGACTAGAGATTAGGAGAAACAAAGCAAGCAAACAACTTTACTTCTAAGAGTTAGTGATTACAACCTTTGTAGTCCGTTCCTTCACTTCTAAAGCTCCGTGTTGAGGTCCCTTCATGGCGATCATAGAGTACCCAGACTCTAGAGAGGCTCCATGAAGAGAAAGATGCAATCTTGCTTCCGATCTTCAATAACAAAGATGATCTACCTTGAAGAAACTCAAACCCAAGCTCTTGCTTTGCTAACCAAGTATTAGCAAAGCAAACACCCTAATCTAAGTGGCAAGAATAGATGAGGATGATGAAGTAGGAATTTATCTCTCATTTGTTTTCAATTTCTCACTCATTTTCATCACTTTACAAAACGCTAGAAAGCTTTTTATCAAAAGGAAGAAGAAGAAGATCAAGCAAATCCATTTGTGATGAATAATGAAAACTTGTGTGAGGTTAGAAATGCAACCATGGGTTAAGAATGAAAACTTAACCCATGTAGAGAATTCACTATGGTAAAGGGTTGGGTTGGGTTAAAGAAATATCAACCAAAATATGTTTACAAAATATCTTTGCTTAAAAACAAAAGCAAAGCTTCTAGAAGCTTCAAGAAAGCTTAACCCTAATCCAAACCCTAACCATATTTAAACTCCACAAAACATGTTGCATTTATAACCCTAACTTGTTACAATATTATATATCATATATACAATATTTATTGTAACAAAATAAAATAATACAATTAACATATATCACATATATATCAATGTATTACCCGAGTGAGAAAAAGAATCTTTAAGTGAGCTTATATTAGTTAATGTAATTTAATATATCAAATATATAATTATACATTAAATTATCGAATCAACACTTAATCCGATAATCCGGCTATATCGCATATAACCGACTAATATAATCTGTATCAGTTCATCGAATCAACACTTGATCCGATGACCCGGCTATATCACATATACCCGGCCAATATCTCATATCGCGAGAATCTAATACGGTATCACATACACGTATTATTCTCGGTCACGCACATATCACATATGTGCTCCTACTCCGGTTTGCCTGAGCCAGGAAACCTCTGTGTAGGACTCTAAAGAATCGTCAATACGCCGGCAGTAGGTGATGATCATATCAAACACCCACAAGCTGCAAGCGGTTAGCTAAACGTAACAGCCACCCAGGTATTAAGCAATCAGAAGATCAACAAGCAAGCATGTACATTCTCCCGTGAATCCAACCAGTAACACTCCCGTATAGTCCGGTCTCTTCGTCTGATATGTCGCATATCTCGGGGTGGTAAATGTCAGACTCCAGTAGCTTGATAAGTCATGTCGATATGAGGTCCATAACAGTTCGAGAAACTACTAATAACACTTACTAGTAAATCTCAGCAACCCTGACCAGGTATTTCCAGTTATAGCCAATCGAACACAGCGCAACATCAACTCCCTATACCGGGAGAGACGAAACCCCTCCTATCTCTCATTGCCTCCATGTGATTCGGGACTGTACCCAAAAGCCACCTTTTTGCACGCCCTCTTGGACGTGGTATGATGGAAATCAAAGCACAGCGGGAATCACACAAGACTCTATGTCAATCTCGGGTCTACAGACTAACCTGTACCAGTGTCACCAGAGAACTGCCATCTGACGTGAGGTATAATACCATCTGGAGTTCTCGGCGAGTCCGTCCAGTGTACCCAGTCTCCACTGAGCACCCATATACATTCTCTGATGTCAAACACCAATGGATATGGGATCATCCATCGCCCATCATATGGGTCAAGAAGCGCATACGCTAGTCTACTCTGGAGTATCGATGCCCTGTCTCGGTACTCCCACGACTAGGAATATTTGAAGGATGTACTTGGCGACTACACTGTCCCTACTAGTATGATCTGCATCATAGTCCTGGTAGTAAAGTACTCATCCTAAGGGCTTTATCAATATGTGACATAGAGACAATCAGAGTACATGTTAAGATAAAGAGTAACCAGATAGCATACTATCATGTCGAGGAAGAAAGTCCTCCCTATATATGTCCAAGCATCCACTACAATATACAACGTATGTACAGTAATGGCCTCTAGGGCATACATATAACTAAAAATCTCCCACTTGCACTAGGGCCATCTGTTGTAGTATCTCATACCCAACAATAAGCTGTGGTTGAAGTATCTCATACTCAACCATCCCATAAAAGTCTCTTCTGGGAAATAGGCCTTTGTGAGTGGATCCGCGCTGTTGTCCTCTGTGTCTACTCTCCTAACCTTGATCTCCCTGGAGACCAACCATCTCCATGATCAGGTGATACTTCCTTAGAATATGTCTGGATCTCTGATGGGACGGGGGTTCCTTGGCATAAGCCACAACTCCATTGTCACACAATGGCTGGAACGAAGTTCATCTCATGAACTAAAATATATCCAGACTGCCTCTTTGGTAGCATCCTTGGTAACGATGTATCTTTCCTTTAATCATCTATTAAGTCACGGTATCTAGCTTGGAACTCTTCCAACATACCGTCCCTCCACTGAGGGTAATGACAATGCCTGCGACTGGCATTCAGTCGTCCTATCACCCTGGAACCTTTCCAGTGATTCTCCCCAGGATCGGTTGATACCATCTCACTACAACTAGTGAGAATCCTAACATCCAATTAGATCTATCTTATAGATCCATAACCCAGGATTTAGGAGGTATCACCTTGATCCTTTATGGAGAATCTTTGTGATAAGAGGAGATTGACCGAGCGTAGCATAGGAAACTCCTTCCCTATTAAGAGTATGTCATCCACGTACTTTACGAGGATCACCACCATACTCTCTACTACCTTTTTGTATATACAAGGTTCATCTACCATTTTGATGAAGTCAAACTCTTTGACTACCACATCAAAACAGACGTTCCAACTCCGCGATACTTGATTTATCACATAAAACAACTTGCACACGTTTCCGCTGCTCCCACTAACTACGAAGCCCTCTGGCTGTGTACTTATAGACGCTCTTTTCCAAATCATCATTTAGAAAAGCAGTCATGACACCCAACCGCCAGATATCGTAGTCATGGTATGTAGCAGTGGCAAGTAGGATCTGGATGGACTTAAGCATAGCTTTGAAAGTCTCAACTTTTCCATATATACCAAGTAATCTTCTCAAGATATACTTGCTCCTGATGGGGATTTAACCCTTCAGATAAAGCAACCAAAGTACATACTTTGTTTGTGTATAAGGATTTCATCTCAGATCGCTAAGCATCCAGCCATTCTCACAGAGTCCCCACTCTTGATGGCCTGCACGAAACAGGTTGGGTCATCATCTCATGATGCAATCCTCTCTCCCACTGTCATAGAAAACCGAAGTATCTCTCAGGTGGATGAGGAACCCTACTAGATTGGCGGAGAGGCTGAGGTTCGTTAGAAACTATTGAATCCTCCGGTTCTACCAAATCATCAGCTGCAGTTTGTATAGCTGGAACTCTTTCCAGTTCTACCTCATGACCACTAATTTCTTCACAAGAAATTCCCTTTCCAAAAGGTGGCATGCTGAGAAAACAAAACATCTTTTGTTCCTCAGTTTGGTAGAAGATATTTGTTAGTGTATATGCCCTAGAGGCCATTACTGTATCATACTAGTTTGTATATTACTTAATGGATGCTTGGGATATTCACCTTGTATATACAATCTTGCTCAAAATAGTAGTATGCTACTTGGTTTGTCTCTACTTCAATGTGTACTTGTGTTTATTTTACTATATCACTTATACGCATTAGTGGAGCCCTTAGGATCTTTGCTTGATTACCAGCGTTGTGATGGCAGTCACACTAGTGGGGGCTGGGTAATCTATAAGCACATCCTTATACAGGTCCCTAGTCGCAGGACTATCGAGACAGGGCATCGATACTCCGGAGTAGACTAGCGTATGCGCTTCTCATCCCAGTGTGGGAGATGGTCTGTCCCACAGCCATCAGTACGTCGTACTGGAGATAGTATACGGGTGCTCGTTGGGTTACGAGTACACTGGACAGGACTCGTCGGGAACTGATAGGTTGGTATTATACCTATCGTCAGTCATCAGTTCCCAGGTGACATGAGTACAGCTTAGTCCGCTGACTTGACACTGGCACTTCGCCTCAGGTGTGTTCCCACTGCACTTTGATCACTACCCTACCACGGCTCAAAGGAGTCGTGCAAACAGGTGGTGGTTGGGTGCAGTCCCGAAGCACTTGGAGGCAGTGACGGTTAGACAGGATTCGTCTCTCCCGGTATTGGGGGTTGACATCGCGCTGTGTCTAGGAGAGCCATTACACGAGTAGTCCCTGGCCAGGGCAAACGAGATATACTGGTAGGTTTCCAGTGTTATCTCAGGGTGTTTTGGGCTTCGCTCCGGCACGACTTGTACCGCTATTGGGGGACTGACGTTTACCGCCCCCTAGGCCCGCCATGCGATGTATCAGACGAACAGACCGGACTGTACGGAGACTGTCACATTCAGACTCAGTAGGAGTACCGATGGGGTTTCACCTCGTCAGCCTTCTTGTCGACATCTACCTGGGGACCGTTACGCACAGCTAGTGCCGCTTGCGGTCTGTGGTTAAACCCACTGCCAGCGTAGTGTCGAGTCTTTAGAGTCCCACACAGAGGGTATTCGCCTCTGGGCAAAACAGAGTAGAGGTCGCATGGTTTTGCGACAGGGTTCGTTCTCATCCGCGCACTTGTGCACGTTTGGAGTCCGGACGGGTATTACCAGTGGGCTCTGGTTTGAGCCGGATACTGGTATAGTATTTGGGGTTGCTTTTATCTCTTTGTATTCGTGTTCGTCGGAACAAGAATACAGGTGTGTATGCACAGTTCTTTTTGAGGAGGAGGAAGATGATTTTTCATTAGGGTTTCGGAACGGGTGCGTACGCACAGTTGACAGTTGTATTTTTCCAAACCCTAATGGATCTGTGTTATATCATTTAATAATATATAATAAAATGAAATTGTGTCATGGTTAGTTTTTGTTGACTTGTTGACCATGGTTGACTTGTTGACCATGGTTGAACATTTGACTACCATCATTACAAATGCAAGATGCTTTTTCATTCTTGCTTTTTCATTTAATGTTTGTAATGATATTAGTCATTCCTAAACTTTCCATCAAACCTTTTTCATTTTGATTATTGTTATTATTTGATTATTCTTTTTCTTTTGTTATGGTTGCAAAAAGAAAAAGAGAAGCTCATTCTATCATTTTCACTCTCTCTCTTCACTTCATCTTCTTCTTCCTCTAGTCAAGAGAAACCTTCTCATGAGTTGAGAATCCTTCTCTTGAAAAACAAAAGCAAACCCTAGACACTCTCTACTCACTCTAGGATCAAGGGTCTAGCAAGCCGGCGATTCTAGTTCACTCCAAGTACGAGAAAGAGCCCAAAGGTCGAGCCTTCGAGGTGGATCCATCTTCGACGGAAGAAGGCGACAAAGGAGAACCATCAACCTCTACAAAGTTTGAAGACGAAGGAGTTCAAGTCTAGGTATAACCATCTCCATCCGAGTAGCTAACTCTCTTTAGCTAAGTTTGCTAGTTTTAGTTTAGGTAACGATCCCGACCATAGTTTAGTCCATGTTGCCTCTTGCGTTAAAATTTTGATTTTATACCGTTTCCGTCTCCCCGTAAGAACCGGGGGTCGCAACGTGGACTTACAGTGGTATCAGAGCCTAACTAAACTTAAACTAGCTAGGTAGTAAAGTGTAACGAAGTTCGGAACCGAAAAAAAATCACAAAACCGGAAAACTACAAAAACTGAGTTTCTGTTGAAATTTTTTCTGGTCAAAATGAAAAACTTTATACTCCTAAATTCGTCTCAGGGTTTTGTTAGAACACCCATGAAAAACGATTCACCAATTCGTCTAAACCGCCGCGCTTCCGCCGCGTGACCCTTCTTGGCCGCCGCGGAAGCGCCGCGGTTTGTTGTCTTTAGTGCGTCGTTTTTCGTGCAGTGTGTGTCTGTGTTGGTTTTGGGATTTTTGAGATATATTATATGTGCCCAGATTTTAAAGAAAAGAAATTTCCTTTTGGGGTCCTATAATTCCGTATTTTTTCCGAACTTCATTGCACTTTGACTATGATGGTTATATCTGTGATGTTTGCATGTATTGAACGTCGGCTAATCGCTATAAGTCGATTAGTCGGGGTTATACATGATCTGTAATGTGCTGGAATGTGTATATAAATATGTTGGATTGTCGCGGGTGAATAGCCGGGGGTTGTGAGACGAGAGTTTACTTTTCTTGCAATTCATGTAAATTTGTAAATTGATGTAATAATTATTTGTTTGGCCGCACAACCGGGTCGGGGTTGTAGCCGTCATTGTATAATTTCTTTTTACTGTTTTTGCTCCTAGGATAGACCCGTGGAGCGGTGCACAAACTACCGGGTATGCCGAAGTGTCGAGTGGCCTACTCATGGAGATGAGGGAGGTTGCTACGCTTCGGGTACTTGGCGGGTAGTTTGCCGTACCCGTAGGGGTCTTGGGTGGGGTATTGGCTATTCACCGCGACCGTGTTATCTGTTTTTGTTACAGGCTCGTACAAATTACAGATTACTAGTATATCCAATGTATTTATCTGTGATCTGAAATGTTTATCATTGCAGTATATCTATATAAGATATTATTTAGGCGTTGCTTATGTTTTACAGACGCGCTAGCCCAGCCCCCGCTCTGTCGTTAGTTAAGTAACCTAACGGGTAATGACGGGGCCCAGTGGCGAATGCGAATGGCATAAGCGTACGTCATATTTTGGTTGTTTTCTGCAATGGTAGGATTAAATGATGGGACGCATTAAAAGTACTAATGCAAGAATATCACGCATTAAAAGAACTAATGCAAGATAATAAACCAAGTTAAAGTCGTTGGAACACTTTCGAAAAACCACTCGGTTCTTTTCAAAAATAACTTTTAAATGCGGAGCTTGAGCCACTCCTTCTAAAAGCTATCTCGTTCCATCGATTAAATCAAGTTCACTACGTTCACGGTTTCGCCAAAACCATTCGTAGCCCTCCGTCGCTTCGCATGAATAGGCAATAGTATTCAAGCTATGTATTTTTGGCCAAAGTCAAGGCATAGTGATTGGTAGCTATTGGGTGTTCATGTGTAGCATAGATAGATGCGTTGGTTTGGGACAGTCGTGCTGCCATTTTGGCCAAAGTCAAGGGTAGGTACGGATGGATCCAAATTAACCTGGATAGTGACGGGCAGAACTTGACATGTGACTTATGATATTTTGGCCAAAGTCAAGGTCATAAGAGCATGGGGCAAAAATCCACATCGGGAGTTTCATAAGTACTGAAACTTGCTAGATTTGCATACCATTTGGAGTGTGGTGATTCTGGTAGGATTCCTTCAGTTTCGTCACGCGATGATATTTGGATCCCGATCCTACTGTGAGTATATGCTACTCCTCGGGAAATTTCTCACTAAACGATCAATGCTATAAACCTAGTAGGTGCCTAGAAAGGTGTTAGCGGGGTTACGCCCCCAGGGAAAAGAGGTTATTTAATTAAGGAACTTCGCGAAAGCGTTGGAAAACCTCCCTCGAAGTACCGACACTGGCCTGGCTGAACGGTTAAGCAAGTATTGTACGGTGGGATTGATCCCGACTAATTCTTCCTTTATGGTTTGAGGAGGGATTCGAGAAACAGTGGGAGCCATCCTGTTTAGACAAACTAAAAACCACTCTAAACTTGCAAGAGCATCATGCTGAGTGTTTCTTCTTCTCTCTCCTAATTGCAGCGACCAATCAACATGACTGGACTTAAGTTACTCCTAGATAAAAACAAGCTGACAGGGCCAAACTACAAAGATTGGCTCAGGAATGTCAAGATAGCAATCACTTATGACAAGCTGGGGTATCTTCTTACCACCAAAGCTCCCCCTGTCCCTGGTCCAACTTCTAGTGTCGCGGATAAGGAAATCCGCAAGACTTGGGAGATTGATAGCGCGAAGGCCAAATGCCTCCTGCTTACCTCGATGGACAACGAACATCAGAGGAGGCATGAGAATATGGACATGGAGTCCATATTGCTCCATACAAAAGAACTGTATGGAGAGCAATCACGTATCGCAAGATACGAAGCGTCGAAAAAGTTATTCTCGACAAGAATGGCCGTCGGATCATCAGTAGCCGAGCATGTGCTAAAGATGATCGGCTACATTGAGCAGCTCGCTGACCTAGGGATCACATTGGAGAGTGAGCTATATACGGATATAGTTCTCCAGTCCCTTCCTTCCACTTACGCCCAGTTTATAATGAACTTCAACCTACAAGAAAAGGAGGTTGAACTTTCAGAGCTCCTCAACCTGCTGAGGAGCGCAGAGGGCACCCTACAGAAAGGTAGGGAAACATCCACTTTGTTTGTAGGAGGATCATCTTCTTCTAGGTCCAAGGCGAAAGCCAAGGGAAAGAAGAAGAAGGCCCCCGCCAAACCAAGGGGCGGTGTTGGTAAAGTGGATACGAAGGGAAAAGGTAAAGCAACAAAGATAATGGGGAAGCTTGTGGATAAGGAAGAATGCTTCTTTTGTCATAAGAAAGGACACTGGAAGAATGATTGCAGGGCCTGGAAGGCCAGAACACAGGAATTGAAGCAGGTTGCAGCTTCAGCTTCAGGTGTGTATGTTATTGAAAACTGTCTTTCAATAAACTCTACTTCCTGGGTATTGGATACCGGATCAGGATCTCATATCTGTAATTCTTTGCAGGCGTTGAGAAACCGTAGGGATTTGAAGGCAGGTGACATGACCCTCAGAGTTGCGAACGGAGCTAGCATGGATGCTAAAGCCGTGGGGGACTATCACCTGGGAATGTCAGATGGACATGTTTTGGTTTTGCGTAATTGCTTTTTTGTACCCAACGCAACTTGTAATATCATTTCTGTATCTTTAGTTTCTAAAGAAGGTTATGAATTTGCGTTTGTAAGTAATGTTGTAAACATTCACCTTAATCAAGTATTGATTGGGTCAGGTACTCTGAGTAATGGTATATACGTGTTAAACCAACCACAGATTTTTAATGTCCAGAATACACACAAAAGAAAGTCTCCAGAAATAAATCAGACTTTCTTATGGCATTGTAGATTGGGTCACATCAATGAGAGAAGGTTGACGAAGTTACATACAGAAGGGTATTTGAATGCGTTCGAATATCAGTCGTATGCCACTTGTCAATCCTGTCTCAAGGGAAAGATGACAAAGACTCCGTTTACTGGACATGGAGTAAGAGCGAGCGAGCTCTTGGGACTCGTACACAGTGACGTGTGCGGTCCAATGTCTACACATGCCCGAAGCGGACATTCTTACTTCATTACTTTTACGGATGACTTCTCAAGGTACGGTTATGTCTTCTTAATGAAACATAAGTCCGAGGCCTTTGGAAAATTCCAGGAGTATAAGAATGAAGTAGAGAAACAGACCGGCAAAAGTATTAAGATTCTAAGATCGGATTGAGGTAGAGAATACTTAAGTGCCGAGTTCCTGGACTATTTAAAAGAGAACGGAATTCTCTCTCAGCTTACTCCTCCTTACACCCCGCAACACAACGGTGTATCGGAGAGACGGAACCGCACCCTATTGGATATGGTGCGGTCCATGATGAGTAACGCTGAGTTGCCGCGATCATTCTGGGGATATGCGCTAGAATCAGCCGCATACCTTTTGAACCGAGTTCCCACTAAGACTGTGCCTACTACGCCATTTGAGATGTGGTGTGGGAAGAGACCCCATCTTAATCACATTAAGATATGGGGAAGTCCAGCTTTTGTCAAAAAGCAGCATGCGGACAAGCTCGAGGCACGCTCAGTACTGTGCAAGTTTGTGGGATATCCAAAGAATTCCAAGGGATATTTCTTCTACTGTGAAGAGGAACAAAAAGTTCTTGTCTCTCGTCATGCCCACTTTCTAGAACACCAGTTCATAGAAAAGGAAATAAGTGGGAGCGCAGTAGAACTGGAAGAAATTCCAGAACCACGGACTATTACTGAAAGTTTAGTGGAACCAGAGGGTTCGGAAGAACAGGACATTCCTACGCCGCTCCGCAGGAGTAGTAGGCAGTCTCATCCGCCCGAGAGATACTACGGTTTTCTCGTAGACGGGGATAGAGAGGATTGCATCATAGATTATGATGAGCCTACTAGCTTCCAGCAGGCCGTTCAGAGCGTTGACTCAGTGAAATGGCTGGATGCAATGCGGACCGAAATGGAGTCCATGTACACCAACAAGGTATGGACGTTGGACATTGCTCCAGACGGGGTAAAACCCGTAGGATGCAAGTGGATCTTCAAAAGGAAGATTGGTGTAGATGGACAGGTTGAGACCTATAAAGCTAGGCTAGTAGCAAAGGGTTTTCGTCAAAGACCTGGCTTGGACTACGACGAAACCTTTTCTCCAGTAGCCATGCTGAAATCCATTCGGATCCTTCTTGCCATTGCTGCCTTCCACGATTATGAGATCTGGCAAATGGACGTAAAGACAGCTTTTCTAAATGGAAATTTAGAGGAGTGTGTCTATATGGACCAGCCAGAGGGTTTCATTCAGAGTGGGAGCAGCGGAAAGGTGTGCAAGTTGCTTAAGTCCATCTATGGACTAAAGCAGGCATCGCGGAGTTGGAACATCTGTTTTGATGAGACGGTCAAGGAATTTGGCTTTATCAAAAATCCAGATGAACCATGCATCTATAGTAGATTTGTAGCGAGAACTGTAGTATTCCTCGTTTTATACGTGGATGACATTCTCTTAATAGGAAATGACATTCCTATGCTACAATCTGTCAAGGGGTTCTTGTCACAAAGGTTCTCCATGAAAGACCTGGGTGATGCCTCATACATCCTGGGGATCCGGATCCATCGTGATAGATCCAAGAGGATATTGGGACTTTCTCAGTCCAGGTACATCGACACCATAGTGAAAAGATTCGCTATGGAAGATTCCAAGCGCGGTAACCTACCGGCTTGTCACGGGATCACCCTCTCTAAAGAGATGTCTCCCAAGACTGATTTGGAGAGGGATCGCATGTCTGTTATACCCTACGCTTCTGCGGTAGGCTCTATAATGTATGCGATGTTGTGTACCAGACCGGATGTAGCTTATGCACTGAGCGTGGTAAGCCGGTATCAGTCTAACCCTGGGGAGAAACACTGGATAGCAGTAAAGAACATTCTCAAGTACCTGAGAAGGACTAAGGAGATTTTCTTGGTGTACGGCGGAAAAGACCTCCAGATCGAGGCCTTTGCTGACTCCAGCTTCCAGAGTGACAAGGATGATTCCAAGTCCATGTCGGGTTTTGTCTTTACCCTCAATGGAGGGGCGGTGTGTTGGAAGAGTTCCAAACAGGAAACCGTTGCAGACTCGACGATGGAAGCGGAATACATCGCTGCATCTGATGCCGCAAAAGAAGCTGTCTGGATGAGGAAGTTCTTGAAAGAACTTCAGGTGGTTCCGTCCATTGTTGACCCAATACCTCTGTATTGCGACAACAACGGGGCTATAGCTTTAGCGAAGGAACCCAGGTCCCATCAGAGATCCAGGCACATCTTGAGGCGGTATCACCTGATCAGGGAGATCGTGGATCGCAAGGAGATCGAGGTTCGGAGAGTCGCTTCAGAAGACAACACTGCAGATCCATTCACCAAGGCCTTGCCCCAGACTCAGTTCGAGCGGCTGATCGAGATGATAGGTCTTCGATACGCCAGTACATGGCCTTAGTGCAAGTGGGAGATTGTTAGTGTATATGCCCTAGAGGCCATTACTGTATCATACTAGTTTGTATATTACTTAATGGATGCTTGGGATATTCACCTTGTATATACAATCTTGCTCAAAATAGTAGTATGCTACTTGGTTTGTCTCTACTTCAATGTGTACTTGTGTTTATTTTACTATATCACTTATACGCATTAGTGGAGCCCTTAGGATCTTTGCTTGATTACCAGCGTTGTGATGGCAGTCACACTAGTGGGGGCTGGGTAATCTATAAGCACATCCTTATACAGGTCCCTAGTCGCAGGACTATCGAGACAGGGCATCGATACTCCGGAGTAGACTAGCGTATGCGCTTCTCATCCCAGTGTGGGAGATGGTCTGTCCCACAGCCATCAGTACGTCGTACTGGAGATAGTATACGGGTGCTCGTTGGGTTACGAGTACACTGGACAGGACTCGTCGGGAACTGATAGGTTGGTATTATACCTATCGTCAGTCATCAGTTCCCAGGTGACATGAGTACAGCTTAGTCCGCTGACTTGACACTGGCACTTCGCCTCAGGTGTGTTCCCACTGCACTTTGATCACTACCCTACCACGGCTCAAAGGAGTCGTGCAAACAGGTGGTGGTTGGGCGCAGTCCCGAAGCACTTGGAGGCAGTGACGGTTAGACAGGATTCGTCTCTCCCGGTATTGGGGGTTGACATCGCGCTGTGTCTAGGAGAGCCATTACACGAGTAGTCCCTGGCCAGGGCAAACGAGATATACTGGTAGGTTTCCAGTGTTATCTCAGGGTGTTTTGGGCTTCGCTCCGGCACGACTTGTACCGCTATTGGGGGACTGACGTTTACCGCCCCCTAGGCCCGCCATGCGATGTATCAGACGAACAGACCGGACTGTACGGAGACTGTCACATTCAGACTCAGTAGGAGTACCGATGGGGTTTCACCTCGTCAGCCTTCTTGTCGACATCTACCTGGGGACCGTTACGCACAGCTAGTGCCGCTTGCGGTCTGTGGTTAAACCCACTGCCAGCGTAGTGTCGAGTCTTTAGAGTCCCACACAGAGGGTATTCGCCTCTGGGCAAAACAGAGTAGAGGTCGCATGGTTTTGCGACAGGGTTCGTTCTCATCCGCGCACTTGTGCACGTTTGGAGTCCGGACGGGTATTACCAGTGGGCTCTGGTTTGAGCCGGATACTGGTATAGTATTTGGGGTTGCTTTTATCTCTTTGTATTCGTGTTCGTCGGAACAAGAATACAGGTGTGTATGCACAGTTCTTTTTGAGGAGGAGGAAGATGATTTTTCATTAGGGTTTCGGAACGGGTGCGTACGCACAGTTGACAGTTGTATTTTTCCAAACCCTAATGGATCTGTGTTATATCATTTAATAATATATAATAAAATGAAATTGTGTCATGGTTAGTTTTTGTTGACTTTTTGACCATGGTTGACTTGTTGACCATGGTTGAACATTTGACTACCATCATTACAAATGCAAGATGCTTTTTCATTCTTGCTTTTTCATTTAATGTTTGTAATGATATTAGTCATTCCTAAACTTTCCATCAAACCTTTTTCATTTTGATTATTGTTATTATTTGATTATTCTTTTTCTTTTGTTATGGTTGCAAAAAGAAAAAGAGAAGCTCATTCTATCATTTTCACTCTCTCTCTTCACTTCATCTTCTTCTTCCTCTAGTCAAGAGAAACCTTCTCATGAGTTGAGAATCCTTCTCTTGAAAAACAAAAGCAAACCCTAGACACTCTCTACTCACTCTAGGATCAAGGGTCTAGCAAGCCGGCGATTCTAGTTCACTCCAAGTACGAGAAAGAGCCCAAAGGTCGAGCCTTCGAGGTGGATCCATCTTCGACGGAAGAAGGCGACAAAGGAGAACCATCAACCTCTACAAAGTTTGAAGACGAAGGAGTTCAAGTCTAGGTATAACCATCTCCATCCGAGTAGCTAACTCTCTTTAGCTAAGTTTGCTAGTTTTAGTTTAGGTAACGATCCCGACCATAGTTTAGTCCATGTTGCCTCTTGCGTTAAAATTTTGATTTTATACCGTTTCCGTCTCCCCGTAAGAACCGGGGGTCGCAACGTGGACTTACAATATTCTCTTGCGAATGCTTGGGATATCCAACAAACTTCCAAAGAACTGACATTTCCTCGAGCTTGTCCGGAGTTTTCTTTTAGACATAGGCCGGACAACCCCAAATCTTAACATCCTTAAGAGATGGGCTCTTCCCATACCATATCACATATGGAGTGGTAGGCATCTGATTTGATTGGAACCCTATTCAATAGGTATGCAGCTTCTCAAGTGCATAACACCCAAAAGGAAATAGGAAACTCAGTAGTACTCATCATAGAGCGCACCATTTCTAATAGGGTGTGATTGCTCCGCCCCGATACACCGACGTGCTATGGTGTATATGGAGGAGTAATGCTGAGAGAGAATCTCATTCTCCTTTAGAATAGTACAGGAATCCCGTGATCAAGTATTCTCCTGCCAGATCACATCAATGGACATAATACTTATACCCATTTTGGTTCTCTACTTCTAACTCATATTCATTGAATTTCTCAAAAGGTTCAGACTTGTGTTTCATCAGGAACATATGTCCGAACCTTGAGAGATAATCAGTGAATGTAATGAAGTATAAAGAACTGGTCCGGGTATATCTAGACCGGGGACTTTCATACATCAGCATGTATCAATCCCAAGAGTTCAGTAACTCTTTCTCTGTTTCCAATAAACGGAGCTATGGTCATCTTATCTTTGTGACATGATTGGCAAGTTTTACAAGATGTAAATCCAAACTAATTTAAATATGCATCTTTATTTAACTTCAGCTAGTCGGGTCGCATTGATATGACCTAGTCTACAATGCCTCAAGGAGGATTCGTTCATTTCTGAACTCTTCCTTGTTGGATATAGTGCCCTTACAGTCAATTATTGGATCACAGGCACGTGATTGCAATTATTGAGGGAGCACCTATACCAGTAGGACAGTCTTACTCAAGATGATAGTATGCTATCTGGTTTATCTTTATCATCGTGTACTACTTTAGGTGACCTTAGATGTCGCTATTACACGTTGATTGAGCCCTTAGGATTCTTGCTTGACTGCCAGCAGTTTGATGGCGATCATATACGTGGGAGATGGGGTCTATAAGCACATCCTTAAAGTGGTCCCTAGTCGTGGGAGTTTCGAGACTAGGCATCGATACTCCATTAGTAGATTAGTATATACAGTCGAGACCCCGACGATGGGCGGTGGCCGGTCTCATAAGCCATTGGTGTCAGTTGGTTCACCTAAGATGTATACAGGTGCTCATTGGGTTATGAGTACACCGGACATGACTCGCCGGGAACATGCTAGTTGGTATTATACCTGACGTCAGATAGCTGTTCACTGGTGACATGTGTACATGTTAGTTCATCGACCTAAGATCGTCATTTGTCTCGTGTGAGTTCCTACTGTACTTTGATTACTACCCTACCATGGCTCAAAGGAGTCGTGCAAACAGGTTTTAGTTGGGTACAGTCCTGAGCCACATGGAAGCAGTGAGCGGATCGGTAGGGGTTTCGTCTCTCCCGGTATTGGGGGTGAGATCGCGCTGTGTCTAGGAGAGCCATTATACAAAGTCCTTGGCCAAGGCAGGAGATTTACTGGTAGGTATTCCAGTAGTATCTCAGGGTGTTCTGGGCTACACTCCGACACGACTTGTACCGCTTTTGGGGGTCTAACTTTTACCAACCCCCAAGGCCCGCCATGCGATGCTCATAGACGAACGGACCGGACAGTACGGATATTGTCACTGACAGGCTCAGTAGGGTGTCAGGATGAGTTCACTCATCAACCCCCTTTTTTTCACGATCCGAAAGTACGGAACGTGACTGGCACTTAGGTTACGAGACGTCTAAAGGCGTAACGTAAACTAAGTCAGCCAAAGCCCAGAAAATCTAAACCAAAAGAAACCAAAGAGAGTGAAGGAAACCTTTCATGAAAATGATTTTTGAAATCAATTAAGTTGTATCGAACCCCTTTAAAAAAAACATCAAAAATTACCGAAAATTTCGGCAGAGTCTCATTTGTAAATTCTATCCCACAAAATGGGTACAATAAGATATATAACCTGTAATCACAAAATGGCATCCCCAAGCGGGAGCTAGCTCTTCGCCCAAGGCGGATCACAACCACACGCAATATATATATGTAATCTCATAAAAAGAGCATAAAGAAATGCAAAATACAAGAAAACACAACGTCGGCTCAAGTGAGCTCGACCCAAAGAAATCACATATACACAAATCACTCAGTCTCATCACTAGGTCGCATATACACATAAGAAGTGGTAGATGGAGAATACTAGATACAAAAATAGTACAAAAAGAGATAATAGGGCTCTCGCAACCCACCTACGAGCAATGTCGCGAGTCTGAGCAAAAGAAGTCACTAATAAGATAAGCCGCCGCTACTAGGCTGATGAGTCCGACCTGCAAAACACTGTGGCACAACGGGGGTGAGTTGCCAGCTCGTGAGTAGAATATAACATCTAGTAAGGCAATCGTAAGAATGCACGCAAATGCGTCACAGCATGTATGCCCAGATGTGATGTAATACCTTTAGTATGCATGCACATGTATGCAATGTCAATACTAAATCTTTAAGTGTTTTAAATGCTATGAGTTCTGCATTCTTAACTTTAGAAAATGAATATCTGTATAATAGCTAAATACCATCAAGAAATCATCTGAAACCCGTGTCAAGCATCGACACCAAATATGAAAACACATCGTCTCAATGTCTCACTGTATCAATGTCTCAATACATCGGGCTCCGTCAGTCCGGATCAGCCCATATCATTAAATCTCACGACAACGGTCGGTATCCTCCGGATATCCGCCGCGCCAGACATCACTGGTAGGTAGTCTTCCCCTGCCAGGCTCATCGTCTACAACTCGATCTTCTTGCCCTGGGGTACCATACCGGGCCCACCATGTACCCAAGACGGTTCATCCACTCCTCGAATCGGGTCTCGAAATCCAACAGAAAACATGAAAACTCATGGTGGACGACACATACATCTCAAGAAAACTGCAACTTTGTTTTAAAAATGATAAATATAAGCTTTTGTTAAATTCTTGCGGTTTTCCCCAAAAATCCACAAATCGCAGCAATACTGAAATCCTCAAGAAAATCATAATACCCAACATGTTGTATGTGATAAATGTCTATGATATCAAGGTATGCGATGTGATTTGTGGCTATAAATCTATGTAAGTATGATGATGATGCAAGGTATATATATGCTATGCGATTTCATATATCATGTATGATGCAAGTGGTGACACTAAGCTAAACAGGTTCTATGGTGCTCGTGGCATGGCATTTACCATAGGCGTGTGTGTGTCACATGAATAGTGCGCGTGCAACAGGAGCCAATGGTAATGGTGTTCGTGTCCTACGAAGTGATATCGCACATGTGTATATGAATATCCATGCAATCTAACAGACGATTAGTTATTGTTAGTTATATGTATGCCCTAGAGGCCATTACTGTACATTGGATGTATATTGTAGTGGATGCTGGGACATATATAGATAGGACTTTCTTGCTCGACATGATAGTACGCTATCTGGTTGCTCTTTATCTTAACATGTATACTTTCTGTCTCTCTGATTACATGTTGATAAAGCCCCTAGGATGTGTACTCGACTTCCAGGACTATGATGCAGATCATACTAGTGGGGCCTGGGTAGTCAATGAGTACATCCTTCATTATTCCTAGCCGTGGGAATATCGAAACGGGGCATCGATATTCCAGAGTATACTAGCGCATATCTTCTCGACCCATGCGATGGGCGATGGATGATCCCATATCCATTGGTGTTTGACATCGAAGATGGTATGCGGGTGCTCAGTGGAGACTGGGTACACTGAACGGACTCGCCGAGAACTCCCAGATGGTATTATACCTCACGTCAGATGGCAGTTCTCTGGTGACACTGGTACAGCTTAGTCTGTTGACCCGAGATCGTCATAGAGTCTTGTGTGTCTCCCACTGTGCTTTGATTTCCACCCTACCACGGCTCTACTGAGTTGTGCAAACAGGTGGTTTTTGGGTACAGTCCCGATTCACATAGAGGCAATGAGCGATAGGAGGGGATTCGTCTCTCCCGGTATTGGGGGTTGATGTTGTGCTATGCTCGACTGGCCATAACAGGAAATCCCTGGTCAGGGTTGCAGTGATATACTGGTAAGAGTTATCAGTAGTTTCACGAATGTTATGGACCTCAAGTCGGCATGACTTATCGAGCTACTGGGGTCTGACGTTTACCACCCCTAGGCGAGATATGCGACATATCAGACGAACAGACCGGACTGTACGGTAAGTGTTACTGGTTGGATTCGCAGGAGTCTGAGTGGGCTTGCTCGTCGATCTTCTGATCGCTCAATACCCGGGTGGCCGTTACGTTTAGCAGACCGCTTGCGGCTTGTGGATGCTTGATATGATCATCATCTGCTGTCGGCGTATTGACGAGTCTTTAGAGTCCTACACAGAGCTTTCCTGGCTCAAGCGAAACGAAATAGGAGCGCATATGAGATATGTGCGGGACCGAGAATAATTCGAGTATGTGATACCGTATTCCATTCTCGCGATCAATGTATCGATTGGTTATATGCGATATAACCTAGTTATCGAATCAAGGATTGATTCGATAAGCCGATACATATGATACTAGTCGGTTATATCCGATATGACCGGATCGCTAAATCAAGTGTTGATTTAATGATTTAGTGCATATTTATATATTTGATATATTACTTTGCGTTAACTAGTATTGGTTCACTTTAAATGGATTTTCTCACTTGAATTGTGCAAGTTGTATATGTGATATACATTTGTGCACATGATTGTATCATGTTTACTTGGTTAAGTGTAAAGAATTGACCATGGTTATAAGTTTATGATTAGGGTTTTCTTTATTCTTATTTATTTATTTATTTATTTTGGCAAAAGATGAGAAAAGAATGGTTGCTATTTTTGTTTGCTAGTTGAAGATTCTTGAAGGTTTGAATTAGTCCACCATCCTTGTCTTATACTTATCCCTAACCATTCTAGTTAACCATGGTCCATTCTCTACAATTAACCAAGGGTTAATTCATGATAAGTATTTTTTTTATTTATCTAATAATTCAAAACTTATCATATCATCTTTTTCTTGCTTCATCTTCTTCTTCAATGAAGAAAGCTTGCTACTCCAATGGCAAGTGATGAAAACTAGTGAGAAATCCAAATCTAAAGTTTACCCACTTCCTATTTCTTCATCCTCTACCTCTTGCCAAGTAGTATAGGGTGTTTCCTTCACAAGTTTTCCCGACTTGGTGAAGTTTGAGCTTGTTCTAGCGATGCCTCGACGTAGATCATCTTCGGCATCGAACCGACGATCAAGCCCGCCCATTCTTCGATGATGCCAATGCTTGAGTCGTGAGTTCGATTTGGACAGCGGAGGGAGATCATCGCGGAGCATACGAAGTGGTGGACCGGATCTACAAAGGTTGTAGCTCCTTTCCTTTTAGATAAAGTTGTTTATTTGCATCGTTTCGCCTATTTATCTAGTTAACGATCCGTATTAGGGTTTATAGGCACTTGTAAAATTTCAATTGGCCATGTTTGATCACTTGTGAGACTCCATTAGAGTGCCTAGGAACCCTACAGTGGTATCAGAGCTACTAGGCATTGGATGTCGACCTATGGGGGGTTCTCACTGTGTGACAGTGTGGCGAAGCATAGGCTCTTACCCCCAGGGTGTCCCGAGACCGGAAGATGTTCCGGCTGGTTGTAGTCCTCGCGAGGGGGCATGCGTAAAAAGTAGCTGCTGAGGGACCCGTTGGTGCCACGGTGACCCCATTGGATAGGGTGGCTACCTGACCTACAGTGGTATCAGAGCCTAGCTAGAGCATTAGGCGATGCGTAGACGGAGTTAGAAGTCCGATCGACCCGAAACCCCGACTTGAAAGTGCTCCCTGGACATTTTCAGTTTTCGTGGATTTTTGAGAATTAAAAATATGCAGAAAAATCAGCAGGAAATTCTAAGAATTACGGTGCAAAAAGTAACTAATGATCCCTCAAAAGTGCGGCGGAACCGCGGCATTAGCATGCTAATGCGGCGGTTCCGCGGCCGTTTTGTCTTATTAGGCATTCAATTTTGCACAGTAATTCTTATTTTGCAGTGCTGGTATTCCTGGGAATTTTTTTTATCTGAAATCAAGAGTTGAGTTTTTTGGGTTGTATTAGGAGTTCGTACATTCGATGGGATTGTCAAATTTTGTCTATGTGTTTTTCGGATATTTTAGAATATGTTAAAAATTTCGACCGGACATAAGTACCCACTTTTTCCCCTGCCGGAAAATTTCCAAGTGTTGGATTTTTCCGTGGTTTAAGGACGTTCTGAGTAGTGCAGGTAACGCGATGGTCCCTCTAGAAGACAACAAACCTTAACTCGATTATGTGACCGTCTTGAACTGCCCTTTGAACCTTAGGGTTTGGGGCAGTACGGCGTGCCACATGTGAGGCGTTGGCTTGACCCTTCTACGGCTGGACCGTTGGTACTGAGGCATGAAGTGAATGTCTTTGAACTTATTTCATTCGGTTGATCGGGAAAACTTGGGTGTTCGATTGTGCTATCGAAAAGTTTAACATTTTCTATCTTATCCGGAATGTGATACAATAATTGGAATTCACAAGTAGTTATGTGATAACTGAATGAATGTTATAAGTATAGCACTTTAGTCTCATTTGATCGGTTGCCACGGAATTTTGATGTGATCAAAAGTCCGTCGCAATCACGTAGTGTACGCGGATACTCGCCGGGTAAACTTAATAGACAGCTTCACCCCATAGCCCCGACCAAGTGACTGTAGGAGAACCCCGTCGCCGAAAGCATCCGTTCGGGTGCTCACGGTAGCGGTGTTCCGCCTTGGTGCACTTCGTCGACGGTTTCGGGGGTGCGGCCGTCTACTAAAGTTTGCGACGAGCATTCGATCAGAATGTCGGGAATCCTGTTGAATTGCCCGACTTGATATTGAAAAGAGTTTTCGATAATGAGACTAAAATGCGGGGTTTATAATTGTTAGGCATGCGATGTCTAAAGAATTCATTTGGTCAGGCATGCGATGTCTGAGGTGGTTGCGGATTCCAACTGTTGTAGTTTTACACTTTCTTTTCTGTGACCGTAAGTGTAATATGTGATATCTCCGGTTTCGTTGCTATATGTCAACGAAAATTGGGATACGCATATTTACTTACGTTGATGACATGTGATGTTATGTGTTGCTGGATATGTTATATTGGATCGTCGTGTTTGAATAGCCGGGGGTTTTTATGTGAGATGAGTGTTTTTCATTTTCATTCATGTAAAAACTTGTATGTAATATTCTTTTATTGGGGCACTTCCAGGTTGCGGAAGTTGTCACCGTTGATGTATATTATTTACTTTTCTGCACTAGGATAGACCCAAGGAGGGGAGCACAAGTAACCGGGTTCTGGGGTCCAGAGGGAGACCATCTCGAGGAGTCGAGTCCGGGTCTCCTAACCCTAGAATTGGTAGGGTTGCTTGCCGCTCTCGTAGGGGTCTTGGGGTGTGGGATTGGCTATTCATCACGACCGTGGAATCCGTGTTTTATACTGGCTCGTATTGAAAATACGGACGTCCTAGTATATCCAATATTTCATATGTTTCTTCTGCTGTGATTTATCTGTGATCATGTGATGTTCTGTGACAGGTATTATATATAGTATATATGATATATTATATAGACGTTGCTTATGTTTTACACCCGCGCTAGCCCTGCCTCGCTCTGGCGTTAGTTACCTAACCTAACGGTGCAGACGGGACATCGAGGCGAATGCGGATGGCATAAGCGTACGTTATATATATCTGTGATGTTTAGGTGGATTTAAATGATGGGATATTCATTAATGAGATTAGTGAAAGAAAAATAAACCTAATTGATGTTGTGGAATCGAATTTCAAAATAAAACAGGTAGCTACAGTTCTTGCTTTGCATTGTGGTGTTCATTATAGAACATCCTGCACCTTATTCGATGAGGAAAGGACCGAGATCCCTTCACCGGGAGTGACTCCTTTAGCAATAACTGGCAGATGCTACACACTCGGTTTGTATTTGATCGCTTCTATAGTTTCTGCTTTGCACAGTGATATATATGATATATCCCTCACCTCATTCGACGAGGAAAGTTCCGACGATCCCTTCACCGGGAGTGACCCCTTTAGCAAAACTAGAAAAGCCTCGAAAACATTCCATTTAAAAACCATTTGATTCCGCAACGAGATCAAGTTCAAAGCGTTAAAGGTTTTCACAAAAACCAGCCGCAACCCTCCGTCATTTTAGGAAGTAGAGTACTTAGTATTCGTGCTGTGTTTGTTGACCATAGTCAAGGCACAGTGTACGGTAGCTAAGTGATGTCTTCCTACACCGCATATGATGCGATTAGTTAGGACAGTCGCGTGACTTTGTTGACCTTAGTTAAGGGTCATGTGGGTGGGTCTAATTAATCACGAAATGACGGGTAGAACTTGACTAATACTTATGATTTGTTGACCATAGTTAAGGTCATAGGTGCTAGGGGTAAAAACCTTTATCGGGAGTTTCAAGTGTTGAAATTTTCAATGAGATTGCATACCTTCTATATGATAGTTGGATCCCGATACCCACTGCGAGTAATTGTTACTCCTGGGAGAGTTTTGCACTTTGCAATTAGCCGATCAAGTAGGTGTCTAGAAAGGTGTCAACGGGGTTACGCCTCTGGGAAAACGAGGTTAACTGTAATTAGGTCCGTGCGAAAGCACGGGGAACCTCCCTCAAAGTACCGACACTGGCCTGACTGAAAGATTGGCGAACTTGTAGAGTGTAATTAATCCCGGCTAGTCTTTCCTTTTAAGGTTTGAAGGAAGATTTGATAAAAACAGTGGGAGCCATCCTGATTAGATAAAATATATAACCAATCTGATCTTGCAAGAGCGCACGCAGAGTGTTTTCTTCTCTCTCTCTCCTGGTAGCGACCATATCACGCCTTAATCAAGATAATAAAATGGATGTACTGACCGAACCCGCTTGTTATACTGAGCTGGGGAACGTTGGTCCCGCTCCAACTTATAATTGTTATAAGACAGAGCAGGAAATTGGGGAATACCAGAATTCCTATGCCGCCCAAACGAAGAAAGTGCATATGATGCATCTCCTTCGGGTGTGTTCATTACAAAGAACTGTTTCTCAGTATCCTCTGCATCCTGGGTATATGATACCGGATCAGGATCCCAGATATGTAATCTGTTACATAGGGCTACAAAAAGGTTGAAAAACTGAGAACGGGTGATAAGTTTCATGAGACAGAAAACGGGGCAAGTGTTGCAGTCAAGTCTGTTGGTCACTGTCACCCTGTATTACCAATACATTGATTCTGAACAAATGCTATTAGATACCGAACCTGATATACAAAATCATATCAGTCTCTTTATTAGTAAAGAAATGATAAAATTTTGTATTGTTGGATAATGTTTTGAACATTTCCTATATCAAAAGTTGATCGGTTCAGGCACGTTATCTAAAAGTATTGACGTTCTAAATCAAACTACAGTTCCTTGTATACAGAACACACACAAGAGGAAGAGTTCAGAAATGAACGAATTCTTCTTGAGGCATTGTAGACTAGGTCATATCAATGCGACCCGACTGGCTGAAGTTACATTTAGATGTATATTTAAATCAGTTTGAATTTACATCTTGTGAAACTTGACAGTCATGTCACAAAGATAAGATGACCATAGCTCTGTTTATTGGAAACAGAGGAAGAGTTGGTAAACTCTTGGGACTGATACATGATGATGTATGTAAGGTCTCCTGTCTACACATGCCAGGACTGGTTCTTTATACTTCATTATATTCTCTGATAATCTCTCAAGATTCAGTCATATGTTCCTGTTGAAACATAAGTCCGAACCTTTTGAGGTATTCACAGAATATAAGTTAGAAGTAGAGAACCAATAACCGGGTATAAGTATTATGTCCTTTGATGAGATCAAGGAGGAGAATACTTGTGCATGGAATTCCTGGATTATTCTAAAGGAGAATGAGATTCTCTCTCAGCATTACTCCTCCAAATAACCATAGCACATTAGTGTATCGGGGCGGAGCAATCACACCCTATATGATAAGGTGTGCTCTATGATGAGTACTACTGAGTTACCTTTTTCCTTTTGGGAGTTATGCGCTTGAGAAGCTGCATACCTATTGAATTAGGTTCGAATCAAATCAGTTGCCTACCACTTCATATGTGATATGGTATGGGAAGAGCCCATGTCTTAAGCCAGTTAAGATTTGAGGTTGTCCGGCCTATGTCTAAAAGCAAAATCTGGACAAGCTCGAGGCAAAGTCTGTTATGTAGAACTGGAAAGGTTCCATCTATACAAACTACAGTAGATGATTTGATAGAGCCAAAGGATTCAGTAGATTCCAATGAACCTCAGCCTCTCCGCCGATCTAGTAGGGTTCCTCATCCGCCTGAGAGATACATCGGTTTCTCGATGACAGTGGGAGCAAGGATTGCATCATGAGATGATGACCCAACTAGTTTCGAGCAGGCCATCGAGAGTAGGGACTCTGTAAGAATGGCTGGATGCTTAGCGATCTGAGATGGAATCCATGTACACCAGCAAAGTATGGACTTTAGCTGCTATATCTGAAGGGTTAAATCCCCATCAGGAGCAAGTATATCTTGAGAAGATTACTTGGTGTAGATGGAAAAGTTGAGACTTTCAAAGCTAGACTTGTTAAAGGTTTTCGTCATCGACCAGGCGTGGATAATGATGAAACCTTTTTCCAGTAGCTATGCTTAAGTCTGTCCAGATCCTACTTACCACGGCTACATACCATGACTACGATATCTGGCGGTTGGGTGCCATGACTGCTTTTCTAAATACTGATTTAGAAGAGAACGTCTATAAGAACACAGCCAGAGGTCTTCGTAAACAGTGGGAGCAGCGGAAACGTGTGCAAGTTGCTTTACATAAAGAAGCAGGCATCGTGGAGTTGGAACATCTGTTTTGATGGATTAGTCAAAGAAGTTGACATCATCAAAATGGTATATGAACCTTGTATAAACAAAAAGGTAGTAGGGAGTATGGTGACGATCCTCGTAGAGTACGTGGATGACATACTCTTGTTAGGGAAGGAGTTTCCTATGCTACACTCGATCAATCTCCGCTTATCACAAAGATTTTCCATATAGGATCAAAGTGATACCTACTAAATCCTAAGCTTTGGATCTATGAGATAGATCTAATTGAATGTTAGGATACTCACTAGTTGTAGTGAGATGGTATCAATCGATCCTGGGGAGAATCACTGGAAGTGTTCCAGGGTGATAAAGACGACTGAATGTCAGTCACAGGCACTGTCTTTACCCTCAGTAAAGGGACGGTATGTTGGAAGAGTTCCAAGCTCGATACCGTGGCAAACTAGACGATAAAGGCTGGTAACATCGCTATTAAAGATACTACCAAAGAGGAAGTTTGGGTGTACAGTGGTTCATAAGATGAACTAGGTTCCTGCCATTGTATGACAATGGAAGCGTGGCTTCGACCCTGGAACCCTGGTCCCATCAGTGACCCAGACATATTCTGAGGCAGCATCACCTGATCATGGAGATAGTTGATCTCCAGGGTGATCGAGGTTAGGAGAGTAGACTCAGAGGAGAACACGGCGGATCCACTCACGAAGGCCTTTTCCCAAAGAGAGACTCATATGGGATGGTTGAGTATTAGATACTGCGACCACTGCTACAGATGGCCCTAGTGCAAGTGGGAGATTGTTAGTTATATGTATGCCCTAGAGTCCATTACTGTACATTGGATGTATATTGTAGTGGATGCTGGGACATATATAGATAGGACTTTCTTGCTCGACATGATAGTACGCTATCTGGTTGCTCTTTATCTTAACATGTATACTTTCTATCTCTCTGATTACATGTTGATAAAGCCCCTAGGATGTGTACTCGACTTCCAGGACTATGATGCAGATCATACTAGTGGGGCCTGGGTAGTCAATGAGTACATCCTTCATTGTTCCTAGTCGTGGGAATATCGAGACGGGGCATCGATATTCCAGAGTAGACAAGCGCATATCTTCTCGACCCATGCGATGGGCGATGGATGATCCCATATCCATTGGTGTTTGACATCGAAGATGGTATGCGGGTGCTCAGTGGAGACTGGGTACACTGAACGGACTCGCCGAGAACTCCCAGATGGTATTATACCTCACGTCAGATGGCAGTTCTCTGGTGACACTGGTACAGCTTAGTCTGTTGACCCGAGATCGTCATAGAGTCTTGTGTGTCTCCCACTGTGCTTTGATTTCCACCCTACCACGGCTCTACTGAGTTGTGCAAACAGGTGGTTTTTGGGTACAGTCCCGATTCACATGGAGGCAATGAGCGATAGGAGGGGATTCGTCTCTCCCGGTATTGGGGGTTGATGTTGTGCTATGCTCGACTGGCCATAACAGGAAATCCCTGGCCAGGGTTGCAATGATATACTGGTAAGAGTTATCAGTAGTTTCACGAATGTTATGGACCTCAAGTCGGCATGACTTATCGAGCTACTGGGGTCTGACGTTTACCACCCCTAGGCGAGATATGCGACATATCAGACGAACAGACCGGACTGTACGGTAAGTGTTACTGGTTGGATTCGCAGGAGTGTGAGCGGTCTTGCTCGTCGATCTTCTGATCGCTCAATACCCGGGTGGCCATTACGTTTAGCAGACCGCTTGCGGCTTGTGGATGCTTGATATGATCATCATCTGCTGCCGGCGTATTGACGAGTCTTTAGAGTCCTACACAGAGGTTTCCTGGCTCAAGCGAAACGAAATAGGAGCGCATATGAGATATGTGTGGGACCGAGAATAATTCGAGTATGTGATACCGTATTCCATTCTCGCGATCAATGTATCGATTGGTTATATGCGATATAACCTAGTAATCGAATCAAGGATTGATTCGATAAGCCGATACATATGATACTAGTCGGTTATATCCGATATGACCGGATCGTTAAATCAAGTGTTGATTTAGTGATTTAGTGCATATTTATATATTTGATATATTATTTTGCGTTAACTAGTATTGGTTCACTTTAAATGGATTTTCTCACTTGAATTGTGCAAGTTGTATATGTGATATACATTTGTGCACATGATTGTATCATGTTTGATGATACATGTTTACTTGGTTAAGTGTAAAGAATTGACCATGGTTATAAGTTTATGATTAGGGTTTTCTTTATTCTTATTTATTTATTTTGGAAAAAGATGAGAAAAGAATGGTTGCTATTTTTGTTTGCTAGTTGAAGATTCTTGAAGGTTTGAATTAGTCCACCATCCTTGTCTTATACTTAACCCTAACCATTCTAGTTAACCATGGTCCATTCTCTACAATTAACCAAGGGTTAATTCATGATAAGTATTTGTTTTATTTATCTAATAATTCAAAACTTATCATATCATCTTCTTCTTGCTTCATCTTCTTCTTCAATGAAGAAAGCTTGCTACTCCAATGGCAAGTGATGAGAACTTGTGAGAAATCCAAATCTAAAGTTTACCCACTTCCTATTTCTTCATCCTCTACCTCTTGCCAAGTAGTATAGGGTGTTTCCTTCACAAGTTTTCCTGACTTGGTGAAGTTTGAGCTTGTTCTAGCGATGCCTCGACGTAGATCATCTTCGGCATCGAACCGACGATCAAGCCCGCCCATTCTTCGATGATGCCAATGCTAGAGTCGTGAGTTCGATTTGGACAGCGGAGGGAGATCATCGCGGAGCATACGAGGTGGTGGACCGGATCTACAAAGGTTGTAGCTCCTTTCCTTTTAGATAAAGTTGTTTATTTGCATCGTTTCGCCTATTTATCTAGTTAACGATCCGTATTAGGGTTTATAGGCACTTGTAAAATTTCAATTGGCCATGTTTGATCACTTGTGAGACTCCATTAGAGTGCCTAGGAACCCTACAGTTATAAGGGTATGCAATGTGAATGAGGGGGGGGGGTTAGCTAACTAACAATGCAAATCTTGCAATAAATAAAGTAATCCTAACTAAGGGGCGCCTCGCGCCATCCAGACGATTCTCCCATAGATGAATACATCTACTCACCTGAATGCCTCGCTAATCCGATCCGACCACCGTCTTGCCATTGCGCGCCGCGTCCGATGTTTCCGCGACCGATCCTAGAATTGCATAACACAAAGTATAAGATTACAGATTCCTGAAATGACGCAACACACATTATGAAAAGATCGACACTCTCGAATTAATCACAACGTGCACTCGGTGCGCGGAAAACGCACGAAAATCGCTAAAATTTTAACTAAAATCGCCGTTTCGGGGCAATCGTCAAAACTTAAACCCGACTAGACAAAACCCCGCATTCGCACACACTAAAAGTCGTATAGGATGCTAATTATATAGTCCATATATCGCAATTTGATCACTTCCTATTTTTTTTTTTGAAAATCTAGTAAGCACTAAGATTACAACTTCGATACAAACATCGCGGATTAACGGTATACTAATCACAATCAAGCACAAACACCCAACTCTACCACTAGATAACCACTACACCTAATTTAATCTATTAACAACACTTCAAACCCTAATTACAAAAGTAACCATTTTCTAGAATTCCTTAAACAAGAATTTATAACCAATTTTCACACTTCAAATTTCTAATTTAATATATTTAAACTACAATTTACCACCTAGATTAGAATTTTCACCTCACAAGTTGTGAACCCTAGCATGCACTAGCCTCCAAAGATGGCTTCATTGCACCATGATTCAAGCTAAAATAGCCAAGAGGAAAGAATGAGGAATTTTCTTAAGCTTGAAGGTTTTTGTGTAGATTTCTTGGATTTTTTATTTTTGATTTTTGATGAAATCTTGATGAAATGAGATGAGGAATGAGTGGAATTTTTTTTTTGGGAAAATCTCACTGCAGTGAGGTCGGCACAATGAGGGAAGTGGAGATGAGTGAAGAATTGTGGAAATTTCTAGGCCCAAACAAATCATTCAAGTCAAATTAAAGCATTCACATCAATTTTCCACTAAACCCCCTTGTAAAGTATTCATTTCCAACAAGTGGGAAAAAAAAATGGAGAGGGATTTCCTACAGTTCTGCAGTGAAGGGGAATGTGGGGTTTGTGTTAAAGAGGTTAGCATTTTTTTTTACAATAAAGCCCCTCAAGTTCATAATTGCATGATACTTCATTCCTAGTTAAAATTTCATTTTAATTTCGTTTAAGACCATAGAAACAATTAATCTTGGAATGTCTTGATAAAAAATTTTTATTACTAAATTTTGGTTTATAATATTTCCTAAGTGTGTAATTTACCTAATTAAATTTGTATTTATCACTAATTTAATGTATTTTTAAAAGCTTAAAATAATATTAAAAATAATTAATTACGAATTTTTTTTATTTAACTAGAAAATTTTAAGTGACATTTTAGTGACCAATTTATAGTAATATCTTATTTAAATTTTGTATAATTAGATATGTAATGAAAAATACCTATTTTGACTTTTTACGGAAAAGACTGCAAATTTAGCCGATTACTGAAAAACTGCCTAAACGATTTTCGAAGCGTTACAATCTTCCCCCCTAAAAAAAATTCGGTCCCCGAATTTAGAATTTAACTACGCGTACCTTCAAAAAGATGGGGATATCTCTTCCTCATCTCCACCTCAGTCTCCCAGGTGACCTCCTCGCTGTTCGGGCCACGCCAAAGGACCTTGACGGACGGTATAACCTTCGACCTCAATTTCTTCACCTGCCGATCCAAAATGACCACCGGCTGCTCGGTGAATGAAAGATCACACTCTAGCTGGATCATCTGGTGCTGAATCGCATGGGAAGGATCATGAAGGTACTTGCGGAGTATCGAAACATGGAACACGGGGTGAAAATCGGGGAAGCTGGGCGGAAGAGCTAACCGATAAGCGACCGTACCAACATGCTCTAGGATCTCGAAGGGACCAACATATCTAGGACTCAGCTTCCCTTTCCGCCCAAATCTCATCACACCCTTCATCGGAAAGACCTTCAGGAAAACATGATCGCCAACAGCGAACTCGAGTCGGCGACGGCGCCTGTCAGCATATGATTTTTGCCTACTCTGTGCCGTTCTCATCCTGTCCCGAATCAGCTGTATCTTCTCGGTCGTCTCCTGTACAATCTGCGGCCCCAAAATACTACTCTCCCTGAGCTCTGTCCAACATACAGGAGATCGACATCTCCTCCCATATAAAGCCTCGAAAGGTGCCATCTGAATCGTCTCCTGGAAGCTATTATTGTAGGAGAACTCGATCAAAGGCAAATAACGATCCCAGCTACCACCAAAATCTAAAACACAAGCTCTGAGCATATCCTCAAGATTATGAATAGTACGCTCCGACTGACCGTCAGTCTGCGGGTGAAAGGCTGTGCTAAAACTCAATCGGGTGCCCAAAGCTTCCTGATGTTTCTGCCACAATCGGCTGGTAAACTGGTTGCCCCGGTCGGACACAATGCAAGTCGGAACGCCATGCAGTCGCACAATCTCATCAATATAAACCTGGGCGTACTGAGAAAATCCAAAAGTGGTCTTCACTGGCAGGAAGTGAGCCGCTTTCGTCAGTCGATCCACAATCACCCAAATAGAGTCATACCCTCGACTGGTCCTGGGTAGACCAACAATGAAGTCCATAGAGACCTGCTCCCACTTCCACTCAGGGATGGGCAAAGGCTGTAACTCGCCGGCTGGCCTCTGGTGCTTGGCCTTGACTTGCTGACAAGTCAGGCATCTCGTCACAAAGTCTGTAACATCTTTCTTCATCCCGTCCCACCAGTAAACCTCTCTCAAAGCATGGTACATCTTGGTGGAACCTGGATGCACACTGTATACTGATCTATGTGCCTTCTCAAGGATATCGCGCCTCAGACCCTCAGAATTTGGTACACACAGTCGAGTCCCAAATCGAAGTATCCCCTGATCATCAATCACGAACTCAGAAACTCTGCCCTGCCGAATCTTCTCAATAATCTTTAAAATACAGGCATCGCCGGACTGTGCCTCGCGGATACGATCAAGTAACTGTGGGCGTGCTCTGAAATGGGCGAGCTATCCCCCTGTAGGAGTAAACTCGAACTGCACTCTGCTGTCACATAAAACCTGCCAATCCGCCGTCGACTGCATCTGTACTGCACTCAAACAAGATAAGCTACCTCCGGGCCTCCTACTCAAAGCATCTGCCACGACATTCGCCTTGCCCGGATGGTATAGAATCTCGCAGTCATAATCCTTCACCAACTCCATCCAACGGCGCTGTCTCAGATTCAGATCTCGCTGCTGAAAGATATACTTCAAACTCTTGTGGTCAGTGAATATCTGGCACGACTCACCGTATAGGTAATGTCTCCAGATCTTAAGTGCAAATACCACTGCAGTCATCTCTAAATCATGAGTGGGGTAGTTCTGTTCGTGTTTCCTCAGCTGCCGAGAAGCATACGCAATAACTCTATTGTGCTGCATCAATACACAGCCCAGCCCCACTCGAGAAGCATCATAATATACCACGAACCCGCTTGATCCTGAAGGCAATGCTAACACTGGTGTAGTAGTCAGACGAGTCTTCAACTGCTGGAAACTATCCTCACATGCCTGGGTCCAATCGAAAGGAACCCCCTTCCGGGTCAACCCGGTCAACGGTGCAGCAATGCGGGAGAAATCCTGGACAAAACGTCGATAATAGCCGGCCAGACCCAGAAAGCTGCGAACCTTTGTAACTGATACCGGTCTAGGCCAACGCTGAACTGCCTCGATCTTCTTCTGGTCCACACAAATACCATCTCTCGTTACCACATGACCTAAGAAGTCGACACTGTCTAGCCAGAATGCGCATTTGGAAAATTTGGCGAACAGCTGATGCTTTCTTAACGTCTACAATGTGATACGCAAGTGTTGCTCATGCTCCTCCCGGCTACGAGAATAAACCAAGATGTCGTCAATGAACACAATGATGAACTGATCGAGACACAGCCTGAATACACGATTCATCAAGTCCATAAATGCTGCCGGGGCATTGGTGAGCCCGAACGACATCACCATGAACTCATAATGACCATATCGAGTACGGAAAGCGGTCTTCGGAATATCCTCCTTCCAAACCCGCAACTGGTGATAACCTGACCGTAAATCAACCTTCGAGAAAAACCCTGCACCCTGGAGCTGATCGAATAAGTCATCAATACGGGGTAGGGGATATCTATTACGCACAGTAACCCGGTTCAGCTGACGATAATCAATGCATAAACGCATACTTCCGTCCTTCTTCTTAACAAACAAGACGGGAGCACCCCAAGGTGACACACTCGGTCGGATAAGCCTTTTGTACAGCAAGTCCTGTAACTGATCCTTCAGCTCTCTCAGCTCCGCCGGGGCCATCCGATAAGGCGGTATAGAGATAGGCCCCGTGCCGGGGATCAAGTCGATGCAGACCTCAATCTCGCGCTCTGGTGGCAGACCAGGAAGCTCGTCAGGGAATACATCAGGAAACTCTCTCACAACAGGGACTTGGTCCAACAGAACCTCTGTGGAGCTAGTATCACAAACATAGGCTAAGAATCCCTGACACCCTTTCCTTAAGAGCTGACCAGCGCGAAGAGAAGAAATCAAGCTGGGAAGGGTAGCGCTATGATCTCCCTGAATAACCAGAACCGGCTCACCAGGAAAACTGAATCTGACGGCTTTCTCACGGCAGTCCACGGATGCATAACAGGTGGCTAGCCAGTCCATACCAAGAAGAATGTCAAAGTATAGCATATCGAGGAGAATCAAATCAACTGAAGAATCTCTCTCCCCGATACGAACGGAATATGATCGGTACACGAAACGGGCAACAAATGACTCGCCTACCGGTGTAATAACGACAAGCGGCTGATCTAACGGAGAAGACTCTCGGCCCAACCTCGGTGCAAAGTACGTGGATACATAGGAATGTGTGGAGCCTGGATCAAATAATACCCGTGCATCAAAAGAACATACAGGCAGAGTGTAGGGTTCCTAGGCACACTAATGAGGTCTCATAAGGCATCAACCATGCCAATTTCAAATTTTACAAGTGCCAAGAAACCCTAATACGGATCGTTAACTAGAATTTTAGGCGAAAGATGCAACTAGTTAACAATATAACTAAAAGAACGGAAATACAACCTTTGTAGATCCGGTCCTCCACCTCCATAGCTCCGCAATGAAGTCTCCTCACTGTCCAAATGGAAACCCGGGCTCTAGCGTCGGCTTCATCGGAGAAATGGGCGGGCTAGGTCATCGACTACGATGCCGAAGATGATCTACGTCGAGGCATCACAAGATCAAGCTCCCACTTCACCAAGTCATGAAACTTGTGAAGAGAACACCCTATACTACTTGGCAAGAGGTAGAGGATGAAGAAATAGGAGGTGGGTTCACTTTAGAATTGGATTTCTCACTTAATTTCTTCACTTGCCGTTGATGAGGCAAGCTTTCTTCATGAAGAAGAATAAGAAGAAGATGAAGATAATGATATGATAAGAATAATCAAAATAGAAAAGAAAAATCAATTCTTATCATATTCAAACCATGGTTTAGTGTAGAGATTTAACTAAGGTTAGATGGAGTGGTTAGGGTTAAGCATGAGACAAAATGGTCACTTAGTCAAAGCTTCATGAAGCTTCATGATGCAAACAAAGAAAGCCACCATTTTCTCTTTATGCCATTTATATTCCAAAAGTAATAAATAAATAAATAAATGAATAAGAAAAGAAAACCCTAACCATTCATATAACCATGGTTTAATCTTTACACAAACCCAAGTAAACATGTATCATCAAACATGATACAATCAAGTGCACAAAAGTATATCACATATACAACTTATGAACTTCAAGTGAGAAAATCCATTTAAAGTGAACCAATACTAGTTAATGCAAAGTAATATATCAAATATATAATTATTTATTAAATCATTAAATCAACACTTGATTCAATGATCCGGTCATGTCGCACACAACCGACTAGTATACAATGTATCGATTTATCGAATCAACCCTTGATTCGATAACTAGGTTATATCGCATACAACCTTTCGATACATTCATCGCGAGAATGGAATACGGTATCACATACGCGCATTATTCTCGGTCCCGCACATATCTCATATGCGCTCCTATTTCGTTTCGCTTGAGCCAGGAAACCTCTGTGTAGGACTCTAAAGACTCGTCAATACGCCGGCAGCAGGTGATGATCATATCAAACACCCACAAGCCGCAAGCGGTCTGCTAAACGTAACGGCCACCCGGGTATTGAGCGATCAGAAGATCGACGAGCAAGCCCGCTCACACTCCTGTGAATCCAACCAGTAACATTTACCGTACAGTCCGGTCTCGTCGTCTGATATGTCGCATATCTTGCCTAGGGGTAGTAAACGTCAGACCCCAATAGCTCGATAAGTCGTGTTGATATGAGGTCTATAACAGTTCGAGAAACTACTGGTAACACTTACAAGTAAATCTCAGCAACCCTGGACAGGGATTTCCGGTTATAGCCAATCGAACACTGCGCAACATCAACTCCCTATACCGGGAGAGACGAATCCCCTCCTATCGCTCATTGCCTCCATGTGATTCGGGACTATACCCAAAAGACACCGTTTTGCACGCCCTCTTGGACGTGGTAAGGTGGAAATCAAAGCACAGTGGGAACCACACAAGACTCTATGACGATCTCGGGTCAACAGACTACTCTGTACCAGTGTCACCAGAGAACTGCCATCTGCTGTAAGGTATAATACCATCTGGGAGTTCTCGGCGAGTCCCTCCAGTGTACCCAGTCTCCACTGAGCACCCGTATATCATCTCTGATGTCAAACACCAATGGATATGGGATCATCCATCGCCCATCTGTATGGGTCGAGAAGGTATACGCTAGTCTACTCTGGTATATCGATGCCCCGTCTCGATACACCCACGACTAGGGACCTTGAAGGATGTACTTATGGACTACCATGTCCCCACTGGTATGATCCGCATCATAGTCCAGGTAGTCAAGTACACATCCTAAGGGCTTTACCAACATGTAACAGAGAGACAATCAGTGTACACGTTAAGGTAAAGAGCAACCAGATAGTATACTATCAGGTCGAGCAAGAAAGTCCTCCCTATATATGTCCCAGCATCCACTACAATATACATCCAATGTACAGTAATGGCCTCTAGGGCATACATATAACTAACAATCTCCCACTTGCACTAGGGCAGCAGTGGTTGTAGTATCTCATACTCAACCATCCCATAAAAGTCTCTCTCTGGGAAAAGGCCTTTGTGAGTGGATCCGCTGTGTTGTCCTCTGAGTCTACTGTCCTAACCTCGATCCCTTAGAGATCAACCATCTCTATGATCAGGTGATACTGCCTTAGAATATGTCTGGATCACTGATGGGACCTGCGTTCCTTGGCACAAGCCATAACTCCATTGTCTCACAATGGTAGGAACGTAGTTCATCTCATGAACCATTATACACCCAAACAGCCTCTTTGGTAGCATCTTAAGTAGCGATGTATCTTGCCTTTATCGTCTAGTATGCCACGGTATCTAGCTTGGAACTCTTCCAACATACCGTCCCTTTACTGAGGGTAAAGACAATGCCTGCGACTGGCTTTCAGTCATCCTTATCACCCTGGAACACTTCCAGTGATTCTTCCCAGGATCGATTGATACCATCTCACTACAACTAGTGAGAGTCCTAACATCCAATTAGATCTATCTCATAGATCCAAAACCCAGGATTTAGGAGGTATCACTTTGATCCTATATGGAGAATCATTGTGATAAGCGGAGATTGACCGAGCGTAGCATAGGAAACTCCTTCCCTATCAAGAGCATGTCATCCACGTACTCTATGAGGATCGTCACTATACTCCCTACTACCTTTTTGTTTATACAAGGTTCATCTACCATTTTGATGATGTCAAACTCTTTGACTACTTCATCAAAACAGACGTTCCAACTCCGCGATGCCTGCTTTATCCTGTAAAGCAACTTGCACACGTTTCCGCTGCTCCCACTATTTACGAAGTCCTCTGGCAGTGTCCTTATAGACGTTCTCTTCTAAATCAGTATTTAGAAAAGCAGTCAGGGCACCCAACCACCAGATATCGTAGTCATGGTATGTAGCAATATTAAGTAGGATCTGGATGGACTTAAGTATAGTCCCTGGAAAAGATTTCATCATTTTCCACTCTTGGTCGATGACGAAAACCTTTAATAAGTCTAGCTTTGAAAGTCTCAACTTTTCCATCTACACCAAGTAATCTTCTCAAGATATACTTACTCCAGATGGGGATTTAACCCTTCAGATATAGCAGCTAAAGTCCATACTTTGCTGGTGTATATGGATTCCATCTCAGATCGCTAAGCATCCAGCCATTCTTACAGAGTCCCTACTCTCGATGGACTGCTTGAAACTAGTTGGGTCATCATCTCATGATGCAATCCTCGCTCCCACTGTCATAGAGAAATCGAAGTATCTCTCAGATGGGTGAGGAACCCTACTAGATCGGCGGAGAGGCTGAGATTCGTTGGTAACTATTGAATCCTTCGGTTTTATCAAATCATGTGCTGTAGTTTGTATAGCTGGAACATTTCCAGTTCTACATAACAGATCTTGCCTCGAGCTTGTCCGGATTTTGCTTTTCAGACATAGGCTGGACAACCCCAAATCTTAACTAACTTAAGAGATGAGCTCTTCCCTTATCATATCAAATATGAAGTGGTAGGCAACTGATTTGATTTGAACCCTATTCAATAGTTATGCAGCTTCTCAAGTGCATAACTCCCAAAAAGGAAATAGGTAACTCA
Organism: Agapanthus africanus; assembly: GCA_030015575.1. Lineage (NCBI taxonomy): Eukaryota > Viridiplantae > Streptophyta > Magnoliopsida > Asparagales > Amaryllidaceae > Agapanthus > Agapanthus africanus. The sequence continues at coordinate 680,608,105 of JASDDO010000019.1, forward strand.
GTATTACTCATTATAGAGCACACCTTATCATATAGGGTGTGATTGCTCCACCCCGATATACCATCGTGCTATGGTGTATACGGAGGAGTAATGCCGAGAGAGAATCTCATTCTCCTTTTAGAATAATCCAGGATTTTCGTCCTCAAGTATTCTCCTCCTTGATCACATCAAAGGACATAATACTTATACCCGTATTTTGGTTCTCTACTTCTAACTTATATTCTGTGAATATCTCAAAAGGTTTGGACTTGTGTTTCAACAGGAACATAAGTCTGAATCTCGAAAGATCATCAGAGAATGTAATGAAGTACAAAGAACCAGTCCTGGCATGTGTAGACAGGAGACCTACATACATCAACATGTATCATCCCAAGAGTTCATTAACTCTTTCTCTGTTTCCAATAAACGGAGCTATGGTCATCTTATCTCTGTGACATGACTGGTAAGTTTTATAAGATGTAAATTCAAACTGATTTAAATATGCATCTAAAATGTAACTTCAGCCAGTCGGATCGCATTGATATGACCTAGTCTACAATGCCTCAAGAAGGATTTGTTCATTTCTGAACTCTTCCTTTTTATGTGTGTTCCGTATACTAAGAACTGTATTTTGATTTAGAACATCAATGCTTTTAGATAACGTGCCTGAACCGATAAACTTTTGATATAGGAAATGTTCAAAACATTATCCAACTATACAAAATTTTATCATTTCTTTACTTATAAAGAGATAGATATGATTTTGTATATCAGGTTCGGTATCTAATAACATTCGTTTAGAATCAATGTATTAGTAATACAGGGTGACAGTGACCAACAGACTTGGCTGCAACTCTTGCCCCATTTTCTGCCTCATGAAACTTATCACCCGTTCTCAGTTCTCTACCTTTCTGTAGCCCTATGTAACAGATTACATATCTGGGATCCTGATCTGGTATCACATACCCAGGACGTAGAGGATACAGAGAAACAGTTCTTTGTAATGAACACACCCGAAGATGATGCATTAGCATGCACTCTCTTCGTTTGGGCGGCATAGGAATTCTGGTATTCCCCAATTTCCTGCTTTGTCTTCTAACAATTATAAGTTGGAGCGGGACCAACGTTCCCCAGATCAGTATAACAAGTGGGTTCGGTCAAATATCCGTATTATTATCTTGATTAAGGCGTGACATGGTCGCTACCTGGAGAGAGAGAGAAGAAAACACTCAGCGTGCGCTCTTGCAAGAATAGATTGGTTATTATTTTATCTAATCAGGATGGCTCCCACTGCTTTTTTATCAAATCTTCCTTCAAACCCTAAAAGGAAAGACTAGCCGGGATTAATTACACACTACAAGTTCGCCAATCTTTCAGCCAGGCCAGTGTCGGTACTTTGAGGGAGGTCCCCCGTGCTTTCGCACGAACCTAATTACAGTAAACCTCGTTTTCTCAGAGGCGTAACCCCGTTGACACCTTTCTAGACACCTACTTGATCGGCTAATTGTAATGTGTAAAACTCTCCCAGGAGTAACAATTACTCGCAGCGGGTATCGGGATCCAACTATCTCATAGAAGGTATGCAATCTCATTGCAAATTTCAACACTTGAAATTCCCGATAATTTTGCCCCTAGCGTCCTATGACCTTGACGCAGGCCAACAAATCATAGTGCGCTAGTCAAGTTCAACCCGTCATTTCCTGATTGAATTAAACCCACCCGCACGACCCTTGACGCAGGCCAACAAAGTCGCACAACTACCCTAATCCAATCTGCATCATATGCATAAAAAAATAAATACTAGTTAGCTACCGCACACTACGCCTTGACGCAGGCCAACAAACGTAGCACGAATACTAACTACCACTTATCTGAAATGACGGAGGGCTACGACAGGTTTTTGTGAAAACCTATTGCGTAATGAACTTGATATCGTTGTAGAATCAAATGTTTTTGAAATGGAGTGTTTTTGAGGCTTTTCTAGTTTTGCTAAAGGGGGCACTCCCTGTGAAAGGATCGTCGGCCCTTTCCTCGTCGAATGAGGTGCGGCATATATAATATATATCACTGTGCAAAGAAAAAACTGTTAAAAGCAATCAAAAGACAAACCGAGTGTGTAGCATCTGCTAGTTATTGCTAAAGGAGTCACTCCCGGTGAAGGGATCTCGGTCCTTTCCTTATCGAATAAGGTGCAGGATATATCATATATACCGCTGTGCAAAGCAAGAACTGTAGCTACCTGTTTTAATTTTGAAATTCGATTCTACAACATCTTTAGGTTTCTTTTACTTTCATTAATCACATTAATGAAGTCCCATCATTTAAGTACCTAAACATCACAGATAAATACGACGTACACTTATGCCATCCGCATTCGCCTCGATGTCCCCTCGTGCACCGTTAGGTTAGGTAACTAACGGCAGAGTGGGGCAGGGCTAGCACGGGTGTAAAACATAAGTAACGCCTATATAATATATCATAAATACTATATACTATATCTATCACAGAACATCACATGATCACATCACAGATATCGCAGCAGAAGAAACATATGAAACATTGGATATACTAGGACGTCCGTGTTTTCAATACGAGCCAGTATAAAACACGGATTCCATGGTCGTGATGAATACCCAAACCCACACCCCTAGACCCCTACGAGAGCGGCAAGCAACCCTACCAATTCTAGAGTTAGGAGACCCGGACTCGACTCCTCGAGTTGGTCTCCCACTGGACTCCAGAACCCGGTTACTTATGCTCCCCTCCTTGGGTTTATCCTAGTGCGGAAAAGTAAATAATATACAAAAGGTTGACATCTTCCGCAACCTGGAAGTGCCCCAATAAAAGAATATTACATACAAGTTTTTACATGAATGAAAATGAAAAAACACTAATCTCACATAAAAAAACCCCGGCTATTCAAACACGACGATCCAATATAACATATCCAGCAATACATAAGATCACATGTCATCAACGTAAGTAAATATGCGCATCCCAATTGTCGTTGACATATAGCAACGAAACCGGAGATATGACATATTACACTTACGGTCACAGAAAAGAAAGTGTAAAACTACAATAGTTGGAATCAGCAACCTCCTTAGACATCACATGCCTAATCAAATGAATTACTTAGACATCGCATGCCTAACAATTATAAACCCCGCATTTTAGTCTCATTATCGAAAACTCTTTTCAATATCAAGTCGGGCAATTCAACAAGATTCCCGACATCCTGATCGAATGCTCGTCGCAAACTTCAGTAGGCGGCCGCACCCCCGACGCCGTCGACGAAGTGCACCAAGGCGGAACACCACTGCCGCGAGCAGCCGGACGGATGCTTTCGGCGACGGGGTTCTCCTACAGTCACTTGGTCGGGGCTATGGAGTGAGGCTGTCTATTAAGTTTACCCGGCGAGTATCCGCGCACGCTACGTGATTGCGACGGACTTTTGATCACATCAAAATTCCGTGGCAACCGATCAAGTGAGACTAAACTGCTATGTTTATAACATTCATTCAGTTATCTCATAACTTCTTGTGAATTCCAATTATTGTATCACATTCCGAATAAGATAGAAAATGTTAAACTTTCCAATCGAACAATCGAACACCCAAGTTTTCCCGAAACAGCTCAACTCATGAAATAAGTTCAAAGACATTCACTTCGTGCCTCAGTACCAACGGTCTAGCCATAGAAGGGTCAAGCCAACGCCTCACATGTGGCATGCCGTACTGCCCCAAACCCGAAGGTTCAAAGGGCAGTTCAAGACGGTCACATAATCGAGTTAAGGTTTGTTTTCTTCTAGAGGGACCATCGCGTTACTTGCACTACTTAGAACGTCATTAAACCTTGGAAAAATCCAACACTTGGAAATTTCCCGACAGGGGAAAAGGTGGGTATTTATATCCGGTCGAACTTTTTAACATATTCTAAAATTATCCGGAAAGGCACACAGACATAATTAGACAATCCGATCGATACACCGAGTCCCCAATACAACCCAGAAAATTCAACTCTTGAATAAATATTAAAAATTCCCAGGAAAATCAGCACTACAAAATAGGAATTACTGTGCAATTTTTAAAGCTTGATGTGACAACTTGGCCGCGGAACCGCCGCAGAAGCCAGGCTTCTGCCGCGGTTCCGCCGCGACTTAGTCCAATTGGACACTCGTGTTACACAGTAACTCTTAGATATTCCTGTTGATTTTTCTGCATATTTTTAATTCTGAAAAAACCACGAATTACAAAAATGTACAGAGAGCATTTTAGGGTTTGGGTTTTGGTTCGATCGGACTTCCAATTCCATCTACGCATCGCCTAAGGCTCTAGCTAGGCTCTGATACCACTGTAGGGTTCCTAGGCACACTAATGAGGTCTCACAAGGCATCAACCATGCCAATTTCAAATTTTACAAGTGCCGAGAAACCCTAATACGGATCGTTAACTAGAATTTTAGGCGAAAGATGCAACTAGTTAACAAAATAACTAAAAGAACGGAAATACAACCTTTGTAGATCCGGTCCTCCACCTCCATAGCTCCGCAATGAAGTCTCCTCGCTGTCCAAATGGAAACCCGGGCTCTAGCGTCGGCTTTATCGGAGAAATGGGCGGGCTAGGTCATCGACTACGATGCCGAAGATGATCTACGTCGAGGCATCACAAGATCAAGTTCCCACTTCACCAAGTCATGAAACTTGTGAAGAGAACACCCTATACTACTTGGCAAGAAGTAGAGGATGAATAAATAGGAGGTGGGTTCACTTTAGAATTGGATTTCTCACTTAATTTCTTCACTTGCCATTGATGAGGCAAGCTTTCTTCATGAAGAAGAAGAAGAAGAAGATGAAGATAATGATATGATAAGAATAATCAAAATAGAAAAGAAAAATCAATTCTTATCATATTCAAACCATGGTTTAGTGTAGAGATTTAACTAAGGTTAGATGGAGTGGTTAGGGTTAAGCATGAGACAAAATGGTCACTTAGTCAAAGCTTCATGAAGCTTCATGATGCAAACAAAGAAAGCCACCATTTTCTCTTTATGCCATTTATATTCCAAAAGGAATAAATGAATAAATAAATGAATAAGAAAAGAAAACCCAAACCATTCATATAACCATAGTTTAATCTTTACACAAACCCAAGTAAACATGTATCATCAAACATGATACAATCAAGTGCACAAAAGTATATCACATATACAACTTGTGAACTTCAAGTGAGAAAATCCATTTAAAGTGAACCAATACTAGTTAATGCAAAGTAATATATCAAATATATAATTATGCATTAAATTATTAAATCAACACTTGATTCAATGATCCGGTCATGTCGCACACAACCGACTAGTATACAATGTATCGATTTATCGAATCAACCCTTGATTCGATAACTAGGTTATATCGCATACAACCTTTCGATACATTCATCGCGAGAATGGAATACGGTATCACATACACGCATTATTCTCGGTCCCGCACATATCTCATATGCGCTCCTATTTCGTTTCGCTTGAGCCAGGAAACCTCTGTGTAGGACTCTAAAGACTCGTCAATACGCCGGCAGCAGGTGATGATCATATCAAACACCCACAAGCCGCAAGCGGTCTGCTAAACGTAACGGCCACCTGGGTATTGAGCGATCAGAAGATCGACGAGCAAGCCCGCTCACACTCCTGTGAATCCAACCAGTAACACTTACCATACAGTCCGGTCTCGTCGTCTGATATATCGCATATCTTGCCTAGGGGTGGTAAACGTCAGACCCCAATAGCTCGATAAGTCGTGTTGATATGAGGTCTATAACAGTTCGAGAAACTACTGGTAACACTTACCAGTAAATCTCAGCCACCCTGGCCAGGGATTTCCGGTTATAGCCAATCGAACACTGCGCAACATCAACTCCCTATACCGGGAGAGACGAATCCCCTCCTATCGCTCATTGCCTCCATGTGATTCGGGACTGTACCCAAAAGCCACCGTTTTGCACGCCCTCTTGGACGTGGTAATGTGGAAATCAAAGCACAGTGGGAACCACACAAGACTCTATGACGATCTCGGGTCAACAGACTACTCTGTACCAGTGTCACCAGAGAACTACCATTTGACGTAAGGTATAATACCATCTGGGAGTTCTCGGCGAGTCCGTCCAGTGTACCCAGTCTCCACTGAGCACCCGTATATCATCTCTGATGTCAAACACCAATGGATATGGGATCTTCCATCGCCCATCTGTATGGGTCGAGAAGGTATACGCTAGTCTACTCTGGTATATCGATGCCCCGTCTCGATACACCCACGACTAGGGACCTTGAAGGATGTACTTATGGACTACCATGTCCCCACTGGTATGATCCGCATCATAGTCCAGGTAGTCAAGTACACATCCTAAGGGCTTTACCAACATGTAACAAAGAGACAATCAGTGTACACGTTAAGGTAAAGAGCAACCAGATAGTATACTATCAGGTCGAGCAAGAAAGTCCTCCCTATATATGTCCCAGCATCCACTACAATATACATCCAATGTACAGTAATGGCCTCTAGGGCATACATATAACTAACACAGAGTACTTATCATGACGGCATTGGATGCCTGTGCATCCTGTGGGGTCAACGCGAACACTCGGGCCTGTCCACCACTAGTAGCTGGCTGTCCTCTGCCTATCCCTCTGCCTCTGCCTCTGCCTCTGTCGCCTCATCCTCTCTGAACCGGACCGCCACGCCCACGACCTCTAGGAACATCTGGCTAGCGTGGAGCATCATCAGGAGTAGGAAGTAGAGCTCTCTGTGTAGGTGGTGAAGGTGGTAAGGTCACATGTGGACTGTCGCCGCGCCCTGGCATCCCATGGTACAGTCTCTGACACGGTGGTACTGACTCCCACACCGAAAACATCCTGGCGACGACTGTTGGGTCTGTGGATATGATCCAAATAACTGACCTCGTCTTAATCCTCTGCCTCCACCATCTCCTGGAAATAATCTATCGCGGTGTCTACCCATCTGCCGCTGAGCTGGCGTATCAGTACGGATCCTCTTCGGCCCAGAAATGACCGGAGTCTCAGAAATACGCTCCTCCAAAAGTAAGGCTGCATCCATCGCGGCTGCGTATGTATCAAAGTGCTGGGTGCCAATGGCAAGGAATAGCTGTGTATCAAGCCCTCGCACAAACCTCTTTATTCTCTTCTCTTCTGTGTCTACTAGGTACGGAGCATATCGAGACAACTGGGTAAACTGTATATCATACTCCGACACCGTCATCCCAGGAGTCTTGCGCAGAGACTCAAAACTACGGGCTCGAGCATCTCGGACACTCTCCGGAAGAAAACGGGCAAGAAACATAGCTGTAACTCATCCCAGGTCATAGAAGGTAGACCTGCAGCTCGGCCTCTCTCTACTGAATCGTACCATGTCTGGGCAAGACCCTCCAGACGAAAACTCGCGAACTCCACCAACCTATTATCAAAACACCTCAACGAATGGAAAATCCGAGCCATCCTATCAAGAAATGCCTGTGGGTCCTCTGTCGCATCCGTACCGGTAAAGGCTGGAGGTCTCAATCTCATGAACTCCTGTAGTGAAACAGGGATAGTCGTAGTAGCAGCAGGAGTGACCATCTGTGCAGCAGGTACTATCGTGGTCTGTGCGGAGGAAGGAACGTCCTCGGACCTCTGTGCCCGACTGGACTCAACTAAAGATCCCATCATCTGTCGCAACTCCTGCATGCCGGCCTCTAATCTGGCAATACGGTCTGCATAAGGCGGATCAATATGACCCTGAGGGGTAGGCGTATCATCCCGCTCGATCCTCGCCTCAGAAGAGCCCGCTCGAATCTCATCCCTAGCCGCAGCCCGCTAAGCTCTCGTAGTCTTTGGCGGCATCGAAGATGGAATAAGAAACTGTAGGGTTCCTAGGCACACTATAGAGGTCTCACAAGGCATCGAACATGCCAATTTAAAATTTTATGGGTGCCGAGAAACCCTAACACGGATCGTCGGCTAGATTTCTAGGCGAAACTATAAACTAGTTAACAAATTAACTAAAGGCGAGATGCTACAACCTTTGTAGATCCGGATATCCACTTCCTTAGCTCCACGTAGTCATCCTCTCGCTGTCCTTTTCGAATCCTAGACTCATTCGTCGTCTCAATCGGGAAAACGAGCGGAATAGGTCGTCGGCTTCGTGTCAAAGACGATCTACGTCGAGGTTGCTCAAGTTCAAGCTCCGACTTCACCAAGTTGTGAAACTTGTGAAGAAAACACCAAAAACCACTTGGCAAGAGGTAGAGGATGAAGAAATAGGAGGTGGGTTCACTTTAGATTTGGATTTCTCTCACTAAAACTCAAGTTGCCATTGATGGCATCAAGGTTTCTATCTTGAAGAAGAAGGAAGAGGATGAAGCTAGCTTATGATAAGTTCTATATTAAAATGAAAAGAAAAATGCATACTTATCATAATCTAACTTGGGTTAAGTGTAGAGAATAAACCATGGTAAGTGGATGGGTTAGGGTTAAGCATGAAGACAAAATGGTCTTCTTGGTTAAAGCTTCATGAAGCTTCAACAAGCTTCATGACAAAAACAATCCATTATCTCTTCATTTATCCAATAAAATAAATAAAGAAATGAATAAATAAATGATAAGGCAAAACCCTAATTATCATTTAACCATGGTTTAATTCTTCACACTTAACCAATTGATCAAGTATCATCAAACATGATACATATATGTGCACAAAAGTATATCACATATACAACTTGCACATCAAGTGAGAAAATCCGTATAAAGTGAACCAATACTAGTTAATGCAAAGTAATATATCAAATATATAATTATACATTAAATCATTAAATCAACATTTGATTCAATGATCCGGTCATGTCGCACATAACCGACTAGTATTCATTGTATCGATTTATCGAATCAATGATTCGATAACTAGGTCATATCGAATATAACCAATCGAAACATTTATCGTGAGAATGAAATGCGGTATCACATACACGCATTATTCTCGCTCCCGCACATATCTCATATGCACTCCTATTTCGTTTCGCTTGAGCCAGGAAACCTCTGTGTAGGACTCTAAAGACTCGTCAATACGCCGGTAGCAGATGATGATCATATCAAGCACCCACAAGCCGCAAGCGGTCTGCTAAACGTAACGGCCATCCGGGTATTGAGCGATCAGAAGATCGACGAGATAGCCCGCTCACACACCTGTGAATCCAACCAGTAACAATTACCGTACAGTCCGGTCTATTCGTCTGATATGTCGCATATCAAGTCTAGGGGTGGTATACGTCAGACCCCAATAACCGATAAGTCGTGCCGATGTGAGGCTCATAACGGGTCGAGAAACTACTGGTAACACTTACCAGCAAATCTCTGATCAGCCCTGGCCAGGGACTTCCCTGTTACGGCCAATCGAGCACAGCGCAACATCAACCCCCAATACCGGGAGAGACGAAACCCCTCCTATCGCTCATTGCCTCCATGTGACTCGGGACTGTACCCAAAGACCACCGTTTTGCACGCCCTCATGGACGTGGTAAGGTGGAGATCAAAGCACAGTGGGAATCACACAAGACTCTATGACGATCTCGGGTCTACAGACTAACCTGTACAAGTGTCACCTGAGAACTGCCATCTGACGTGAGGTATAATACCATCTGGGAGTTCTCGGCGAGTCCGTCCAGTGTACCCAGTCTCCACTGAGCACCCGTACACCATCTCTGATGTCAAACACCAATGGATATTGGATCATCCATCGCCCATCTCATGGGTCGAGAAGCGTATACGCTAGTCTACACTGGTATATCGATGCCCCGTCTCGATACACCCACGACTAGGGACCATGAAGGATGTACTTATGGACTACCATGTCCCCACTAGTATGATCTGCATCATAGTCCAGGTAGTCAAGTACATATCCTAAGGGCTTTACCAACATGTAACTATAAGACAGTATAAAGAGACTAGTGTACATGTTAAGATAAAGAGTAACTAGATAGCATACTATCATATCGAGCAAGAAAGTCATCTCTATATATGTCCAAGCATCCAATATAATATACATCATCTGTACAATACTGGCCTCTAGGGCATATATACAACTAACAATCTCCCACTTGCACTAGGGCCAGCTGCTGTAGTATCGCATACCGAGCATCCCGAAGAGTCTCTCAAACTGTATCTGGGGAATGGCCTTCGTGAGTGGATCCGCGGTGTTGTTCTTCGTGTCAACCCTCCTGACCTCGATCTCCCGGCGATCAACTATCTCCCGGATCAGGTGATACCGCCTCAGAATATGCCTGGATCTCTGATGGGACCTGGGTTCCTTGGCCAAAGCCACCGCTCCATTGTTATCGCAATACAAAGGTATTGGATGCTCAATGGATGGAACCACACCAAGTTCAGTAATGAACTTCTTGATCCAAACAGCTTCTTTAGCAGCATCGTTGGCAGCGATGTATTCAGCCTCCATCGTCGAGTCTGCCACGGTTTCCTGCTTGGAACTCTTCCAGCTAACCGCCCCTCCGTAAAGGGTAAAGACAAAGCCCGACTGCGACTTAGAGTCGTCCTTATCACTCTGGAAGCTCGAATCGGTAAAGGACTCCACTTGGAGCTCTCCGTTACCATACACCAAGAACAAATCTCTAGTCCTTCGCAAGTACTTGAGAATGCTCTTCACAGCTGTCCAGTGACTCTCTCCAGGATCAGCTTGATACCTGCTCACTACACTTAGTGAGTATGCTACATCGGGTCTGGTACATAGCATCGCATACATGATAGAGCCTACTGCCGAAGCATAGGGTATCCCTTGCATGCGAGCTCTCTCCAAATCAGTCTTGGGAGACATCTCTTTGGAGAGAGTGACTCTAGAGATCGTGGGCAAGTTCCCACGCTTGGACTCTTCCATACTAAACCTCTTTAGTATGGTGTCAATGTACCTGGATTGGGAAAATCCCAAAATCCGTTTGGATCTATCTCTATAGATCCTAATTCCCAATATGCAGGAGGCATCACCAAGATCTTTCATTGAGAATCTTTGTGATAAGAAGAGCTTGACCGCTTGCAGCATAGGAATATCATTTCCTATCAAGAGTATGTCGTCCACGTACAATACGAGGAAGACAACCTTACTCTCTGCCACCTTCTTGTAGATACAAGGTTCATCTGGATTTTTGACGAAATCAAACTCTTTGATAACGACATCAAAGCAGATGTTCTAACTCCGCGATGCTTGCTTTAATCCATAAATGGATTTAAGCAGCTTGCACACCTTCCCGCTGCTCCCACTGTCTACGAAGCCCTCTGGCTGAGTCATGTACACGCACTCTTCTAAATCACCATTTAGAAAGGCGGTCTTAACATCCATTTGCCAGATTTCGTAGTCATGAAAGGCAGCAATGGCAAGCATGATCCGGATGGATTTAAGCATAGCCACTGGAGAAAAGGTTTCGTCATAGTCCACACCTGGTCTTTGACGAAAACCCTTTGCTACAAGTCTAGCTTTGAAAGTCTCCACTTTCCCATCTACACCAAGTTTCTTCTTGAAGATCCACTTGCTCCCAATGGGTTTTACCCCTTCAGGAGCAACTTCCAAAGTCCATACTTTGTTGGTGTACATGGATTCCATCTCGGACCGCATAGCATCCAGCCATTTCACTGAGTCCCTACTCGTGATGGCCTGCTCGAAGCTAGTTGGGTCATCATCCTCCATGATGCAATCCTCGCTCCCTCCATCCATGAGAAAACCGTAGTATCTCTCAGGTTGGCGAGGAACCCTACTAGATCGGCGGAGTGGCTGGGGTTCATCGGGAACTACGGAATCCTCTGGTTCAACCAAATCTTCTGTTGTAGTCTGTGTCGCTGGAACCTCTTCCAGTTCTACCTCAATGCCACTTATCTGTTTCATAAGAAAACTTTTTTCTAAGAAAGTGGCATGTCGAGAAACAAACACCTTTTGTTCCTCGGGGTGGTAGAAGATATACCCTTGTGAATTTTTGGGATATCCTACAAACTTACATAAGACAGATCTTGCCTCGAGTTTGTCCGGATTTTGTGTTTTGACATAGGCTGGACATCCCCATATCTTAATATAATTAAGATGTGGTCTCTTCCCTTTTCATATCTCATATGGAGTGGTAGGCACTGATTTGGTAGGAACTCTATTCAATAGGTCCATGGCTGTCTCAAGCGCATGTCCCCAGAAGGAAATAGGTAACTCAGCTGTACTCATCATTGAGCGCACCATATCTAATAGGGTGCGGTTTCTCCGTTCAGATACACCGTTGTGCTGTGGTGTATATGGAGGAGTCAGCTGAGAGAGAATCCCATTCTCTTTTAGGAATTCCAGGAATTCATTGCTTAAGTATTCTCCTTCTCGATCAGATCGTAGGATTTTAATACTTTTTCCGGTTTGGTTCTCAACTTCTTGTTTATATTCTCTAAATTTCTCAAAAGCTTCTGATTTGTGTTTCATCAGGAACACATATCCGAATCTAGAGAGATCGTCAGTGAATGTAATGAAGTACGAAGAACCATCCCTGGCATGTGTAGACATGGGACCGCATACATCACTATGTATCAGTCCCAAGAGTTCGGTAACTCTTTCTCCGTGTCCCGTAAACGGAGCTTTGGTCATCCTGCCTTTGAGACATGACTGGCAAGTGTCATAGGATGAAAATTCAAACGGATTTAAATATCCATCCTTATGCAACTTAGCCAGTCGTGTCGCATTGATGTGACCCAGTCTACAAAGAGTTCGGTAACTCTTTCTCCGTGTCCCGTAAACGGAGCTTTGGTCATCTTGCCTTTGAGACATGACTGGCAAGTGTCATAGGATGAAAATTCAAACGGATTTAAATATCCATCCTTATGCAACTTAGCCAGTCGTGTCGCATTGATGTGACCCAGTCTACAATGCCACAAGAAGGATTCGTTCAGTTCAGAACTCTTCCTCTTGTGTGTGTTTGTTATACTCAGAACTGTTGATTGGTTTAGAACATAAATACCATTGCACAACGTGCCTGATCCAACCAACTTTTGGTTACGGAAAATGTTCATAACACTATCCTGTAATACAAAATTATATCCCTCTTTACTCAGTAAAGAAACCGATATAATGTTGCATATCAGGTTCGGCATGTAATAGCATTCGTTCAGAACCAATGTATTACCAGTTGGTAATGTAAGGTGATATTCCCCGACAGTCTTAGCTGCAACAATTGCACCATTTCCGACTCTAATGTCTTTATCACCTTCTCCAAGTTCTCTACCTTTCCTAAGCCCATGTAACTGATTACATATATGGGATCCTGACCCGGTATCTAATACCCAGGACGTGGAGCAAATGGAGAAACAGTTCTCTGTAACGAACACACCCGAAGAAAATGCATCAACATGTACTTTCTTCATTCGGGTGGCATGGGAATCCTGGTATTCCCCTATTTCCTGTTCATTCCTATAACTCTTATAAGAAGTAACGGAACCAACGTTCCCCAGCACAGTATAACATGCGGGTTCGGTCAATACATCCATATTATTATCTTGTTTAAGGCATGAAATGGTCGCTACCTGGAGAGAGAGAGAAGAAAACACTTTAGCGTAAGCTCGTGCAAGATCAGATTGGTTATTATCTTATCTAATCAGGATGGCTCCGACTGCTTTTTATCAAATCTTCCTTCAAACCCTAAAAGGAAAGACTAGCCGGGATTAATTACACACTACAAGTTCGCCAATCTTTCAGCCAGGCCAGTGTCGGTACTTTGAGGGAGGCCCCCCATGCTTTCGCACGAACCTAATTAATGTAAACCTCGTTTTCCCAGAGGCATAACCTCGTTAACACCTTTCTAGACACCTACTTGATCGGCTAATTGTAATGTGTAAAACTCTCCCAGGAGTAACTCTTACTCGCTGTGGGTATCGGGATCCAACTATCTCATAGAAGGTATGCAATCTCATTGCAAATTTCAACACTTGAAATTCCCGATAATCTTTTGCCCCTAGCGTGCTATGACCTTGACGCATGCCAAACAACCCATAGTCCGCTAGTCAAGTTCAACCCGTCATTTCCTGATTGAATTAAACCCACCCGCACGACCCTTGACGCATGCCAAACAACGCCGTGCGAATACCCTAATCCAATCTGCATCATATGCATAAGCAGATAAATACTAGTTAGCTACCGTACACTACGCCTTGACGCATGCCAAACAACCGCAGCACGAATACTAAATAGTACTTATCTGAAATGACGGAGGGCTACGACAGGTTTTTCTGAAAACCTGTTGCGTAATGAACTTGATATCGTTGTAGAATCAAATGGAGTTTTGAAATGGAGTGATTTTGAGGCTTTTCTAGTTTTGCTAAAGGGGTCACTCCCGGTGAAGGGATCGTCGGCCCTTTCCTCGTCGAATGAGGTGCGGGATATATCATATATATCACTGTGCAAAGCAAAAACTCTTAAAAAGCAATCAAAACCAAACCGAGTGTGTAGCATCTGCCAGTTACTGCTAAAGGAGTCACTCTCGGTGAAGGGATCTCGGTCCTTTCCTCATCGAATAAGGTGCAGGGTATATCATATATACCGCTATGCAAAGCAAGAACTGTAGCTACCTGTTTTGTTTAAAATCTGATTCCAAAACATCTTAGGTTTCTTTTCTTTCATTAATCACATTAATGAAGTCACATCATTTAAATACCTAAACATCACAGATAGATATGACGTACACTTATGCCATCCGCATTCGCCTCGATGTCCCCTCGTGCACCGTTAGGTTAGGTAACTAACGACAGAGCAGGGCAGGGCTAGCGCGGGTGTAAAACATAAGCAACGTCTATATATAATATATCATATATACTATATACTATATCCATCACAGAACATCTCATGATCACATCACAGATATCGCAGCAGAAGAAACATATGAAACATTGGATATACTAGGACGTCCGTGTTTTCAATACGAGCCAGTATAAAACACGGATTCCACGGTCGTGATGAATAGCCAATCCCATACCCCTAGACCCCTACGAGAGCGGCAAGCAACCCTGCCAATTCTAGGGTTAGGAGACCCGGACTCGACTCCTCGAGTTGGTCTCCCACTGGACCCCAGAACCCGGTTACTTGTGCTCCCCTCCTTGGGTCTATCCTAATGCGGAAAAGTAAATAATATACAAAAGGTGACAACTTCCGCTACCTGGAAGTGCCCCAAATAAAAGAATATTACATACAAGTTTTTACATGAATGAAAATGAAAAACACTCATCTCACATAAAAACCCCCAGCTATTCGAACACGACGATCCAATATAACATATCCAGCAACACATAACATCACATGTCATCAACGTAAGTAAGTATGCATACCCCAATTGTCATTGACGTATAGCAACGAAACCGGCGATATGAACATACTACACTTACGGTCACAGAAAAGAAAGTGTAAAACTACAACAATTGGAATCCGCAATCTCTTTAGACATCGCATGCCTAACAGATATAAATCCCGCATTTTAGTCTCATTATCGAAAACTCTTTTCAATATCATATGGGACTAAATTGCTAGATTTATAACATTCATTCAGTTATCTCATAACTACTTGTGAATTCCAATTATTGTATCCAATTCCAGATAAACAGAAAATGTTAAACTTTCCGATCGAGCAGTCGAATACCCAAGTTTTCCCGATACAACTCAACACATGAAATAAGTCTAACAACATTCAGTTCGTGCCTCAGTACCAACGGTCCAGCCGTAGAAGGGTCAAGCCAACGCCTCACATGTGGCACGCCGTACTGCCCCAAACCCGAAGGTTCAAAGGGCAGTTCAAGACGGTCACATAATCGAGTTAAGGTTTGTTGTCTTCTAGAGGGTCCATCGCGTTACTTGCACTACTTAGAACGTCGTTAAACTACGGAAAAATCCAACACTTGGAAATTTCCCGACAGGGGAAAAGTTGGGTATTTATATCCGGTCGAACTTTTTAACATATTCTAAAAATTATCCGGAAATACACAAAGACGAAATTTGATAATCCGGTCGAAACACCGAAGCTCTAAAACAGCCCAGAAAATTAAACTCTGGAATAATTATTAAAAAATACTCATAAAGCTCAGCTGCAGAACCTATGAATTACTGTGCATTGGAGGAGGGATGACGTCATCAAGCCGCCGCGGAACCGCCGCCTAAGCTGGCTTAGGCCGCGGTTCCGCCGCGATTTTTACTGTTCATTGGAAAAAATTTGCATCAAAATTCTTAAAATTCCCTGCTGAATTTTTTAAGCATTTTTAATTTTGAAAAATCCCAGATTTTAGAAAATGTACAGAGAGCATGTTTGGTTTAGGGTTTCGGGTTCGCTAGGGCTTCAAATTGCGTCTAGACTTCGCCTAAGGCTCTAGCTAGGCTCTGATACCACTGTAGGGTTCCTAGGCACACTATAGAGGTCTCACAAGGCATCGAACATGCCAATTTAAAATTTTATGGGTGCCGAGAAACCCTAACACGGATCGTCGGCTAGATTTCTAGGCGAAACTATAAACTAGTTAACAAATTAACTAAAGGCGAGATGCTACAACCTTTGTAGATCCGGATATCCACTTCCTTAGCTCCACGTAGTCATCCTCTCGCTGTCCTTTTCGAATCCTAGACTCATTCGTCGGCTCCATCGGGAAAACGAGCGGAATAGGTCGTCGGCTTCGTGTCAAAGACGATCTACGTCGAGGTTGCACAAGTTCAAGCTCCGACTTCACCAAGTTGTGAAACTTGTGAAGAAAACACCCAAAACCACTTGGCAAGAGGTAGAGGATGAAGAAATAGGAGGTGGGTTCACTTTAGATTTGGATTTCTCTCACTAAAACTCAAGTTGCCATTGATGGCATCAAGGTTTCTATCTTGAAGAAGAAGGAAGAGGATGAAGCTAGCTTATGATAAGTTCTATATTAAAATGAAAAGAAAAATGCATACTTATCATAATCTAACTTGGGTTAAGTGTAAAGAATAAACCATGGTAAGTGGATGGGTTAGGGTTAAGCATGAAGACAAAATGGTCTCCTTGGTCAAAGCTTCATGAAGCTTCAACAAGCTTCATGACAAAAACAAACCATTATCTCTTCATTTATCCAATAAAATAAATAAAGAAATGAATAAATAAATGATAAGGCAAAACCCTAATTATCATTTAACCATGGTTTAATTCTTCACACTTAACCAAATGATCAAGTATCATCAAACATGATACATATATGTGCACAAAAGTATATCACATATACAACTTGCATATCAAGTGAGAAAATCAGTATAAAGTGAACCAATACTAGTTAATGAAAAGTAATATATCAAATATATAATTATACATTAAATCATTAAATCAACATTTGATTCAATGATCCGGTCATGTCGCACATAACCGACTAGTATTCAATGTATCGATTTATCGAATCAATGATTCGATAACTAGGTCATATCGAATATAACCAATCGAAACATTTATCGTGAGAATGAAATGCGGTATCACATACACGCATTATTCTCGCTCCCGCACATATCTCATATGCACTCCTATTTCGTTTCGCTTGAGCCAGGAAACCTCTGTGTAGGACTCTAAAGACTCGTCAATACGCCGGTAGCAGATGATGATCATATCAAGCACCCACAAGCCGCAAGCGATCTGCTAAACGTAACGGCCATCCGGGTATTGAGCGATCAGAAGATCGACGAGCTAGCCCGCTCACACTCCTGTGAATCCAACCAGTAACACTTACCGTATAGTCCGGTCTATTCGTCTGATATGTCGCATATCAAGTCTAGGGGTGGTATACGTCAGACCCCAATAACCGATAAGTCGTGCCGATGTGAGGCTCATAACGGGTCGAGAAACTACTGGTAACACTTACCAGCAAATCTCTGATCAGCCCTGGCCAGGGACTTCCCTGTTACGGCCAATCGAGCACAGCGCAACATCAACCCCCAATACCGGGAGAGACGAAACCCCTCCTATCGCTCATTGCCTCCATGTGACTCGGGACTGTACCCAAAGACCACCGTTTTGCACGCCCTCATGGACGTGGTAAGGTGGAGATCAAAGCACAGTGGGAATCACACAAGACTCTATGACGATCTCGGGTCTACAGACTAACCTGTACAAGTGTCACCTGAGAACTGCCATCTGACGTGAGGTATAATACCATCTGGGAGTTCTCGGCGAGTCCGTCCAGTGTACCCAGTCTCCACTGAGCACCCGTACACCATCTCTGATGTCAAACACCAATGGATATGGGATCATCCATCGCCCATCTCATGGGTCGAGAAGCGTATACGCTAGTCTACACTGGTATATCGATGCCCCGTCTCGATACACCCACGACTAGGGACCATGAAGGATGTACTTATGGACTACCATGTCCCCACTAGTATGATCTGCATCATAGTCCAGGTAGTCAAGTACATATCCTAAGGGCTTTACCAACATGTAACTATAAGACAGTATAAAGAGACTAGTGTACATGTTAAGATAAAGAGTAACCAGATAGCATACTATCATATCAAGCAAGAAAGTCATCTCTATATATGTCCAAGCATCCAATATAATATACATCATCTGTACAATACTGGCCTCTAGGGCATACATACAACTAACAGAAACAGGACCGATAAGAACATTGCAGTTGAATCAAAGAATGCAAGGAATCAAGAAAGGAAATACAAGCAATCATTTCCTAAGGTCACTTAGGCGGAGTACCGTATCGTAAGTATGCCGCGGATCATACCCACGCTACGCCACTCTGCTTAAATCACCTACTCCATCTACCAAGGTCGTCTTACACTCAGAAAGGTAAAACCTACGCTCTGATACCAACTTTGTCACCACCCGAAAGTACGGAACGTGACTGGCACTTAGGTTACGAGACGTCTAAAGGCGTAACGTAAACTAAGTCAGCCAAAGCCCAGAAAATCTAAACCAAAAGAAACCAAAGAGAGTGAAGGAAACCTTTCATGAAAACGATTTTTGAAATCAATTAAGTTGTATCGAACCCCTTTAAAAAAAACATCAAAAATTTCTGAAAATTTTGGCAGAGTCTCCTTTGTAAATTCTATCCCCCAAAATGGGTACAATAAGATATATAACCTGTAATCACAAAATGGCATCCCCAAGCGGGAGCTAGCTCTTCGCCCAAGGCGGATCACAACCACACACAATATATATATGTAATCTCATAAAAAGAGCATAAAGAAATGCAAAATACAAGAAAACACAACGTCGGCTCAAGTGAGCTCGACCCAAAGAAATCACATATACACAAATCACTCAGTCTCATCACTAGGTCGCATATACACATAAGAAGTGGTAGATGGAGAATACTAGATACAAAAATAGTACAAAAAGAGATAATAGGGCTCTCGCAACCCACCTACGAGCAATGTCGCGAGTCTGAGCAAAAAAAGTCACTAATAAGATAAGCCGCCGCTACTAGGCTGATAAGTCCGACCTGCAAAACACTGTGGCACAGCGGGGGTGAGTTGCCAGCTCGTGAGTAGAATATAACATCTAGTAAGGCAATCGTAAGAATGCACGCAAATGCGTCACAGCATGTATACCTAGATGTGATGTAATACCTCTAGTATGCATGCACATGTATGCAATATCAATACTAAATCTTTAAGTGTTTTAAATGCTATGAGTTCTGCATTCCTAACTTTAGAAAAAGAATATCTGTATAATAGCAAAATACCATCAAGAAATCATCTGAAACCCGTGTCAAGCATCGACACCAAATATGAAAACACATCGTCTCAATGTCTCACTATATCAATGTCTCAATACATTGGGCTCCGTCAGTCCGGATCAGCCCATATCATCAAATCTCACGACAGCGGTCGGTATCCTCCGGATATCCGCCGTGCCAGACATCATCGGTAGGTAGTCTTCCCCTGCCAGGCTCATCGTCTACAACTCGATCTTCTTGCCCTGGGGTATCATACCGGGCCTACCATGTACCCAAGACGGTTCATCCACTCCTCGAATCGGGTCTCGAAATCCAACAGAAAACATGAAAACTCATGGTGGACGACACATACATCTCGAGAAAACTGCAACTTTGTTTTAAAAATGATAAATATAAGCTTTTATTAAATTCTTGCGGTTTTCCCCAAAAATCCAGAAATCGCAGCAATACTGAAATCCTCAAGAAAATCATAATACCCAACATGTTGTATGTGATAAATGTCTATGATATCAAGGTATGCGATGTGATTTGTGGCTATAAATCTATGTAAGTATGATGATGATGCAAGGTATATATATGCTATGCGATTTCATATACCATGTATGATGCAAGTGGTGTCACTAAGCTAAACAGGTTCTATGGTGCTCGTGGCATGGCATTTACCATAGGCGTGTGTGTGTCACATGAATAGTGCGCGTTCAACAGGAGCCAATGGTAATGGTGTTCGTGTCCTACGAAGTGATATCGCACATGTGTATATGAATATCCATGCAATCTAACAGACGATTAGTTATAAGGGTATGCAATGTGAATGAGGGGGGTTAGCTAACTAACAATGCAAATCTTGCAATAAATAAAGTAATCCTAACTAGGGGGCGCCTCGCGCCATCCAGAAGATTCCTCCATAGATGAATACATCTACTCACCTGAATGCCTCGCTAATCCGATCCGACCACCGTCTTGCCTTTGCGCGCCGCGTCCGATATTTCCGCGACCGATCCTAGAATTGCATAACACAAAGTATAAGATTACAGATTCCTGAAATGACGCAACTCACATTATGAAAAGATCGACACTCTCGAATTAATCACAACGTGCACTCGGTGCGCGGAAAACGCACGAAAATCGCTAAACTTTAACTAAAATCGCCGTTACGGGGCAATCGTCAAAACTAAAACCCGACTAGACAAAACCCCGCATTCGCACACTCTAAAAGTCGTATAGGATGCTAATTATATAGTCCATATATCGTAATTTGATCACTTTCTATTTTTTTTTTTCAAAATCTAGTAAGCACTAAGATTACAACTTCGATACAAACATCGCGGATTAACGGTATACTAATCACAATCAAGCACAAACACCCAACTCTACCACTAGATAACCACTACACCTAATTTAATCTATTAACAACACTTCAAACCCTAATTACAAAAGTAACCATTTTCTAGAATTCCTTAAACAAGAATTTATAACCAATTTTCACACTTCAAATTTCTAATTTAATATATTTAAACTACAATTTACCACCTAGATTAGAATTTTCACCTCACAAGTTGTGAACCCTAGCATGCACTAGCCTCCAAAGATGGCTTCATTGCACCATGATTCAAGCTAGAATAGCCAAGAGGAAAGGATGAGGAATTTGCTTAAGCTTGAAGGTTTTTGTGTAGATTTCTTGGATTTTTTATTTTTTATTTTTGATGAAATCTTGATGAAATGAGATGAGGAATGAGTGGAATTTTTTTTTGGGAAAATCTCACTGCAGTGAGGTCGGCACAATGAGGGAAGTGGAGATGAGTGAAGAATTGTGGAAATTTCTAGGCCCAAACAACTCATTCAAGTCAAATTAAAGCAATCACATCAATTTTCCACTAAACCCCCTTGTAAAGTATTCATTTCCAACAAGTGGGAAAAAAAAATGGAGAGGGATTTCCTGTAGTTCTGCAGTGAAGGGGAATGTGGGGTTTGTGTTAAAGAGGTTAGCATTTTTTTTTACAATAAAGCCCCTCAAGTTCATAATTGCATGATACTTGATTCCTAGTTAAAATTTCATTTTAATTTCGTTTAAGACCATAGAAACAATTAATCTTGGAATGTCTTGATAAAAAAAATTTATTACTAAATTTTAGTTTATAATATTTCCTAAGTGTGTAATTTACCTAATTAAATTTGTATTTATCACTAATTTAATGTATTTTTAAAAGCTTAAAATAATATTAAAAATAATTAATTACGAATTTTTTTTATTTAACTAGAAAATTTACGTGACATTTTAGTGACCAATTTATAGTAATATCTTATTTAAATTTTGTATAATTAGGTCTGTAATGAAAAATACCTATTTTGACTTTTTACGGAAAAGACTGCAAATTTAGCCGATTACCGAAAAACTGCCTAAACCATTTTCGAAGCGTTACACTTTTGGTCAACACCTGGTATCCTATTACGTACAGCTAGTACCACTGACGTGCTAGTGGTTAAATCCACAGCCAAAGTATTGACGAGTCTTTAGAGTCCCCCACAGACAGTTTCTCAAGTTTCGGGCAAAACGTTGTAGAGGCCGTATGATATATGGCACGGTCCGATCATATACGTGCAGTAGTGCACGGATCATGATCGGGTGGATCATACTAATGGGCTTTGGTTTAAACCGGATCCTAGTATTAGATTTCTTGGATTACTTTAGCCTCATCGCATTCGCATTCAGTCGGAATGCGGATGCAGGTATGTATATACAGATGAGGGGTATTCTTGTGATCCGTCACGAGTTTACTTTAGATGTTGCCGTATTTTTTTATTGTTGTAAACATTTGTGTTAATGCTTACAAATGGAAATTATGAGCTTAAATCATCATTTTATGCATTTAATGTGACATAGACTTCATTAGTGACTCATTGTCTCTTTTCTTGTGCTAATGTCACATTATTTGATTGATTTGGTGTTGATATGATAAGAGGAGAGAGGAGGGGCTGCCATATGAGAGCTTGGTCTTGTATTTTTTTGAGGCTCTCTCTCTCATTTTATCATAGATAACAAAATAAAGAGAAGGCTTCTTCTTCTTCCTCCTCCTCTAGCTCACAACCTCCATTAATGGTATCATCTCTAACCTCCATCCATACACTCTCATATGAGGAGAATCAATGGATGCTTGAGACAAAGTTATCACACACATTCTCTACATCGCCTTGGACACGTTGGCTAGCGAACTTCGTTCCCGAGTTGCTTCGGATGAAGTGGGATCCCGTAAAAAGACTCGAAGATGTGGTGGCCTTTCCGACGAGGAGATTGAGACCGGAGATGCCGCGAGGAGGTTGGGATGGTGGCCAAGACTGAAAGACACGGGTCGATCGGTATAGCTTTTCCAACCCTTCTCTTGTTAGCTAGTTGTAGGTTAATGGTTCGATCCGGATTTAAAGTATACGATAGCGCCGGTTTCAAGTTTGAAAAAAGTTTTCGTTTCCGCATTTTGGCCTCGGACAGACGGCCGGGGCGCCACCGTAGACTTACATTCCTCTTGTGTGTGCTCTGTATGTTAAGAACTGTGGTTTGATTTAGAACGTTTATGCTTTTAGATAACGTGCCTGAACCAATCAACTCTTGATATAGGAAATGTTCAAAACATTATCCAACAATAAAAAATTATATCCTTCTTTACTAATAAAGAGACTGATATGATGTTGTATATCAGGTTAGGTACCAAATAACATTCGTTCAGAATCAATGCATTCTAGTAATACAAGGTGATAACTGCCAACAGATTTGGCTGCAACACTTACATCATTTACAACTTTTGAAACTTATCACCCGTTCTCAGTTCTCTATCTATCTGTAGCCCATGTAACAAATTACATTTACGGGATCCTGATCCGGTATCTCATACCCAGGACGTAAAGGATACTGAGAAACAGTTCTCGGTAATGAACATACCCGAAGATGATGCATCAACATGCACTTTCTTCGTTTGGGCGGCACGGGAATTCTGGTAATCCCCTATTTTCTGCTCTGTCTTATAACAATTATAAGTTGGAGCGGGACCAACGTTCCTTAGCGCAGTATAACAAGCGGGTTCGATCAATACATCTGTATTATTTTCTTGATTAAGGCGTGAGATGGTCGCTACCTGGAGAGAGAGAGAAGAAAACACTCAGCGTGCGCTTTTACAAGATTAGATTGGTTATCAATTTATCTAATCAGGATGGCTCCCACTGTTTTAGTCAAATCATCCTTCAAACCCTAAAAGGAAAGACTAGCCGGGATTAATTACACGCTACAAGTTCGCCAATTTTTCAGCCAGGCTAGTGCCGGTACTTTGAGGGAGGTTCCCCGTGCTTTCGCACGGACCTAATTAAAATAAACCTCGTTTTCCCAGGGGCGTAACCCCATTGACACCTTTCTAGACACCTACTTGATCGGCTAATTTTAATGTGTAAAACTCTCCCAGGAGTAACTCTTACTCGCAGTGGGTATCGGGATCCAACTATCTCATAGAAGGTATGCAATCTCATTGCAAATTTTAACACTTGAAATTCCTAATAATATTTTGCCCCTAACGTCTTATGACCTTGACGCAGGCCAACAAACCACAGTCCGCTAGTCAAGTTCAACCCGTACATTTCCCGATTGAATTAAACCCACCCGCACGACCCTTGTCGTAGGCCAAGAAAGTCGCACGACTACCTTAACTCAATCGAATCATATGCTTTTGTAGATAAGCATAAATAGCTAACGAACACTACACCTTGACGCAGGCCAACAAACGTAGCACGAATACTATGAAGTACTTATCTGAAATGACAGAGGGCTACGACAGGTTTTTAAGAAAACCCTTTGCGTAATGAACTTGATATCGTCGTAGAATCGAGTGATTTTAAATGGAGTGTTTTTGAGGCTTTTACTAGTTTTGCTAAAGCGGTGAAGGGATATCGGCTCTTTCCTCATCGAATAAGGTGTAGGATATTTCACAAATACCGATGTGCAAAGCAAGAACTATCGAAGCAATTAAAAGACAAACCGAGTTTGTAGCATCTGCTAGTTTCGCTAAACAGGTCACTCCCGGTGAAGGGATCTCGGCTCTTTCCTTATCGAATAAGTTGCTGGATATTCTCCAAGGAATACCGCTATGCAAAGCAAGAACTAGAGCAACCAGTTTTTAAACAAGTTTCTACAACATTTTTATGTTTCTTTTAGTTTCATTAATCTCATTAATGAAGTCCCATTTTATTATGCTTCACAAGCATCACGTTTGAAACGAAATCAACAATATACAATATATATCTCATATATATAATATAAACATTCATCTCAGGCAGTAATATGATCTCATCACAGAACATTGCAGCAAAAGAACATATATGAAATATTGGATATACTAGGAGGACCGTGTTTTAATATGAGCCTGTATAAAACACGGATTCCATGGTCGCGATGAATAGCCAAACCCACATCCCTAGACCCATACGAGAGCGGCAAGCAACACTGCCAATTCTGGGGTTAGGAGACCCGGTCTCGACTCCTCGAGATGGTCTCCCACTAGACCCTATAACCCGGTTACTTATGCTCCCCGCCATGGGTCTACCTAATGCGGAAAAGTAAATAATATACAATGGTGACATCATCCTCATCCCGGAAGTGCCCTAATAAAAGAATATTACATACAATGAATTTTACATGAATGAAAATAAAAACCCTCATCTCACATAAAACCCCTGGCTATTCCGAACACGACGTTCCAATATAACATATCACAGAAACACATAATATCACATACCATCAACGTAAGTAAATATGCGTATCCCAATTGTCGTTGATGTATAGCAACGAAACCGGCGATATACCACATATTACACTTATGGTCGCAGAAAAGAAAGTGTAAAACTACAACAGTTGGAATCCGCAACCTCCTTAGACATCTCATGCCTAACCAAATGAATTCCTTAGACATCTCACGCTACGTGATTGCGATGGACTTTTGATCACATCAAAATTCCGTGGCAACCAATCAAATGAGACTAAAAACTGCTAGATTTATAACATTCAAATTAGTTATCTCATAACTACCTGTGGATTCCAAATATTGTATCACATTCAAGATAAATAGACAATGTTAAACTTTTCGATCGAATAAACAAACACCCAAGATTTCCTAAATTGCTCAACACTTGAGCGAAGTTCAAAAAGTATCCATCACATGCCACAGTACCAATGGTCCAGCCGTAGAAGGGTCAAACTAACGCCTCACATGTGGCAACGCCGTACTGCCCCAAACCCTAAGGTTTAGAGGCGGTTCAGACGGTCACATAATCGAGTTAAGGTTTGTGTTCTTCTAGAGGGTCCACAGATACGCTTGCATGATTTTCCGGAAGTTTCAAACTCGTGGAAAAATCCAACACTTGAAAATTTTCCGTCAGGGGAAAAAGTGAGTTATTGATATCCGTTCGAACTTTTTAACACGTTCTAAATTACCCGAAAATCTAAACGATGTTAAACTTTTCGATCGAATCAACGAATACAAAAGATCTCCAGAAAACTCAACACTTCAGTAATATTAAAAATTCCCAGAAGCATGCAAAATTGACCAAGAATACACCCCAGAAGCATTGGCCCCTAACTCCCAAGGGTGGCTGCGGAACCGCCGCCAAACCCATGGTTTGGCCGCGGTTCTGCGCTCCCTTGAGGGAGTTATGGGCTCGTAATTCTTATATTTCCCTGCTTATTTTTCTGAGTATTTTTAATACAGAAAAAATCAAAATTTTAAAAAATTTCCAGAGAGGGGGTATATATCGACGTTTCGGGGTTCGATCGGACTTTAAACTTCGTCTAGACTTCGCCTAAAGCTCTAGCTTGGCTCTGATACCACTGTAGGGTTACTAGATACTGTCACAATGTTCTACAAGGCATCAACCATGCCAAAATCAAATTTTTCATGTGCCGAACAACCCTAACCAAGATCTTGGACTAGAGATTAGGCGAAACAAAGCAAGTAAAAAACTTTACTTCTAAGAGTTAGGGATTACAACCTTTGTAGTCCGTTCTTTCACATCTAAAGCTCCGTGTTGAGGTCCCTTCGCTACGATCATCGAGTACCCGGACTCTAGAGAGGCTCCATGAAGAGAAAGATGCAATCTTGCTTCCGATCTTCAATAACAAAGATGATCTACCTTGAAGAAACTCAAACCCAAGCTTTTGCTTTTCTAATCAAGTATTAGCAAAGCAAACACCCTAATCTAAGTGGCAAGAATAGATGAGGAAAATAAAATAAAATAATACAATATTATATATCGCATATACAATATTTATTGTAACAAAATAAAATAATACAATTAACATATATTACATATATATCAATGTATTACCCGAGTGAGAAAAAGAATCTTTAAGTGAGCTTATATTAGTTAATGTAATTTAATATATCAAATATATAATTATACATTAAATTATTGAATCAACACTTGATCCGATAATCCGGCTATATCGTATATAACCGACTAATATAATCTGTATCAGTTCATCGAATCAACACTTGATCCGATGACCCAGCTATATCACATATACCTGGCCGATATCTCATATTGCAAGAATCTAATACGGTATCACATACACGTATTATTCTCCGTCCCGTACATATCACATATATGCTCCTACTCCGTTTTGCCTGAGCCAGGAAACCTCTGTGTAGGACTCTAAAGAATCGTCAATATGCCGGCAGTAGGTGATGATCATATCAAACACCCACAAACTGCAAGCGGTCAGCTAAACTTAACAGCCACCCAGGTATTGAGCAATCAGAAGATCAACAAGCAAGCCTGTACGTTCTCTCGTGAATCTTACCAGTAACACTCTCGTACAGTCCGGTCTCTTCGTCTGATATGTCGCATATCTCGCCTAGGGGTGGTAAACGTCAGACCCCAGTAGCTTGATAAGTCGTGTCGATATAAGGTCCATAACAGTTCGAGAAACTACTGATAACACTTACCAGTAAATCCCAGCAACCCTGGCCAGGTATTTCCAGTTATAGCTAATCGAACACAGCGCAACATCAACTCCCTATACCGGGAGAGACGAAACCCCTCCTATCGCTCATTGCATCCATGTGATTTAGGACTGTGCCCAAAAGCCACCTTTTTGCATGCCCTCTTGGACGTGGTATGATGGAAATCAAAGTACAGTGGGAATCACACAAGACTCTATGATGATCTCGGGTCTACAGACTAACCTGTACCAGTGTCACCAGAGAACTGCCATCTGACGTGAGGTATAATACCAGCTGGGAGTTCTCGGCGAGTCTGTCCAGTGTACACAGTCTCCACTGAGCACCCGTATACCTTCTCTGATGTCAAACACCAATGGATATGGGATCATCCATCGCCCATCATATGGGTCAAGAAGCGCATACGCTAGTCTACTCTGGAATATCGATGCCCTGTCTCGGTACTCCCACGACTAGGAATATTTGAAGGATGTACTTGGCGACTACACTGTCCCCACTAGTATGATCTGCATCATAGTCCTTATAGTCAAGTACTCATCCTAAGAGCTTTATCAACATGTGATATAGAGACAATCAGAGTACATGTTAAGATAAAGAGTAACCAGATATCATACTTGTATGCTTACTTAGCACCCTAAAATTTTAATCTTTGGTACATGTGATGCTTCTAAACCCTCTGTAGGGTTCCTAGGCACACTCAAGAGGTTCCACAAGGCATCAACCATGCAAAATTCAAATTTTTCATGTGCCTAAGAATCCTATGCAAGATCGTTAACTAGAGATTAGGCGAAAAGCAAGCAAGTAAACAACTTTATTGCTAAGTGAATGGAAATACAACCTTTGTAGATCCGGTCCTCCACTTCTTTAGCTCCGTAATGACGAAACGATCACTAGAGTCCAGGATCCCCCAATCCTGGAGTTTAGGAGACCCGGTCTCGACTCCTCGAGA
Source organism: Agapanthus africanus (assembly GCA_030015575.1). Classification (NCBI taxonomy): domain Eukaryota; kingdom Viridiplantae; phylum Streptophyta; class Magnoliopsida; order Asparagales; family Amaryllidaceae; genus Agapanthus; species Agapanthus africanus. Next base: position 680,636,761 of record JASDDO010000019.1, read on the forward strand.
TGGCCTCCTACTGAACCCCAGAACCTGGTCATTTGTGCTCCCCTCCTTGGGTCTATCCTAAGTGATACCAAAAGAATCATTCCTAGAAAAATTAGGGTTTCTAAAATAACACATCATCACAAGTAGGTTAAGCTAGGGTTTAGAGAGTACAACCTTTATAGCTCCCTACGCTAGACCTCTCGGCTACTTAGGGTTTGGAAAAAGTCCGCTTGAACTCCTCTAGGTCCACGATGATCCACCCGGAGTCCGCTTTGTCTAAGCTTGCAACTTCACTTGATCAAGAGAAAAGAATGAAGCTAACACTCTAAACAAGTGGGCAAGACTTGTGTAGAATGATGTTGTGGTGGCTTTTCTCACTTCAAAATCCTAACTTGATGAGTAATTTGTTCACTAGAGAAATCTAAAGAGCAAAAAGATGAAGGAGGAAGAAGATGGTGGCCTTTTAGAACAAGAGAAAAGATAAAACCTTATAGGAAAGAAACCATGAATTATCCATTCCTTTTTCTTTTTGTTTTAAATCAAATGCAATAATAATTCATATATATAAAACCATGGTGTGAGTCTTATATTGCCACCATTTTCTTTGTATATACAACCATGAAGGATGATGTATGTATGTATGAAATACGAAATATGTGATATTTCGCATTTACGTTGTTTAAAGAGAATGTGGATTCCAGATATTGCAGTTTTACACTTTCTTTTCTGTGACCGTAAGTGTAGTATGTAAATATCGCCGGTTTCGTTGCTATACATCAACAACAATTGGGGTATGCGTACTTACTTACGTTGATGATATGAGATATTATGTGTTGCTGAGATATGATGTGCAGGATTATCGCGATTGAATAGCCGGAGGGTTTTATGTGAGATGAGAGTTTTATATTTTCATTCATGTAAATTCAAATGTAATGTAATATTCTTTTATTTAGGGCACTTCAGGGTTGAGGTCGATGCCACCAGTGTTGTATATTATTTACTTTTCCGCATTAGGATGGACCCAAGGAGGGGAGCACAGGTGACCGGGTTCTGGGGTTCAGTGGGAGGCCATCTCGAGGAGTCGAGACCGGGTCTCCTAAACTCCAGAATTGGTAGGGTCGCTTGCCGCTCTCGTAGGGGTCCAGGGTGTGGGCTTGGCTATTCATCACGACTCTGGAATCCGTATTTTCTATTGTTGGCTAAATACTAAACACGGACGTCCTAGTATATCCCACATTATATCTATGTTTCTGCTGCGATATCTGTGATGTGATCATTAGATATGTTCTGTGATAAATACTGTATATAGTATATATGATATATTATATAGGCGTTACTTATGTTTTACACCCGCGCTAGCCCTGCCCTGCTCTGCCGTTGGTTACCTAACCTAACGGTGCATGAGGGGACATCGAGGCAAATGCGGATGGCATAAGTGTACGTCGTATTTATCTGTGATGTTTAGGTGACTTAAATGATGTGACTTCATTAATGTGATTAATGAAAGAAAGAAACCTAAAAGATGTTGTAGAATCAAATTTTAATAAAAAAGGGGTAGCTACAGTTTTGCTTTGCATAGCGGTATATATGATATACCCTGCACCTTATTCGATGAGGAAAGAGCCGAGATTCCTTCACCAGCAGTGACCTCTTTAGCAAAACTGGCAGATGCTACAAAACTCGGTTTGGTTTTTGATTGCTTTTGGAGTTTTGCTTTGCACAGTGATATATATGATATATCCCGCACCTTATTCGATGAGGAAAGAGCCGAGATCCCTTCACCGGGAGTGACCTCTTTAGCAAAACTAATAAAAGCCTCAAAATCACTCCATTTTAAAATTCACATGATTCTACAACGATATCAAGTTCATTACGCAATAGGTTTTCAGAAAAACCTGTCGTAGCCCTCCGTCATTTCAGATAAGTTGTATATAGTATTCGTGCTACATTTGTTGGCTTTCGTCAAGGTGTAGTGAGCGGTAGCTATATGCTGCTTATCTGCTGCATATGATGCGACTGGATTAGGGTAGTCGTACGGCTTTGTTGGCTTTCGTCAAGGGTCGTGCGGGTGGGTTTAATTCAGTCAAGAAATGTACGGGTTGAACTTGACTAACGGGCTATGGTTTGTTGGCTTTCGTCAAGGTCATAGCATGTTAGGGGCAAAATATTATCGGGAATTTCAAGTGTTGAAATTTGCAATGAGATTGCATACCTTCTATGAGATAGTTGGATCCCGATACCCACTGCGAGTAATTGTTACTCCCGGGAGAGTTTTACACAGGACAATTAGCCGATCAAGTAGGTGTCTAGAAAGGTGTCAACGGGGTTATGCCTCTGGGAAAACGGGGTTATGCCTCTGGGAAAGCACGGGGAACCTCCCTCAAAGTACCGACACTGGCCTGGCTAAAAGATCGGCGAAGTTGTAGGGTGTAATTAATCCCGGCTAGTCTTTCCTTTTAGGGTTTGAAGGAAGATTTGATAAAAACAGTGGGAGCCATCCTGATTAGATAAGATAATAACCAATCTGATCTTGTAAGAGCATACGCTAAAGTGTTTTTCTTCTCTCTCTCTCTAGGTAGCGACCATGTCATGCCTTAATCAATATAATAATATGGATGTATTGACCGAACCCGCATGTTATACTGTGCTGGGGAACGTTGGTTCCGTTCTTTCTTATAAGAGTTATAGGATTGAACTGGACATAGGGGAATACCAGGATTCCCATGCCACCCGAATGAAGAAAGTACATGATGATGAATTTTCTTCGGGTGTGTTCGTTACAGAGAACTGTTTCTCCATTTGCCCTACGTCCTGGGTATTAGATACCGGGTCAGGATCCCATATATGTAATCAGTTACATGGGCTTAAGAAAGGTAGAGAACTTGGAGAAGGTGATAAAGACATAAGGGTGGGAAATGGTGCAATTGTTGCAGCTAAAACCGTCGGGGAATATCACCTTGTACTACCAACTGGTAATACATTGATTCTGAATGAATGCTATTACATGCCGAACCTGATATGCAACATTATATCGGTTTCTTTGTTGAGTAAAGAGGGATATAATTTTGTATTACAGGATAATGTTATGAACATTTTCCTTAACCAAAAGTTGGTTGGATCAGGCACGTTGTGCAATGGCATTTATGTTCTAAATCAATCAACAGTTCTGAGCATAACAAACACACACAAGAGGAAGAGTTCAGTACTGAACGAATCCTTCTTGTGGCATTGTAGACTAGGTCACATCAATGCGACACGACTAGCTAAGTTGCATAAGGATGGATATTTGAAACCGTTCGAATTTTCATCTTATGACACTTGCCAGTCATGTCTCAAAGGCAAGATGACCAAAACTCCGTTTACGGGACACGGAGAAAGAGTTACCGAACTCTTGGGACTGATACATTGTGATGTATGAGGTCCCATGTCTACATATGCCAGGGATGGTTCTTCGTACTTCATTACATTCACTGACGATCTCTCAAGATACGGACATGTGTTCTTGATAAGACACAAGTCTGAAGCTTTTGAGAAATTTAGAGAATATAAACAAGAAGTCGAGAACCAAACCGGAAAAAGTATTAAAATCCTACGATCTGATCGAGGAGGTGAATACTTGAGCAATGAATTCCTGGACTTCCTAAAAGAGAATGGGATTCTCTCTCAGCTGACTCCTCGATATACACCACAGTACAACGGTGTATCGGAAAGGAGGAACCACACCCTATTAGATATGGTGTGCTCTATGATGAGCACAGCTAAGTTACCTATTTCCTTCTGGGGGTATGCGCTTGAGACAGCCATGCATCTAGTGAATATGGTCCCCACCAAATCTATGCTTACCACTCCATATGAGATATAGAAAGGGAAGAGACCATGTCTTAACTATGTTAAGATATGAGGTTGTCCAGCCTATGTCAAACGACAAAATCCGGACAAACTTGAGGCACGGTCTGTTCTATGCAAATTTGTAGGATATCCCAAGAATTCACAAGGATATATCTTCTACCACACTGAGGAACAAAGAGTATTTGTTTCTCGGCATGCCACCTTTTTAGAAAAGGAATTTCTTGGAAAAGAGATTAGTGGACATGAGGTAGAACTGGAAGAGGTTCCAGCTAAAAAAGCTGCAATAGAAGATCTGGTGGAACCAGAGGATTCTTGTGTTCCCGATGAACTCCAACCACTCCGCCGATCTAGTAGGGCTTCTAACCCACCTGAGAGATACTACGGTTTTCTCATGGATGGTGGGAGCGAGGATTGCATAATGGAGGATGATGACCCAACTAACTTCGAGCAGGCCATCACGAGTGGGGACTCAGTGAAATGGCTGGATGCAATGCGGTCCGAGATGGAATCCATGTACACTAACAAAGTATGGACTTTGGAAGTTTCTCCTGAAGGGGTAAAACACATTGGGAGCAAGTGGATCTTCAAGAAAAAACTTGGTGTAGATGGGAAAGTGGAGACTTTCAAAGCTAGACTTGTTGCAAAGGGTTTTCGTCAAAGACCAGGTGTGGACTATGACGAAACCTTTTCTCCAGTGTCTATGCTTAAATCCATCCGGATCATGCTTGCCATCGCTGCATATCATGATTACGAAATCTGGCAAATGGATGTTAAGACCGCCTTTCTAAATGGTGATTTAGAAGAGTGCGTGTACATGACTCAGCCAGAGGGCTTCGTAGATAGTGGGAGCAGCGGGAAGGTATGCAAGCTGCTTAAATCCATTTATGGATTAAAGCAAGCATCGCGGAGCTGGAACATCTGTTTTGACGTCGTTATCAAAGAGTTTGATTTCGTCAAAAACATAGATGAACCTTGTATCTATAAGAAGGTGGCAGAGAGTAAGGTTGTCTTCCTCGTATTGTACGTGGTCGGCATACTCTTGATAGGAAATGACATTCCTATGCTGCAATCGGTCAAGCTCTTCTTATCACCAAGATTCTCAATGAAAGATCTTGGTGATGCCTCCTGCATATTGGGAATAAGGATCTATTGAGATAGATCCAAATGGATATTGGGATTGTCCCAATCCAGGTACATTGACACCATACTAAAGAGGTTTAGTATGGAAGAATCCAAGCATGGGAACTTACCCACGATCTCTGGAGTCACTCTCTCCAAAGAGATGTCTCCCAAGACTGATTTGGAGAGAGCTCGCATGCAAGGGATACCCTATGCTTCGGCTGTAGGCTCTATCATGTACGCGATGCTATGTACCAGACCCGATGTAGCATACTCACTAAGTGTAGTGAGCAGGTATCAAGCTGATCCTGGAGAGAGTCACTGGACAGCTGTGAAGAGCATTCTCAAGTACTTACGAAGGACTAAAGAGATGCTCTTGGTGTATGGTAACGGAGAACTCCAAGTGGAGTCCTTTACCGATTCGAGCTTCCATAGTGATAAAGACGACTCTAAGTCACAGTCGGGATTTGTCTTTACCCTTTACGGAGGGGCGGTTAGCTGGAAGAGTTCCAAGCAGGAAACCGTGGCAGACTCGAGGATGAAGGATGAATACATCGCTGCCAACGATGCTGCCAAAGAGGCTGTCTGGATCAAGAAGTTCATTACTGAACTTGGAGTGGTTCCATCTATTGAGCATCCAATACCTTGTATTGTGATAACAATGGAGCGGTGGCTTTGGCCAAGGAACCCAGGTCCCATCAGCGATCCAGGCATATTCTGAGGCGGTATCACCTGATCTGGGAGATAGTTGATCGCCGGGAGATCGAGGTCAGGAGGGTTGACACGAAGAATAACACAGCGGATCCACTCACGAAGGCCATTCCCCAGATACAGTTTGAGAGACTCTTCGGGATGCTCGGTATGCGATACTACAGCAGCTGGCCCTAGTGCAAGTGGGAGATTGTTAGTTGTATGTATGCCCTAGAGGCCAGTACTGTACAGATGATGTATATTATATTGGATGCTTGGACATATATAGAGATGACTTTCTTGCTCGATATGATAGTATGCTATCTGGTTGCTCTTTATCTTAACATGTATACTTGTCTCTTTATACTGTCTTATAGTTACATGTTGGTAAAGCCCTTAGGATGTGTACTTGACTACCTGGACTATGATGCGGATCATACTAGTGGGGACATGGTAGTCCATAAGTACATCCTTCAAGGTCCCTAGTCATGGGTGTATCGAGACGGAGCATCGATATACCAGTGTAGACTAGCGTATATGCTTCTCGACCCATGAGATGGGCGATGGATGATCCCATATCCATTGGTGTTTGACATCAGAGATGGTATACGGGTGCTCAGTGGAGACTGGGTACACTGGACAGACTCGCCGAGAACTCCCAGATGATATTATACCTCACGTCAGATGGCAGTTCTCAGGTGACACTTGTGCAGGTTAGTCTGTAGACCCGAGATCGTCATAGAGTCTTGTGTGATTCCCACTGTGCTTTGATTTCCACCTTACCACGTCCATGAGGACGTGCAAAACGGTGGTTTTTGGGTACAGTCCCGAGTCACATGGAGGCAATGAGCGATAGGAGGGGTTTCGTCTCTCCCGGTATTGGGGGTTGATGTTGCACTGTGCTCGATTGGCCGTAACAGGGAAGTCCCTGGCTAGGGCTGATTAGAGATTTACTGGTAAGTGTTACCAGTAGTTTCTCGACCCGTTATCAGCCTCACATCGGCACGACTTATCGGTTATTGGGGTCTGACGTTTACCACCCCTAGACTTGATATGCGACATATCAGACGAAGAGACCGGACTGCACGGGTAGTGTTGCCGGTTGGCTCGACGGGAGTTATAGCAGGTTCGCTTGTTTTCTTCTGATCGTTCAATACCCGGGTGGCCGTTACGTTTAGCTGACCGCTTACGGCTTGGGGGTGCTTGATATGATCATCAACCACTGCCGGCGTATTGACGAGTCTTAGAGTCCCACAAAGGAGTTACCTAGTCCAGGTGAAACGTTGTGGTGCGCGTATGCGATATGCGCCTGGACCCGGTTAAAATGCGCGTATGAGATACCGTATATTAATCGGGCGGCTTGCTTTTGGTTGGGTCGTATGTGATATGGCCGGACTGATAAATCAAGTGTTGATTTATCATTTAACCATTAGTTTCTCACTAGAAATCCTTTCTTGTATTTTTTGGGATGTATGCATGCATGTATGCATTCTTTCTTGTTTCATGCACATATGGATGTGCATGCACACATACATACATACATCATCCTTCATGGTTGTATATACAAAAAATATGGTGGCAATATAAGACTCACACCATGGTTTTATATATATGAATTATTATTGCATTTGATTTAAAACAAAAAGAAAAAGGAATGGATAATTCATGTTTTCTTTCTACACTCTTCTTTGACCTAACCATGCGCACCCACCATTTAACCATGGATTAACTTTCCTTTTGGGTTTAACTCAAGTTCAATAATATATTTATTGTTTATAAAACCATGGTGTGAGTCTTATATTGCCACCATTTTCTTTGTATATACAACCATGAAGGATGATGTATGTATGTATGTGTGCATGCACATCCATATGTGCATGAAACAAGAAAGAATGCATACATGCATGCAAACATCCCAAAAAATACAAGAAAGGATTTCTAGTGAGAAACTAATGGTTAAATGATAAATCAACACTTGATTTATAAGTCCGGCCATATCACATATGACCCAACCAAAAGCAAGCCGCCCGATTAATATACGGTATCTCATACGCGCATTTTAACCGGGTCCATGCGCATATCGCATACGCGCACGACAACGTTTCGTCTGGACTAGGTAACTCCTTTGTGGGACTCTAAGAATCGTCAATACGCCGGTAGTGGGTGATGATCATATCAAGCACCCCCAAGCCGCAAGCGGTCAGCTAAACGTAACGGCCACCCGGGTATTGAGCGATCAGAAGAAAACAAGCGAACCTGCTACAACTCCCGTCGAGCCAACCGGCAACACTCCCCGTGCAGTCCGGTCTCCTCATCTGATATGTCGCATATCAAGTCTAGGGGTGGTAAACGTCAGACCCTAATAACCGATAAATCATGCCGATGTGAGGCTCATAATGGGTCGAGAAACTACTGGTAACACTTACCAGTAAATATCTAATCGGCCCTGGCTTGGGACTTCCCTGTTACGGCCAATCGAGCACAGTGCAACATCAACCCCCAATACCGGGAGAGACAAAACCCCTCCTATCGCTTATTGCCTCCATGTGACTCAGGACTGTACCCAAAAACCACCATTTTGCACGTCCTCATGGACGTGGTAAGGTGGAAATCAAAGCACAGTGGGAATCACACAAGACTCTATGACGATCTCGGGTCTACAGACTAACCTGCAAAAGTGTCACCTGAGAACTGCCATCTGACGTGAGGTATAATACCATCTGGGTGTTCTCGGCGAGTCCGTCCAGTGTACCCAGTCTCCACTGAGCACCCGTATACCATCTCTGATGTCAAACACCAATGGATATGGGATCATCCATCGCCCATCTCATGGGTCGAGAAGCGTATACGCTAGTCTATACTGGTATATCGATGCCACGTCTCGATACACCCACGACTAGGGACCTCGAAGGATGTACTTATGGACTACCATGTCCCCACTAGTATGATCCGCATCATAGTCCAGGTAGTCAACTACACATCCTAAGGGCTTTACCAATATGTAACTATAAGACAGTATAAAGAGACAAGTATACATGTTAAGATAAAGAGCAACGAGATAGCATACTATCATATCGAGCAAGAAAATCATCTCTATATATGTCCAAGCATCCAATATAATATACATCATCTGTACAGTACTAGCCTCTAGGGCATACATACAACTAACAATACTATCATGTCGAGCAAGAAAGTCCTCCCTATATATGTCCAAGCATCCACTACAATATACAATGTATGTACAGTAATGGTCTCTAGGGCATACATATAACTAACATTTTCTTGAGTTGCTGTTTTGAATTGTGACTTTAAACGACTTAAACTTTTGATATTTGTGCTTTGTATCGGTCACTTGACGTTTGTACGTCGATATCGGGTGTTTCTTGGTTCTTTTGCATGTGTAGACCATAGGTTTTAACCTATGTGTGATTCGTGTGTCGTTTTGGTTTTTGTACGCGATTCGGTTTACGATACTATGTGTTTATATATGTAGGCACCCTCACGTTGACTTCAGATGACAAGGAGGAGAATGGCGACATCGACTTCGGCAAGTAAGGATCAAGGTGAGTAGATGTATATCTACGGGGGAAGTCGGTTGGATGGCGTATAGCATCCCCACAGTTTCGTAGTTTAGTATGAAAATATATTATATATGTATATAAATTTGTGTACTGTGAGACATGGATATTTAGTAGGAAAGGCTTTAGGAGATCATGGTTTAGTTCTTGCGTAATTGGATGAAAACGTTCTTAGTTTAATTTCTTAATCGCGAAACCCTAGAGTATAGGTTGATACACACACACAAACACATGCATACACGGGATATGATTTTGGTGTATATGATATGTGTGTGTGTGTGTGTGTGTGTGTATGTGTGTGTGTCTGTGTGTTGATGTGTTGATATATATATATATACACACACACACACACATACACATATACGTATACACGGGTGATGAGGATAGTATATGATACATGGAGATGAGTCGATGTTATCGGGCATGATACCGTGAGATCAGTTATGTGTTTTGGGTCGTGTTGTGAGAGACGATATGATATTATAGTGGATCGATGGGCGATGTGATTTTATTCACATGCGGATATATGTTTGATGGTATCGGAATGTACTTGACTTTAGATCAGTACCCTTAGTTCATGATATATTGATAATGATGCCATATGATAAAGAGATATATGTGATAATTGACCCGTACCCCGATTTTGGGATGCCGTACGAGGTATAAATATGATAATTGATCCGCACTCATGATTCGAGGATGTCGTATTATATATTGTATCGTACGTGACGCTATTGAGGTGGGATCGCCGACTACTAGATATATCGACACAGACTTAGTTGGATATCCTAACCCTTTCGATTAGTCTCTTAGTTTAGTCCCATAGTTTATCAGGTAGATGTTAGACTGGGCTCGAGTCATACTTATTTTCAAAGCTAACGAATCGTGAGAATTTTAAAGACAGGCCGAGGGATGCTACGGATATTTCAAAGGACGTACCCTTTATTAAAAACATCGTAGCCCCTATTTTCTAAAAACCAGGATTAGTGCTATTTCAAATTCCAAAACTGTACGACTCGTTTATATAAATGTATATTGATATATGTTGCGGTTATTACATCTTTTTCCGTATATTCATGTTGTTCTTATCGCATTGCATGCTTATACTTGTAGTTTCTTTTGCTATTTTGAACCTATGTTGTCAGGACACCAGCACTATTACCGATGATGCGTATGTCCACGAACACTTGCATGCCGGCTCATGCACATCATCATCGGTAATTGCCATGTCTCGTACACTTTAGAGAATATTACTTTATTGATATCGCTTGTTAGCTAATAGTTCCGATATATCATTACTGTGCTAGTTTAGATATTGCATTCTTTACACAGATGCCCGTGCATGTATACATATTCATTGTCATGAAATATTTTGGGGCTTTATTCCGGTAATTCACTCTTTATTTACTCTTGAGATTGGGATTTTGGATTTCCATCAGATTTCTGGATTTGGAGAAACTGCAAGAATTTATAAACTCATTATCATATATAAAGATAAAATTTGCGGTTTTCTCGTTATATGATGTGAGATGTGTCCATTATGAGTTTTCTCGGCTATTGAGCGGTATCATACACCCAATTCTAGGAGGAGGATGAACCGTCTGCGGGTGCATGGTAGACCCGGTACGGTACCCCGGGGCAAGATGGTCGTGGATGATGGCGTTGAGCCTAGCAGGGGAGCACTACCGACCGGTTATTTGTCACGCGGTGGATATCCGGAGGATACCGACGTAGTCATGAGGTTTGATTATATGGGCCAGTCCGTATTGCCGGAGCCTGGGGCCAGTCTGGATTGCCGGAGCGCGAGATATTGAGACATTGAGATGCTGATATTTTATGATATGGGTCAATCCGGATTGCCGGAGCCTGAGATATGGAGATATTGGGATATATATTTTGTGTCGATGCTTGATACAGATTCTCTGTTGATTTCATTAATGATACATCTATTTTTATACAGAAATCTAACTTAGATATGAAAACAGTTTTTTCATTCAAAATATATTCTGTTTTCATGCATTCATACATAATATATGTGACATGTTGCTACCTGAGGTACTGACACGAGCACTTGGTATTACAGTTATGTATAGATGTTTACCTTTGCCATTATTAGATGTTTCAGGTTATATTATTTTGAGGATATTATCATCGTATGACCTAGGAGAGAGTCATACATGCGATTTCTGCTCGGTGATGTTTTCTACTCACGAGTTGGCAACTCACCCCCGTTGCGCCACAATTTCTTATAGGTTTTGCCGTACAGGTTTCGTTACGGCTTGCTAGCACACTGCTTCCTTCCAGGTGATTGCTTTGTTAGGTAAGTTCACTTGCATCGTGACCACCATTGTACTTGTATTTATTTCAGTTGTATCTAGTAAACTCCATCAACCAGACTTGTATTAATTGATAGACTTAGAAGACCAGTTTATATTCTTTCGAACTTAGAGTCGCGCGCTTGTATTATTATGGTTCTTCTATGGTTTTCTTGAGGATGTTGGATTCCTTTCTGAGTTTTGATCCTCGCCCTTCAGCATTGTATATTATATTGCTTGCTTGGTTGTTTCCGCTAATTGGCGAAGAGCTAGCTCCCGCTTGGGGATGCCCTTATTCATTATTTATGTATTTCATGTGTTGTACTCGTTAGGGGGCTTGTATTTACAAAGGAGACTCTGCCGAAATTTTCAAGAAAATATGATCTTACTTTTAAATGTTTAATGCTACTTATTTTGTTAAAACCACTTGCCTTAAAACAAGTTTTCCTTCACTTCTTCTTTTAAATGGTTTAGATTTTCTGGGCTTTTGGCTTACTTGAATTAGGTGTGGTCCTATCGACTTCACATTATTCAGGTGCCAGTCACGTGTTATTTCGGGTTGTGACAAAGTTGGTATCAGAGCGTTAGGTTTAACCTTGGTTCGAGTTTATGTTTGACTATGCGGAGTCTAGGGTGTATATTTATATTCGGAACCTAGGCTTGACCTTACGGAACATAGACTTGGTCGTGGGGTATTAGACCCGAACTTTCGTCGCGTAGGTTGACCTTGGTTGATGGAGTAGGTGACTTAAGTAGAGTGACGTACTGTGTGTATGGTCCGCGGCATACTTATGATACGCTACTCTGTTTAAGAAGCCTTAGGATGTATATTTCTTTGCACCGTATTTTATTCGTTTCTTGATCTATCATCATCGATATCGGTTTCGGTTTGTGGTTTCTGTTACCACAGTTGCACGGGCAGAGAGAGCTGCGGATAGAGTTGCGGTCAGCACGAGCTCGTCATGGACGAGGACTGACCAGGACATAATTCCGGTGACACACGATTGCATAAATGTGTCATTTTATTGTGTTTTTCGTGACATGAGCATTTTGATGGATTGTTTTTACCAAGATATCTTGAACGTGCAAATCAGCTCCAGAGGTTCGGGCTACTGCTAGAGGCCAGCCAGAATGTGATGACCGTCAATGCACCGTTTATTCTTGATGATGGAGGCATTGTCTATCGTGCAGACGGATGAGCTAGTTGCTGCTGCGACTGACAAGATATCGCCTCAGATGTTTGAAGATATCGCAGCACGAGTTTGTGCTTAGGGATTTGATAGAAGATCGCTAGTCAACCTTGAATAAATGACTAGGACATGTGGTTCGTTTGCTTACCCCAATGCGAGGTCACCAGATTGATTGATTTCAGCTAGAGAAGACTTTATATAGGCACGTTGAGAGTCGATAGAAAACGGATGAATGAAGAGTATTCCTCCGACGAATTTAAAGAGTTTCCGAGGGCGTAGTTGGACAGATACCTACCGTGAGATATTGAACTGTCGATGTTCATAGTCTCAGAAGGGAGACTCTAGATATGAGTATAGCTGTTTGTAGCGCCGTCCATACAGCTATGAAGAGACGAGTCCAAATCAGCCGACATTAGAAAAAAAGTGGAGTAAGAGGTTCGTACGAGATTTTGAAGAAATGGCGTTCCACTCTGTCGACATCAGAGATGTGATATGCATACAGAGTGTCGAATATGGATGTACCTTTTAGAAGAAGTCATGATGAGTATTCAGCTGTTCTGGAACAAGAAATAGATATAGTAAAGGGCGATAACTTCCGGGTAGTTCGGAAGAAACGAGATTGGGAGGGACCCCGACAGGATCTTTCTGAAATACTAAATGAGAAGACTTGGACCCAGGATCGGTCGTATTACGCACACCCAGTAGGCCAGAGTTTGGCATCATCGACGAGACATGTTATGAGTGACCTTGATAGTTGGCCAGAGATCTTTTAGAGGATGTGCTGGAGCGGAACTGTTCTGTCATCGTTTCCATATTGGGCCGTTGAGCCGAGGAGTTATGTAACTGGCAATTCGCAATGAGAGACAAGATCCTAAGGGCACAAGGCACCAGACCATGAATACGAGGGAAGTAGATATCTTGCTCTGCTAGCTTGGGATGCACCGACCCCTTATCGACTTTGAAGGAAGGACATATCAACGACAATGTTTATGATTTGCGATTTGGTGATTCGAATATCATGTGTCTGTCATTTTGGATTTCGGTGTTTTGGGCGATTTATTTGCATGATTAAGATTTTGTGCACCACAGTTGCACTCGACTTCAATTTGATGTCATTCGAGATGTTTGATTTTGGTTTCATGCCTATGGTATGTATGTGATTTGACTTATTCCTTCGGTGTAGTTTTCATGCACTTTTAGTACTTGATTCGATTTTGTGCACGCTGATGCACATAATTGTGAGATTTTATACCACGGTATACCTGATTTGGATTGAGATGTGTTGTATACCGTCGATTTCGATTGAGATACTCGATATTTGTTTTCGTGCACCTTGTGCACTTGATTTGGATTCTTGCGCATACGTGGTGCGCTTGATGCGATTTTGGTGCACACCAGATGCACTAAATCGGTATTTTTCATGCATGTCAGATGCACCTGATATTGTTGTCAGAAACACTCGATGCCCTTAACAGGTGTTTTCGTGCACACCCGCTGCACTTAGATTTTATTTCTGTGCACATGTATGGCACATTCATTGATTTTGATTTCTGTGCGCACCAGACGCATGTGGCATTATTACATGTACTATTGAGTACGATTTCTTTTGTGCGGTATGTTTTTAAGATATTTACTATTTAGTATAGTAACTGAGAAGGACTAGTCAGAGGACAGTACCTGAATATGTTTTTGCATGCATCGATAGTTACCGAAGGGATTTCGATAAAGGAGCTATGGTCTCGGTATTTACCTACGTGTCTGAAATGACACGAAACATTTTACAAGGGAAACCTTTCTAAATTATCTTCAAGACAGCCGTATGTATGTTGAGCGAAAGATATATATATATATGTGTGTGTGTGTGTGTGTGTGTGTGTGTGTGTGTATGTATATATATATATGTATATAGATTTATTTTCTTACAAATAAACGTCCGCCACTTGTGTCGTGATACACGCATCGCACAACGACTTGCAAAAGGTTTGACATGTATTTCTTTCCAGATGTTTTGATGAGTTTACAAAGATGCGTACTATGTACATGTTATAGTTTTGATGTTTATCAAGTTGATTTTCGTATTGGACCTTGACATTGGCATCTTCACCCTAACTCCGATAATTGCGTGATGCTTGACAGAGTTTTGATTTTTAAGTTATACACTCGTTTTTCATGTGCATGCATTACGCTACGATATGTTTTGTGTATGTATGATTTCGGAGCCCCGACGACTTGATCATTTTACTGAAATATTTTAGTATTCGGGGGGTTTAAATTTAAATCCGGGGACCGAATTTATTTAATGGGGGAAAGCTGTAACATTTCAGAAAATAAGATATTATTTTTGAGAAGTTAAATAATTAAAAAAATAAATATTATGAATATTTTAATGTATGGAGATTAGTTTTAATGATATGGTATAATTATATACCGATAAATTGGGAAATATTTGGAAATTTATATCAATTATTGATTTTAAAAGAATTTATTGAAATTTGGAATTTTAAAATTCAGTATACAAAGAATTGTATATAAGTTAGTATTACTAAACTCAATTAGTATTTAATCACGTATTGATTTGTTTTGTGCTTGTGACATGCACCTTGTCATGTTACACACTTGTTACATTTTTCTACCATGACTTCTTTCTTTTTCCAAGCATGCCTTTGTTTTTAAAATGAGATGAAAAGGAAAAGAAAAAGGAAATAAAAGAAAAGGCTAATAAAAGAAAAGAAAAGAAAAAGAATAAAGAAAGGGGTATGTGCAAGAGAGAGAAGAGAGAGAGAGAGAGAGAGAGGTGAGGGGTTCATTGACCATGGCCTCATTTGTTCATTTCATTTTCTTCATTCATCTTCCTCTTCCTCCTTCGCTGCCCTCTCCCTCCACCACCTCTATCTCCTCAGAACACCTCCATTTCCACATCAAAAACCTTATATCCCTTCACAAAAAAATGTGCACAACCTTGCTACAAAGACCATGGTGTGATCAAGTGGGGATTTTGAAGATTTGGAGCAACTCAAGAATTTTCTTGAGTTACCAAATGAGGTAATTTTCTCACCATTAGTATAGTAATTAAGTTCCTTTAACTTCTATTTTATTTTAGAATTGTTTAGGTGAGCTTTAGTAAACTTGGAAAATTCTAAGTTGAGGTTAGGGTTTGATTTGAATTGGGATGGTGCAATTAAGGTGTAATTAGTTGACCACCGCCCCTTTAGTGTTAAGATCCTGCACGAAGTGAATCCTACAACCCAAGACTTGAAATCTGAAACTTTCCGTATCGGTTTTGTGAGAATTTGAGGCCTACAGGGAATCTGGAGTAAACTGGAACCTTTAAGAGAAAAACTAGCAACACCATTAGCCTAATTAAGACACTAGGAGACAACCTTGCAAGAACGAACCTAAACTGAGCATACTTGGAAGAGCTGGTCGGATTTCGAGGGAATGTGGCTAGCCAATGTGTGGGTGATGGTGTCTAGGTTTGTTCTGTAGCTCATATACCCCCTATATTACACCACTATTTTGATAGTTTAGACTAATTTTACCTGAACCAAAATCTGGGACCATTTTCTTGAGTTGTTGTTTTGAATTATGACTTTTAAACGACTTGAACTTTTGATATTTGTGTTTTTTATCGGTCACTTGACGTTTGTACGCCGATATCGGGTGTTGCTTGGTTCTTTTGCATGCATATACCATATGTTTTAACCTATGTGCGATTCGTGTGCTGTTTTGGTTTTCGTACGCGATTTGGTTTACGTATTATGTGTTTATATGTGTAGGCACCCTCACGTGAACTTCGGATGACAAGGAGGAGAATGGCGACATCGACTTCGGCAAGCAAGGATCAAGGT
This sequence comes from Agapanthus africanus, assembly GCA_030015575.1. Classification (NCBI taxonomy): domain Eukaryota; kingdom Viridiplantae; phylum Streptophyta; class Magnoliopsida; order Asparagales; family Amaryllidaceae; genus Agapanthus; species Agapanthus africanus. The sequence goes on from JASDDO010000019.1 coordinate 680,653,329, forward strand.
GAGTAGTTGTATATCAACGAGGGAAGTCGGATGGATGGCGTATACCACCCCCGCAGTTTCGTAGTGTAGTATGAAAATATATTATATATGTATATAAATTTGTGTATTGTGAGACATGGATATTTAGTAGGAAATGTAAGTCCACGTTGCCCACCCCGGTACTTGCGGGGAGGCGGAAAACGGAATAAAAATCGGATTTTTATGAGCTTAGGCAACATGGACTAGACTTTAAAGGATCTTTGCTAAACAAAAACTTGCTAAAGCTAACTGGAAACTAGCTAAGTGCTAGAAAGGTTATACATTTGGTCTTTATGTCCTTCTCTCCTTGCTCCTTGGAGTAGTGGAAGGAGGTCACCTTGTCGTCTTCTCCCGTCAAAGAAAGATCCACTCGAAAGCCTCAACCTTTGGCTTCAACTCCAAGCTAGAAGTAACTAGGGTTCAAGAAGTGCCAGTCCTTCAACCCTAGATGAGAGTAGAGATGATCAAGAGAGGGTTTTTCTCAAGCTCAAGTGTTTCTCAACACATGAGAAGGGAGAGCTTGAGGGAGAGGAAGAACAAGAGAGAGAAATGAAATGATAGAATGAGAATTATGTGAACCATTCTCACTAATATGTGTATATTATTTTAATTGAATAATTAGCTAGATAATTGTCATGGCTAATCATGACATGACCATTATCATTTCAATTTGCAAGGATCAAAGAGCATCTTCCAAATGAAATGATGATGGTCAAAGTGTCAACCTAGGTCAACAAGTCAAGGAGGTCAAATGGTCAACAACCATAACCATGCACAATTATTAAACTAATTATCAATTAACTATAATACACACATAAGCATTAGGGTTAATAAAATGACAATAGTCATTAACCCTAATCAAGGTCCTCTCCCTCTGTCTCAAACAACTGTGCATACACACCCGCATTCGTGATTCGAGGAACACAAATACAATGAGAAAAAACAATCCCAAATCATATACTAGGATCCGGCTTAAACCAAAGCCCGCTAGTATAAACTGTCCGGACAGCAAACGTGCACAAGTGCACAGATGCGAACGAACCCTGTGGCAAAACCATGCGACCTCTACTCATTTTTCCTAAAGGCGAATAGCTCTCTGTGTGGGACTCTAAAGACTCGACACTACGCTGGCAGTGGGTTTAACCACAGACCGCAAGCGGCACTAGCTGTACGTAACGGTCCCCAGGTAGATGTCGATAAGAAGACTGACGAGGTGAACCCCATCTGAACTCCTACTGAGCCTGTATGTGACAATCTCCGTACAGTCCGGTCTGTTCGTCTGATACATCGCATGGCGGGCCTAGGGGGCGGTGAACGTCAGTCCCCTAATAGCGGTACAAGTCGTGTCGGAGTGTAGCCCAGAACACCCTGAGATAACACTGGAAACCTACCAGTATATCTCGCTTGCCCTGGCCAGGGACTACTCGTGTAATGGCTCTCCAGGACACAGCGCGATGTCAACCCCCAATACCAGGAGAGACGAATCCTGTCTAACCGTCACTGCCTCCAAGTGCTTCGGGACTGCACCCAAAAACTACCTGTTTGCACGACACGTTTGAGCCGTGGTAGGGTAGCAATCAAAGTGCAGTAGGAACACACTCGAGGCGAAGTGACAGTGTCAAGTCAGCGGACTAAGCTGTACTCATGTCACCTGGGAACTGATAACTGACGGTAGGTATAATACCAACCAACAGTTCCCGACGAGTCCTGTCCAGTGTACTCGTAACCTAACGAGCACCCGCATACTATCTCAAGTACGACGTACTGACGGCTGTGGGACAGACCGTCTCCCACACTGGGATGAGAAGCACATACGCTAGTCTACTCCGGAGTATCGATGCCCTGTCTCGATAGTCCAACGACTAGGGACCAGTATAAGGATGTGTTTAAAGATCACCCAGCTCCCACGAGTGTGAGCTCCATCACAACGCTGGTAATCAAGCAAAGATCCTAAGGGCTCTACTAATATGTATATCAGCAATATGCTAAAAGAAACACATGCACATATTAAAGCAGAGACAAACCAAGTAGCAAACTACCATTTCGAGCAAGATTGTATATACAACTGTGAGTATCCCAAGCTTCCATCAAGTAATATACAAACTAGTATGATACAGTAATGGCCTCTAGGGCATATACACTAACAATCTCCCACTTGCACTAAGGCCATGTACCGGCGTATCGAAGACCTATCATCTCGATCAGCCGCTCGAACTGAGTCTGGGGCAAGGCCTTGGTGAATGGATCTGCAGTGTTATCCTCTGATGCAACTCTCCGGACCTCGATCTCCTGGCGATTTACGATCTCCCTGATCAGGTGATACCGCCTTAAGATGTGTCTGGATTTCTGATGGTACCTGGGTTCCTTCGCTAAAGCTATAGCCCCGTTGTTGTCGCAATACAGAGGTATTGGGTCAACAATGGACGGAACCACCTGAAGTTCTCTCAAGAACTTCCTCATCCAGACAGCTTCTTTTGCGGCATCTGATGCAGCGATGTATTCCGCTTCCATAGTCGAGTCAGCAACGGTTTCCTGTTTGAGCTCTTCGAACACACCGCCCCTCCATTGAGGGTAAAGACAAAACCCGACATGGACTTGGAATCATCCTTGTCACTCTGCAAGCTGGAGTCAGCAAAGGCCTCAATCTGCAGGTCTTTTCCGCCATACACCAAGAACATCTCCTTAGTCCTTCTCAGGTACTTGAGAATGTTCTTTACTGCTATCCAATGTTTCTCCCCAGGGTTTGACTGATACCTGCTTACCACACTCAGTGCATAAGCCACATCCGGTCTGGTACACAACATCGCATACATTATAGAGCCTACCGCAGAAGCGTAGGGTATAATAGACATGCGATCCCTCTCCAAATCAGTCTTGGGAGACATCTCTTTGGAGAGGGTGATCCCGTGACAAGCCGGTAGATTACCGCGCTTGGAATCTTCCATACTGAATCTCTTCAGTATGGTGTCGATGTACCTGGACTGTGAAAGTCCTAATATCCTCTTGGATCTATCACGGTAGATCCGGATACCCAGAATGTATGAGGCATCACCCAGGTCTTTCATGGAGAACCTGTGTGACAAGAACCCCTTGACAGATTGTAGCATAGAAATGTCATTTCCTATTAAGAGAATGTCATCCACGTATAAAACGAGGAATACCACAGTTCTCGCTACAAATCTACAATAGATGCATGGTTCATCTGGATTTTTGATAAAGCCAAATTCCTTGACCGTCTCATCAAAACAGATGTTCCAACTCCGCGATGCCTGCTTTAGTCCATAAATGGACTTAAGCAACTTGCATACCTTTCCGCTGCTCCCACTCTAAATGAAACCCTCTGGCTGATCCATATAGACAGACTCCTCTAAATGTCCATTTAGAAAGGCTGTCTTTACGTCCATCTGCCAAATCTCATAATCGTGGAAGGCAGCAATGGCAAGAAGGATCCGAATGGATTTCAGCATAGCTACTGGAGAAAAGGTTTCGTCATAGTCCGAACCAGGTCGCTGACGAAAACCCTTTGCTACCAGTCTAGCTTTATAGGTCTCAACCTGTCCATCTACACCAATCTTCCTTTTGAAGATCCACTTGCATCCTACGGGTTTTACCCCATCTGGAGCAATTTCCAACGTCCATACTTTGTTGGTGTACATGGACTCCATTTCGGTCCGCATTGGATCCAGCCATTTTACCGAGTCGACGCTCTGAATGGCTTGCTGGAAGCTAGTAGGCTCATCAAAGTATATGATGCAATCCTCTCTATCCCCGTCAATGAGAAAACCGTAGTATCTCTCGGGCGGATGAGACTGCCTACTACTCCTGCGGAGTGGCGTGGAAATGTCCTGATCTTTCGAACCCTCTGGTTCTACTAAGCTTTCAGTAATAGCTTATGGTTCTGGAATTTCTTCCAGTTCTATTGCGCTCCCACTTATTTCTTTTTCTAAGAACTGATGTTCCAGAAAATGGGCATTACGAGAAACAAAGACTTTTTGTTCCTCTGCGTAATAGAAAAGATACCCCCTGGAGTTCTTTGGATATCCCACAAACTTGCGCAGTACTGAGCGTGCCTCTAGTTTGTCCGCATGCTGCTTTTTGACATAAGTTGGACATCCCCAAATCTTCAAGTATTGAAGATAGGGTTTCTTCCCACTCCATAACTCATATGGTGTGGTAGGCACAGTCTTAGTGGGAACACGGTTCAAAAGGTATGCAGTTGATTCTAGCGCATATCCCCAAAACGATCGCGGCAACTCAGTGTTGCTCATCATGGACCGTACCATATCCAATAGGGTTCAGTTCCGTCTCTCCAATACACCGTTATGCTGCGGAGTGTATGGAGGAGTAAGCTGAGAGAGAATTCCATTCTCTTTTAAGTAACCCAGGAACTCGGCACTCAAGTATTCACCACCTCGATCAGATCTCAGTGTCTTTATACTTTTGCCTGTTTGTTTTTCTACTTCATTCTTATATTCCTGGAATTTTTCAAAAGCCTCGGATTTATGTTTCATTAAGAAGACATTACCGTACCTTGAAAAGTCATCCGTAAAAGTAATGAAGTAAGAATAACCGCTTCGAGCATGTGTAGACATAGGACCGCATATGTCACTGTGTACGAGTCCCAAGAGCTCGCTCGCTCTTTCTCCGTGTCCAGTAAACAGAGTCTTTGTCATCTTTCCTTTGAGACAAGATTGACAAGTTGCATACGATTGATATTCGAACGAATCCAAATATCCTTCTGCATGTAACTTAGTCAACCTTCTCTCATTGATGTGACCCAGTCTACAATGCCATAAGAAAGTTTTATCGATTTCTGGAGACTTTCTTTTGTGTGTATTCTGGACATTGAAAATCTGTGGCTGGTTTAATACGTATATACCGTTGTTCAATGTACCTGACCCAATCAGAACTTGATTAAGGTGAATGTTCACTACATTACTTACAAATGCAAATTCATAACCTTCTTTAGATAATAAAGATACAGAAATGATATTACAGGTTGCATTTGGTACATAATAACAACTACGCAAAACCAAAAAATGTCCATCCGACAATCCCAGGTGATAGTCCCCCACGGCCTCAGCATCCATGCTAGCACCGTTTGCAACTCTGAGGGTCATGTCACCTGCCTTCAAAACTCTACGCTTTCTCAACGCCTGCAAAGAATTACAGATATGAGATCCTGATCCGGTATCCAATACCCAGGACGTAGAGTTTATTGATAGACAGTTTTCAATAACATACACACCTGAAGCTGAAGCTGCAACTCGCTTCAAATCCTGTGTTCTAACCTTCCAAGCCTTGCAATCCTGTTTCCAGTGACCACTTTTGTGACAATAGAAGCATTCTTCCTTCCCCACTAGCTTCCCCGCTATCTTTGTTGCTTTTCCTTTTCCCTTCGTATCCACTTTACCGACACCGCCTCTTGGTTTGGCGGGGGCTTTCTTCTTCTTGCCCTTGGCTTTCGCCCTGGACCTAGAAGAGGAAGATCCTCCTACAAACAAAGTGGATGTCTCCCTACCCTTCTGTAGGGTGCCCTCAGCAGTCCTCAACATGTTCAGAAGTTCGGAGAGTTCAACCTCCTTTCCTTGCATGTTGAAGTTAAGAATGAACTGGGCGTAAGTGGAAGGAAGGGACTGGAGAATCAAATCAGTATAGAGTTCATTCTCCAACGTGGTCCCAAGGTCTGCGAGCTCCTCAATGTAGCCAATCATCTTAAGCACGTGTTCCGCTACCGATGATCCGACGGCCAACCTTGCCGAAAAAAGCTTCTTCGACACTTCGTATCTTGCGATACGAGACTGCTCTCCATACAGTTCTTTTGTATAGAGAAATATGGACTCTAGGTCCATATTCTCGTGCCTCCTCTGATGTTCGTTGTCCATCGAGGCAAGTACGAGGCACTTGGCCCTCACGCAATCTATCTCCCATGTCTTACGGATTTCAACATCCGCGACGCTGGAGGTGGGATCTGGGACAGGGGGAGCTTTGGTGGTAAGTACATACCCCAACTTGTCATAAGTGATTGCCATCTTGACATTCCTGAGCCAATCTTTGTAGTTTGGCCCTGTCAGTATATTTTTATCTAGTAATAACTTAAGTCCGGTCATCTTGAATGGTTGCTGCAATTAGGAGAGAGAAAAGAAACACTTTAGCATGATGCTCTTGCAAGTTTAGAGTGGTTTTTAGTTTGTCTAAACTAGATGGCTCCCACTGTCTCTCGAATCCCTTCTCAAACCGTAAAGAAAGGATTAGTCAGGATCAATCTCACCGTACAATACTTGCTTAACCGTTCAGCCAGGCCAGTGTCGGTACTTCGAGGGAGGTTTTCCAACGCTTTCGCGAAGTTCCTTAATTAAGTAACCTCTTTTCCCTGTGGGCCTAGCCCCGCTAACACTTTTCTAGACACCTACTAAGTTTATAGCATTGATCGTTAAGTGAGAGTTTTCCCGAGGAGTAGCATATACTCACAGTAGGATCGGGATCCAAATATCATCGCGTGATAAAACCGAAGGAATCCTACCAGAATTATCACACTCCAAATGGTATGCAGCGCTAGCAAGTTTCAGTACTTATGAAACTCCCGATGTGGATTTTTGCCCCATGCTCTTATGACCTTGGCGTGAGGTCAAAATGTCATAAGTCACATATCAAGTTCTTCCCATCATTATCCTGGTTAATTTGAACCCACCCGTACCTACCCTTGACGTAGGCCAAAATGGCAGTATGACTGTCTCAAACCAACGCATTCTATCTATGCAACAGATAAATATCCGGCAGCTACCAATCACTATGCCTTGGCGTGAGGTCAAAATACATAGCTTGAATACTACCGAATATTTAACTGAAATGATGGAGGGCTACGGATCGTTTTGGCGAAACCGTGAACGTAGTGAACTTGATATAATCGATGGAACGAGATAGCTTTTAAAAGGAGTGGTTCAAGCTCCGCGTTTAAAAGTTTAGTTTTGAAAAGAACCGAGTGGTTTTCAAAGTGTTCCAATCGACTTTTACTTGGTTTATTTTCTTGCATTAGTTCTTTTAATGCGTCCCATCATTTAATCCTACCATTGCAGAAAACAACCAAAATATGACGTACGCTTATGCCATTCGCATTCGCCACGGGGCCCCGTCATCACCCGTTAGGTTACTTAACTAACGACAGAGCGGGGGCTGGGCTAGCGCGGCTGTAAAACATAAGCAACGCCTAAATAGTTATCATATATAAATATATAGCAATGATGGACATTACAGATCACAGATGAATACATTGGATATACTAGGAATCCGCAATCCGTTCGAGCCTGCAACGAAAAGAGGATTACACGGTCGCGGTGAATAGCCAATACCCCACCCAAGACCCCTACGGGTACGGCAAACTACCCGCCAAGTACCCGAAGCGAAGCAACCTCCCTCACCACCGTGAGTAGGCCACTCGGCACTTCGAGATACCCGGTAGTTTGTGCACCCCCTCCATGGGTCTATCCGTGGAGCACCAACAGTAAAAAGAATTATACAATGACGGCTACAACACCCACCCGGTTGTGCGTCCAAACAAATAATAATATTACATCAATTTACATATTACAATGAATGAAAGAAAAAGCAACACTCATCTTACATCCACCCCGGCTATTCAACCGCGACAATCCAACCCATTCATATACACATACCAGTATCAATCACAGATCACAGATATGTATAACCCTGACTAATTGACATATAGCGATTAGCCGACGTTCAATACATTCAAACATCACAGATATAACCGTCATAGTCAAAGTGTAGTGAAGTTCCGAAAAAAAATACGGATTTATAGGCCCCCAAAAATAAATTTCTATTCTGGAAAATCTGGGCACATATAACATATCTTAAAAATCCTAAAACCAAGCCAGAGATACACTGCACCAAACTCGAACCAGTGAAGAGCCAACTTGGCCGCGGTTGCGCGGCAATAGCTTGCTATTGCCGCGGAACCGCGGCTCCTTGGTCGAGTCACTGGACCGGGTTTGGTGGTTATCTTAAAAAAACCATGAGACGATTTTTGGAGTTTAACAAATTTTGTTTTGACCAGAAATTTTTTTAACAGAAACTAGGGTTTTTGAAAACTCGGTTTTTGGATTTGTCGGTTTCGAACTTCGTTACACTTCACTACCTAGCTAGTTTATGTTTAGTTAGGCTCTGATACCACTGTAAGTCCACGTTGCCCACCCCGGTACTTGCAGGGAGGCGGAAAACGGAATAAAAATCGGATTTTTATGAGCTTAGGCAACATGGACTAGACTTTAAAGGATCTTTGCTAAACAAAAACTTGCTAAAGCTAACTGGAAACTAGCTAAGTGCTAGAAAGGTTATACCTTTGGTCTTTATGTCCTTCTCTCCTTGCTCCTTGGAGTAGTGGAAGGAGGTCACCTTGTCATCTTCTCCTGTCAAAGAAAGATCCACCCGAAAGCCTCAACCTTTGGCTTCAACTCCAAGCTAGAAGTAACTAGGGTTCAAGAAGTGCCAGTCCTTCAACCCTAGATGAGAGTAGAGATGATCAAGAGAGGGTTTTTCTCAAGCTCAAGTGTTTCTCATGTAAGGTTTTCCTAGCACCCTATGAAGAGTTTTGAAGTATCACATGTCTCAAAGTATGTATTTTTAAGGTGCTAAACAAACACACAAACGAATCGATCCTAGAAAATTAGGGTTACGAAACTTTAAGCTAATAAAAATTAGGGTTTGAAGGCTACAACCTTTGTAGCTCTCCTTTTGCTTGACTCCTTAATCTCTAGGGTGTTGGAAGAAGGTCCACTTGTAGTCCTCTTTCGTCCACGACGATCCACCCGAAGTTTCCCGTTCAAGCTTGCAACTTTGGAAAAGCAAAGAGAACACTCTAATCAAGTTGGCTAGACTTGAGTAGAATGATGTTGTGGCTAAGGATCTCACTTCAAAAACCTTTCTTTAATTTTGTTTAACTCACTAGAAAAAACTAGAGTGGAAAAAGATGAAGGAGGATGAAGATGGTGGCTATTTTTAACAAGAGGTGAAAAATAACCCCTAGTACAAAAAGAAAATGAAATATATCACTATATATAATTATTTCCTTCTTGCATTCAACCATGATTAAATGATGGAGAGTTAATTTAACTTGGGTTTTAAATGATAAAGAGAAGGATAACCCTAGGTTAGTGGTAGTTGAGCTTGGTTAGGTTAGATGAAGAATGTAGAAGCTAGAATGATTATCCTTTCCTTTTCATTTTGTTTTAAAACCAAAATTAAATAATAATCCATTATTTAATCCATAGTGTGAGTCTTACATTGCCACCATTTCCATATGCTAACAACCATGATGGATGGGTGTATGTATGCATGCATGTATGCACATCCACATGTGCATGAAACTAGAATGAAAGAAAGAAACACATGCATGCATGCATACATCCATCAAACCCTAGAAAGGTTTCAAGTGAGAAAACTAATGGTTAGATGATAAATTAACACTTAATTTATCAATTCGGTCATATCTTATACGACCCCACCAAAAGCAGGCCACCCGATCAATGTTCGGTATCATATACGCACATTTTAATCGGGTGCATGCGCATATCGCATACGCGCACCACAACGTTTCTCCTGGACTGGGTAACTCCTTTGTGGGACTCTAAGACTCGTCAATACGCCGGCAGAGGGTGATGATCATATCAGGTACCCCCAAACCGCAAGCGGTCAGCTAAACGTAACGGCCACCCGGGTATTGAGCGATCAGAAGAAAACAAGCGAACCTGCTACAACTCCCGTCGAGCCAACCGGCAACACTACCGTACAGTCCGGTCTCTTCGTCAGATATGCCGCATATCGAGCCTAGGGATGGTAACGTCGACCCTAATAACTCAATAAGTCGTGCCGGTGAATGGTCTATAACAGATTGAGAAACTACTGATAACACTTATCAGCAATTCTCAGCAGCCCTGGCCAGGGACTTACTGATATAACCAGTTGGGCACAGTACAGCATCAACTCCCAATACCGGGAGAGACGAAACCCCTCCTATCGCTGATTGCCTTCGTGTGTCTCGGGACTGTACCCAACGGCCACCTGTTTGCACGACTCAGTAGAGCCGTGGTAGGGTGGTAGTCAAAGTACAGTGGGAGAACACACAAGACTCCATGACGATCTCGGGTCTACAGACTAACCTGCACCAGTGTCACCTGAGAACTGCTATCCGACGATACATATAATTCCATATAGGAGTTCTCGGTGAGTCCGTCCAGTGTACCCAGTCAACACTGAGCACCCGTATATGATCTTGATGTCAAACATCGATGAATGTGGGAACATCCATCGCCCATCATATGGGTCTAGTATCATATACGCTAGTCTACTCTAGTATATCAATGCCCCGTCTCGATATACCTACGACTAGGGACTTTCCAGGATATGCTTATAGACTACAGATGTCCCACTAGTATGATCTCCATCATAATCAGAGCAGTCAAGCCAATATCCTCAGGGCTTTATCAGCATGTATGAGTGAATAATAAGCATGATCAAATCAACATGTCAGATAAAGAAGAATCAGATAGCATACTATTGTAGGGTTCCTAGGCCCTCTAATGAGGTCTCACAAGGCATCAACCATGCCAATTTCGAATTTTACGGGTGCCGAGAAACCCGACTACGGATCGTCAACTAGAATTTAGGCGATAACAATAACTAGTAAACAACTTTACTAATAAAGAACGGAAATACAACCTTTGTAGATCCGGTCCTCCACCTCCATAGCTCCGTAATGAAGTCTCCTCGCTGTCCAAATGGAAACCCGGGCTCTAGCGTCGGCTTCATCGGAGAAATGGGCAGGCAAGGTCGTCGGCTTCGTGCCGAAGATGATCTACGTCGAGGCATCACAAGATCAAGCTCCCACTTCACCAAGTCATGAAACTTGTGAAGAGAACACCCTATACTACTTGGCAAGAGGTAGAGGATGAAGAAATAGGAGGTGGGTTCACTTTAGATTTGGATTTCTCACTCTTTTTCATCAATCACCATTGATGAAGTCAAGCTTTCTTCATTGAAGAAGATGAAGAAGAAGAAGAAAGAATATTATGATAAGTTTTTAAAATAGAAAAGAAAATCAATTCTTATCATAAGCAAACCATGGTTTAGTGTAGAGATTTAACTAAGGTTATATGAATGGTTAGGGTTAAACATGAGACAAGAATGGTGACTAAGTCAAAGCTTCATAAAGCTTCAAAATCAAACAAAGTTAGCCACCATTTTCTCTTTATGCTTTTCATTTTCCAAAAAGAATAAATAAATAAATAAATGAATAAGAAAATGAAAACCCTAACCAATATACAACCATGGTTTAATCTTTACACAAACCCTAGTGAGCATGTATTATCAAACATGATACAAACTTGTGTACAAAAGTATATCACATATACAATGTGCACAATCCAAGTGAGAAAATCCATTTAAGGTGAACCAATACTAGTTAATGCAAAGTAATATATCAAATATATAATTATGCATTAAATCATTAAATCAACACTTGATTCAATGATCCGGTCATATCGTATATAACCGACTAGTATCCAATGTATCGGCTTATCGAATCAACCCTCGATTCGATAATTAGGTTATATCGCATATAACCATTCGATACATTCATCGCGAGAATAGAATACGGTATCACATACACGCATTATTCTCGGTCCCGCACATATCTCATATGCGCTCCTATTTCGTTTCGCTTGAGCCAGGAAACCTCTGTGTAGGACTCTAAAGACTCGTCAATACGCCGGCAGCAGGTGATGATCATATCAAACACCCACAAGCCGCAAGCGGTCTGCTAAACGTAACAGCCACCTGGGTATTGAGCGATCAGAAGATCGACGAGCAAGCCCGCTCACACTCCTGTGAATCCAACCAGTAACACTTACCGTACAGTCCGGTCTGATCGTCTGATATGTCGCATATCTCGCCTAGGGGTGGTAAACGTTAGACCCCAATAGCTCGATAAGTCGTGTCGATATGAGGTCTATAACAATTCGAGAAACTACTGGTAACACTTACCAGTAAATCTCAGCAACCCTGGCCAGGGATTTCCGGTTATAGCTAATCGAACACAGCGCAACATCAACTCCCTATACCGGGAGAGACGAATCCCCTCCTATCGCTCATTGCCTCCATGTGACTCGGGACTGTACCCAAAAACCACCGTTTTGCACACCCTCTTGGACGTGGTAAGGTGGAAATCAAAGCACAGTGGGAACCACACAAGACTCTATGACGATCTCGGGTCAACAGACTACTCTGTACCAGTGTCACCAGAGAACTGCCATCTGACGTAAGGTATAATACCATCTGGGAGTTCTCGGCGAGTCCGTCCAGTGTACCCAGTCTCCAGTGAGCACCCGTATATCATCTCTGATGTCAAACACCAATGGATATGGGATCATCGATCGCCCATCTGTATAGGTTGAGAAAGTATACGCTAGTCTACTCTGGTATATCGATGCCCCGTCTCGATACACCCACGACTAAGGACCTTGAAGGATGTACTTATGGACTACCATGTCCCCACTAGAATGATCTGCATCATAGTCCAGGTAGTCAAGTACACATCCTAAGGGCTTTACCAACATGTAACAGAGAGACAATTAGTATACACGTTAAGGTAAAGATCAACCAGATAGCATACTATCATGTCGAGCAAGAAAGTCCTCCCTATATATGTCCCAGCATCCACTACAATATACATCCAATGTACAGTAATGGCCTCTAGGGCATACATATAACTAACAATCTCCCACTTGCACTAGGGCCATCTGATAGCAGTGATTGTAGTATCTCATACTCAACCATCCCATAAAAGTCTCTCTCTGGGAAAAGGCCTTCGTGAGTGGATCCACCGTGTTATCTTCTGAGTCTTCTCTCCTAACCTCGATCACCCTGGAGATCAACCATCTCCATGATCAGGTGATACTGCCTTAGAATATGTCAGGATCACTGATGGGACGGACGTTCCTTGGCAAAAGCCACAACTCCATTGTCACACAATGGGAGGAACAAAGTTCATCTCATGAACCAATATACACCCAAACAGCCTCTTTGGTAGCATCTTAAGTAGCGATGTATCCTGCCTTTATCTTCTAGTATGCCACGGTATCTAGCTTGGAACTCTTCCAACATACCGTCCCTTTACTGAGGGTAAAGACAATGCCTGTGACTGACACTCAGTCGTCATTATCACTCTGGAACACTTCCAGTGATTCTCCCTAGGATCAACTGATACCATCTCACTACAACTAGTGAGTGTCCTAATATCCAACTAGATCTATCTCATAGATCCAAATTCCAGGATTTAGTAGGTATAACTTTGATCTTATGTGGAGAATCAGTGTGATAAGCGGAGATTGATCGAGCGTAGCATAGGAAACTCCTTCCCTATCAAGAGTATGTCATCCACGTACTCTACGAGGATCGTCACCATACTCCCTACTACCTTTTTGTTTATACAAGGTTCATCTACCATTTTGATGATGTCAACTTCTTTGACTAATCCATTAAAACAGATGTTCCATCTCCGCGATGCCTGCTTTATCTTATAAAGCATCTTGTACACGTTTCCGCTGCTCCCACTGTCTACGAAGCCCTCTGGCTGTGTTCTTACAGACGCACTCTTCTAAATCAATATTTAGAAAAGCAGTCATGACGCCCAACCGCCAGATATCGTAGTCATGGTATGTAGCCGTGGCAAGTAGGATCTGGATGGACTTAAGCATAGATACTTGAAAAGGTTTCATCATTATCCACGCCTGGTTGATGACGAAAACCTTTAACAAGTCTAGCTTTGAAAATCTCAACTTTTCCATCTACACCAAGTAATCTTCTCAAGATATACTTGCTCCTGATGGGGATTTAACCCTTCAGATATAGCAACCAAAGTCCATACTTTGTTGGTGTATAAGGATTCCATCTCAGATCACTAAGCATCCAGCCATTCTTATAGAGTCTTACTCCTGATGGCCAGCTCGAAACTAGTTGGGTCATCATCTCATGATGCAATCCTCGCTCCCACTGTCATAGAGAAACCGAAGTATCTCTCAGGTGGGTGAGGAACCCTACTAGATCGGCGGAGAGGCTGAGGTTCGTTGGTAACTATTGAATCCTTTGGTTCTTTCAAATCATTTGTTGTAGTTTGTATAGCTGAAACACTTCCAGTTCTACATAACTTACCTTATCTCGAGCTTGTCTGGATTTTGCTTTTAGACATAGGCCGGACAACCCCAAATCTTAACTAGCTTAAGACATGGGCTCTTCCCATACCATATCTCATATGGAGTGGTAGGCTACTGACTTGATTTGAACCGTATTCAATAGGTATGCAGCTTCTCAAGTGCATAACCCCCTTAAAAGGAAAAAGGTAACTCAGTAGTACTCATCATAGAGCACACCATTTCAAATAGGGTGTATTTGCTCCGCCCCGATATACCATCGTGCTATGGTGTATACGGAGGAGTAATGTTGAGAGAGAATCTCATTCTCCTTTGGAATAATCCAGGATTTTCGTGCTCAAGTATTCTCCTCCTCGATCACATCAAAGGACATAATACTTATACCCGTATTTGGTTCTCTACTTCTAACTTATATTCTGTGAATATCTCAAAAGGTTCGGACTTGTGTTTCAACAGGAACATAGGTCTGAATCTCGAAAGATCATCAGAGAATCTAATGAAGTACAAAGAACCGGTCTTGGCATGTGTAGACAGGGGACCTTTCATACATCAACATGTATCATCCCAAGAGTTTACTAACTCTTTCTCTGTTTCCAATAAACAGAGCTGGTGTCATTATATCTTTGTGACATGACTGGCAAGTTTCACAAGATGTAGATTCAAACTGATTTAAATATGCATCTACATGTAACTTCAGCTAGTCGGGTCACATTGATATGACCTAGTCTACAATGCCTCAAGAAGGATTCGTTCATTTCTGAACTCTTCCTCTTGTGTGTGTTCCGTATACTAAAGAACTGTAGTTTGATTTAGAACATCAACGCTTTTAGATAACGTGCCTGAACCGATCAACTTTTGATATAGGAAATGTTCAAAACATTATCCAACAATACAAAATTTTATCATTTCTTTACTAATAAAGAGACTGATATGATTTTGTATATCAGGTTCGGTATCTAATAACATTCGTTCAGAATCAATGTATTGGTAATACAGGGTGACAGTGACCAACAGACTTGGCTGCAACACTTGCCCCGTTTTCTGCCTCATGAAACTTATCACCCGTTCTCAGTCCTCTACCTTTCTGTAGTCCTATGTAACAAATTACATATCCGGGATCCTGATCTGGTATCACATACCCAGGACGTAAAGGATACTGAGAAACAGTTCTCTGTAATGAACACACCCGAAGATGATGCATCATCATGCACTCTCCTCGTTTGGGCGGCACGGGAATTCTGGTAATCCCCAATTTCCTGCTCTGTCTTATAACAATTATAAGTTGGAGCGGGACCAACGTTCCCCAGCTCAGTATAACAAGTGGGTTCGGTCAATAATCCGTATTATTATCTTGATTAAGGTGTGACATGGTCGCTACCTGGAGAGAGAGAGAAGAAAACACTCAGCGTATGCTCTTGCAAGAATAGATTGGTTATTATTTTATCTAATCAGGATGGCTCCCACTGTTTTTATCAAATCTTCCTTCAAACCCTAAAAGGAAAGACTAGCCAGGATTAATTACACACTACAAGTTCGCCAATCTTTCAGCCAGGCCAGTGTCGGTACTTTGAGGGAGGTCCCCCGTGCTTTCGCACGAACCAAATTAATGTAAACCTCGTTTTCCCAGAGGCGTACCGCATTGACACCTTTCTAGACACCTACTTGATCGGCTAATTGTAATGTGCAAAACTCTCCCAGGAGTAACAATTACTCACAGCGGGTATCGGGATCCAACTATCTCATAGAAGGTATGCAATCTCATTGCAAATTTCAACACTTGAAATTCCCGATAATATTTTGCCCCTAGCGTCCTTGACCTTGACGGAGGTCAACAAACCATAGGCTACTAGTCAAGTTCAACCCGTCATTTCTTGATCGAATTAAACCCACCCGCACGACCCTTGACGGAGGTCAACAAGGCCGCACGACTACCCCAATCCAATCTGCATCATATGCATAAGCATATAAATACTAGTTAGCTACCGCACACTACGCCTTGACGGAGGTCAACAAACGTAGCACGAATACTAAGTCGGACTTATCTGAAATGACGGAGCGCTACGACAGGTTTTTCTGAAAACCTATTGCGTAATGAACTTGATATCGTTGTAGAATCAAATGATTTTAAAATGGAGTGTTTTTTAGGCTTTTCTAGTTTTGCTAAAGGAGTCACTCCCGGTGAAGGGATCGTCGGTCCTTTCCTCGTCGAATGAGGTGCAGGATATATCATATATATCACTGTGCAAAGCAAAAACTCTTAAAAGCAATCAAAAGACAAACCGAGTGTGTAGCATCTGCCAGTTATTGCTAAAGGAGTCACTCCCTGTGAAGGGATCTCGGTCCTTTCCTCATCGAATAAGGTGCTGGATATATCATATATACCGCTGTGCAAAGCAAGAACTGTAGCTACCTGTTTTATTTTTGAAATTCGATTCTACAACATCTTAGGTTTCTTTTATTCAATTAATCTCATTAATGAAGTCCCATCATTTAAATTACCTAAACATCACAGATAAATACGACGTACACTTATGCCATCCGCATTCGCCTCGATGTCCCCTCGTGCACCGTTAGGTTAGGTAACTAACGGCAGAGCAGGGCAGGGCTAGCGCGGGTGTAAAACATAAGTAACGTCTATATAATATATCATATATACTATATACTGTATCTATCACAGAACATCACATGATCACATCACAGATATCGCAGCAGAAGAAACATATGAAATATTGGATATACTAGGACGTCCGTGTTTTCAATACGAGCCAGTATAAAACACGGATTCCACGGTCGCGATGAATAGCCAAACCCACACCCCTAGACCCCTACGAGAGCGGGAAGCAACCCTACCAATTCTAGAGTTAGGAGACCCAGACTCGACTCCTCGAGTTGGTCTCCCACTGGACTCCAGAACCCGGTTACTTGTGCTCCCCTCCTTAGGTCTATCCTAGTGCGGAAAAGTAAATAATATACAAAGGGTGACATCTTCCGCAACCTGGAAGTGCCCCAATAAAAGAATATTACATACAAGTTTTTACATGAATGAAAATGAAAAACACTCATCTCACATAAAAAACCCCGGCTATTCAAACACGACGATCCAATATAATATATCCAGCAACACATAACATCACATGTCATCAACGTAAGTAAATATGCGCATCCCAATTGTCGTTGACATATAGCAACGAAACCGGCGATATCACATATTACACTTACGGTCACAGAAAAGAAAGTGTGAAACTACAACAGTTGGAATTCGCAACCACCTCAGACATCGCATGCCTGACCAAATGAATTCTTTAGACATCGCATGCCTAACAATTATAAACCCCGCATTTTAGTCTCAAAATCGAAAACACTTTTCAATACCAAGTCGGGCAATTCAACAAGATTCCCGACATCCTGATCGAATGCTCGTCGCAAACTTTAGTAGGCGGCCGCACCCCCGACGCCGTCGACGAAGTGCACCAAGGCGGAACACCGCTGCCGCGAGCACCCGAACGGATGCTTTCGGCGACGGGGTTCTCCTACAGTCACTTGGTCAGGGCTATGGAGTGAGGCTGTCTATTAAGTTTACCCGGCGAGTATCCGCGTACGCTACGTGATTGCGACGGACTTTTGATCATATCAAAATTCCGTGGCAACCGATCAAGTGAGACTAAACTGCTATGTTTATAACATTCGTTCAGTTATCTCATAACTACTTGTGAATTCCAATTATTGTATCACATTCCGAATAAGATAGAAAATGTTAAACTTTCCGATCGAACAATCGAACACCCAAGTTTTCCCGATACAGCTCAACTCATGAAATAAGTTCGAAGACATTCACTTCGTGCCACAGTACAAACGGTCCAGCCATAGAAGGGTAAAGCCAACGCCTCACATGTGGCACGCCGTACTGCCCCAAACCCTAAGGTTCAAAGGGCAGTTCAAGACGGTCACATAATCGAGTTAAGGTTTTTTGTCTTCTAGAGGGACCATCGCGTTACTTGCACTACTCAGAACGTCTTTAAACCTCGGAAAAATCCAATACTTGGAAATTTTCCGGCATGGGAAAAATTGGGTATTTATATCCGGTCGAACTTTTTAACATATTCAAAAATTATCCGGAAGCACTCAGAAAAAATTAGACAATCCTATCGAAGCACCGAGTCCCCAATACAACCCAGAAATTTCAACTCTTGAATAAATTGTAAAAATACCCAGGAAAACCAGCACTGCAACAAATGAATTACTGTGCCAAAACCAATGCAAGATACGACAAAATGGCCGAGGAACCGCCGCACAAGCCATGCTTGTGCCGCGGTTCCGCCGCGTTATAGTGGAATCATAGACACGTGTTGCACAGTAATTCTTAGGATTCCCTGCTGATTTTTCTGAATATTTTTAATATACAAAAATCCACAAATTTGAAAAAAGTACAGAGAGCAATTTTGGGTTTAGGGTTTCGGTTCGATCGGGTTTCTAACATCGTCAAAGCATCGCCTAAGGCTCTAGCTAGGCTCTGATACCACTGTAGGGTTCCTAAGCACTCTAATGAGGTCTCACAAGGCATCAACCATGCCAATTTCGAATTTTACGGGTGCCGAGAAACCCGACTACGGATCGTCAACTAGAATTTAGGCGATAACAATAACTAGTAAACAACTTTACTAATAAAGAACGGAAATACAACCTTTGTAGATCAGGTCCTCCACCTCCATAGCTCCGCAATGAAGTCTCCTCGCTGTCCAAATGGAAACCCGGGCTCTAGCGTCGGCTTCATCAGAGAAATGGGCGGGCAAGGTCGTCGGCTTCGTGCCGAAGATGATCTACGTCGAGGCATCACAAGATCAAGCTCCCACTTCACCAAGTCATGAAACTTGTGAAGAGAACACCCTATACTACTTGGCAAGAGGTAGAGGATGAAGAAATAGGAGGTGGGTTCACTTTAGATTTGGATTTCTCACTCTTTTTCATCAATCACCATTGATGAAGTCAAGCTTTCTTCATTGAAGAAGATAAAGAAGAAGAAGAAAGAATATTATGATAAGTTTTTAAAATAGAAAAGAAAATCAATTCTTATCATAAGCAAACCATGGTTTAGTGTAGAGATTTAACTAAGGTTATATGAATGGTTAGGGTTAAACATGAGACAAGAATGGTGACTAAGTCAAAGCTTCATGAAGCTTCAAAGTCAAACAAAGTTAGCCACCATTTTCTCTTTATGCTTTTCATTTTACAAAAAGAATAAATAAATAAATAAATGAATAAGAAAATGAAAACCCTAACCAATATACAACCATGGTTTAATCTTTACACAAACCCTAGTGAGCATGTATTATCAAACATGATACAAACTTGTGTACAAAAGTATATCACATATACAATGTGCACAATCCAAGTGAGAAAATCCATTTAAAGTGAACCAATACTAGTTAATGCAAAGTAATATATCAAATATATAATTATGCATTAAATCATTAAATCAACACTTGATTCAATGATCCGGTCATATCGCATATAACCGACTAGTATCCAATGCATCGGCTTATCGAATCAACCCTCGATTCGATAACTAGGTTATATCGCATATAACCATTCGATACATTCATCGCGAGAATAGAATACGGTATCATATACACGCATTATTCTCGGTCCCGCACATATCTCATATGCGCTCCTATTTCGTTTCGCTTGAGCCAGGAAACCTCTGTGTAGGACTCTAAAGACTCGTCAATACGCCGGCAGCAGGTGATGATCATATCAAACACCCACAAGCCGCAAGCGGTCTGCTAAACGTAAAGGCCACCCGGGTATTGAGCGATCAGAAGATCGACGAGCAAGCCCGCTCACACTCCTGTGAATCCCACCAGTAACACTTACCGTACAGTCCGGTCTGATCGTCTGATATGTCGCATATCTCGCCTAGGGGTGGTAAACGTCAGACCCCAATAGCTCGATAAGTCGTGTCGATATGAGGTCTATAACAATTCGAGAAACTACTGGTAACACTTACCAGTAAATCTCAGCAACCCTAGCCAGGGATTTCTGGTTATAGCCAATCGAACACAGCGCAACATCAACTCCCTATACCGGGAGAGACGAATCCCCTCCTATCGCTCATTGCCTCCATATGACTCGGGACTGTACCTAAAAACCACCGTTTTGCACGCCCTCTTGGACGTGGTAAGGTGGAAATCAAAGCACAGTGGGAACCACACAAGACTCTATGACGATCTCGGGTCAACAGACTACTCTGTACCATTGTCACCAGAGAACTGCCATCTGACGTAAGGTGTAATACCATCTGGGAGTTCTCGGCGAGTCCGTCCAGTGTACCCAGTCTCCACTGAGCACCCGTATATCATCTCTGATGTCAAACACCAATGGATATGGGATCATCCATCGCTCATCTGTATGGGTTGAGAAGGTATACGCTAGTCTACTCTGGTATATCGATGCCCCGTCTCGATACACCCACGACTAGGGACCTTGAAGGATGTACTTATGGACTACCATGTCCCCACTAGTATGATCCGCATCATAGTCCAGGTTGTCAAGTACACATCCTAAGGGCTTTACCAACATGTAACAGAAAGACAATTAGTATACACGTTAAGGTAAAGATCAACCAGATAGCATACTATCATGTCGAGCAACAAAGTCCTCCCTATATATGTCCCAGCATCCACTACAATATACATCCAATGTACAGTAATGGCCTTTAGGGCATACATATAACTAACAACTATCATGTCGAGCAAGAATGCATACTGAATATATATACATGTACAGATACATCCACTATCACATAATGGCCTCTAGGGCATACATATATCCAACAATCTCCCACTTGCACTAAGGCCAGTTATTGGCGTATCTCATACCCAACATCTCAAAAAGTCGCTTATGCTGCGGCTGAGGGAGGGCCTTGGTGAATGGATCCGCGGCGTTATTCTTTGTGTCTACCCTCCTAATCTCGATCTCGCGGCGATCAACAATCTCCCGGATCAACTGAAAACGCCTCAGGATGTGTCTGGACCGCTGATGGGATCTGGGCTCCTTGGCTAATGCCATAGCCCCATTATTGTCACAATACAAAGGTATTGGATCAATAATGGTTAGAACTACTCCTAGCTCCGAGACGAACTTCTTCATCCAGACGGCTTCCTTGGCGGCATCATTTGCAGCAATGTACTCAGCTTCCATCGTAGAGTCTGCAACGGTATCTTGTTTGGAACTCTTCCAACTCACCGCCCCTCCATTGAGGGTAAATACAAACCCAGAGATAGATTTGCTGTCGTCCTTATCGCTCTGGAAGCTCGAATCGGTAAAGGCCTCCATTTGGAGATCTCCATTACCATACACCAAGAACAATTCTTTAGTCCTTCGTAAGTACTTAAGAATGTTCTTCACAGCTGTCCAGTGATTCTCCCCTGGGTTGGATTGATACCTGCTTACAACACTAAGTGCATAAGCTACATCTGGGCGTGTACATAACATCGCATACATTATAGATCCTACTGCCGAAGCATAGGGTATAATACTCATGCGAGCTCTCTCTTCATCGGTCTTTGGGCAAGAATCCTTGGAGAGAGTGACCCCATGGCAAGCAGGTAAGGTACCCCGCTTGGAGTCTTCCATACTAAACCTTTTTAGGATGGTGTCAATGTACCTGGTTTGGGACAATCCCAATAACCTTTTGGATCTATCCCTATAGATCCTTATGCCCAGAATGTATGTGGCATCACCCAGGTCCTTCATGGAGAACCTTAGTGATAAGAAATATTTGACCGACTGTAGCATAGGAATATCATTTCCTATCAGAAGAATGTCGTCCACGTACAATACGAGGAATGTGACAGCTCTCCCTACAGCCTTCTTATAAACACAAGGTTCATCTGGATTTTTGATGAAATCAAACTCTTTGATGACATCATCGAAACAGATGTTCCAACTCCGTGATGCCTGCTTTAAACCATATATGGATTTAAGCAATTTACATGCTTTCCCGCTGCTCCCACTGTCAATGAAGCCCTCTGGCTGATCCATATAAACGCATTCTTCTAAATTTCCATTCAGAAATGCGGTTTTAACGTCCATCTGCCAGATTTCATAGTCGTAGTGAGCAGCAATAGCAAGTAGGATCCGAATGGATTTAAGCATGGCTACGGGAGAAAATGTCTCGTCATAATCCAAACCTGGTCTTTGACGAAAACCCTTCGCCACAAGTCTTGCCTTATAGGTCTCCACATGCCCATCTACACCAATCTTTCTTTTAAAGATCCATTTGCACCCCACAGGTTTCACCCCAGGGGGTACAACGTCCAAAGTCCACACTTTGTGTGTATACATAGACTCCATTTCGGATCTCATGGCATCCAGCCACTTCACAGAGTCTTTACTCGTGATAGCTTGCTGAAAACTGGTAGGATCATCATCATCCATGATGCAATCTTCTCCGTTACCATCAATGAGGAAACCGTAGTACCTCTCCGGTGGGCGAGAAGTCCTACCAGACCTACGGAGTGGCCGAGGTTCTTCAGTTTCTGCTGTAACTGCCGGTTCAACCAAATCGTCATTTGTAGTTTGTGTCTCTAGAACCGCTTCTAGATCCACCACCTTGCCATCATCTTTGTCTGTGAAAAACTCTTTTTCCAAGAATGTGGCATGTTGAAAAACGAACACTTTTTGTTCCTCTTTGTGGTAGAATAGATATCCATAAGAATTCTTCGGATATCCCACAAAATTACACATGACCGACCGTGTCTCGAGTTTGTCCGGATTCTGCTTTTTAACATAGGCCGGGCAACCCCAAATCTTAATTCTCTTAAGAGATGGTCTCTTCCCATGCCATATCTCATATGGCGTGGTAGACACGGTTTTGGTTGGAACCCTGTTTAGCAGAAACGCTGCAGTCTCCAATGCATGCCCCCAAAACGAGACTGGTAACTCAGCGTCACTCATCATGGACCGGACCATATCTAATAGGGTCCTATTCCGTCGTTCTGACACACCGTTGTGCTGTGGTGTGTAAGGAGGAGTGAGCTGAGAGAGAATCCCATTCTCTTTTAGGAAGTGTGCAAATTCTGTACTGAGATACTCACCACCTCGATCTGATCGAAGCATCTTGATACTCAAGCCGGTTTGTTTTTCTACTTCTTGTTTATATTCATTGAATTTCTCGAAAGCTTCGGACTTGTGCTTTAATAAAAATATATGACCGAATCTTGAGAAATCGTCAGTGAACGTAATGAAGTATGAAAAACCGCCTCTAGCCTGTGTAGACATTGGCCCACATACATCACTATGTATGAGGCCCAGGATCTAAGTAGCTCTTTCTCCGTGTCCGGTAAACGGAGTTTTGGTCATTTTACCCTTGATACAAGACTGGCAAGTCGCATAAGATTTATATTCAAAAGAGTTTAAATATCCATCTTTGTGTAACTTGTTTAGTCTTGTTTCGTTAATATGACCAAGTCTACAGTGCCAAAGAAAAGCTTCATTTAATTCTGAAAATTTTCTTTTATTAGTGTGTTGTATACTGAAAACTGTGTGTTGATTTAGGACATATATTCCGTTGTTAAGCGTACCATACCCAACCAACATTTGATTCAGGTTAATGTTCATAACATTGTTCTGCAATACAAAATTATACCCTTCATTGTCCAACAAAGAAACGGATATTATATTTCATAGCATACTTGGTACAAAATAACATGGATTTAAAACCAAAATACATCCAGATGGAAACCCCAAGTGATACTCTCCCACTGCGACTGTATGTACATTGGAACCATTTCCAACGCGGAGAGTATGGTCACCTGTCCTCAAAACCTTGCTATTTCTCAGCCCCTGCATAGAATTGCAAATGTGAGAACCTGAACCGGTATCCAATACCCAGGAAGCAGAGTTTATAGAAAAACAGTTTTCAGTCACAAACGCACCTGAAGCAGAAGCATCACCATGCTTCTTCTTGAGACTCAAGTACTCCGTGCAATTGCGCTTCCAATGTCCTGTCTTGTGGCAGTGAAAACATTCGCCTTTCCCCGAGTCTCCAGCCTTGGACTTTCCCTTTCCCTTCACCTTTTTAACTCCGCCCTTAGGATTAGTGGGTTTCTTCTTTTTCTTTCCCTTGGCCTTGGCTTTCGGGCGAGAAGAGGAAAACTGTCCAATAGTCATAACGGGAGTTTTTGCTAACTTCATAGTGCTCTCTGCACTCCTTAACATATTAAATAGTTCAGGGAGGTCCTTCTCCATGCCATGCATGTTGAAGTTAACTATGAACAGAGCAAAGGTGGAGGGGAGGGACTGCAGAATAATATCTATATATTGTTCCTTGTCCATCGTCCATCCAAGGTCCTCAAGCTCTTCTATAAGAGCTATCATCTTCAGAACATGGTTTCCTACTGGTGTGCCAGGGGCCATTCGCATCTGAAACAATTTCTTTGATGCTTCGTATCGTAATACGCGGGATTGCTCCCCATACAACTCCTTTGTATGGAGCAATATATCATGAATGTCCATGTCCTCGTGCTGCTTTTGATGTGTGTTACCCATCAATGCAAGCGCGAGGCATGTGGCCGTGGCACAGTCAGCGTCCCATGTCTTGCGGACTTCAATGTCCGCAACTGAGGATTTTGGACCAGGGATGGGCGGGGCTGAAGCCGTGAGGACATATGATACTTTATCATAAGTCAAGGCGATTTTCAGATTCCTCAACCAGTCTTTATAGTTGGTCCCATTCAGTTTGTTTTTATCTAGTAAAAGCTTGAGTCCAGTCATGGGTATCTGCCATTAAGAGAGAGAAAAGAATACACTCAGCGAAAGCTCTTGCATAGATCAGATTGGTTATTATCTTGTCTAATCGATGTTTCCCACTACTTTTATCGAGTTTTTATTTCAAACCTTAAAAAGAAAAACTAGCCAGGATTAATTACAGTCTACAACTTCGCTAACCGTTCAGCCAGGCCAGTGTCGGTACTTGAGGGAGGTTCCCCGTGCTTTCGCACGGACCTAATTAGAGTAAACCTCGTTTTCCCAGAGGCGGAGCCCCGTTAACACCTTTCTAGACACCTAATGAGTTAGCTAATTGTAAACTGTAAAACTCTCCTAGGAGCAACTATTGCCCACAGTGGGATCGGGATCCAACCATCATATGGAAGGTATGCAATCTCATTGCAAATTTCAACTATTGAAATTCCCGATGTTGTTTTTACCCCTAATACTCGTGACCTTGGCTAAGGTCAACAAATCACGAGCACTAGTCAAGCTCAACCCGTCATTTCTCTATTAATTAGACCCGTTCACATGACCCTTGGCTAAGGTTAACAAAGTCATATGCCCGTCCTAATTAATCTGCATCATATGCGTTTGTAGGAAGACATCACTTAGCTACCGTACACTACGCCTTGGCTAAGGTCAACAAACGTAGCACGAATACTAAGTACTTTACTTCCTAAAATGACGGAGGGTTGCGGATGATTTTTTAAGAAAATCTTTAACGCTTTGAGCTTGATATCGTTGTAGAATCAAGTGGTTTTCAAAAGGAGTGGCTTAAGCTCCGCAGTTTTGAAATATAGCTTTTTCATAAATAGCCGAGTAGTTTTCAAATCCGATTCTACAACATCTTTTAGGTTTATTTTCTTTACATTAATCACATTAATGTAATCCCATCATTTAAGTCCTTAAGCCAATCACAGAAAAGAAACGAAAATAACACGTACATTTATGCCATCCGCATTCGCCGCAATGTTCCGTTATGCACCGTTAGGTTACTTAACTAACGGCATACCGGGACGGGACTAGCGCGGGTGTAAAACATAAGCAACGTCTACTATATATCATATATATAATATGTCATTCGTCTCAGATATCACAGAACACAGGCAGCAGAAATATAGATATAACGTGGGATATACTAGGACGTCCGTATTTAGTATTTAGCCTGAATAGAAAATACGGATTCCACAGTTGCGATGAATAGCCAATGCCCACACCCTGGACCCCTACGCGAGCGGCAAGTGACCCTGCCAATTCTGGAGTTTAGGAGACCCGGTCTCGACTCCTCGAGATGGCCTCCCACTGAACCCCAGAACCCGGTCACCTGTGCTCCCCTCCTTGGGTCCATCCTAATGCGGAAAAGTAAATAATATACAACACTGGTGCAGCAACCTCAACCCGGAAGTGCCCCAAATAAAAGAATATTACATTACATATGAATTTACATGAATGAAAATATAAAAACTCTCATCTCACATAAAAAAACCCCGGCTATTCAATCGCGACAATCCTGCACATCATATCTCAGCAACACATAATATCTCATATCATCAACGTAAGTATGCATACCCCAATTGTCGTTGATGTATAGCAACCAAACCGGCGATATCGTACATACTACACTTACGGTCACAGAAAAGAAAGTGTAAAACTACAATATTTGGAATCCACATTCTCTTTAGACATCATAAATGCGAAATATCACATATTTCGTATTTCATGCCTAAACTATACGAATTCCATATATTGTATCACATTCCGGATAAACAGATAGTATTGAAGTTTTCGAACGAACGATCAAATACCCAGGATTCACTAAAGCCCAACACTTGAGCAGAGTTCAAACACTTGGAGTGTGACACAGTAGTAGCGGTCCAGCCGTAGAAGGGTCAAGCCAACGCCTCACATGTGGCACGCCGTACTGCCCCAAACCGTAAGGTTCAAAGGGCAGTTCAAGACGGTCACATAATCGAGTTAAGGTTTGTTGTCTTCTAGAGGGACCACCACAAAAAGACTTGCACGTATCTCCAAAACATTTAAACCCCGTGAATAGTGAGCAAATGATACTCATTCAAACACTTCAATACTTTCTTATTTACCCGGAAAAGCAACGAAATAAAAATTCCGATCGAATCGACGAGTCCAAAATCATCTCCAGAATTTTTCAAAACTAAATACAGATTAAAAATACCCAAAAATTTATACAAGCAGATTCAAAAATTACAGTAAAAAAATTATCCAATAATTCATATATACGGCCGCGGAACCGCGGCCTAAGCAAGCTTAGGCCGCGTTTCCGCGGCAACAATCACTGTTCATTGGAAAATTTTTGTACCGTAATCCTTATATTTATCTGCTGATATTTTTACATATTTTTAATTCTGAAAAATGTCAAATTTTAGAAAATTTCCAGAGAGCACCCTAAAATACCGTATTTCGGTTCGATCGGAGTTTTAATTTCGTAAAAAGGTCGCCTAATGTTCTAGGTCGGCTCTGATACCAATGTAAGGTCAGGTAGCAACCCCATCCAATGGGGTCGCCGTGGCACCAACGGGTCCCTCAGCAGCTACTTTTTACGCATGCCCCCTCGCGAGGACTACAACCCGCCGGAACACCTTCCGGTCTCGGGACACCCTGGGGGTAAGAGCCTATGCTTCGCCACACTGTCACACAGTGAGAACCCCCATAGGTCGACATCCAATTCCTAGTAGCTCTGATACCTATGTAAGGTTTGCCTAGCACCCTATGAAGAGTTTTGAAGCATCACATGTCTCAAAGTATGTATTTTTAAGGTGCTAAACAAACACGCAAAGGAATCGATCCTAGAAAATTAGGGTTACGAAACTTTAAGCTAATAAAAATTAGGGTTTGAAGGCTACAACCTTTGTAGCTCCCCTTTTGCTTGACTCCTTAATCTCTAGGGTGTTGGAAGAAGGTCCACTTGTAGTCCTCTTTCGTCCACGACGATCCACCCGAAATTTCCCGTCCAAGCTTGCAACTTTGGAAAAGCAAAGAGAACACTCTAATCAAGTTGGCTAGACTTGAGTAGAATGATGTTGTGGCGAAGGATCTCACTTCAAAAACCTTTCTTTAATTGTGTTTAACTCACTAGAAAAAACTAGAGAGGAAAAAGATGAAGGAGGATGAAGATGGTGGCTATTTTTAACAAGAGGTGAAAAATAACCCCTAGTACAAAAAGAAAATGAAATATATCACTATATATAATTATTTCCTTCTTTCATTCAACCATGATTAAATGATGGAGAGTTAATTTAACTTGGGTTTTAAATGATAAAGAGAAGGATAACCCTAGGTTAGTGGTAGTTGAGCTTGGTTAGGTTAGAAGAAGAATGTAGAAGCTAGAATGATTATCCTTTTCTTTTCATTTTGTTTTAAAACCAAAATTAAATAATAATCCATTATTTAATCCATGGTGTGAGTCTTACATTGCCACCATTTCCATATGCTAACAACCATGATGGATGGGTGTATGTATGTATGCATGTATGCACATCCACATGTGCATGAAACTAGAATGAAAGAAAGAAACACATGCATGCATGCATACATCCATCAAACCCTAGAAAGGTTTCAAGTGAGAAAACTAATAGTTAGATGATAAATCAACACTTAATTTATCAATCCGGTCATATCTCATACGACCCCACCAAAAGCAGGCCACCCGATCAATGTTCGGTATCATATACGCACATTTTAATTGGGTGCATGCGCATATCGCATACGCGCACCACAACGTTTCGCCTGGACTGGGTAACTCCTTTGTGGGACTCTAAGACTCGTCAATACGCCGGCAGAGGGTGATGATCATATCAGGTACCCCCAAACCGCAAGCGGTCAGCTAAACGTAACGGCCACCCTGGTATTGAGCGATCAGAAGAAAACAAACGAACCTGCTACAACTCCCGTCGAGCCAACCGGCAACACTACCGTACAGTCCGGTCTCTTCGTCAGATATGCCGCATATCGAGCCTAGGGATGGTAATGTCGACCCTAATAACTCAATAAGTCGTGCCGGTGAATGGTCTATAACAGATTGAGAAACTACTGATAACACTTATCAGCAATTCTCAGCAGCCCTGGCCAGGGACTTACTGATATAACCAGTCGGGCACAGTACAGCATCAACTCCCAATACCGGGAGAGACGACACCCCTCCTATCGCTCATTGCCTTCGTGTGTCTCGGGACTGTACCCAACGGCCACCTGTTTGCACGACTCAGTAGAGCCGTGGTAGGGTGGTAGTCAAAGTACAGTGGGAGAACACACAAGACTCCATGACGATCTCGGGTCTACAGACTAACCTGCACCAGTGTCACCTGAGAACTGCTATCCGACGATAGATATAATTCTATATAGGAGTTCTCGGTGAGTCCGTCCAGTGTACCCAGTCAGCACTGAGCACCCGTATATGATCTTGATGTCAAACATCGATGAATGTGGGAACATCCATCGCCCATCATATGGGTCTAGTATCATATACGCTAGTCTACTCTGGTACATCAATGCCCCGTCTCGATATAACTACGACTAGGGACTTTTCAGGATATGCTTAAAGACTACAGATGTCCCACTAGTATGATCTCCATCATAATCAGAGCAGTCAAGCCAATATCCTCAAGGCTTTATCAGCATGTATGAGTGAATAATAAGCATGATCAAATCAACATGTCAGATAAAGAAGAACCAGATAGCATACTATCATGTCGAGCAAGAATGCATGCTGAATATATATACATGTACTGATACATCCACTATCACATAATGGCCTCTAGGGCATACATATATGCAACATCTCAACACATGAGAAGGGAGAGCTTGAGGGAGAGGAAGAACAAGAGAGAGAAATGAAATGATAGAATGAGAATTATATGAACCATTCTCACTAATATGTGTATATTATTTTAATTGAATAATTAGCTAGATAATTTTCATGGCTAATCATGACATGACCATTATCATTTCAATTTGCAAGGATCAAAGAGTATCTTCCAAATGAAATGATGATGGTCAAAGTGTCAACCTAGGTCAACAAGTCAAGGAGGTCAAATGGTCAACAACCATAACTATGCACAATTATTAAACTAATTATCAATTAACTATAATACACACATAAGCATTAGGGTTAATAAAATGACAATAGTCATTAACCCTAATCAAGGTCCTCTCCCTCTGTCTCAAACAACTGTGCATATGTAGGGTTCCTAGGCACACTAGTGAGGTCTCACAAGGCATCGAACATGCCAAATTAAAATTTTAACGGTGCCGAGAAACCCGACTACGGATCGTTTGCTAGAAATCTAGGCGAAAAAGCTAACTAGTTAACACTTAACTAAGAGATACGGAAATACAACCTTTGTAGATCCGGTCGTCCACCTCCACGGCTCCGAGATGAGGTCCTCTCCGCTGTCCAAATCAAATCCGGACTCTAGCGTCGGCTTCATCGGAGAATAGGCGAGCTAGGTCGTCGATGTCCATGCCGAAGATGATCTACGTCGAGGCATCGCTAGATCAAGCTCCACCTTCACCAAGTCTTGAAAACTTGTGAAGGAAACACACTCTACTACTTGGCAAGAGGTAGAGGATGAGGAAATAGGAAGTGGGTAGACTTTAGTTTTTGATTTCTCACTCTTTTTCATCACTTGCCATTGATGGAGGCAAGCTTTCTTCACTTGAAGAAATGAAGAAGAAGAAGAATATTATGATAAGAATAATTAGAAAAGAAAAGAAAAACAACCCTTATCATAATAGTAACTATGGTAAAGTGTAGAGAATTAACTTAGGTTAAAAGAATGGTTAGGGTGAAGGTATCATGAAGCTTCCACTAAACAACAAAAAAAGCCACCATTCTTTTTCTCCTTTTTCCATCTATTTTCCAAAATGAATAAATAGATAAAGGAAAAGAGAAAAGGAAATAAAACCCTAATCATAAGTTTAACCATGGTTTAATTCTTTACACTTAACCAAGTAAACATGTATCATCAAACATGATACAAACAAGTGCACAAAAATATATCGCATATACGATGCGCACATCCGAGTGAGAAAATCCATCTTAAGTGAACCGATACTAGTTAATGCAAAGTAATATATCAAATATATAATTATGCATTAAATCATTAAATCAACACTTGATTTAATGATCCGGTCATATCGGATATTACCGACTAATATTAACAGTAACATATGATCGAATCAACACTTGATCCGATAACCCGGCTATATCGCATATAACCGATCAATGTCACAAATCGCGAGAATCAAATACAGTATCACATACTGGTATCATTCTCGGTCCCACACATATCTCATATGCGCTCCTATTTCGTTTTGCTTGAGCCAGGAAACCTCTGTGTAGGACTCTAAAGACTCGTCAATACGCCGGCAGCAGGTGATGATCATATCAATCACCCACAAGCCGCAAGCGGTCTGCTAAACGTAACGGCCACCCGGGTATTGAACGATCTGAAGATCGACGAGCAAGCCCGCTCACACTCCAGTGAATCCAACCAGTAACACTACCGTACAGTCCGGTCTGATCGTCTGATATGTCGCATATCTCGCCTAGGGGTGGTAAACGTCAGACCCCAATAGCTCGATAAGTCGTGTCGATATGAGGTCTATAACAATTTGAGAAACTACTGGTAACACTTACCAGTAAATCTCAGCAACCCTGGCCAGGGATTTCCTGTTATAGCCAATCGAACACAGCGCAACATCAACCCCCTATACCGGGAGAGACGAATCCCCTCCTATCGCTCATTGCCTCCATATGACTCGGGACTGTACCCAAAAACCACCGTTTTGCACGCCCTCTTGGACGTGGTAAGATGGAAATCAAAGCACAGTGGGAACCACACAAGACTCTATGACGATCTCGGGTCAACAGACTACTCTGTACCAGTGTCACCAGAGAACTGCCATCTGACGTGAGGTATAATACCATCTGGGAGTTCTCGGCGAGTCCGTCCAGTGTACCCAGTCTCTACTGAGCACCCGTATATCATCTCTGATGTCAAACACCGATGGATATGGGATCATCCATCGCCCATCTGTATGGGTCGAGAAGGTATACGCTAGTCTACTCTGGTATATCGATGCCCCGTCTCGATACACCCACGACTAGGGACTTTGAAGGATGTACTTATAGACTACCATGTCCCCACTAGTATGATCCGCATCATAGTCCAGGTAGTCAAGTACACATCCTAAGGGCTTTACCAACATGTAACAGAGAGACAAACAGTATACACGTTAAGGTAAAGTGCAACCAGATAGCATACTATCATGTCGAGCAAGAAAGTCCTCCCTATATATGTCCCAGCATCCACTACAATATACATCCAATGTACAGTAATGGCCTCTAGGGCATACATATAACTAACAGCATACACACCCGCATTCGTGATCCGAGGAACACGAATACAATGAGAAAAACCAATCCCAAATCATATACTAGGATCCGGCTTAAACCAAAGCCCGCTAGTATAAACTGTCCGGACAGCAAACGTGCACAAGTGCGCGGATGCGAACGAACCCTGTCGCAAAACCATGCGACCTCTACTCATTTTGCCTAAAGGCGAATAGCTCTCTGTGTGGGACTCTAAAGACTCGACACTACGCTGGCAGTGGGTTTAACCACAGACCGCAAGCGGCACTAGCTGTACGTAACGGTCCCCAGGTAGATGTCGATAAGAAGACTGACGAGGTGAACCCTATCTGAACTCCTACTGAGCCTGTATGTGACAATCTCCGTACAGTCCGGTCTGTTCGTCTGATACATCGCATGGCGGGCCTAGGGGGCGGTGAACGTCAGTCCCCTAATAGCGGTACAAGTCGTGTCGGAGTGTAGCCCAGAACACCCAGAGATAACACTGGAAACCTACCAGTATATCTTGCTTGCCCTGGCCAGGGACTACTCGTGTAATGGCTCTCCGGGACACAGCGCGATGTCAACCCCCAATACCGGGAGAGACGAATCCTGTCTAACCGTCACTGCCTCGAAGTGCTTCGGGACTGCACCCAAAAACTACCTGTTTGCACGACTCCTTTGAGCCGTGGTAGGGTAGCAATCAAAGTGCAGTGGGAACACACTCGAGGCGAAGTGACAGTGTCAAGTCAGCGGACTAAGCTGTACTCATGTCACCTGGGAACTGATAACTGACGGTAGGTATAATACCAACCAACAGTTCCCGACGAGTCCTGTCCAGTGTACTCGTAACCTAACGAGCACCCGCATACTATCTCAAGTACGACGTACTGACGGCTGTGGGACAGACCGTCTCCCACACTGGGATGAGAAACGCATACGCTAGTCTACTCCGGAGTATCGATGCCCTGTCTCGATAGTCCAACGACTAGGGACCAGTATAAGGATGTGCTTAAAGATCACCCAGCTCCCACGAGTGTGAGCGCCATCACAACGCTGGTAATCAAGCAAAGATCCTAAGGGCTCTACTAATATGTATATCAGCAATATGCTAAAAGAAACACATGCACATATTAAAGCAGAGACAAACCAAGTAGCATACTACCATTTCGAGCAAGATTGTATATATAACTGTGAATATCCCAAGCTTCCATCAAGTAATATACAAACTAGTATGATACAGTAATGGCCTCTAGGGCATATACACTAACAGGAAAGGCTTTAGGAGATCATGGTTTAGTTCTTGCGTAATTGGATGAAAACGTTCTTAGTTTAATTTCTTAATCGCGAAACCCTAGAGTATAGGTTGACACACACACACACACATGCACACACGGGATATGATTTTGGTGTATATGATATATGTGTGTGTGTGTATATATATGTGTGTGTGTGTGTTTGTGTTGATGTGTTGATATATATATATATATATAAATATATATATATATATACATACATATACGTATACACGGGTGATGATGATAGTATATGATACTTGGAGATGAGTCGATGTGATCGGGCATGATGCCGTGAGATCAGTTATGTGTTTTGGGTCGTGTTGTGAGATACGACATGATATTATAGCGGATCGATGGGCGATGTGATTTTATTCACACGCGGATATATGTTTGATGGTATCGGAATGTACTAGACTTTAGATCAGTACCCTTAGTTCATGATATATTGATAATGATGCCATAAGATAATGAGATATATGTGATAATTGACCCGTACCCCGATTTTGGGATGCCATACGATCGATTCTACCGTACGAGGTATAAATATGATGATTGATCCGAACTCATGATTCGAGGATATCTTATTATAAATTGTATCGTACGTGACGCTATTGAGGTAGGATCGCCGACTACTAGATATATCGACACACACTTAGTTGGATATCCTAACCCTTTCGATTAGTCTCTTAGTTTAGTCCCATAGTTTATCAGGTAGATGTTAGACTGAGCTCGAGTCATACTTATTTTCAAAGCTAACAAATCGTGAGCATTTTAAAGACAGGCCGAGGGATAGTACGGATATTTCAAAGGACGTACCCTTTATTAAAAACATCGTGCCCCTATTTTCTAAAAACCACGATCCGTGATATTTCAAATGCCAAAACTGTACGACTCGTTTATATAAATGTATATTCTTATATGTTGCGGTTATTACATCTTTTTCCGTATATTCATGTTGTTCTTATCGCATTGCATGCTTATACTTGTAGTTTCTTTTGCTATTTTGAACCTATGTTGGCAGGACACCAGCACTATTACCAATGATGCGTATGTCCACGAACACTTGCTTGCCGGCTCACACACATCATCATCGGTAATTGTCATGTCACGTACACTTTAGAGAATATTACTTTATTGATATCGCTTGCTAGCTGATAGTTACGATATATCAATAATGTGTTAGTTTGGATACTGCATTCTTTATATACATGCCCGTGCATGTATACATATTCATTGTCATGAAATATTATGGGGCTTTATGCCGGTAATTCTCTGTTTATTTACTCTTGAGATTGGGATTTTGGATTTCAATGAGATTTCTGGATTTGGATAAACCGCAAGGAATTTATAAACTCATTATCATTTTTAAAGTTAGAAATTTGCGGTTTTCTCGTGATATAATGTGAGATTTGTCCAACATGAGTTTTCTCGACTCTTGAGCGGTATCATACACCCGATTCGAGGAGGAGGATGAACCTTCTGTAGGTGAATGGTGGACCCGGTGTGGTACCACGGGGCAAGATGGTCGCAGATGATGGTGTTGAGCCTCGCAGGGGAGCACTACCGACCAGTTATTTGTAACGCGGAAGTTGTCCGGAGGATACCGACGTAGTCGTGAGATTTGATTATATGGGCCAGTCCGAATTGCCGGAGCCCGGGGCCAGTCCGGATTGCCGGAGCCCGAGATATTAAGACATTGAGATACTGATATTTTATGATATGGGCCAGTCCGGATTGCCGGAGCCCGAGATATTGAGATATTGGGATATATATTTTGTGTCAATGCTTGACACGGATTCTCTGTTGATTTCATTGATGATACTTCGATTTTTATACAGAAATCTCACTGAGATATGAAAATAGTTTTCTCATACAAAATATATTCTATTTTCATGCATTCATACATCATATATGTGATATGTTGCTACCTGTGGCACTGACACGAGCACTTGGTATTACACTTATGTATAGATGTTTACCCTTGCAATTATTAGATGCTTTAGGTTATATTATTTTAAGGATATTATCATCGTATGACCTAGGGGAGAGTCATACATGCGATTTCTGCTCGGTGATGTTTTCTACTCATGAGTTGGTAACTCACCCCCGTTGTGCCACAGTTTCTTATAGGTTTTGACGTACAGGTTTCGTTGCGGCTTGCTGGCACACTGCTTCCTTCTGGGTGATTGCTTTGGTAGGTGGGTTCACTTGCATCGTGACCACCATTATACTTGTATTTATTTCAGTTGTATCTAGTAAACTCCATCAAGAAGACTTGTATTAATTGATAGACTTAGAAGACCAGTTGTATATTCTTTCGACCTTAGTGTCGCGCGCTTGTATTATTATGGTTCTTTTATTGTTTTCTTGAGGATGTTGGATTCCTTTCTGAGTTTTGATCCTCGCCCTTCGGCGTTGTATATTATATTGCTTGCGTGGTTGTTTCGGCCAATTGGCGAAGAGCTAGCTCCCGCTTGGGGATGCCCTTATTCATTATTTATGTATTTCATGTGTTGTACCCGTTAGGGGGCCTGTATTTACAAAGAAGACTCTGCCAAAATTTTCGGGAAAATATGTTGTTGCTTTTAAATATTTAATGCCACTTATTTTGTTTAAACCACTTGCCTTAAAAAAACTTTTCCTTCACTTCTTTTTTTAAAGGGTTTAGATTTTCTGAGCTTTTGTCTTACTTGAATTAGGTGTGGTCCTATAGACTTCACATGATTCAAGTGCCAGTCACGTGCTATTTCAGGTCGTGACATCGATGGACGAATTACAGATAGACGGGGCATAGGTTTCATCCAGCCTGATTCTTAGGCATGCAACATGATCCATATGGGGAAAGCCAGCGAAGATTCAAATGATGCAGACGAGCTAGCCAAGCCATAATAAGATCCTCAAGAGCTCAAAGATGGCGGAAAGGCAACCTTAGATGAGCTAACCGAGATCGATTTGGGAACGCCTGATAATCCAAGGCCGACCTACATCAGCTCACTCTTGTCAGAGAAAATGAAAGAGCAGATAATTGCCCTGCTGCATGAGTTCGCCGACTGCTTCACGTGGACGTACAAAGAAATGCCTGGCCTCTCTCCTGAAGTGTCCGTGCAAAAGCTGGTTATATCTCCTGATGCCATGCCTGTCAAACAAGCTCCTCGAAGAATGAGAAGGGAACTGGAAGAAAAGGTCATCGAGGAAGCTAAGAAACTTATCGATGCTGGCTTCATCAAGGAAGAGAAATACGCAGACTGGATCGCATGCATTGTCCCAGTAAAGAAGAAAAATAGGCAGATCCGGGTTTGTGTCGATTTCAGGGACCTTAACAAGGCATGCCCTAAAGATGATTTCCCGCTTCCGGTCTTGGAAATGATGGTCGATGACATCTTAAATTACGAGCTGTTCACCTTCATGGACGTTCGTCTGGGTACAATCAGATAAAAAATTCGCCTGAAGATGAGAAGCATACATCATTTCGAACCCCGATTGGCATATACTGTTACAAAGT
The DNA here is from genome assembly GCA_030015575.1 of Agapanthus africanus. Lineage (NCBI taxonomy): Eukaryota > Viridiplantae > Streptophyta > Magnoliopsida > Asparagales > Amaryllidaceae > Agapanthus > Agapanthus africanus. Next base: position 680,690,526 of record JASDDO010000019.1, read on the forward strand.
GATGCCCTTCGGACTGAAGAACGCAGGTGCTACATATCAAAGGGCAATGACCAATATCTTTGATGACCTAATCTATAAAGTCGTTGAATGCTATGTTGATGATCTGGTCGTCAAGTCTAAAGCCAAGGCCGATCACATCTAAGATATTAGGACCGTTCTCACTAGACTGAGAGAATATGATCTGAAGATGAATCCTCTGAAGTACGCTTTTGGCATGACATCGGGAAAATTCCTGGGCTTCATAGTCCAACAACGAGGGATCAAGGTTGACCCATCCAAGATAAAGGCCATCATGGAGATTCCCCCTCCGAAGAATCTGACGCAGCTAAGATCCGTTCAGGGCAAACTTGCATACATACGAAGGTTTATCTGGAACCTATCGGGGGAGATGTAGGCCCTTCTCAAAGCTCATGAAGAAAGAAGCTCCTTTTGTCTGGGATGCCGAATTGTAGGGTTCCTAGGCACACCCATGAGGTTCTACAACTGATCAACCATGTCCAATTCAAATTTTTCATGTGCTGAGAAACCCTAAACTAGATCGTTAACTAGAGGATAGGCGAAAGCAAGCAAGTTAACAACTTAACTACAAGTGATAGTGACTACTATTAGTTGTATGTATGCCCTAGAGGCCAGTATTGTACAGATGATGTATATTATATTGGATGCTTGGACATATATAGAGATGACTTTCTTGCTCGATATGATAGTATGCTATCTGGTTGCTCTTTATCTTAACATGTACACTTGTCTCTTTAAACTGTCTTATAGTTATATGTTGGTAAAGCCCTTAGGATGTGTACTTGACCACCTGGACTATGATGCAGATCATACTAGTGGGGACATGGTAGTCCATAGGTACATCCTTCAAGGTCCCTAGTCGTGGGTGTATCGAGACAGGGCATCGATATACCAGAGTAGACTAGCGTATACGCTTCTCGACCCATGAGATGGGCGATGGATGATCCCATATCCATTGGTGTTTGACATCAGAGATGATATACGGGTGCTCAGTGGAGACTGGGTACACTGGACGGACTCGCTGAGAACTCCCAGATGGTATTATACCTCACGTCAGATGGCAGTTCTCAGGTGACACTTGTGCAGGTTAGTCTGTAGACCCAAGATCGTCATAGAGTCTTGTGTGATTCCCACTGTGCTTTGATCTCCACCTTACCACGTCCATGAGGGCGTGCAAAATGGTGGTTTTTGGGCACAGTCCCGAGTCACATGGAGGCAATGAGCGATAGGAGGGGTTTCGTCTCTCCCGGTATTGGTGGTTGATGTTGCGCAGTGCTCGATTGGCCGTAACAGGGAAGTCCCTGGCCAGGGCTGATCAGAGATTTGCTGGTAAGTGTTACCAGTAGTTTCTCGACCCGTTATGAGCCTCACATCCGCACGACTTATCGGTTATTGGGGTCTGACGTTTACCACCCCTAGACTTGATATGCGACATATCAGACGAACAGACCGGACTGTACGGTAAGTGTTACTGGTTGGATTCACAGGAGTGTGAGTGGGCTAGCTCGTCGATCTTCTGATCGCTCAATACCCGGATGGCCGTTAAGTTTAGCAGACCGCTTGCGGCTTGTAGGTGCTTGATATGATCATCATCTGCTACCGTCGTATTGACGAGTCTTTAGAGTCCTACACAGAGGTTTCCTGGCTCAAGCGAAACGAAATAGGAGCGCATATGAGATATGTGCAGGACCGAGAATAATGCGTGTATGTGATACCGTATTCCATTCTCGCGATGAATGTATCGATTGGTTATATTCGATATAACCTAGATATCGAATCAAGGATTGATTCGATAAGCCGATACATAGGATACTAGTCGGTTATATGCGATATGACAGGATCGTTAAATCAAGTGTTGATTTAATGATTTAATGCATAATTATATATTTGATATATTACTTTGCATTAACTAGTATTGGTTCACTTTAAATGGATTTTCTCACTCGATGTGCAAGTTGTATATGTGATATACTTTTGTGCACATGTTTGTATCATGTTTGATGATGCATGTTTAATTGGTTAAGTGTAAAGAATCAAACCATGGTTAAAAAGATGATTAGGGTTTTGCTTATTCATTTATTTATTTATTTGTTTATTTATTTATTTGGAAAAGATTTTGATGAGAATGATGGCTTTCTTTGTTTCTAGTTGAAGCTTCATGAAGCTTTGACTTTGTAACCATTCTTGTCTTCATGCTTAACCCTAACCCTTCCAAGTAACCATGGTCAATTCTCTACACTCTACCTTAGTTAGTATATGATAAGTATTCATTTTACTTTTCAATTTAATGAAGACTTATCATATTCTAGCTTCATCTTCTTCTTCATCTTCAAAGAAAAAGCTTAAGTCCATTAATGGCAACTTGAGCTAAAGTGTGAGAAATCCAATTCTAAAGTGAACCCACCTCCTATTTCTTCACCCTCTACCTCTTGCCAAGTTGTATAGGGTGTTTTCTTCACAAGTTTCACAACTTGATGGAGTTGGAGCTTGAACTTGTGATGCCTCGACGTAGATCATCTTCGGCACGAAGCCGACGACCTGGCCCGCCCATTTCTCCGATCAAGCCGACGATTGAGTCCGGGATTCGAGATGGACAGCGAGAGGATGCCTACATAGAGATAAGGAAGTGGAGAAACGGATCTACAAAGGTTGTAGCCTCTCTCCTTTAGTTAAGTTGTTAACTAGTTTCGTATTTCGCCTAAACTCTAGTCAACGATCCGTATTAGGTTTTCTCGGCACCCGTAAAATTTGAAATTGGCATGGTTGATGCCTTGTGAGACTTCATTAGCTTTCCTAGGAACCCTACAGTGGTATCAGAGACTAGCTAGAGCCTTAGGCGAAGTCTAGACGATGTTTGAAACCCGATCGAACCGAAACCCTAAAAGCCAAAATGCTCTCTGGAAATTTTCTGAAAAGTTGGTTTTTTGTCAATAAAAAATATGCAGAAAAATAAGCAGGGTTTTATTTGAATTACTGTGAAATACGAGGGCCTAAATCGATTTTTCCACCACGGAACCGTGGCACGAGCTAAGCATGTGCGGCGGTTCCGCGGCCGTACTGTCCCCTTGTCTGATGATTTCTGCACAGTAACTCATATAATTTAATGCTATATTTTCTGGGTATTTTTATTGTGACTCTACAGATGAGTATTCTGGGGTTGTATTGGGAATCAAAGATTCGATCGGATTTTCAAATTTTGTCTGTATGGTTTTCCGGATAATTTTCGAATATGTTAAAAAGTTCGACCGGATATAAATACCCAACTTTTCCCCTGCCGGAAAATTTCCAAGTGTTGGATTTTTCCGTGGTTTAAAGACGTTCTAAGTAGTGCAAGTAACGCGATGGTCCCTCTAGAAGACAACAAACCTTAACTCGATTATGTGACCGTCTTGAACTGCCCTTTGAATCTTCGGGTTTGGGGCAGTACGGCGTGCCACATGTGAGGCGTTGGCTTGACCCTTCTACGGCTGGACCGTTGGTACTGAGACATGAAGTGAATGCCTTTGAACTTATTTCATGTGTTGAACGGTTTCGGGAAAACTTGGGTGTTCGAATGTTCGATCGGAAAGTTTAATATTTTCTATTTGTCCGGAATGGGATACAATAATTGGAATTCACAAACAGTTATGAGATAACTGGATGAATGTTATAAATCTAGCGGTTTAGTCTCACTTGATATTAAAAAGAGTTTTCGATAATGGGACTAAAATGCGGGGTTTATAATTGTTAAGCATGTGATGTCTAAGTATTTCATTTGATTAGGCATGCGATGTCTAAAGAGGTTGCGGATTCCAACTGTTGTAGTTTTACACTTTCTTTTCTGTGACCGTAAGTGTAATATGTGGTATCGCCGGTTTCGTTGCTATATGTCAACGACAATTGGGATGCGCATATTTACTTACGTTGATGTCATGTGATGTTATGTGTTGCTGGATATGTTATATTGGATTGTCGTGTTTGAGTAGCCGGGGGTTTTTATGTGAGATGAGTGTTTTTCATTTTCATTCATGTAAAAACTTGTATGTAATATTCTTTTATTTGGGGCACTTCCAGGTTACGGAAGTTGTCACCTTTTGTATATTATTTACTTTTCCGCATTAGGATAGACCCAAAGAGGGGAGCACAAGTAACCGGGTTCTAGGGTCCAGTGGGAGACCATCTCGAGGAGTCGAGTCCCGGTCTCCTAACCCTAGAATTGGTAGGGTTGCTTGCCGCTCTCGTAGGGGTCTAGGGGTGTGGGATTGGCTATTCATCACTACCGTGGAATCCGTGTTTTATACTGGCTCGTATTGAAAACACGGACGTCCTAGTATATCCAATGTTTCATATGTTTCTTCTGCTGCGATATCTGTGATGTGATCATGTGATGTTCTGTGATAGATACAGTATATACTGTATATGATATATTATATAGACGTTACTTATGTTTTGCACCCGCACTAGCCCTGTCCTGCTCTGTCGTTAGTTACCTAACCTAACGGTGCACGAGGGGACATCCAGGCGAATGCGGATGGCATAAGTGTACGTCGTATTTATCTGTGATGTTTAGGTGGCTTAAATGATGGGACTTCATTAATGTGATTAATGAAATAAAAGAAACCAAATGATGTTGTAGAATCAAATTTTAAACAAAACAGGTAGCTACAGTTCTTGCTTTGCACAGCGGTATATTTGATATATCCTGCACCTTATTCGATGAGGAAAGGACCGAGATCCCTTCACCGGGAGTGACTCCTTTAGCAATAACTGGCAGATGCTGCACACTCGGTTTGTTTTTGATTGCTTCTATAGTTTCTGCTTTGCACAGTGATATATATGATATATCCCGCACCTCATTCGACGAAGAAAGGGCCGACGATACCTTCACCGGGAGTGACCCCTTTAGCAAAACTAGAAAAGCCTCAAAATCATTCCATTTCAAAACTTCATTTGATTCTACAACGATATCAAGTTCATTACGCAATAGGTTTTCAGAAAAACCTGTCGTAGCCCTCCGACATTTCAGATAAGTCCTGTTTAGTATTCGTGCTGCGTTTGTTGACCTTGTCAAGGCGCAGTGTGCGGTAGCTAACCAGTATTTATCTGCTTATGCATATGATGCAGATTGAGTTAGGGTAGTCGTACGGCCTTGTTGACCTTGTCAAGGGTCGTGCGGGTGGGTTTAATTCAATCAAGAAATGACGGGTTGAACTTGACTTACGGTCTATGGTTTGTTGACCTTGTCAAGGTCATAGATTGTTTGGGGCAAAAGCATTATCGGGAATTTCAAGTGTTGAAATTGGCAATGAGATTGCATACCTTCTATGAGATAGTTGGATCCCGATACCCACTGCGAGTAAGAGTTACTCCTGGGAGAGTTTTACACATTGCAATTAGCTGATCAAGTAGGTGTCTAGAAAAGTGTCAACGGGGTTACGCCTCTGGGAAAACGAGGTTTGCATTAATTAGGTTCGTGCGAAAGCACGGGGGACCTCCCTCAAAGTACCGACACTGGCCTGGCTGAAAGATTGGCGAACTTGTAGTGTGTAATTAATCCCAGCTAGTCTTTCCTTTTAGGGTTTGAAGGAAGATTTGATAAAAACCAGTGGGAGCCATCCTGATTAGATTAGATAATAACCAATCTGATCTTGCAAGAGCATACGCTAAAGTGTTTTCTTCTCTTTCTCTCCAGGTAGCGACCATGTCATGCCCTAATAAAGATAATAATATGGATGTATTGACTGAACCCGCATGTTATACTGTGCTGGGGAACGTTGGTCCCGTTCTTTCTTATAAGAGTTATAGGAATGAACAGGATATAGGGGAATACCAGGATTCCCATGCCACCTGATTGAAGAAAGTATATGATGATGCATTTTCTTCGGGTGTGTTCGTTACAGAGAACTGTTTCTCCATTTGCCCTACGTCCTGGGTATTAGATACCGGGTCAGGATCCCATATATGTAATCAGTTACATGGGCTTAGAAAAGGTAGAGAACTTGGAGAAGGTGATAAAGACATTAAGAGTTAGAAATGGTGCAATTGTTGCAGCTAAGACTGTCGGGGAATATCACCTTGTATTACCAACTGGTAATACATTGGTTCTGAACGAATGTTATTACATGCCGAACCTGATATGCAACATTATATCGGTTTCTTTGTTGAGTAAAGAGGGATATAATTTTGTATTACAGGACAATGTTATGAACATTTTCCATAACCAAAAGTTGGTTGGATCAGGCACGTTGTGCAATGGCATTTATGTTCTAAATCAATCAACAGTTCTGAGCATAACAAACACACACAAGAGGAAGAGTTCTGAACTGAACGAATCCTTCTTGTGGCATTGTAGACTGGGTCACATCAATGTGACACGACTGGCTAAGTTGCATAAGGATGGATATTTGAAACCATTCAAATTTTCATCTTATGACACTTGCCAGTCATGTCTCAAAGGCAAGATGACCAAAACTCCGTTTACGGGACACGGAGAAAGAGTTACCGAACTCTTGGGACTGATACATAGTGATGTATGCGGTCCTATGTCTACACATGCCAGGGATGGTTCTTCATACTTCATTACATTCACTGAAGATCTCTCTAGGTTCGGGTATGCGTTCCTTATGAAACACAAATCAGAAGCTTTTGAGAAATTTAGAGAATATAAACAAGAAGTCGAGAACCAGACCGGAAAAAGTATTAAAATCCTTCGATCTGATCGAGGAGGTGAATACTTGAGCAATGAATTCCTGGACTTCCTAAAAGAGAATGGGATTCTCTCTCAGCTGACTCCTCCATATACACCACAGCACAACAGTGTATCAGAACGGAGGAACCGCACCCTATTAGATATGGTGCGCTCTATGATGAGCATAGCTGAGTTACCTATTTCCTTTTGGGGATATGCGCTGGAAACAGCAGCATACCTATTGAATCAAGTTCCATCTAAATCTGTACCTACCACACCATATGAGATATGGAGTGGGAAGAGGCCATATCTTAAACGAGTTAAGATATGGGGTTGTCCAGCCTATGTCAAAAGACAAAATCCGGACAAGCTCGAGGCACGGTCAGTTCATTGCAAGTTTGTGGGATATCCAAAGAACTCATATGCGTATTTTTTCTACCACAGTGAGGAACAAAAAGTGTTTGTTGCTCAACATGCCACCTTTTTAGAAACGGAATTCCTTGAAAAAGAAATTAGTGGCAAAGTGGTAGAGCTGGAAGAAGTTCCAGATACACAAACCGTAACTGAAGATTTAGTGGAACCAGAAGATTCAGTAGTTCCCAATGAACCTCAGCCTCTTCGCCGATCTAGGAGGGTTCCTCGCCAACCTGAGAGATACTACGGTTTTCTCATGGATGGTGGGAGCGAGGATTGCATCATGGAGGATGATGACCCAACTAGCTTCGAGCAGGCCATCACGAGTAGGGACTTAGTGAAATGGCTGGATGCAATGCGGTCCGAGATGGAATCCATGTACACCAACAAAGTATGGACTTTGGATGTTGCTCCTGAAGGGGTAAAACCCATCAGGAGCAAGTGGATCTTCAAGAAAAAATTTGGTGTAGATGGGAAAGTGGAGACTTTCAAAGCTAGACTTGTAGCAAAGGGTTTTCGTCAAAGACCAGGTGTGGACTATGACGAAACCTTTTCTCCAGTAGCTATGCTTAAATCCATCCGGATCATGCTTTCCATCGCTGCATATCATGATTACGAAATCTGGGAAATGGATGTTAAGACCGCCATTCTAAATGGTGATTTAGAAGAGTGCGTGTACATGACTCAGCCAGAGGGCTTCGTAGACAATGGGAGCAGCGGGAAGGTGTGCAAGCTGCTTAAATCCATTTATGGATTAATGCAAGCATCGCGGAGTTGGAACATCTGCTTTGACGTCGTTATTAAAGAGTTTGATTTCTTCAAAAACCCAGATGAACCTTGTATCTACAAGAAGGTAGCAGAGAGTAAGGTAGTCTTCCTCGTATTGTACGTGGACGACATACTCTTGATAGGAAATGATATTCCTATGCTGCAATCGGTCAAGCTCTTCTTATCACAAAGATTCTCAATGAAAGATCTTTTTGATGCCTCCTGCATATTGGGAATAAGGATCTATAGAGATAGATCCAAACGGATATTGGGATTGTCCCAATCCAGGTACATTGACACCATACTAAAGAGGTTTAGTATGGAAGAATCCAAGCGTGGGAACTTGCCCACGATCTCTGGAGTCACTCTCTCCAAAGAGATGTCTCCAAGACTGATTTGGAGGGAGCTCGCATGCAAGGGATACCCTATGCTTCGTCTGTAGGCTCTATCATGTATGCGATGCTATGTACCGGACCCGATGTTGCATACTCACTAAGTATAGTGAGCAGGTATCAAGCTGATCCTGGAGAGAGTCACTGGACAGCTGTGAAGAACATTCTCAAGTACTTACGAAGGACTAAAGAGATGCTCTTGGTGTATGGTAACGGAGAACTCCAAGTGGAGTCCTTTACCGATTCGAGATTCCAGAGTGATAAGGACGACTCTAAGTCGCAGTCGGGATTTGTCTTTACCCTTTACGGAGGGGCGGTTAGCTGGAAGAGTTCCAAGCAGGAAACCGTGGCAGTCTCGACGATGGAGGCTGAATACATCGCTGCCAATGATGCTGCTAAAGAGGCTGTCTGGATCAAGAAGTTCATTTTTGAACATGGAGTGGTTCCATCCATTGAGCATCCAATACCTTTGTATTGCGATAACAATGGAGCGGTGGCTTTGGCCAAGGAACCTAGGTCCCATCAGCGATCCAGGCATATTCTGAGGCGGTATCACCTGATCCGGGAGATAGTTGATCGCCGGGAGATCGAGGTCAGGAGGGTTGACACGAAGAACAACACGGCGGATCCACTCACGAAGGTCATTCCCCAGATACAGTTTGAGAGACTCTTCGGGATGCTCGGTATGCGATACTACAGCAGCTGGCCCCAGTGCAAGTGGGAGATTGTTAGTTGTATGTATGCCCTAGAGGCCAGTATTGTACAGATGATGTATATTATATTGGATGCTTGGACATATATAGAGATGACTTTCTTGCTCGATATGATAGTATGCTATCTGGTTGCTCTTCATCTTAACATGTACACTTGTCTCTTTAAACTATCTTATAGTTACATGTTGGTAAAGCCCTTAGGATGTGTACTTGACCACCTGGACTATGATGCAGATCATACTAGTGGGGACATGGTAGTCCATAGGTACATCCTTCAAGGTCCGTAGTCGTGGGTGTATCGAGACAGGGCATCGATATACCAGAGTAGACTAGCGTATACGCTTCTCGACCCATGAGATGGGCGATGGATGATCCCATATCCATTGGTGTTTGACATCAGAGATGATATACGGGTGCTCAGTGGAGACTGGGTACACTGGACGGACTCGCCGAGAACTCCCAGATGGTATTATACCTCACGTCAGATGGCAGTTCTCAGGTGACACTTGTGCAGGTTAGCCTGTAGACCCGAGATCGTCATAGAGTCTTGTGTGATTCCAACTGTGCTTTGATCTCCACCTTACCACGTCCATGAGGGCGTGCAAAACGGTGGTTTTTGGGCACAGTCCTGAGTCACATGGAGGCAATGAGCGATAGGAGGGGTTTCGTCTGTCCCGGTATTAGGGGTTGATGTTGCGCAGTGCTCGATTGGCCGTAACTGGGAAGTCCCTGGCCAGGGCTGATCAGAGATTTGCTGGTAAGTGTTACCAGGAGTTTCTCGACCCGTTATGAGCCTCACATCGGCATGACTTATCGGTTATTGGGGTCTGACTTTTACCACCCCTAGACTTGATATGCGACATATCAGACGAACAGACCGGACTGTACGGTAAGTGTTACTGGTTGGATTCCTAGGAGTGTGAGCGGGCTAGCTCGTCGATCTTCTGATCGCTCAATACCCGGATGGCCGTTACGTTTAGCAGACCGCTTGCGGCTTGTAGGTGCTTGATATGATCATCATCTGCTACCGGCGTATTGACGAGTCTTTAGAGTCCTACACAGAGGTTTCCTGGCTAAGGCGAAACGAAATAGGAGCGCATATGAGATATGTGCAGGACCAAGAAAAATGCGTGTATGTGATACCGTATTCCATTCTCGCGATGAATGTATCGATTGGTTATATTCGATATAACCTAGATATCGAATCAAGGATTGATTCGATAAGCCGATACATAGGATACTAGTCGGTTATATGCGATATGACCGGATCGTTAAATCAAGTGTTGATTTAATGATTTAATGCATAATTATATATTTGATATATTACTTTGCATTAACTAGTATTGGTTCACTTTAAATGGATTTTCTCACTCGATGTGCAAGTTGTATATGTGATATACTTTTGTGCACATGTTTGTATCATGTTTGATGATGCATGTTTCATTGGTTAAGTGTAAAAAATCAAACCATGGTTAAAAAGATGATTAGGGTTTTGCTTATTTATTTATTTATTTGTTTATTTATTTATTTGGAAAAGATTTTGATGAGAATGGTGGCTTTCTTTGTTTCTAGTTGAAGCTTCATGAAGCTTTGACTTTGTAACCATTCTTGTCTTCATGCTTAACCCTAACCCTTCCAAGTAACCATGGTCAATTCTCTACACTCTACCTTAGTTAGTATATGATAAGTATTCATTTTACTTTTCATTTTAATGAAGACTTATCATATTCTAGCTTCATCTTCTTCTTCATCTTCAAAGAAAAAGCTTAAGTCCATTAATGGAAACTTGAGCTAAAGTGTGAGAAATCCAATTCTAAAGTGAACCCACCTCCTATTTCTTCACCCTCTACCTCTTGCCAAGTTGTATAGGGTGTTTTCTTCACAAGTTTCATAACTTGATGGAGTTGGAGCTTGAACTTGTGATGCCTCGACGTAGATCATCTTCGGCACGAAGCCGACGACCTAGCCCGCCCATTTCTCCGATCAAGCCGACGATTGAGTCCGGGATTCGAGATGGACAGCGAGAGGATGCCTACGTGGAGATAAGGAAGTGGAGAAACGGATCTACAAAGGTTGTAGCCTCTCTCCTTTAGTTAAGTTGTTAACTAGTTTCGTATTTCGCCTAAACTCTAGTCAACGATCCGTATTAGGTTTTCTTGGCACCCGTAAAATTTGAAATTGGCATGGTTGATGCCTTGTGAGACTTCATTAGCATGCCTAGGAACCCTACAGTGGTATCAGAGACTAGCTAGAGCCTTAGGCGAAGTCTAGACGATGTTTGAAACCCGATCGAACCGAAACCCTAAAAGCCAAAATGCTCTCTGGAAATTTTCTGAAAATTTGGTTTTTTGTCAATTAAAAATATGCAGAAAAATAAGCAGGGTCTTATTTGAATTACTGTGAAATACGAGGGCCTAAATCGATTTTTCCACCGCGGAACCGCGGCACGAGCTAGGCATGTGCGGCGGTTCCGCGGCCGTACTGTCCCCTTGTCTGATGATTTCTGCACAGTAACTCATATAATATAATGCTATATTTTCTGGGTATTTTTATTGTGACTCTACAGATGAGTATTCTGGGGTTGTATTGGGAATCAAAGATTCGATCGGATTTTCAAATTTTGTCTGTATGGTTTTCCGCATAATTTTCGAACATGTTAAAAAGTTCGACCGGATATAAATACCCAACTTTTCCCCTGCCGGAAAATTTCCAAGTGTTGGATTTTTCCGTGGTTTAAAGACGTTCTAAGTAGTGCAAGTAACGCGATGGTCCCTCTAGAAGACAACAAACCTTAACTCGATTATGTGACCGTCTTGAACTGCCCTTTGAACCTTCGGGTTTGGAGCAGTACGGCGTGCCACATGTGAGGCGTTGGCTTGACCCTTCTACGGCTGGACCGTTGGTACTGAGGCATGAAGTGAATGTCTTTGAACTTATTTCATGTGTTGAACGGTTTCGGGAAAACTTGGGTGTTCGAATGTTCGATCGGAAAGTTTAATATTTTCTATTTGTCCGGAATGGGATACAATAATTGGAATTCACAAACAGTTATGAGATAACTGGATGAATGTTATAAATCTAGCGGTTTAGTCTCACTTGATATTGAAAAGAGTTTTCGATAATAGGACTGAAATACGGGGTTTATAATTGTTAGGCATGTGATGTCTAAGTATTTCATTTGATTAGGCATGCGATGTCTAAAGAGGTTGCGGATTCCAACTGTTGTAGTTTTACACTTTCTTTTCTGTGACGGTAAGTGTAATATGTGGTATCGCCGGTTTCGTTGCTATATGTCAACGACAATTGGGATGCGCATATTTACTTACGTTGATGACATGTGATGTTATGTGTTGCTGGATATGTTATATTGGATTGTCGTGTTTGAGTAGCCGGGGTTTTTTATGTGAGATGAGTGTTTTTCATTTTCATTCATGTAAAAACTTGTATGTAATATTCTTTTATTTGGGGCACTTCCAGGTTGCGGAAGTTGTCACCTTTTGTATATTATTTACTTTTCCGCATTAGGATAGACCCAAGGAGGGGAGAACAAGTAACCGGGTTCTAGGGTCTAGTGGGAGACCATCTCGAGGAGTCGAGTCCCGGTCTCCTAACCCTAGAATTGGTAGGGTTGCTTGCCGCTCTCGTAGGGGTCTAGGGGTGTGGGATTGGCTATTCATCACGACCGTGGAATCCGTGTTTTATACTGGCTCGTTTTGAAAACACGGACGTCCTAGTATATCCAATGTTTCATATGTTTCTTCTGCTGCGATATCTGTGATGTGATCATGTGATGTTCTGTGATAGATACAGTATATAGTGTATATGATATATTATATAGATGTTACTTATGTTTTGCACCCGCACTAGCCCTGCCCTGTTCTGTCGTTAGTTACCTAACCTAACGGTGCACGAGGGGACATCCAGGCGAATGCGGATGGCATAAGTGTACGTCGTATTTATCTGTGATGTTTAGGTGGCTTAAATGATAGGACTTCATTAATGTGATTAATGAAATAAAAGAAACCAAATGATGTTGTAGAATAAAATTTTAAACAAAATAGGTAGCTACAGTTCTTGCTTTGCACAGCGGTATATTTGATATATCCTGCACCTTATTCGATGAGGAAAGGACCGAGATCCCTTCACCGGGAGTGACTCCTTTAGCAATAACTGGCAGATGCTGCACACTCGGTTTGTTTTTGATTGCTTCTATAGTTTCTGTTTTGCACAGTGATATATATGATATATCCCGCACCTCATTCGACGAGGAAAGGGCCGACGATCCCTTCACCGGGAGTGACCCCTTTAGCAAAACTAGAAAAGCCTCAAAATCATTCCATTTCAAAACTTCATTTGATTCTACAACGATATCAAGTTCATTACGCAATAGGTTTTCAGAAAAACCTGTCGTAGCCCTCCGTCATTTCAGATAAGTCCTGTTTAGTATTCGTGCTGCGTTTGTTGACCTTGTCAAGGCGCAGTGTGCGGTAGCTAACCAGTATTTATCTGCTTATGCATATGATGCAGATTAAGTTAGGGTAGTCGTACGACCTTGTTGACCTTGTCAAGGGTCGTGCGGGTGGGTTTAATTCAATCAAGAAATGACGGGTTGAACTTGACTTACGGTCTATGGTTTGTTGACCTTGTCAAGGTCACAGATCGTTTGGGGCAAAAGCATTATCGGGAATTTCAAGTGTTGAAATTTGCAATGAGATTGCATACCTTCTATGAGATAGTTGGATCCCGATACCCACTGCGAGTAAGAGTTACTCCTGGGAGAGTTTTACACATTGCAATTAGCTGATCAAGTAGGTGTCTAGAAAGGTGTCAACGGGGTTACGCCTCTGGGAAAATGAGGTTTACATTAATTAGGTTCGTGCGAAAGCACGGGGGACCTCCCTCAAAGTACCGACACTGGCCTGGCTGAAAGATTGGCGAACTTGTAGTGTGTAATTAATCCCAGCTAGTCTTTCCTTTTAGGGTTTGAAGGAAGATTTGATAAAAACCAGTGGGAGCCATCCTGATTAGATAAGATAATAACCAATCTGATCTTGCAAGAGCATACGCTAAAGTGTTTTCTTCTCTCTCTCTCCAGGTAGCGACCATGTCATGCCCAAATAAAGATAATAATATGGATGTATTGACCGAACCCGCATGTTATACTGTGCTGGGGAACGTTGGTCCCGTTCTTTCTTATAAGAGTTATAGGAATGAACAGGATATAGGGGAATACCAGGATTCCCATGCCACCCGATTGAAGAAAATACATGATGATGCATTTTCTTCGGGTGTGTTCGTTACAGAGAACTGTTTCTCCATTTGTCTTACGTCCTGGGTATTAGATACCGGGTCAGGATCCCATATATGTAATCAGTTACATGGGCTTAGAAAAGATAGAGAACTTAGAGAGGGTGATAAAGACATTAGAGTTGGAAATGGTGCAATTGTTGCAGCTAAGACTGTCGGGGAATATCACCTTGTATTACCAACTGGTAATACATTGGTTCTGAACGAATGTTATTACATGCCGAACCTGATATGCAACATTATATCGGTTTCTTTGTTGAGTAAAGAGGGATATAATTTTGTATTACAGGACAATGTTATGAACATTTTCCGTAACCAAAAGTTGGTTGGATCAGGCACGTTGTGCAATGGCATTTATGTTCTAAATCAATCAACAGTTCTGAGCATAACAAACACACACAAAAGGAAGAGTTCTGAACTGAACGAATCCTTCTTGTGGCATTGTAGACTGGGTCACATCAATGTGACACGACTGGCTAAGTTGCATAAGGATGGATATTTGAAACCATTCGAATTTTCATCTTATGACACTTGCCAGTCATGTCTCAAAGGCAAGATGACCAAAACTCCGTTTACGGGACACGGAGAAAGAGTCACCGAACTCTTGGGACTGATACATAGTGATGTATGCGGTCCTATGTCTACACATGCCAGGGATGGTTCTTCATACTTCATTACATTCACTGACGATCTCTCTAGGTTCGGGTATGTGTTCCTGATGAAACACAAATCAGAAGCTTTTGAGAAATTTAGAGAATATAAACAAGAAGTCGAGAACCAGACCGGAAAAAGTATTAAAATCCTTCGATCTGATCGAGGAGGTGAATACTTGAGCAATGAATTCCTGGACTTCCTAAAAGAGAATGGGATTCTCTCTCAGCTGACACCTCCATATACACCACAGCACAACGGTGTATCAGAACGGAGGAACCGCACCCTATTAGATATAGTGCGCTCTATGATGAGCACAGCTGAGTTACCTATTTCTTTTGGGGATATGCGCTGGAAACAGCAGCATACCTATTGAATCAAGTTCCATCTAAATCTGTACCTACCACACCATATGAGATATGGAGTGGGAAGAGGCCATATCTTAAACGAGTTAAGATATGGGGTTGTCCAGCCTATGTCAAAAGACAAAATCCAGACAAGCTCGAGGCACGGTCAGTTCATTGCAAGTTTGTGTGATATCCAAAGAACTCATATGGGTATTTTTTCTACCATAGTGAGGAACAAAAAGTGTTTGTTGCTCAACATGCCACCTTTTTAGAAAAGGAATTCCTTGAAAAAGAAATTAGTGGCAAAGTGGTAGAGCTGGAAGAAGTTCCAGATACACAAACCGTAACTGAAGATTTAGTGGAACCAGAAGATTCAGTAGTTCCCAATGAACCTCAGCCTCTTCGCCGATCTAGGAGGGTTCCTCGCCAACCTAAGAGATACTACAGATTTCTCATGGATGGTGGGAGCGAGGATTGCATCATGGAGGATGATGACCCAACTAGCTTCGAGCAGGCCATCACGAGTAGGGACTCAGTGAAATGGCTGGATGCAATGCGGTCCGAGATGGAATCCATGTACACCAACAAAGTATGGACTTTGGATGTTGCTCCTGAAGGGGTAAAACCCATCGGGAGCAAGTGGATCTTCAAGAAAAAATTTGGTGTAGATGGGAAAGTGGAGACTTTCAAAGCTAGACTTGTAGCAAAGGGTTTTCGTCAAAGACCAGGTGTGGACTATGACGAAACCTTTTCTCCAGTGGCTATGCTTAAATCCATCCGGATCATGCTTTCTATCGCTGCATATCATGATTACGAAATCTGGCAAATGGATGTTAAGACCGCCTTTCTAAATGGTGATTTAGAAGAGTACGTGTACATGACTCAGCCAGAGGGCTTCGTAGACAGTTGGAGCAGCGGGAAGGTGTGCAAGCTGCTTAAATCCATTTATGGATTAAAGCAAGCATCGCGGAGTTGGAACATCTGCTTTGACGTCGTTATCAAAGAGTTTGATTTCGTCAAAAACCCAGATGAACCTTGTATCTACAAGAAGGTAGCAGAGAGTAAGGTAGTCTTCCTCGTATTGTACGTGGACGACATACTCTTGATAGGAAATGATATTCCTATGCTGCAATCGGTCAAGCTCTTCTTATCACAAAGATTCTCAATGAAAGATCTTGGTGATGCCTCCTGCATATTAGGAATAAGGATCTATAGAGATAGATCCAAACGGATATTGGGATTGTCCCAATCCAGGTACATTAACAACATACTAAAGAGGTTTAGTATGGAAGAATCCAAGCGTGGGAACTTGCCCACGATCTCTGGAGTCACTCTCTCCAAAGAGATGTCTCCCAAGACTGATTTGGAGAGAGCTCGCAAGCAAGGGATATCCAATGCTTCGGCTGTAGGCTCTATCATGTATGCGATGCTATGTACCAGACCCGATGTTGCATACTCACTAAGTATAGAGAGCAGGTATCAAGCTAATCCTGGAGAGAGTCACTGGACAGCTGTGAAGAGCATTCTCAAGTACTTACGAAGGACTAAAGAGATGCTCTTGGTGTATGGTAACGGAGAACTCCAAGTGGAGTCCTTTACCGATTCGAGCTTCTAGAGTGATAAGGACGACTCTAAGTCGCAGTCAGGATTTGTCTGTACCCTTTACGGAGGGGCGGTTAGCTAGAAGAGTTCCAAGCAGGAAACCGTGGCAGACTCGACGATGGAGGCTGAATACATCGCTGCCAACGATGCTGCTAAAGAGGCTGTCTGGATCAAGAAGTTCATTTTTGAACATGGAGTGGTTCCATCCATTGAGCATCCAATACCTTTGTATTGCGATAACAATGGAGCGGTGGCTTTGGCCAAGAAACCTAGGTCCCATCAGCGATCCAAGCATATTCTGAGGCGGTATCACCTAATCCGGGAGATAGTTGATCGCCGGGAGATCGAGGTCAGGAGGGTTGACACGAAGAACAACACGGCGGATCCACTCACGAAGGCCATTCCCCAGATACAGTTTGAGAGACTCTTCGGGATGCTCGGTATGCGATACTACAGCAGCTGGCCCTAGTGCAAGTGGGAGATTGTTAGTTGTATGTATGCCCTAGAGGCCAGTATTGTACAGATGATGTATATTATATTGGATGCTTGGATATATATAGAGATGACTTTCTTGCTCGATATGATAGTATGCTATCTGGTTGCTCTTTATCTTAACATGTACACTTGTCCCTTTAAACTGTCTTATAGTTACATGTTGGTAAAGCCCTTAGGATGTGTACTTGACCACCTGGACTATGATGCAGATCATACTAGTGGGGACATGGTAGTGCATAGGTACATCTTTCAAGGTCCCTAGTCGTGGGTGTATCGAGACAGGGCATCGATATACCAGAGTAGACTAGCGTATATGCTTCTCGACCCATGAGATGGGCGATGGATGATCCCATATCCATTGGTGTTTGACATCAGAGATGATATACGGGTGCTCAGTGGAGACTGGGTACACTGGACGGACTCGCCGAGAACACCCAGATGGTATTATACCTCACGTCAGATGGCGGTTCTCATGTGACACTTGTGCAGGTTAGTCTGTAGACCCTAGATCGTCAAAGAGTCTTGTGTGATTCCCACTGTTCTTTGATCTCCACCTTACCACGTCCATGAGGGCGTGCAAAACGGTGGTTTTTGGGCACAGTCCCGAGTCACATGGAGGCAATGAGCGATAGGAGGGGTTTCGTCTCTCCCGGTATTGGGGGTTGATGTTGCGCAGTGCTCGATTGGCCGTAACAGGGAAGTCCCTGGCCAGGGCTGATCAGAGATTTGCTGGTAAGTGATACCAGTAGTTTCTCGACCGGTTATGAGCCTCACATCGGCACGACTTATCGGTTATTGGGGTCTGACGTTTACCACCCCTAGACTTGATATGCGACATATCAGACGAACAGACCGGACTGTACGGTAAGTGTTACTGGTTGGATTCACGGGAGTGTGAGCGGGCTAGCTCGTCGATCTTCTGATCGCTCAATACCCGGATGGCCGTTACGTTTAGCAGACCGCTTGCGGCTTGTAGGTGCTTGATATGATCATCATCTGCTACCGGCGTATTGACGAGTCTTTAGAGTCCTACATAGAGGTTTCCTGGCTCAAGCGAAACGAAATAGGAGCGCATATGAGATATGTGCAGGACCGAGAATAATGCGTGTATGTGATACCGTATTCCATTCTCGCGATGAATGTATCGATTGGTTATATTCGATATAACCTAGATATCGAATCAAGGATTGATTTGATAAGCCGATACATAGGATACTAGTCGGTTATATGCAATATGACCGGATCGTTAAATCAAGTGTTGATTTAATGATTTAATGTATAATTATATATTTGATATATTACTTTGCATTAACCAGTATTGGTTCATTTTAAATGGATTTTCTCACTTGATGTGCAAGTTGTATATGTGATATACTTTTGTGCACATGTTTGTATCATGTTTGATGATGCATGTTTAATTGGTTAATTGTAAAGAATCAAACCAAGGTTAAAAAGATGATTAGGGTTTTGCTTATTCATTTATTTATTTATTTGTTTATTTATTTATTTGGAAAAGATTTTGATGAGAATGGTGGCTTTCTTTGTTTTGAGTTGAAGCTTCATGAAGCTTTGACTTTGTAACCATTTTTGTCTTCATGCTTAACCCTAACCCTTCCAAGTAACCATGGTCAATTCTCTACACTCTACCTTAGTTAGTATATGATAAGTATTCATTTTACTTTTCATTTTAATGAAGACTTATCATATTCTAGCTTCATCTTCTTCTTCATCTTCAAAGAAAAAGCTTAAGTCCATTAATGGCAACTTGAGCTAAAGTGTGAGAAATCCAATTCTAAAGTGAACCCACCTCCTATTTCTTCACCCTCTACCTCTTGCCAAGTTATATAGGGTGTTTTCTTCACAAGTTTCACAACTTGATGGAGTTGGAGCTTGAACTTGTGATGCCTCGACGTAGATCATCTTCGGCACGAAGCCGACGACCTAGCCCGTCCATTTCTCCGATCAAGCCGACGATTGAGTCCGGGATTCGAGATGGACAGCGAGAGGATGCCTACGTGGAGCTAAGGAAGTGGAGAAATGGATCTACAAAGGTTGTAGCCTCTCTCCTTTAGTTAAGTTGTTAACTAGTTTCGTATTTCGCCTAAACTCTAGTCAACGATCCGTATTAGGTTTTCTCGGCACCCGTAAAATTTGAAATTGGCATGGTTGATGCCTTGTGAGACTTCATTAGCGTGTCTAGGAACCCTACAGACTACAACCTTTGTAGATCCGGTCCTCCACTTCCTTAGCTCCGTGATGACGTCCCTCCGCTGCGATCAACCGGATCCCGGACTCTAGCGTTGGTTTCATCGGAGAAAAGATCGGGCTAGGTCATTGACTTCGATGCCGAAGATGATCTACGTCGATGCAACTCAAGATCAAGCTCCATCTTCACTTGGTCATAAAACTTGTGAAGATAATACACTCTACTAAATGGCAAGTTGTAGAGGATGAAGAAATAGGAAGTGGGTTCACTTTGGATTTGGATTTCTCACTTGATTTCATCACTTGAAATTTTTAAGAAAGCTTTTCTTTTCTTCATGAAAAAGATGAAGAAGAAGAAGGAAAAAGAATTCTTGTGAAAAGAAAATTCAAGTGAAGTTATCATATTGCAACCATGGGTGAGATTAACCTGTGTAGAGACTAAACTCAAGTTTAAGTTTAAGGTTAGGTTAAGGAACATCTTATGTAAAACAAAATGGTGGACTTTGTCAAAGATGCTTGAAAGCTTCATGAAGCTTCAAGCAAAGACAAAGTAAGCCACCATTTTATTTTACATAAATTAAATAAAAACTAAACCTTTAACCTAAACATGGTACAATCCATACTCACACCCAAGTTTGCATGTATCATCAAACATGATACAAACTAGTGCACAAACATATATCATATATACAATGTGCACAATCGAGTGAGAAAAATAATCTTAAGTGAACCAATACTAGTTAATGCAAAGTAATATATCAAATATATAATTATACATTAAATCATTAAATCAACACTTGATTTAATGATCCGGTCATACTGCATATAACCGACTAATATCAAGTGTATCAATATATCGAATCAACATTTGATTCGGTAACCCGGCTATATCTCATATAACCGTCCGATGATACAAATCGCGAGAATAGAATTCAGTATCACATACTGGAATTATTCTTGGTCCCGCACATATCTCATATGCGCTCCTATTTCGTTTCGCTTGAGCCAGGAAACCTCTGTGTAGGACTCTAAAGACTCGTCAATACACCGGCAGTAGGTGATGATCATATCAAGCACCTACATGCCGCAAGCGGTCTGCTAAAGGTAACGACCACCCTGGTATTGAGCGATCAGAAGATCAACGAGCAAGCCCGCTCACACTCCCACGAATCCAACCAATAACACTTACCGTACAGTCCGGTCTGTTCGTCTGATATGTCGCATATCTCGCCTAGGGGTGGTAAACGTCAGACCCCAGTAGCTTGATAAGTCATGCCGATGTAAGGTCCATAACATAGCATGAAACTACTGATAACACTTACTAGTAGATCACTACAACCATGGCAAGGGATTTCCAGTTATGGCCAGTCGTGCATAGCGCAACATCAACCCCCAATACCGGGAGAGACGAATCCCCTCCTATCGCTCATTGCCTCCATGTGAATCGGGACTGTACCTAAAAACCACCTGTTTGCACGACTCAGTAGTGCCATGGTAGGGTGGAAATCAAAGTACAGTGGGAGACACACAAGACTCTATGACGATCTTGGGTCAACAGACTAAGCTGTACCAGTGTCACCAGAGAACTGCCATCTGACGTGAGGTATAATACCATCTGGGAGTTCTCGGCGAGTCCGTTCAGTGTACCCAGTTTTCACTGAGCACCCACATACCATCTCTGATGTCAAACACCAATGGATATAGGATCATCCATCGCCCATCACATGGGTCGAGAAGATATACGCTAGTCTACTCTAGAATATCGATGCCCCGTCTCGATATTCCCACGACTAGGAACATTGAAGGATGTACTCATGGACTACCCAGGCCCCACTAGTATGATCTACATCATAGTCCTGGAAGTCGTGCATACATCCTAAGGGCTTTATCAACATGTAATAGAGAGACTGCAAGTATACATGTTAAGATAAAGAGCAACCAGATAGCGTACTGTCATGTCGAGCAAGAAAGTCATACCTATATATGTCCCAGCATCCACTACAATATACATCCTATGTACAGTAATGGCCTCTAGGGCATACATATAACTAACAATCTCCCACTTGCACTGGGGCCATCTGTAGCAAGGGTTGCAGTATCTAATACTCAACCATCCCATAAAAGTCTCTCTTTGGGAAAAAGCCTTTGTGAGTGGATCCGCCGTGTTGTCCTCTGAGTCTACTCTCCTAACCTTGATCACCCTGGAGATCAACTATCTTCATGATCAGGTGATGCTGCCTCAGAATATGACTAGGTCACTGATGGGATCGGGGTTCCTGGGCCAAAGCCACACTTCCATTGTGATACAATGGTAGGAACCTAGTTGATCTCATGAACTAATATACACCTAAACAGCCTCTTTTGTATTATCTTTGATAGCGATGTTACCAGCCTTTATCGTCTAGTCTGCCACGGTATCTAACTTGGAACTCTTCCAACATACCGTCCCTGCACTAAGGGTGAAGACATTGCCTGCGACTGACATTCAGTCATCCTTATCACCCTGGAACTTTTCCAGTGATTTTCCCTCGGATCGATTGATACCATCTTACTACACCTAGTGAGAATCCTAACATCCATTTAGATCTAACTTATAGATCCAAAACCCAGGATTTAGGAGGTATCAGTTTGATCCTATATGGAGAATCCCTGTGATAAGAGGAGATTGACCGTGCGTAGCATAGGAAACCCTTTTCCTATTAAGAGTATGTTGTCCACGTACAATACGAGGATGACCACCTTACTCTCTACTACCCTTTTGTATATACAAGGTTCATCTACCATTTTGATGAAGTCAAACTCTTTGACTACCACATCAAAACAGACGTTCCAACTCCGCGATGCCTGCTTTATTCTGTAAAGCAACTTTCACACGTTTCCGCTGCTCCCACTGTTTACGAAGCCCTCTGGCTGTGTACTTATAGACGTTCTCTTCTAAATCAGTATTTAGAAAAGCAGTCATGACACCCAATCACCAAATATCGTAGTCATGGTATGTAGCAATGTTAAGTAGGATCCAGATGGACTTAAGCATAGCCACTGGAAAAGGTTTCATCATTTTCCACGCCTGGTCGATGACGAAAACCACTAACAAGTCTAGCTTTGAAAGTCTTAACTTTTCCATCTACACTAAGTAATCTTCTCAAGATATACTTGCTCCTGATGGGGATTTAACCCTTCAGATATAGCAACCAAAGTCCATACTTTGTTGGTGTACATGGATTCCATCTCAGACCGCTAAGCATCCAGCCATTCTTATAGAGTCCCTACTCTCGATGGCCTGCTCGAAACTAGTTGGGTCATCATCTCATGATGCATTCCTCGCTCCCACTGTCATCGAGACACCGAAGTATCTCTCAGGCGGATGAGGAACCCTACTAGATCGGCGGAGAGGCTGAGGTTCGTCGGGGACTATTGAATGCTTTGGTTCTGTCAAATCATCAGCTGCAGTTTTGTATAGCTAGAACCTTTCCAGATCTACAGAACTGACCTTGCCTCGATCTTGTCCGGATTTTGCTTTTGACATATGCCGGACAATCCCAAATCTTAACTTACTTAAGAGATAGGCTCTTCCCATACCATATCTTATATGGAGTGGTAGGCACTGATTTGATTCGAACATAATTCAATAGGTATGCAGCTTCCTAAGTGCATAACCCCCAAAAGGAAACAGGTAACTCAGTAGTACTCATCATAGAGCCCACCATATCATATAGGGTGTGATTGCTCCGCCCCGATACACCGTTGTGCTGTGGTGTATACAGAGGAGTAACACTGAGAGAGAATCTCATTCTCCTTTAGAATAGTCCAAGAATTCCATGCACAAGTATTCTCCTTCCTGATCTCATCATAGGACATAATACTTATACCCTTAATTTGGTTCTCTACTTCTAATTTATATTCTGTGAATATCTCAAAAATTTCGGACTTGTGTTTCAACAGGAACATATGTCTGAATCTTGAGAGATTATCAGAGAATGTAATGAATTACAAAGAACCGGTCCTGGCATGTGTGGACATGGGACCTTACATACATCACTATGTATCAATCCCAAGAGTTTACTAACTCTTTCTCTGTTTCCAATAAACAGAGCTATGGTCATCTAATCTTTGTGACATGACTGGCAAGTTTCACAAGATGTAAATTCAAACTGATTTAAATATGCATCTATATGTAACTTAGCTAGTCGGGTCGCATTGATATGACCTAGTCTACAATGCCTTAAGAAGGATTCGTTCATTTATGAACTCTTCCTCTTGTGTGTGTTCTGTATACTAGGAACTGTAGTTTGATTTAGAACGTCAATGCTTTTAGATAACGTGCCTGAACCGATCAACTTTAGAAATGTAGGAAATGTTCAAAACATTATCCAATAATACAAAATTATATCCTTTCTTTATTAATAAAGAGACTGATATGATTTTGTATATCAGGTTCGGTATATAATAGCATTTGTTTAGAATAATGTATTGGTAATACAGGATGACAGTGACCAACAGACTTGGCTGCAACACTTGCACCGTTTTCTGTCTCATGAAACTTATCACCCGTTCTCAATTCTCTACCTATCTGTAGCCCATGTAACAGTTTACATTTGCGGGATCCTGATCTGGTATCTAATACCTAGGACGTAGAGGACACTGAGAAACAGTTTTTGTAATGAACACACCCGAAGGAGATGCATCTCATGCACTTTCTTCGTTTGGGCGGCATGGGAATCCTGGTATTCCCCTATTTCCCGCTCGGTCTTATAACAATTATAAGTTGGAGCGGGTCCAACGTTCTCCAGCTCAGTATAACAAGTGGGTTCGGTCAATACATCCATATTATTATTTTGATTAAGGCATGATATGGTCGCTACCTGGAGAGAGAGAGAGAAGAAAACACTCTACGTGCGCTCTTGCAAGATTAGATTGGTTATATATTTTATCTAATCAGGATGGCTCCCACTGTTTTTATCAAATCTTCCTTCAAACCTTAAAAGGAAAGACTAGCCGGGATTAATTACACTCTACAAGTTCGCCAATCTTTCAGCCAGGCCAGTGTCGGTATTTTGAGGGAGGTTCCCCGTGCTTTCGCACGGACCTAATTAAAGCAAACCTCGTTTTTCCAGGGGCTTAACCACGTTGACACCTTTCTAGACACCTACTTGATCGGCTAATTGTAAAGTGCAAAACTCTCCCAGGAGTAACAATTACTCGTAGTGGATATCGTGATCCAACTATCATATAGAAGGTATGCAATTTCAACACTTGAAACTCCCGATAAAGGTTTTTACCCCTAACACCTATGACCTTAACTATGGTCAACAAATCATTAGCACTAGTCAAGTTCTACCCGCCATTTCATGATTAATTAGACCCACCCACATGACCCTTAACTAAGGTCAACAAAGTCACGCGACTGTCCTAACTAATCGCATCATATGCGGTGTAGGAAGACATCACTTAGCTACCGTACACTGTGCCTTGACTATGGTCAACAAACATAACACGAATACTAAGTACTCTACTTCCTAAAATGACGGAGGGTTGCGGATGGTTTTTATGAAAACCTTTAATGTTTTGAACTTGATCTCGTTGCGGAATCAAATGGTTTTTTTTTAAATGGAGTGTTTTTGAGGCCTTTCTAGTTTTGCTAAAAGGGTCACTCCCGGTGAAGAGATCGTCGGCCCTTTCCTCATCGAATAAGGTGCGGGATATATCATATATACCGCTGTGCAAAGCGAAAACCATAGAAGCAATCAAAAGACAAACCGAGGGTTGTAGCATCTGCCAGTTATTGCTAAAGGGGTCACTCCCGGTGAAGGGATCTCGGCCCTTTCCTCATCGAATAAGGTGCAGGATGTTCTACAAGGAACACCGCGATGCAAAACAAGAACTGTAGCTACCTGTTTTTGAAATTCGATTCCACAACATCTTTTAGGTTTATTTTCTTTCATTAATCTCATTAATGAATGTCTCATCATTTAAGTCCACCTAAACATCACAGATAAATATAACGTACGCTTATGCCATCCGTATTCACCTCGATGTCCCGTCTGCACCGTTAGGTTAGGTAACTAAAGCCAGAGCGAGGCAGGGCTAGCACGGGTGCAAAACATAAGCAACTTCTATATAATATATCATATATACTATATACAATATCTATCTGAACAAATCACATGATCACATCACAGATAACGCAGCAGAAAATATCATATGAAATATTGGATATAATAGGACGTCCGTGTTTTATTTTGAGCCTGAATAAAACACAGATTCCACGGTCGTGATGAATAGCTATTCCCACACCTCTAGACCCCTACGAGAGCGGCAAGCAACCCTACCAATTCTAGAGTTAAGAGACCCGGACTCGACTCCTCGAGTTGGTCTCCCACTGGACCCTAGAACCCGGTTACTTGTGCTCCCCTCCTTGGGTCTATCCTAATGCGGAAAAGTAAATAATATACATCAACGGTGACATCTTCCGCAACCTGGAAGTGCCCCAATAAAAGAATATTACATACAAGTTTTTACATGAATGAAAATGAAAAACACTCATCTCACACAAAAAAACCCCGGCTATTCAAACACGACGATCCAATATAATATATCCAGCAACACATAACATCACATGTCATCAACGTAAGCAAACATGCGTATCCCAATTGTCGTTGACATATAGCAACGAAACCGGCGATATCACATATTACACTTACGGTCACAGAAAAGAAATTGTAAAACTACAACAGTTGGAATCCGCAACCTACTTAGACATTGCATGCCTAACCATCTGAATTCCTTAGACATCACATGCCTAACAATTATAAACCCCGCATTTTAGTCTCATTATCGAAAAATCTTTTCAATATCAAGTCGGGCAATTCAACAAGATTCCCGACATTTTGATCGAATGCTCGTCGCAAAGTTTAGTAGGCGGCCGCACCCCCGATGTCGTCGACGAAGTGCACCAAGGCGGAACACCGCTGCCGCGAGCACCCGAACGGATGCTTTTGGCAATGGGGTTCTCCTACAGTCACTTGGTCGGGGCTATGGGGTGTGGCTGTCTATTAAGTTTACCCGGCGAATATCCGCGTACGCTACGTGATTGCGACGGACTTTTGATCGCATCAAAATTCCGTGGCAACCGATCAAGTGAGACTAAAGTTCTATATTTATAAAATCCAAATCAGTTATCTCATAACTACTTGTGGATTCCAAATATTGTATCACATTCCAGATAAAATAGAAAATGTTAAACTTTCCGATCGAACAATCAAACACCCAAGCTTTCCCGAAACAGCTCAACACACGAAATAAGTTTAAAAACATTCACTTCATGCCACAGTATCAACGGTCCAGCCGTAAAATGGTCAAGCCAACGCCTCGCATGTGGCACGCCGCACTGCCCCAAACCCTAAGGTTCAAAGGGCAGTTCAAGACGGTCACATAATCGAGTTAAGGTTTGTTGTCTTCTAGAGGGTCCATCGCGTTACTTGCACTACTTAGAACGTTCTTAAACCACGGAAAAAATCCAACACTTGGAAATTTTCCGGCAGGGGAAAATTGGGTATTTATATCCGATCGAACTTTTTAACATATTCTAAATTATCCGGAAAAACACATAGACAAAATTAGACAATCCGATCGAATATACGAACTCCCAATACAACCCAGAAAACTCAACTCTTGAGTGCAAATTAAAAATTCCCAGAAAACACAGGAATAATATTAAGACATTACTGTGCAAACAGTGAACAAAGAGGCCACTTTATGGCCGCGGAACTGCCGCGTGACCTAGGGTACGGCCGCGGTTCTGCGGAAACTTTATCGAATTGGGGTCACGTTCTTCACTGTAATGCTTAGAAATCCCTGCTGATTTTTCTGTATATTTTTAATTCACAAAAATCACAGTTTTGAAAAATTGTATAGAGAAGGGTTTTCAATTAGGGTTTCGGGTTCGATCGGACTTCTAACATCGTCTACACTTCGCCTAAAATTCTAGCTAGGCTCTGATACCACTGTAGGGTTCCTAGGCACACCCATGTGGTTCTACAACTGATCAACCATGTCCAATTCAAATTTTTCATGTGCCGAGAAACCCTAAACTAGATCGTTAACTAGAGGATAGGCGAAAGCAAGCAAGTTAACAACTTAACTACAAGTGAAAGTGACTACAACCTTTGTAGATCCAGTCCTCCACTTCCTTAGCTCCGTGATGACGTCCCTCCGCTGCGATCAACCGGATCCCGGACTCTAGCGTTGGTTTCATTGGAGAAAAGATCGGGCTAGGTCATTGACTTCGATGCCGAAGATGATCTACGTCGAGGCAACTCAAGATCAAGCTCCATCTTCACTTGGTCATAAAACTTGTGAAGATAACACACTCTACTACATGGCAAGTTGTAGAGGATGATGAAATAGGAAGTGGGTTCACTTTGGATTTGGATTTCTCACTTGATTTCATCACTTGAAATTTTTCAAGAAAGCTTTTCTTTTCTTCAAGAAGAAGATGAAGAAGAAGAATGAAAAAGAATTCTGGTGAAAAGAAAATTCAAGTGAAGTTATCATATTGCAACCATGGGTGAGATTAACCTATGTAGAGACTAAACTCAAGTTTAAGTTAAAGGTTAGGTTAAGGAAAATCTTATGTAAAACAAAATGGTGGACTTTGTCAAAGATGCTTGAAAGCTTCATGAAGCTTCAAGAAAAGACAAAGTAAGCCACCATTTTATTTTACATAAATTAAATAAAAACTAAACCTTTAACCTAAACATGGTATAATCCATACTCACACCCAAGTTTGCATGTATCATCAAACATGATACAAACTAGTGCACAAACATATATCATATATACAATGTGCACAATCAAGTGAGAAAAATAATCTTAAGTGAACCAATACTAGTTAATGTAAAGTAATATATCAAATATATAATTATACATTAAATCATTAAATCAACACTTGATTTAATGATCCGGTCATACTGCATATAACCGACTAATATCAAGTGTATCAATATATCGAATCAACATTTGATTCGGTAACCCGGCTATATCTTATATAACCGTCCGATGATACAAATCGCGAGAATAGAATTCAGTATCACATACTGGTATTATTCTCGGTCCTGCACATATCTCATATGCGCTCCTATTTCGTTTCGCTTGAGCCAGGAAACCTCTGTGTAGGACTCTAAAGACTTGTCAATACGCCGGCAGTAGGTGATGATCATATCAAGCACCCACAAGCCGCAAGCGGTCTGCTAAACGTAACGGCCACCCAGGAATTGAGCGATCAGAAGATCAACGAGCAAGCCCGCTCACACTCCTGCGAATCCAACCAGTAACACATACCGTACAGTCCGGTCTGTTCGTCTGATATGTCGCATATCTCGCCTAGGGGTTGTAAACGTCAGACCCCAGTAGCTTGATAAGTCATGCCGATGTAAGGTCCATAACATAGCATGAAACTACTGATAACACTTACCAGTAGATCACTGCAACCCTAGCCTGGGTTTTCCAGCTATGGCCAGTCGTGCATAGCGCAACATCAACCCCCAATACCGGAAGAGACGAATCCCCTCCTATCGCTCATTGCCTTCATGTGAATCGGGACTGTACCCAAAAACCACCTGTTTGCATGACTCAGTAGAGCCGTGGTAGGATGGAAATCAAATACAGTGGGAGACATACAAGACTCTATGATGATCTCGGGTCAATAGACTAAGCTGTACCAGTGTCACCAGAGAACTGCCATCTGACGTGAGGTATAATACCATTTGGGAGTTCTCGGCGAGTCCGTTCAGTGTACCCAGTCATCACTGAGCACCCGCATACCATCTCTGATGTCAAACACCAATGGATACGGGATCATCCATCGCCCATCAAATGGGTCGAGAAGATATACGCTAGTCTACTCTGGAATATCGATGTCCCGTCTCGATATTCCTACAACTAGGAACATTGAAGGATGTACTCATGGACTACCCAGGCCCCACTACTATGATCTACATCATAGTCCTGGAAGTCGAGCACACATCCTAAAGGCTTTATCAATATGTAATAGAGAGACTGCAAGTATACATGTTAAGATAAAGAGCAACCAGATAGCGTACTATCATGTCGAGCAAGAAAGTCATACCTATATATGTCCCAGCATCCACTACAATATACATCCTATGTATAGTAATGGCCTCTAAGGCATACATATAACTAACACGAATATCAAGGAGCGTTCGAAAGCATCAAGCAGTACCTGTTCAACCCTGCAGTGCTTGTTGCTGCTATTTCAAATAAACCGTTGATTCTCTATACTGCCGCGCTAGATGAATCACTTGGTGCACTCCTTGCCCAGAAAAACAAGGAGGGAAAAGAAAATGCCCTCTACTACCTCAGTCGAACTTTAGTTGGAGCGGAACACAACTATTCCCCGATCGAAAAGAAATGTCTGGATCTGATATTCACTGTGAAGAAGCTGAGGCACTATCTTCTTGCTCATCGGGTTATACTGATCTCCAAAGTCTACCCGCTCAAACAATTAATGACCAAAGCAAGCTTAGCCGGTAGAATGGCGAGATGGGCTGTCATGCTGCTTGAATTTGACATTATTTATACTCCTCAGAAAGCAGTAAAAAGGCATGCTCTTGCAGACTTCCTTGCTGCTCATCCCATACCAGAAGGGTCACCGCTCAATTGCGAGTTACCCGACGAACAAGTGCTACACCTCGGAGAAGATGAGCCATGTTGGGAGCTCTATTTCAATGGAGACTCATCAATGAGGAGCTCCGTCAAATCAAGCATCCCGCAGATAAAAGCAGTGATATGATTGGTGTTCATCACGCCATCGATGGGAACCTTACAACCTTCTTTTGCTCTCACCGAGCCTCGCACAAACAATGAGGCTGAGTATGAAGCTCTGATAGCTAGTTTGGAGCTCGCCATAGAAATGGAAATCCTTCGGCTACGATTCTACGGTGATTCTCAGCTCGTCGTCAACCAAGTAAGCGGCGACTATAAGATATACAAACCCGAGTTAGCTCGATATAGAAGCCGAGTGGTGGAACTCATGAAACGGTTCACTCACATTGAACTAATGAGAGTCCCTAGAGCGTTGAACGGAAAAGCCGACATACTCGCTCGCCAAGCTAAGGAGCTAGCTGATCCTGACATGGATGAAATTCTAATCACAGTCAGAAGCCGGCAAATTCTGCCTCCAGTCTCTTTGCGTGAAGAAGAAAGCGTAGAACAAGAGAACAATTCTGCCGAAGAAGGTTCGATCATTCAAGACGAGCCCGATTAGAGAGAACCCTTCATAGAGTACCTCCGATACGACATGCTGCCCAAAGAAAAATCTGCAAGGATTCAGCTGAAAAAAAGAGCTCTTCGATACGTGTTTGTAAATAATACGCTATACCACAGATCATACGACCAACTCTGGCTCAGGTTCCTATCATCGGCCGAGGCCCAAAAAGTCATGAATGAAGTTCACCCAGCCGTCTGCGGGGCTCACCAATCCGGCCCCAAAATGCGGCTTCAGATTAAACGGCTTGGATATTACTGGACCACCATGATAAGGTTTTGCGAAGAGCATGCAAAGAAATGCCATCTCTGCCAAGTTCATGGTGATTTCATTCACAAGCATCCCAATCTGTTGCATCCTACGGTGGCGTCATCGCCTTTCGAAGTTTGGGGCACCGACATAGTTGGCGCGATTGATCCTCCATCATCCGAAGGCCACCGGTTCATATTGGCTACAACAGACTACTTCTCCAGATGGGCTGAAGCTGTCCCGCTAAAAGAAGTCAAGACAGACGATATTCCGACATTCTTCCGGTATAATATTCTATACCGCTTTGCTACACCAAGAAGAATCATTTCTGATAACGAGCCTTCTTTCAAGAACCTCAAAATCTCAAGGTTTGCTACTCAGCACAAGATAGACTGGAGATATTCCTCCATCGATAATCCAAGGGCCAATGGGCTAGCCAAAACCTTCAATAAAACTCTCTGCAAGCTCCTGAGGAAAAATACATCAGCCAACAAGAGAAACTCGAATCTCAAACTTCACGAGGCGTTGTGGGCATATCATACCACACACCGCACTCCAACTCAGTCCACTCCATACTCATTACTCTTCGGAGTGGAGGCGATCCTCCCCCTCGAAGACAAAGTTCTAAGCTTAAGAATAACCGTTCAACACGAGTTGATGGAGGAGGAAACCGTGCTCCTTCGTCTCAAAGAGCTCGACCCCCGCGAAGAAAAGAGGCTCGCAGTACTGTCACGACCCGAAGGTACAGAATGTTAGTTATATGTATGCCCTAGAGGTCATTACTGTACATAGGATGTATATAGTAGTGGATGCTGGGACATATATAGGGAGGACTTTCTTGCTCGACATGATAGTATGCTATCTGGTTGCTCTTTACCTTAACGTGTATACTGATTGTCTCTCTGTTACATGTTGGTAAAGCCCTTAGGATCTGTACTTGACTACCTGGACTATGATGCGGATCATACTAGTGGGGACATGGTAGTCCGTAAGTACATCCTTCAAAGTCCCTAGTCGTGGGTGTATCGAGACGGGGCATCGATATACCAGAGTAGACTAGCGTATACCTTCTCGACCCATACAGATGGGCGATGGATGATCCTATATCCATTGGTGTTTGACATCAGAGATGATATACGGGTGCTCAGTGGAGACTGGGTACACTGGACGGACTCGCCGAGAACTCCCAGATGGTATTATACCTCACGTCAGATGGCAGTTCTCTGGTGACACTGGTACAGAGTAGTCTGTTGACCCGAGATCGTCATAGAGTCTTGTGTGGTTCCCACTGTGCTTTGATTTCCATCTTACCATGTCCAAGAGGGCATGCAAAACGGTGGTTTTTGGGTACATTCCCGAGTCACATGGAGGCAATGAGCGATAGGAGGGGATTCGTCTCTCCCGGTATAGGGAGTTGATGTTGCACTGTGTTCGATTGGCTATAACAGGAAGTCCCTGGCCAGGGCTGGTAAGTGTTACCAGTAGTTTCTCGACCCGTTATGAGCCTCATATCGACACGACTTATCGAGCTATTGGGGTCTGACGTTTACCACCCCTAGGCAAGATATGCGACATATCAGACGATCAGACCGGACTGTACGGTAGTGTTACTGGTTGGATTCACTGGAGTGTGAGCGGGCTTGCTCGTCGATCTTCAGATCGCTCAATACCCGGGTGGCCGTTACGTTTAGCAGACCGCTTGCGGCTTGTGGGCTTGTGGGTGTTTGATATGATCATCATCTGCTGCCGGCGTATTGACGAGTCTTTAGAGTCCTACACAGAGGTTTCCTGGCTCAAGCGAAACGAAATAGGAGCGCATATGAGATATGTGCGGGACCAAGAATAATGTGTGTATGTGATACCATATTTCATTCTCGCGATCAATGTGTCGGATGGTTGTATGCGATATAACC
Organism: Agapanthus africanus; assembly: GCA_030015575.1. Taxonomy (NCBI): domain Eukaryota; kingdom Viridiplantae; phylum Streptophyta; class Magnoliopsida; order Asparagales; family Amaryllidaceae; genus Agapanthus; species Agapanthus africanus. Next base: position 680,723,551 of record JASDDO010000019.1, read on the forward strand.
TAGTTATCGATTCAAGCGTTGAATCGATAAGCCGATACATTGAATACTAGTTGGTTGTGTGCGACATGACCGGATGATTGAATCAAGTGTTGATTTAATGATTTAATGCATAATTATATATTTGATATATTACTTTACATTAACTAGTATCGGTTCACTTTAAATGGATTTTCTCACTTGGATTGTGCACATTGTATATGTGATATATATTTGTACATTTGATTGTATCATGTTTGATGATACATGATAGTTTGGTGTATGGATTAAACCATGGTTGGTCAATGGTTAGGGTTTCTTTTGCTTCATTTATTCATTTATTTATCCATTTTGTTTATTTTAGCAAAAGAAATAATGAAGAGATAATGGTGGCTTTCTTTGTTTGTTTATGAACCTTCATGAAGGTTTGACCAAAGTGACCATTTTGTCTTCATGTCTTAACCCAACCATTCACTAACCCTTGTTAATTCTCTACACCTAACTATGGTTTGATTATGATAAGGATGATTATTCTTTTCTATTCTTTAATTCTTATCATAACTTATCATCTTCTTCCTCTTCTTCTTCTTCATGAAGAAACCTTACTTCATCAATGGTGGATTGATGAAACAAGTGAGAAATCCAATTCTAAAGGCTACCCACTTCCTATTTCTTCATCCTCTACCTCTTGCCAAGTAGTAGAGTGTGTTCTCTTCACAAGTTTTTGGACTTGGTGAAGTTGGAGCTTGATCTAGCGATGCCTCGACGTAGATCATCTTCGGCATCGTCGTCGATGACCTAGCCCGTCCATTCTCCGATGAAGCCGACGCTAGAGCCCGGGGTTCGACTTGGACAGCGAGGAGACCTCATTGCGGAGCTATGGAGGTGGAGCACCGGATCTACAAAGGTTGTATTTCCGTTATCTTATAGTTTAGTTTTTAACTAGCTCGTTTTTCGCCTAGACATCTAGCCAACGATCCGTAGTTTAGGGTTTCTCGGCACCGTATTTTTATAAATTGGCATGGTTGATGCCTTGTGAGACCTCTTGAGAGTGCCTAGGAACCCTACAGTGGTATCAGAGCCTAGCTAGAGCCTTAGGCGAAGTCTAGACGGAGTTTGAAGTCCGAACAAACCCGAAACCCCAAGCCAAAAATGCTCTCTGTCCTTTTTTCAAAAACGTGGTTTTTTCAACATTAAAAATGCTTAAAAAATTTAGCAGGGAGATCTAAGAATTACGGCGCAAAAAGTTTCTGATGAACAGTACATATTGCGGCGGAACCGCGGCAGAAGCTTGGCTTCTGCGGCGGTTCCGCGGCAAAAAGGTGACATCATCAATTCCTGTTTGCACAGTAACTACTATTTTATTATGCTGTATTTTCTGGGAATTTTTAATTTTTATTCAAGAGTTGAATTTTCAGGGGTTGTTTTGGGGATTCGGTGTTTCGATCGGAGTATCAAATTTTGTCTGTGTGGCTTTCCGGATAATTTTTAGAATATGTTAAAAAGTTCGACCGGATATAAATACCCAATTTTTCCCCTGTCGGGAAATTTCCAAGTGTTGGATTTTTCCGTAGTTTAACGACGTTCTAAGTAGTGCAAGTAACGCGATGGTCCCTCTAGAAGACAACAAACCTTAACTCGATTATGTGACCGTCTTGAACTGCCTTTTGAACCTTCGGGTTTGGGGCAGTACGGCGTGCCACATGTGAGGCGTTGGCTTGACCCTTCTACGGCTGGACCGTTGGTACAGAGGCACGAACTGAATGTTGTTAGACTTGTTTCATGTGTTGATCTGTTTCGGGAAAACTTGGGTGTTCGATTGTTCGATCGGAAAGTTTAACATTTTCTATTTATCCGGAATGTGATACAATAATTGGAATTCACAAGAAGTTATGAGATAACTGAATGAATGTTATAAACATAGCAGTTTAGTCTCACTTGATCGGTTGCCATGGAATTTTGATGGGATCAAAAGTCCGTCGCAATCACGTAGCGTACGCGGATACTCGCCGGGTAAACTTAATAGACAGCCTCGCCCCATAGCCCCGACCAAGTGACTGTAGGAGAACCCCGTCGCCGAAAGCATCCGTTCGGGTGCTCGCGGTAGCGGTGTTCCGCCTTGGTGCACTTCGTCGACGGTATCAGGGGTGCGGCCACCTACTGAAGTTTGCGACGAGCATTCGATCAGGATGTCGGGAATCCTGTTGAATTGCCCGACTTGATATTGAAAAGAGTTTTCGATTTTGAGACTAAAATGCGGGGTTTATAATTGTTAGGCATGTGATGTCTAAGTAATTCATTTGGTCAGGCATGCGATGTCTGAGGTGGTTGCGGATTCCAACTGTTGTAGTTTTACACTTTCTTTTCTGTGACCGTAAGTGTAATATGTGATATCGCCGGTTTCGTTGCTATATGTCAACGACAATTGGGATGCGCATATTTACTTACGTTGATGACATGTGATGTTATGTGTTGCTGGATATGTTATATTGGATCGTCGTGTTTGAATAGCCGGGGTTTTTATGTGACATGAGTGTTTTTTATTTTCATTCATGTAAAAACTTGTATGTAATATTCTTTTATTGGGGCACTTCCAGGTTGCGAAAGTTGTCACCGTTTGTATATTATTTACTTTTCCGCACTAGGATAGACCCAAGGAGGGGAGCACAAGTAACCGGGTTCTGAAGTCCAGTGGGAGACCAACTCGAGGTGTCGAGTCCGGGTCTCCTAACTCTAGAATTGGTAGGGTTGCTTGCCGCTCTCGTAGGGGTCTAGGGGTGTGGGTTTGGTTATTCATCACGACCGTGGAATCCGTGTTTTATACTGGCTCGTATTGAAAACACGGACGTCCTAGTATATCCAATATTTCATATGATTCTTCTGCTGCGATATCTGTGATGTGATCATGTGATGTTCTGTGATAGATACAGTATATAGTATATATGATATATTATATAGGCGTTACTTATGTTTTACACCTGCGCTAGCCCTGCCCCGCTCTGCCGTTAGTTACCTAACCTAACGGTGCACGAGGGGACATCGAGGCGAATGCGGATGGCATAAGTGTACGTCGTATTTATCTGTGATGTTTAGGTACTTAAATGATGGGACTTCATTAATGTGATTAATGAAATAAAAGAAACCTAAGAAGTTGTAGAATCGAATTTCAAAATAAAACAGGTAGCTACAGTTCTTGCTTTGCATAGCGGTATATGTGATATATCCTGCACCTTATTCGATGAGGAAAGGACCGAGATACCTTCACCGGGAGTGACTCCTTTAGCAATAACTGGCAGATGCTACACACTCGGTTTGTCTTTTGATTGCTTTTAAGAGTTTTTGCTTTGCACAGTGATATATACGATATATCCCGCACCTCATTCGACGAGGAAAGGACCGACGATCCCTTCACCGGGAGTGACTCCTTTAGCAAAACTAGAAAAGCCTCAAAAGCACTCCATTTTAAAATCATTTGATTCTACAACGATATCAAGTTCATTACGCAATAGGTTTTCAGAAAAACCTGTCGTAGCGCTCCATCATTTTAGGAAGTAGAGTACTTAGTATTCGTGCTACGTTTGTCGACCATAGCCGAGGCGTAGTGTGCGGTAGCTAAGTGATGTCTTCCTACACAGCATATGATGCGATTAGTTAGGACAGTCATGTGGCTTTGTTGACCTTAGCCAAGGGTCATGTGGGTGGGTCTAATTAATCACGAAATGACGGGTAGAACTTGACTAGTACCTATGATTTGTTGACCTTAGCCAAGGTCATAGGTGCTAGGGGTAAAAACCATTATCGGGAGTTTCAAGTGTTGAAACTTGCAATGAGATTGCATACCTTCTATATGATAGTTGGATCCCGATACCCACTGCGAGTAAGAGTTACTCCTGGGAAAGTTTTACACATTACAATTAGCCGATCAAGTAGGTGTCTAGAAAGGTGTTAACGAGGTTACGCCTCTGGGAAAACGAGGTTTTCATTAATTAGGTTCGTGCGAAAGCACGGGGGACCTCCCTCAAAGTACCGACACTGGCCTGGCTGAAAGATTGGCAAACTTGTAGTGTGTAATTAATCCCGGCTAGTCTTTCCTTTTAGGGTTTGAAGGAAGATTTGATAAAAAGCAGTGGGAGCCATCCTGATTAGATAAAATAATAACCAATCTATTCTTGCAAGAGCGCACGCTGAGTGTTTTCTTCTCTCTCTCTCCTGGTAGCGACCATAGCACGCCTTAATCAAGATAATAATACGGATTATTGACCGAACCCGCTTGTTATACTGAGTTGGGGAACGTTGGTCCCGCTCCAACTTATAATTGTTATAAGACAGAGCAGGAAATTGAGGAATACCAGATTTCCCATGCCGCCCAAACGAAGAGAGTGCATGCTGATGCATCATCTTCGGGTGTGTACAATACAAAGAACTGTTTCTCTGTATCCTCTACGTCCTGGGTATGTGATACCAGATCAGGATCCCAGATATGTAATCTGTTACATAGGGCTACAGAAAGGTAGAGAACTGAGAACGGGTGATAAGTTTCATGAGGCAGAAAACGGGGCAAGTGTTGCAGCCAAGTCTGTCGGTCACTGTCACCCTGTGTTACCAATACATTGATTCTGAACGAATGTTATTAGATACCGAACCTGATATACAAAATCATATCTGTCTCTTTATTAGTAAAGAAACGATAAAATTTTGTATTGTTGGATAATGTTTTGAACATTTCCTATATCAAAAGTTGATCGGTTCAGGCACGTTATCTAAAAGCATTAATGTTCTAAATCAAACTACAGTTCTTCGTATACAGAACACACACAAGAGGAAGAGTTCAGAGATGAACGAATCCTTCTTGAGGTATTGTAGACTATGTCATATCAATGCGACCCGACTAGCTGAAGTTACATATAGATGCATATTTAAATCAGTTTGAATTTACATCTTGTGAAACTTGCCAGTCATGTCACAAAGATATAATGACACCAGCTCTGTTTATTGGAAACAGAGAAAGAGTTAATGAACTCTTGGGATGATACATGTTGATGTATGTAGGTCCCCTGTCTACACATGCCAGGATTGGTTCTTTATACTTCATTACGTTCTCTGATGATCTCTTTAGATTCAGACATATGTTCCTGTTGAAACACAAGTCCAAACCTTTTGAGATATTCACAGAATATAAGTTAGAAGTAGAGAACCAAAATACGGGAATAAGTATTATGTCCTATGATGAGATCAGGGAGGAGAATACTTGTGCATGGAATTCCTAGACTATTCTAAAGGCGAATGAGATTCTCTCTCAGCATTACTCCTCCGTATAAACCATTGCACGATGGTATGTCGGGGCAGAGCAGATACACCCTATTTGATATGGTGTGCTCTATGATGAGTACTACTGAGTTACCTTTTTCCTTAAGGGGGTTATGCACTTGAGAAGTTGCATACCTATTGAATAGGGTTTCAATCAAATCAGTTGCCTACCGCTTCATATGTGATATGGAATGGGAAGAGCCCATGTCTTAAGTTAGTTAAGATTTGGGGTTGTCCGGCCTATGTCTAAAAGCATGATCCGGACAAGCTCGAGGCAAAGTCTGTAATGTAGAACTAGAAAGGTTCCAGCTATACAAAATACAGCAGATGATTTGGTACAACCAAAGGATTCAGTAGATGCCAACGAACCTCAGCCTCTCCGCCGATCTAGTAGGGTTCCTCACCCACCTGAGAGATACTTCGGTTTCTCTATGACAGTGGGAGCGAGGAATGCATCATGAGATGATGACCCAACTAGTTTCGAGCTGGCCATCAGGAGTGAGACTCTGTAAGAATGGCTGGATGCTTAGCGATCTGAGATGGAATCCTTATGCACCAACAAAGTATGGACTTTGGTTGCTATATCTGAAGGGTTAAATCCCCATCAGGAGCAAGTATATCTTAAGAAGATTACTTGGTGTAGATGGAAAAGTTGAGACTTTCAAAGCTAGACTTATTAAAGGTTTGCATCATTGACCAGGTGTGGATTATATTGAAACCTTTTCTAAGGATCTATGCTTAAGTCCATCCAGATCCTACTTGCTACGGCTACATACCATGACTACGATATCTGTTGGTTGGGTGTCATGACAGCTTTTCTAAATGATGTTTTGGAAGAGAGCGTCTATAAGTACACAGCCAGAGGGCCTCGTAGACAGTGGGAGCAGCGGAAACGTGTGCAAGATGCTTTATAGGATAAAGCAGGCATCGCGGAGTTGGAACGTCTGTTTTGATGAAGTAGTCAAAGAGTTTGACATCATCAAAATGGTAGATGAACCTTGTATAAACAAAAAGGTAGTAGGGAGTATGGTGACGATCCTCGTAGAGTACATGGATGACATACTCTTGATAGGGAAGTAGTTTCCTATGCTACGCTCGATCAATCTCCGATTATCACAAAGATTCTCCATATAGGATCAAAGTGATACCTACTAAATCCTGGATTTTGGATCTATGAGATAGATCTAATTGGATGTTAGGAACCTCACTAGAAGTAGTGAGATGGTATCAATTGATTCTGGGGAGAATCGCTGGAAAGGTTCCAGGGTGATAAAGACGACTGAATGTCAGTCGCAGGCATTGTCTTTACCCTCAGTAAAGGGACGGTATGTTGGAATAATTCCAAGCTAGATACCGTGGCATACTAGACGATAAAGGCAGGATACATCGCTACTTAAGATGCTACAAAAGAGGCAGTCTGGATGTATACATGTTCATAAGATGAACTTTGTTCCTCCCATTGTGTGACAATGGAGTTGTGGCTTTTGCCAAGGAGCGTCCGTCCCATCAGTGATCCAGACATATTCTAAGGCAGTATCACCTGATCATGGAGATGGTTGATCTCCAAGGAGATCGAGGTTAGGAGAGTAGACTCAGAGGACAACACGGCGGATCCACTCACGATGGCCTATTCCCAGAGAGAGACTTTTATGGGATGGTTGAGTATGAGATACTACAACCACTGCTACAGATGGCCCTAGTGCAAGTGGGAGATTGTTAGTTATATGTATGCCCTAGAGGCCATTACTGTACATAGGATGTATATAGTAGTGGATGCTGGGACATATATAGGGAGGACTTTCTTGCTCGACATGATAGTATGCTATCTGGTTGCTCTTTACCTTAACGTGTATACTGATTGTCTCTCTGTTACATGTTGGTAAAGCCCTTAGGATCTGTACTTGACTACCTGGACTATGATGCGGATCATACTAGTGGGGACATGGTAGTCCGTAAGTACATCCTTCAAAGTCCCTAGTCGTGGGTGTATCGAGACGGGGCATCGATATACCAGAGTAGACTAGCGTATACCTTCTCGACCCATACAGATGGGCGATGGATGATCCCATATCCATTGGTGTTTGACATCAGAGATGATATACGGGTGCTCAGTGGAGACTGGGTACACTGGACGGACTCGCCGAGAACTCCCAGATGGTATTATACCTCACGTCAGATGGCAGTTCTATGGTGACACAGGTACAGAGTAGTCTGTTGACCCGAGATCGTCATAGAGTCTTGTGTGGTTCCCACTGTGCTTTGATTTCCATCTTACCACGTCCAAGAGGGCGTGCAAAACGGTGGTTTTTGGGTACAGTCCCGAGTCACATGGAGGCAATGAGCGATAGGAGGGGATTCGTCTCTCCCGATATAGGGAGTTGATGTTGCACTGTGTTCGATTGGCTATAACAGGAAGTCCCTGGCCAGGGCTGATCAGAGAATTGCTGGTAAGTGTTACCAGTAGTTTCTCGACCCGTTATGAGCCTCATATCGACACGACTTATCGAGCTATTGGGGTCTGACGTTTACCACCCCTAGGCAAGATATGCGACATATCAGACGATCAGACCGGACTGTACGGTAGTGTTACTGGTTGGATTCACTGGAGTGTGAGCGGGCTTGCTCGTCGATCTTCAGATCGCTCAATACCCGGGTGGACGTTACGTTTAGCAGACCGCTTGCGGCTTGTGGGTGTTTGATATGATCATCATCTGCTGCCGGCGTATTGACGAGTCTTTAGAGTCCTACACAGAGGTTTCCTGGCTCAAGCGAAACGAAATAGGAGCGCATATGAGATATGTGCGGGACCGAGAATAATGTGTGTATGTGATACCGTATTTCATTCTCGCGATCAATGTGTCGGATGGTTGTATGCGATATAACCTAGTTATCGATTCAAGCGTTGAATCGATAAGCCGATACATTGAATACTAGTCGGTTGTGTGCGACATGACCGGATGATTGAATCAAGTGTTGATTTAATGATTTAATGCATAATTATATATTTGATATATTACTTTACATTAACTAGTATTGGTTCACTTTAAATGGATTTTCTCACTTGGATTGTGCACATTGTATATGTGATATACATTTGTACATTTGATTGTATCATGTTTGATGATACATGATAGTTTGGTGTATGGATTAAACCATGGTTGGTCAATGGTTAGGGTTTCTTTTGCTTCATTTATTCATTTATTTATCCATTTTGTTTATTTTAGCAAAAGAAAATAATGAAGAGATAATGGTGGCTTTCTTTGTTTGTTTATGAACCTTCATGAAGGTTTGACCAAAGTGACCATTTTGTCTTCATGTCTTAACCCAACCATTCACTAACCCTTGTTAATTATCTACACCTAACTATGGTTTGATTATGATAAGGATGATTATTCTTTTCTATTCTTTAATTCTTATCATAACTTATCATCTTCTTCCTCTTCTTCTTCTTCATGAGGAAACCTTACTTCATCAATGGTGGATTGATGAAACAAGTGAGAAATCCAATTCTAAAGGCTACCCACTTCCTATTTCTTCATCCTCTACCTCTTGCCAAGTAGTAGAGTGTGTTCTCTTCACAAGTTTTTGGACTTGGTGAAGTTGGAGCTTGATCTAGCGATGCCTCGACGTAGATCATCTTCGGCATCGTCGTCGATGACCTAGCCCGTCCATTCTCCGATGAAGCCGACGCTAGAGCCCGGGGTTCGACTTGGACAGCGAGGAGACCTCATTGCAGAGCTATGGAGGTGGAGCACCGGATCTACAAAGGTTGTATTTCCGTTATCTTATAGTTTAGTTGTTAACTAGCTCGTTTTTCGCCTAGACATCTAGCCAACGATCCGTAGTTTAGGGTTTCTCGGCACCGTATTTTTATAAATTGGCATGGTTGATGCCTTGTGAGACCTCTTGAGAGTGCCTAGGAACCCTACACAGAACGCGACTGGCACTTAAATTTTGAAACGTCTATAGCCGTAACGTAATCTAATTAAGCCAAATCCAAGAAATCTAAACCATTTTTAAACGACAAGAGTGAAGGAAAACTTGTTTTAAAGCAACATCATATTTATTCGAAAATTTCGGCAGAGTCTCCTTTGTAAATACAGGTCCCCAAATGGGTACAACACATGAAATACATAAATAATGAATAAAGGCATCCCTAAGCGGGAGCTAGCTTTTCGCCAATTGGCGGAAACAACCACGCAAGCAATATAATATACAACGCCGAATGGCGATGATCAAAACTCAGAAAGAAAAACAACATCCTCAAGAAAACCAGAGAAGAACCTCAATAATACAAGCGCGCTACTCTAAGGTCGAAATAATACAAAACTGCTTTTCTAAGTCTATCAAAATATACAAGTCTGGTTGATGGAGTTTACTAGATACAACTGAAATAAATAAAGTACAACGGTGGTCACGATGCAAGTGAACCCACCTACCAAAGCAATCACCCTGAAGGAAGCAGTGTGCCGGCAAGCCGCAATGAAACCTATACGGCCAACCTGCAAGAAACTGTGGCACAACAGGGGTGAGTTGCCAATTCGTGAGTAGAAAACAACACCGAGAAGAAATCGCATATATGACTCTCTCCTAGGTCATACAATAAAATATACAATACAACAACAAGAGTGACAGTATCATAAGTGTGATATCAAAGTAATCGTGTCCGTGTCATGAGTAATAATATATCGATGCATGATATGTACTAATGCATCATCCAACGTGTGTCCAGCAACGACACACAAATCATGATAAAACCCGAGTGCCCAGCATTGGCACTCAAAACATCTCAAAATCTGTGTCCGACAGCGACACATAATACTCAAATCTCGGGCTCCGCATAGTCAGGATCGGCCTATATCCATCTCTCTCATAACTCCGAACGGTATCCTCCGGATATCCGTCGAGTTTCCAATACAATCACCGGTAGGTAGTGCTCCCCTGCCAGGCTCATCGCCATCCCCACAAAATCACTCTCGCCCTACAGTACCTTATCGGGTCTACCATGTAGTCGAAGACGGTTCATCCTCCTCCTCGAATAGGGTCTCGAAAACCAACTCAGAACCGAGAAAACATCATGGTGGACGCTACTCATCATATTAAGGAAAACCGCATCTTTCTCTTTTAAAATTATTATAAGTTTATAAACATTCAGATGCGGTTTCCCAAAACCAGAAATCTCATGAAAGATCCGAAATCTCAAAATCACTAATCAGTGAACAGTGAATATCAACATAAAGTTCCACGATATTGCATAACAGAATGAATGCATAAATGCATGAAGTATCTGAGTAAGAATTACAATATCAAAACTAGCATATGAAGGCAAGCGTACTAGTAATATGTTGAAACTATAAGCTAGCAAATTATACAAATGAAGTAATCTTTTCTAATGTGTACATGATATGGAAATAACTGATAATGATTTGTGTGATCCGGCAAGCAAGTGTACGTGGAGCATACGCATCATCGGTAATGGTGCTGGTGTCTTGACAACAGGGGTTCATAATAACTGAAGAAACACATTTATACGCATGCAATGCGATGAGAACAGCATGAATATACAGAAAAGATATAGTAACCGCAACATTTAAGAATATACCTTTCTAAATACGAGTCATACAGTTCTTGGTGTTTGAAATAGCACGAATCGTGGTTTTAGAAAAATAGGGGCTACAGGGTCTTTGAGAAAAGATACGTCTTTTGAAAAATCGGTAGTATCCCTCGTCCTGTCATTAAAATATTCACGATTCGTTCGTTTTGAAAATAAGTATGACTCGAGCCCAGTCTAACATCTACCAGAACAACTGTAGGACTAAACTGAGAGAATAGTCGAAAGGGTAAGGAAACTCCACCTAAAGTCCAAGTCGATATATTTAGTAGTCGGCCATCCCGCCTCAAAAGCGTCACGTACGGTAAAAGTACATAATACGACATCCTCGAGTCAAGAGTGCGGATCAATCATCATATCTATATCACGCACGGTAAAATCCATCGTACGGCATCCCAAAATCGGGGTACGGGTCAAAATCACATGTACCTCACTATTCATATAGTATCATTGTCGTAAAATCATGAATTAGGGGTACCGTTATAAAGTCTAATACAATCCAATATCATTAAACATATATTCTGGTGCGTATGAAACACTTCGCCCAACGATTCACTATAATATCATGTCGTATCATATCATGACCCAATCACATATCACAACTTACGGCATTATGCCCGATCATATCGGCTCATCTCCAAGTATCATATACTGGGCTCATCATCCGTGTATACGTGTATGTGTGTGTGTGTATACATACATATGAACACATACACCCAAACATATCACGTGTGTGCATGTGTGTGTGTGTGTGTGAACCTTTACTCTAGGGTTTCGCAACTAAAAAGCTAAACTGAAAGTACTTTCCTCCAATTACACTAAATCCAACTCATGGTCATCCAAAACCTTTCTTTCTAAGTATCCTCATCTCACAATAACACATAAAAATATATATATCATAACGCATCATATCCTACGAAATTGTGGGGGTGCTATACTCCATCCACCCGACATCCCCCGTAAATATACATTTACTCACCTGGACGTCTCGGCTAATCTGATCCGATTTCAGCTCTGTCATTTCCATGCCACATCCGACTCCTCTGCACCCGATCCTAGAAATGTACACAAGGAAAATAAGAGAATAAATATAAATAGTCGCGGACACAAACAATACCAGTCAACCACGCGCATTAACTCGGCACGCACACACTTGGTGCACGAAACGTGCCGCGACAACGCCACAAACTACAACTAGGGTCACTATACATGAAAATCACCAAACTTAAAACCTAAACGTATCAATCGTGGTTTCACAACACACTAATAATATATGAAATAGGTTATAATTCACCAAAACCTCAAACTTAAATAAAATCGATTTAACACAAAAACCTAGCAAGTATCTTTTAACCATTTTAGTACCAATCTAGATGTTTTAGAAATCTAGTGGCCACATTGCTCATATAATGTCATAATTAGGCCGCACAACTACTAACTAGATTTTAATTTCATCTAATTACACATTTACCATGAAATTAGTTTGCAAAATTATGTAATTAGGACAATTTAAATTTAACAATTAACAATTTAGCTACTTGGTTAGGTTTTGTAAATCTTAAGATGTTAGAATACACATTGTAATCATGATTAAGTGATAAAACTCTAACCTTAATTTAACCCTTCTCTTGAATATTTAATCTTGAAATTAAAACCATAATTACACGTCTAATAAGCTAAATTAAAGTAATTAATCAACAATCAAACAATAGGCTTAGGATTATACCTCAACAAGTTTGAGATCAAACTTGCAAACTTTAGCCACCAAAATTGCTTCTTGCTCCATGACCCATGCTAGATTTGAGTATACCTCACTAATTAAATCCCATGCCTTCTTCTTTATTCTTTTCATTTCCTTTTCTTTTGTTTTAATTGAGTTGAAGAAGAGAAGTTGAAGGGGGAGGGGGCTGCAGGTTTCGGCCATGATGAGGGGGAGAGAGTGTGTGGGGTGGGACTCTAGTCAAAGCACACACAATCCATACCTCATAATATACCTTACCTCAGTTATTCTATTTTTATTTTATTTATTTCAAATTGCAATTAGCCTAGAATTAACTAGAACCTTGCAACCAAAAAGGGAAAAAGAAAACATGTTACAAACTTGGTTTAAGATTGTCAAGGTTCACATATGTATAATTAACCCAATCTCATTTGTAATTATCACTAATTAAATGTATTAGTGAAAGCTTAAAAAATAATATTAAAAATAATTAATTAAGGAAAATATTTAAGTAAACTAGAATTTTACTAGTGACCAATTTAATACCAATTACTAGCAATTACATAGCTAGAATAGGTATATTTAAGTCTATGCTGAAAAATAATTAAATCTTGGTTTTTACGGAGAACAACAGTTATTTTACCGATTATCAGAAATTTCACCTAAACGATTTTTTTTCCAGAACGTTACAAGTACAGCAAAATCTGGAGCTGTACCGAGCCCAAATGTCACGGGCTTATGACAAGATAACCCGTCTCCGCTCTTTCAAGAAAGACGAAGTGGTGTTAGTCCTCAAAAGTGTCACGACCCAAAGTTCGGCCCGTGACCGCCACTTAACCACGTAACGTCTACAGGCGTAACGTGATTAAGTAAGCCGAAACCCAGAAATCAAACCATTAAAAATAGTGAGTGAAGAAAACATTAGTTTGAAAAATTTTAAAAACCTTGAGTAAAAATCTTTAAAGTTTAAGTTATTTTCTTAAAAATTTCGGCAGCACCTCCTTTGTAAAAACAAGCCCCGAAACGGGTACAACACATGATTCAAGTAAAATGACATAAAATAAAGATAAAGCATCCCCAAACAGGAGCAATCACGCCAACGGTGGAAAACAATCACCACGAGAATAATATACGACGTCGTAGCGAAGAAATGAACAATATAGCGAAAAACATCATAAACGATAAAACTGCATAAGTAAAGTCGGCTCACACGAGCTCGACATCCAGAGTACAAAATAATATACAATATCATACTCACAACTGGTTTCTAAGTCAATACGTGAAATTGTAGATCGAGAGTACAAGATACAATAGAGAGTACAATGGAAATAAATGGATACCGCAAAACCCCACCTAAAGGCAAAACGGCTCACTCGCCACTGCAATGGTATCCGTAGCCAAAACATACAATAAGGTAGCCCTGCCGCAACTACTCTGAGGGTCGAACTGCAAAACACTGTGGCATAACGGGGGTGAATTGCCAACTCGTGAATAGTAAATAACATATAAAGGTAATAGCGAGTATGCACGTACTACGATACTCTAACATGTGCAATCTGATAACATCTATATAATGAACTCGGTATGCAATAATCATGCATAACATGTGCAATCTAATAACATCTATATGATGAACTGGGTTCGCAGTAATCATGCAAAGTACTCTATCAGGTACTATGACTACATGATGCAATGCATAGCAATAAATGCTGAGAATAGGATAAAATATCATCTACATGAATCATCATCGTGGAAAACCCCGGTGTCTACAAAAAACACCCCAAAATCCCGATAACTCAGGCGCCGTCACTCTATCCGGCCCTCAATCCTGTAAATCTCATAGAAACGGAGTGCCCAACATCGGCACCTGAAAACATCATGAAATACTCGTTTCTAGTATCGACACGCAAATCATCATATATCGGGCTCCGTCAGTCCGGATCGGCCCACGGGCCCCGTCTGCGGAATCAGCCCTCGACCCCGGCAGCACGGGTCAGCCTGTATCCATCTCTCGACTCTGGTCAGTATCCTCCGGATAACCGCCATGTCCAACCAATCACCGGTAGGTAGTAGTCCCTCTGCCAGTCTCACCGTCTGTATACACAGCATCTCTTTCTTGCCCCGGGGTAGCATACCGGGTCTACCATGTACCCGCAATCGGCCTCATCCAGCTCCTCAAATCGGGTTCACATGTCACAAGTCTCAGAACCGAGAAAACGCGTGGTGGACACACTGAAATGTCATATCAAGAGAAATCGGGTTTTTCAAAACAGTGCATACTTTCTTAAAATAATACCACGGTTCTCAAATCCAGAAATCACATGAATCCAAAACTCACTGCGTAAATCAATGCAATGTGTCGTATGCCGCATAAAATCGTACTATGAGTAAAAGGGGAAAACCGCTCTTTTAAATGGATCCAGTTGAAAATATTTCATGCGGTCCCCAATTTTCCAAAATTAAAGTCGGCATCATCTATGTATGTGCAAGAGTATGTATGTAGGCATGCATGTACAATATGTATAAGTGCCAATATGGATGTACAAGTGGTATATACACAAGCATGAGTGTACAATATGTATATGTGACAATATGGATGTACAAGTGGTATATACGCAAGCATGAGTGTACAATATGTATATGTGCTAATATGGATGTACAAGTGGTATATACACAAACATGAGTGTACAATATGCATATGTGGAAATATGGATGCACAAGTGGTATATACGCAAGCATGAGTGTACAATATGTAATTGTGCCAATATGGATGTACAAGTGGTATATACGCAAGCATGAGTGTACAATATGTATATGTGCCAATATGGATGTACAAGTGGTATATACGCAAGCATGAGTGTATAATATGTATATGTGCCAATATGGATGTACAAGTGGTATATACGCAAGCATGAGTGTACAATATGTATATGTGCCAATATGGATGTAAAAGTGGTATATACGCAAGCATGAGTGTACAATATGTATATGTGCCAATATGGATGTAAAAGTGGTATATACGTAAGCATGTATGCACACAAAGGGGAGGAATCATGTCTAATCATCAATGATGAGATAATCTAAACGATGTATGGTTTGTAGCTATCCTGTAGTGCGAGTGTCATGGCAATCACAAACGGTGTGTGTGTAACATACAATTAGTGCTCGTGCAGCTTGAACCGTTAGTAACAGTACGGTGTTACATAAATACTGTATCTATATGCAACAAGAAAGGGGTACGCTACAATAGTACATATGCACAAGCTATATATATATGAATATAACACGCGACTAAAATATCCTATCAAGCCCTGACGCTTAACGCCATACGGGCGATTTCCCCGTATATGTTTAATCTACTCACCGGGATCTCGATCTACGTGTATCCGACCACCTGCTTCCCCTTCTTCGCAGCGTCCGAAGTCCCCGCCTGCGACCCTAGAATTTACACAAAGTAATACACATAAGCTAAAATCCTGCAAAAACGTGATATTAAAACCAAACGAGAAACTCGTGTCGCAAGCTAAACGCGTATGCATCCGATATGCCAAAAAGTGTGTATACGCGTCTGAAACTACCCCGACACACTGCGACACATAGCAACCACCAAACACACAAACATAACGTATGTGTCGCGTAAGATTAAAAAGCACTAAAACAAGGAATTAGGTTCCAGATTTTGCACAAGTTGAAATAGGAAAAGTTGCATATAACAAACATCTTAGATATGCAGCAGACTCCCCCAGCCCAAACCCCGACACCCAACTCCACCATCTGGCCGCAAATTGCGTCCAGAACGAATATTTCTATGGCCTGGGAAGAAAATTGGGGTGTCGTGCTTCGTGTGTGTGGTCTAACTCAACTTTTCCCTGAAACATCGGGAGTTACAGAAGATCCCAAAACCGCAATAAATCTTGACTAAACACTAATTAAACACTAAAATTAATACATTATGGTATTTTAGTGTAAACTGAAACAAAGGTTTGGGTTAAACGATACTAATAGCACTTAATTAAGCTAATCAAACCCTAACAACCCTAACTTAACCTAATCATCACTTAATCCACAACATTAGCACTAAAACTCATTAAAACACTACTTTAAGTTAATTAAACTACAAGTTTAGCAATAAAGTGATTAAGGTGAGTTTAATACCTCAAGTTGGTCTTAGGGGGTCTAAACTTGCTGCACTTGTTTTCAAAGGCAAAGACTTGCCATCAAAACCAACAAAAGAGGGGTTTTGCAAGGGTTTAACGAAGAAAAGATGAATTTTTGTGTTGGGGTTTGTGTTTGGATGCAAGAAGAAGAAGAATATTGTAACATTTCAGAAAATATAAAATATTATTTTTGGAATTTAATATTAAAATAATATATTTCCCGAAAACTGCCCGATTTGCGAAAGTGGGGTTTTCGAAAAAGGGTATAAATATACACCAATAATTGTGAAATAAATGGAAATTAAAATGATTTTTTCATTAATAATATTTAAAGGATTTGGTATTTTAAAAATTATTATATGCAGTTTCGATAAAAACCCGATTAGTGCATAGCTAATCGCGATTAAGTCAAATCCATGTTTCTACAGTTTTTCATGGCTAGTGCACCATGCCATGCTGCATTTTGGTTACATGTTGTTTTCTTGTGTTGTTTTGGGTATTTTATGGTTTGGTTTTAAAAGAAATTAGAAAAGAAAAGAGAAAAGGGTAAAAGGGTAAATAGATGAAAGAGTGGGTGAGAATAAGAGAGGAGAGAGAGGGGCTGCCTCATTTTCACCTCCCACATCATTTTCTTCTCCTTCTTCTTCCCCACTTCCCTCCACCTTCACCCCATGATATCATCTCAAAATGCTCCTCAAAACCCTAAACCCTTTTTACAAAAATTAATCACCTCCTTCTTCTCTACAGATTGGACCAAGAAAAGTTAGATTTTGACAACCTTGAGGAGCTAGGGTTTTTCTTGAGTTGCATCCATGAGGTTTAATTTCTACCATTTAGATAATTTTAATTTTCTTTATATTCTAGTTAGTTAGAAATGGGTTTAAGATGTGGATTTGTGAACTTGGAAAATCCTAGTGAGGGTTTGAGTGAAATTGTGGATTGATGATGTTTTGTGGCTGTCAATGAGACTTTTGAGGTGATTCTTGACCTGGACCATAGCCTAGAAACCAAAAAATGGATTTAGGAATTGATTATGTCCGTTTTGTGTTGATTTGTGAGGGCATATGGAAATCTGGAGTAACCCGGGGGCACTAAAAATTATTTAGCGAATACTGGGAGTCGTGCAGGTACCTAGGAAGCTACCACTGAAATCCTAGCCCCATACCCCAACCCAAGGCTGCAGTTATATCCATTCTGGCTGCAATTTGCGGCCAGAGCAGGGAATTAGGGTCCCAGGTTTGGTCCATGGCTCCTTTTGCAATAAATTAGACATCTCCTGTATGCAAAATTGGCTAATTGTCACCTGGGAAAAATCTGGGAGTGTTTTACTTAGTTTCTGATATTGTTTTCTGGCTTTTAAAGAATTTGAACTTGGTATTTGGTATTGTGTTTCCGTCGTGTGGCGTTTGGACGTCAACGACCAGGGTTATTGGTCGTGTTTTGCATGCTAGGCTATATGTTTTAACCTATGAGCGAAACGTGTGCCGTTTTGGTTTTCCGCCTTGATTTTAACACGCATTGCGATTGTTTATTATTGTAGGTACCTTCACATGGATTCCGAGGTGATGGAGCGTAGAATTATCGATTTCGGCAAGCAAGAAGCAAGGTGAGTGGATCTATATCCACGGGGGAAGTCGGTTGGATGGCGTATAGCACCCCCGCACATTTTGATGGAAACTGATTCATAGTATTTGGTTAAGAAAACCTTTAATAGAAAACTATAGATAGAGTTAAAAGATAGTTAGAGAACTATATTAGAAACTAAAGGATAGTTAGAAGTGAAATCATACGACTAGTATGTGATGACGGGACTTGAGGATGATATTGGCGTTTAGGGTAATATAGAACTAGATAGTCGACGTAAATGTATCATCCGAACCATACCTATTTCCAAACTGAAGAATCGTATGCATCTTTTAAACGGATAACTTGAGGGACGTTACGGATTTTCAAATGATATCTTTTCTTTAAAACACCGTAGCCCCTACTTTCAAAACTATGATTCGCACCTTCCAAAAGCTGTTTGTATGGTTCAGGTGTGTATGTTTGATTAGATACTTATGCTTATAGTAAAAGTAGAATGTATTGTAAAATTGACTTGGTGAGGGACATAAATGCGATGAAAAGGATATATGACGTGATATGATGATTTGGTGATATGTTGGTATACGGATGCGAGTCGATGGAGATGATTGATACCTTGCCGGTCCCCTGATATGAGAATGTTATGGATGTGACCTGACACATAGGTATATAGTTATTTATATTGTGGTAAATCTGGAATAATAAGCCGTACGAGATGTTAGGTCCGTACCCTCATTGCCGTAATCGTTGATAGGATCCCTATTGGTATTATGCCGCTGTACGATGATTTTCCGTACATGATGAGTTTGACTTGATGATTGATCCATACCCTTGACTAGAGGATGTCGTACGACGGATTATACCGTACGCAATGTTGTGAGGCTGGATGCCGATTTATAGATTCACCGACTTAGACATATGATAGATATGTATACCTTATAGCTTTTTGCTGATGATTTGCCTTATGCAGCATTCATGTTATACTCATTGCATTGCTTATACTTATCCTAGTACAATTACACCATTATCGATGATGCGTATGTTACACGTACACAGATTTGCCGGCTCATGTTGGATATAGTGCCCTCAAAGTCAATTATTGGATCGCAGGTACATGATTGCAATGATTGAGGAGGACCTATACCGGTAGGACAGTCTTACTCGAGATGATAGTATGCTATCTGGTTTACCTTTATCAGTCGTGTATGGGTTCAGGTGACTGATCACGATTACACGTTGATAAAGCCCTTAGGATCTTGCTTGACTACCAACAGTATGAGGGCGATCATATAAGTGAGAGTTGGGTAGTCTATAAGCATATCCTTAATAGTGGTCCCTAGTCGTGGGAGTTTCGAGACAGGGCATCGATACTCCGGAGTAGACTAGTGTATACAGTCGAAACCCCGACGAGGGGCAGTGGCCGGTCTCACAAGCCACTAGTGTCAGTTGGATCACTTAAGATGTATACAGGTGCTTATTGGGTTATGAGTACACCGGACAGGACTCGCCGGGAACCTACTAGTTGGTATTATACATATCGTCAGATAGCAGTTCCCTGGTGACATGTGTACAGGTTAGTTCATCGACCTGAGGTCGTCATTTGCCTCGTGTGAGTTCCCACTATGCTTTGATTTCTACCCTACCACGGCTCAAAGGAGTCATGCAAACAGGTAGTTTTTGGGTACAGTCCCGAACCACATGGAGGCACGTGAGCGGATCGGCAGGGGATTTGTCTCTCCCGGTATTGGGGGTGGAGATCGCGCTGTGTCTAGGAAATCCATTACACCAAGTCCTTGGCCAAGGCAGGTGAGATTTACTGGTATGTACTCCAGAAGTATCTCAGGGTGTTCAGGGCTTGTCTCCGACATGACTTATACAGCTATTGGGGGTCTGACGTTACTAGCCCCATAGGCCGGATATGCGATACTCATAGACGAACGGACCGGACTGTATATACATAGTCACTGTTAGGCTCAGTAGGGTTTCCGGATGAGTTCGCTCATCGGCCTCCCTTAAGGTCAGTACATGGGCAGCCGTTACGCACAGCTAGTGCCGCTGACGACTTGTGGTTAAACCCACTGCCAGGTTACTGATGAGTCATTAGAGTCCCCCACAGAGAGTTTCCCAAGTTCGGGCAAAACGTTGTAGAGGCCGTATGGTTTTATGGATGGGTTCGGAAAATGCACGTGCGTTTACGCACGTGTCATATTTTGGGCTGATAATACTGGTGGGCTTTGGTTTAAGCCGGATCCAAGTATTATACAGAGTAGATATAATATCTTTGTCTCAGTTGCATTTGTATTCGGTCGTAATACAAATGCGGGTATATTTATACAGTTACGGGGTTATCCTGAAATTCGTTTCGGGATCACTTTTGGAAGTTGCCAGTTTCCAGTTTTCTATCAGCCATATTTAACATTCGGTTAAATGCGGATTTATCTTTTCTTCTTTTGGGTGAGTCATGAGGTGGGTCATGAGAGGAAGCTTCTTGGAAGGTGACTTGTTAAGGTGACTCATTGTTTCATAAATGTGTTCATACTAGGTGCATTTATTGTGTTCATACTTTGTGTTCATACTAGATATTTTTGTAAGAAGCTTTTGCTTGTTGTCACCTCCCCCTCTCCTACCATCACCCCCCCACCTCTATATAAAGTGGCCGGCCCCTCTTGGGTGCCCACTTGATCAATTCACACTCTCTCACTTGACTTGGTTAAAAGATTATGATAGTTTCGGTGTATGGAATTTCATAGCTAATTTCATTCCATCGCCCGATTCCAATGGCAACTTCATTAACCGTTCGTCCATGGCTTTGGACGAAGCGAGACAAAGTCTTCTACTCATTCTCTACATCATTCTTGGTCATCTCTTTTAGCAAACTTGGTGACCGAGTTGCCTCGAGTCAGAGGCGGGAGCCCGTTTAAAGATCTGATGACGTGGTGCCACTTGAGCGAGGAGATCGGAGATAGACGAGATCGGAGCAGCCGCAACGGAGCGTGGGATGATGGTTAAAGAACGAAGGACTCGGATCGTTCGGTATAACCTTTCTTCCCTCTTTGTAGATTGTTAGTTTAGCATTAATGGCAGATCCGGGTTATAGTATGCGATAGCGCCAGTTTTAAAAGTTTTTGTTCCTCATTTGGCGTCTGAAAGACGGCCGGGGCGCTACCGTAGACTTACATGGTATCAGAGCCACGCCATTAAGCTTTACTAACTTGTGCTAACGCGTTTAAAAGATCGATTGAACGGATTTTCGAAAATCGCAATTTTCAAGTCTAATGTTTCTGTTGAATTTAAATCTGGTCTAAAAATTATTTTGAGCATCTCAGAAAATCAAGCAGGCTTTTTAAAGAACACTGGAGAAAAACGACAAAATGAGTCGACTATACGGCCGCGGAAATGCGGTCAAAGCTTAGCTTTGACCGCGGAACCGCGGCGCCCTTGGTGAATCATTGGGTGGTTTTTCTTCTGGGGCTTCTACTTGGTAAATTGTGGTTTCTGGAACTGTTCTTTTGGGCCCAGTATTTTTTACTGTACAGCAGATTTGCGTGGGGCCCACTTCAGGAAATTTTGTCGATCGAAATTTAAACACGTTAGTTTACAGTGCTTACATTATATCTCCGACCGTGAATGTCATTTGATCGGTAAACCGCGTCTGATTGCTATAGTTATTTTAGACGGGTTTGCGAACGTAACATTCGCGTTGATGTTCTGTGTTGTGCTGTGATGTTGCGGATTTGTCGTGGTGGATAGCAGTGTGCAATGGTAGTGCAGTTTGGGTTTATTTGTACATTTGATATTGCGGCACGAGCGTCCAACATATGGACTGCCGTCACTGCCTGTTGTATAATATTCTTTTGGGACACGACCAAGTTGAGGTCGATGTACCCGTTGTACATATTTTTCATTTCTGTACTAGGTTTTACCATGCGACGGAGTGCACGGATAGCCGGGTTCTGGGGGGCAACGGGTCCGCATCTCATGGCTTTGAGAGGCAGAGGGGCCCCACTCTAGAATTGGCAGACTATTCGCCGAACTCGTAGGGGGTACAGGTTGACCCAAAGAGGGGTGCCCAAGATTACCGGATTCCGTGAAGTGCTGGGTGGTCCATTCACTTTGCTGTAAGGGGCGGCCTCGCTTCAGGCTTTGGCGGGTAACTTGCCGCACCCGTAGGGGTCTAGGTTTCATTGCACAGGCTATCCACACGACAGGGGAACGTCGGGTTTCAGCAGTGGCTCTGTGAAACCCGGGGATCCCAGATTATCTGTATTGTTCTGTGATGCTTATTACTTTTCTGTAATGTTGCATATTATCACGCCTGGAGCGATTATTGTATATTGGTTTATATACTATTAGATGTTGTATATGTTTTACACCCGCGCTAGTTCAGTCCCCGCTCTGTCGTTAGTTAAGTAACCTAACGGGTGATGACGGGACCCAGTGACGAATGCGGATGGCATTTACGTACATTTTATTTTCGTTCTTTTCTGGTGTGATTTATTGATGGGACTGCGTTGATTCTGATCAATGCAAAGTAAAACAAACCTGTTTGGATGTTGTTGGAACAATTTTAAAAAGTGTTATTACAAAGACTTTTCCTTTTGTTTTGCATAGTGGTATTCGGTTGGAATATCCTGCACCTCATTCGACGGGGCAAGGGCCGATGTCCCTTCACCGGGACTGACCCCTTGGGCAGAAGATTGCGTCAGGGTAATAACTTCACTATAGTCGATTACATGTTGCTTTGCATCGCGGTATTCAGTGGAATATCCTGCACCTCATTCCACAAGGAAAGAGCCGAGATCCCTTCACCGGGAGTGACCTCTTTAGCAAAGGTTTTCGCCACTATATTTTTATAAAAACCTATCAGGTTCCTTCAACGAGATCAAGTTCACTACGTTAAAGGTTTTTCGCCAAAACCAGCCATAGCCCTCCATCATTTCTTATGGATGGTCAGTAATATTCAAGCTATGTTTGTTGGCTTTCGTCAAGGCATAGTGTTTGGTAGTTGCTGGGGTATTCATTTGTTGCATAGATAGATGAGTTGGTTTGGGACAGTCGTATTACCTTGTTGGCTTTCGTCAAGGGTATGTACGGGTGGGTTCGAATTAACAAGATAATGACGGGAAGAACTTGATATGTGACTTATGATTTGTTGGCTTTCGTCAAGGTCATAAGAACATGGGGTAAAAATCATATCGAGAGTTTCTAAAGAAACTGAAACTTGCCAGGCATGCGCATACCTTCTGGAGTGTGATAACGCGAGTGGATTCCGTCACGTTATCATGCGATGAGAGTTGGATCCCGATTCCCACTGATGAGTTGGTTTACTCTTCGGGTGATCCCGATTGATTATTTTTTCAGGTTTGGAGGAGAATTTGACAGTACAGTGGGAGGTTTCCGGATTAGATAAAGTAATAACCATTCTGATCTAGGTTAGATTGCACCCAGAGTGTTACTTTTCTCTCTCTCTCTTTGGCAGTGACCTTTGACCGACCCTAGACTATGACTCAGGGACCAAGTTGACCGAATCTTCTTAAAATACTGGCTTTTGGATTGTCTGAGTTGCATAAGTCATTGCCACTCCTTCTTCTACCCTTTGTATTTCTCAGAACACCCCGTATTACTACGGACATCCACTTCCATTGGATAGATCCATTGTATGGTTATATACGAACTTGAAGGGACTCCTTCGAGGATGGATCAAGGTTCAGGAGAAATAGAATTGGTTTATTCAGTTGTCTTTTATTATCACCTTCTCTCAGGTTGCGAGGGCTCCTTGGTTTAGGAGAGTACACCTATTACGCTTATTGGATAGTCTTCTTCCAAACCATAGGCAGGTGCCGAAAGGTAGGGAATGAAGAAAACCAATTAGCCTAAGTAGGGTGTACAGAAGGTAATATGTAAAGAAAAAATAAAGGGATTAGAAAGAGGGCAAAGTAAGTTGCGACTGTTATCATTCACGACCAAACCGCGTACTTCATCGCCACTCCTATTTCACCTTTAAAAGAATAAGGTATTATTCAGTTGTCTTTTATCATCACCTTCTCTCAAGTTGCGAGTACTCCTTGGTTTAGGAGGGTACACCTATTATGCTTACTGGTAGGCTTCTTCCAAACCATAGGCTGGTGTCGAACGGTAGGGAAGGAAGAAAACCGTTTAGCCTAACGATGGTGTACAGAAGGTAACGACTAAAAACAAATAAAGAGATTTGGAGATATGGCAAAGAAATATTGTTAGTTATATGTATGCCCTAGAGGCCATTACTGTACATAGGATGTATATTGTAGTGGATGCTGAGACATATATAGGGAGGACTTTCTTGCTCGACATGATAGTATGCTATCTGGTTGAACTTTACCTTAACGTGTATGCTGATTGTCTCTCTGTTACATGTTGGTAAAGCCCTTAGGATCTGTACTTGACTACCTGGACTATGATGTGGATCATACTAGTGGGGACATGGTAGTCCATAAGTACATCCTTCAAAGTCCCTAGTCGTGGGTGTATCGAGACGGGGCATCGATATACCAGAGTAGACTAGCGTATACCTTTTCGACCCATATAGATGGGCGATGGATGATCCCATATCCATCGGTGTTTGACATCAGAGATGATATACGGGTGCTCAGTAGAGACTGGGTACACTGGACGGACTCGCCGAGAACTCCCAGATGGTATTATACCTTACGTCAGATGGCAGTTCTCTGGTGACACTGGTACAGAGTAGTCTGTTGACCCGAGATCGTCATAGAGTCTTGTGTGGTTCCCACTGTGCTTTGATTTCCATCTTACCACGTCCAAGAGGGCGTGCAAAACGGTGGTTTTTGGGTACAGTCCCGAGTCACATGGAGGCAATGAGCGATAGGAGGGGATTCGTCTCTCCCGGTATATAGGGGGTTGATGTTGCGCTGTGTTCGATTGGCTATAACAGGAAATCCCTGGCCAGGGTTGCAGAGATTTACTGGTAAGTGTTACCAGTAGTTTCTCGAACAGTTATAGACCTCATATCGACACGACTTATCGAGCTATTGGGGTCTGACGTTTACCACCCCTAGGCGGGATATGCGACATATCAGACGATCAGACCAGACTGTACGGTAGTGTTACTGGTCGGATTCACTGGAGTGTGAGCGGGCTTGCTCGTCGATCTTCAGATCGCTCAATACCCGGGTGGCCGTTACGTTTAGCAGACCGCTTGCGGCTTGTGGATGTTTGATATGATCATCATCCGCTGCCGGCGTATTGACGAGTCTTTAGAGTCCTACACAGAGGTTTCCTGGCTCAAGCGAAACGAAATAGGAGCGCATATGAGATATGTGCGGGACCGAGAATAATGCGTGTATGTGATACCGTATTCTATTCTCGCGATAAATATATCGAATGGTTGTATGCGATATAACCTAGTTATCGATTCAAGCGTTGATTCGATAAGCCGATATATTGTATACTAGTCGGTTGTGTGCGACATAACCGGGTCATTGAATCAAGTGTTGATTTAATGATTTAATGCATATTTATATATTTGATATATTACTTTGCATCAACTAGTATCGGTTTACTTAAGATGGATTTTCTCACTCGGATGGGCGCATTGTATATGCGATATACTTTTGTGCACTTGATTGTATCATGTTTGATGATACATGTCATGCTAGGGTTCAAGTGTAAAGATTAAACCTTGGTTAATGAAATGGTTAGGGTTTATTATTTATTTCTCTTAGCCGTACGAATACCCTAATCCAATCGCATCATATGCTAGCAGATAAGCAAAATATTATCGGGAATTTCAAGTGTTGAAATTTGCAATGAGATTGCATACCTTCTATGAGATAGTTGGATCCCGATACCCGCTGCGAGTAAGTGTTACTCCTGGGAGAGTTTTATACATTACAATTAGCCGATCAAGTAGGTGTCTAGAAAGGTGTCAACGGGGTTACGCCTCTGGGAAAACGAGGTTTACATTAATTAGGTTCGTGCGAAAGCACGGGGGACCTCCCTCAATGTACCGACACTGGCCTGGCTGAAAGATTGGCGAACTTGTAGTGTGTAATTAATCCCGGCTAGTCTTTCCTTTTAGGGTTTGAAGGAAGATTTGATAAAAAGCAGTGGGAGCCATCCTGATTAGATAAAATAATAACCAATCTATTCTTGACAGAGCGCACGCTGAGTGTTTTCTTCTCTCTCTCTCCTGGTAGCGACCATATCACGCCTTAATCAAGATAATAATACGGATTATTGACCGAACCCGCTTGTTATACTTAGCTGGGGAACGTTGGTCCCGCTCCAACTTATAATTGTTATAAGACAGAGCAGGAAATTGGGGAATACCAGAGTTCCCGTGCCGCCCAAACGAGGAGAGTGCATGATGATGCATCATCTTCGGGTGTGTTCATTATACAGAACTGTTTCTCAGTATCCTTTACGTCCTGGGTATATGATACCGGATCAGGATCCCAGATATGTAATCTGTTACATAGGGCTACAGATAGGCAGAGAACTGAGAACGGGTGATAAGTTTCATGAGGCAGAAAACGGGGCAAATGTTGCAGCCAAGTCTGTTGGTCACTGTCACCCTGTATTATCGATACATTGATTCTGAACGAATGTTGTTAGATACCGAACCTGATATACAAAATCATATCAGTCTCTTTATTAGTAAAGAAAGGATATAATTTTGTATTGTTGGATAATGTTTTGAACATTTCCTATATCAAAAGTTGATCAGTTCAGGCACGTTATCTAAAAGCATTGATGTTCTAAATCAAACTACAGTTCTTAGTATATTGAACACACAAAAGAGGAAGAGTTCAGAAATGAACGAATTCTTCTTGAGGCATTGTAGACTAGGTCAGATCAATGTGACCCGACTTGCTAGAGTTACATAAAGATGCATATTTAAATTAGTTTGAATTTACATCTTGTGAAACTCGCCAGTCATGTCACAAAGATAAGATGACCATAGCTCCGTTTATTGGAAACAGAGAAAGAGTTAGTGAACTCTTGGGATGATACATGTTGATGTATGTAGGTCCCCTGTCTACACATGCCAGGACTGGTTCTTTATACTTCATTACGTTCTCTGATAATCTTTCGAGTTTCAGACCTATGTTCCTGTTGAAACACAAGTCCGAACCTTTTGAGATATTCACAGAATATAAGTTAGAAGTAGAGAACCAGATATACGGGTATAAGTATTATGTCCTATGATGAGATCAAGGAGGAGAATACTTGTGCACGGAAATCCTGGATTATTCTAAAGGAGAATGAGATTCTCTATCAGCATTACTTCTCTGAATACACCATAGCACAATGGTATATCAGGGCGGAGCAATCACACCCTATATGATAAGGTGTGCTCTATGATGTGTACTACTGAGTTACATGTTTCCTTTTGGGTGTTATGCACTTGAGAAGTTGCATACCTATTGAATAGGGTTCGAATCAAATCAGTTGCCTACCATTTCATATGTGATATGGAAAGGGAAGAGCCCATGTCTTAAGCTAGTTAAGATTTGGGGATTGTCCGTCCTATGTCTAAAAGCAAAATCCGGACAAGCTCGAGGCAAGATCTGTTATGTACAACTGGAATGGTTCCAGCTATACAAATTACAGCAGATGATTTGATAAAACCAAAGGATTCAATAGTTACCGACGAACCTCAGCCTCTCCGCCGATCTAGTAGGGTTCCTCACCCACCTGAGAGATACTTCGGTTTCTCTATGACAGTAGGAGCGAGGATTACATCATGAGATGATGACCCAACTAGCTTCGAGCTGGCCATCGCGAGTAAGACTCTGTAAGAATGGCTGGATGTTTAGCGATCTGAGATGGAATCCTTATACACCAACAAAGTATGGACTTTAGTTGCTATATCTGAAGGGTTAAATCCCCATCAGGAGCAAGTATATCTTGAGAAGATTACTTGGTGTACATGGAAAAGTTGAGACTTTCAAAGCTAGACTTATTAAGGGTTTTCATCATTGACCAGGTGTGGATAATGATGAAACCTTTTCAAGTAGCTATGCTTAAGTCCATCCAGATCCTACTTGCCACGGCTACATACCATAACTACGATATCTGGCGTTTGGGTGCCATGACTGCTTTTCTAAATGATGATTTAGAAGAGTGTGTCTGTAAGTACACAGCCAGAGGGCTTCGTAGACAGTGGGAGCAGCGGAAACGTGTGCAAGATGCTTTATAGGATAAAGCAGGCATCGCGGAGTTGGAACGTCTGTTTTGATGAAGCAGTCAAAGAGTTTGACATCATCAAAATGGTAGATGAACCTTGTATATACAAAAAGGTAGTAGGGAGTATGGTGATAATCCTCGTAGAGTACGTGGATGACATACTCTTGATAGGGAAGGAGTTTCCTATGCTACGTTCGATCAATCTCCGCTTATCACAATGATTCTCCGTATAGGATCGAAGTGATACCTACTAAATCCTGGATTTTGGATCTATGAGATAGATCTAAATGGATGTTAGGATACTCACTAGATGTAGTGAGATGGTGTCAATCGATCCTGAGGAGAATCAGTGGAAGGGTTCCAGGGTGATAAAGACGACTGAATGTCAGTCACAGGCATTGTCTTTACCCTCAGTAAAGGGACGGTATGTTGGAAGAGTTCCAAGCAAGATACCGTGACACACTAGACGATAAAGGCAGGATACATCGCTACTTAAGATGCTACCAAAGAGGCTGTTTTGGTGTATAATGGTTCATGAGATGAACTTAGTTCCTCCCAATGTGTGACAATGGAGTTGTGGCTTATGCCAAGGAACGCCCGTCCCATCAGTGATCCAGACATATTCTAAGGCAGTATCACTTGATCATGGAGATGGTTGATCTACAGGGTGATCGAGGTTAGGAGAGAAGGCTCAGAGGACAACACAGCGGATCCACTCACAAAGGCCTGTTCCCAGAGAGAGACTTTTATGGGATGGTTGAGTATGAGATACTTCAAACCACTGCTACAGATGGCCCTAGTGCAAGTGGGAGATTGTTAGTTATATGTATGCCCTAGAGGCCATTACTGTACATAGGATGTATATTGTAGTGGATGCTGGGACATATATAGGGAGGACTTTCTTGCTCGACATGATAGTATGCTATCTGGTTGAACTTTACCTTAACGTGTATGCTGATTGTCTCTCTGTTACATGTTGGTAAAGCCCTTAGGATCTGTACTTGACTACCTGGACTATGATGCGGATCATACTAGTGGGGACATGGTAGTCCATAAGTACATCCTTCAAAGTCCCTAGTCGTGGGTGTATCGAGACGGGGCATCGATATACCAGAGTAGACTAGCGTATACCTTCTCGACCCATATAGATAGGCGATGGATGATCCCATATCCATCGGTGTTTGACATCAGAGATGATATACGGGTGCTCAGTAGAGACTGGGTACACTGGACGGACTCGCCGAGAACTCCCAGATGGTATTATACCTTACGTCAGATGGCGGTTCTCTGGTGACACTGGTACAGAGTAGTCTGTTGACCCGAGATCGTCATAGAGTCTTGTGTGGTTCCCACTGTGCTTTGATTTCCATCTTACCACGTCCAAGAGGGCGTGCAAAATGGTGGTTTTTGGGTACAGTCCCGAGTCACATGGAGGCAATGAGCGATAGGAGGGGATTCGTCTCTCCCGGTATATAGGGGGTTGATGTTGCGCTGTGTTCGATTGGCTATAACAGGAAATCCCTGGCCAGGGTTGCAGAGATTTACTGGTAAGTGTTACCAGTAGTTTCTCGAACAGTTATAGACCTCATATCGACACGACTTATCGAGCTATTGGGGTCTGACGTTTACCACCCCTAGGCGGGATATGCGACATATCAGACGATCAGACCGGACTGTACGGTAGTGTTACTGGTCGGATTCACTGGAGTGTGAGCGGGCTTGCTCGTCGATCTTCAGATCGCTCAATACCCGGGTGGCCGTTACGTTTAGCAGACCGCTTGCGGCTTGTGGATGTTTGATATGATCATCATCCGCTGCCGGCGTATTGACGAGTCTTTAGAGTCCTATACAGAGGTTTCCTGGCTCAAGCGAAACGAAATAGGAGCGCATATGAGATATGTGCGGGACCGAGAATAATGCGTGTATGTGATACCGTATTCTATTCTCGCGATAAATATATCGAATGGTTGTATGCGATATAACCTAGTTATCGATTCAAGCGTTGATTCGATAAGCCGATATATTGTATACTAGTCGGTTGTGTGCGACATAACCGGGTCATTGAATCAAGTGTTGATTTAATGATTTAATGCATATTTATA
This sequence comes from Agapanthus africanus, assembly GCA_030015575.1. Classification (NCBI taxonomy): domain Eukaryota; kingdom Viridiplantae; phylum Streptophyta; class Magnoliopsida; order Asparagales; family Amaryllidaceae; genus Agapanthus; species Agapanthus africanus. Next base: position 680,754,196 of record JASDDO010000019.1, read on the forward strand.
TATTTGATATATTACTTTGCATCAACTAGTATCGGTTTACTTAAGATGGATTTTCTCACTCGGATGGGCGCATTGTATATGCGATATACTTTTGTGCACTTGATTGTATCATGTTTGATGATACATGTCATGCTAGGGTTCAAGTGTAAAGATTAAACCTTGGTTAATGAAATGGTTAGGGTTTATTATTTATTTATCTTATTTAATTATCCTTTTTATTTTTGATAAATGAATAAAAGAAAAGAGAAAAGAATGGTGGCTAATTTTGTTCTTTAGTTGAAGCTTCATGAAGCTTTGTTCAAGTCAACCATTCTTATCTCATCCTTAAACCTAACCATTCCCACTAACCCTAGTTTAGTCTCTACACTTGACCATGGATAGTTTGATGATAAGAATTCATTTTCTTTTCTTATTCTTTCAACTTATCATAACTATTTTCCTTCTTCTTCTTCATTCTTCAAGTGAAGAAAAGCATGGTCCATCAATGGTGATTGTTGGAAAAGAGTGAGAAATCCAATTCTAAAGTTAACCCACTTCCTATTTCTTCATCCTCTACCTCTTGCCAAGTAGTAGAGTGTGTTTACTTCACAAGTTTCATGACTTGGTGAAGTTGTGAGCTTGATCTAGCGATGCCTCGACGTAGATCATCTTCGGCATGGACATCGACGACCTAGCTTGCCCATTCTCCGATGAAGCCGACTCTAGAGCCCGGATTTGATTTGGACAGCGGAGACGACCTCGTTGCGGAGCCGTGGAGGTGGAGGACCGGATCTACAAAGGTTGTATTTCCGTATTCCCAATAGTTAAGTGTTAACTAGTTCTTTTTCGCCTAGACATCTAGTTATCGATCCGTAGTTTAGGGTTTGTAGGCACCCTAATTTTTGAAATTGCCATGGTTGATGGCTTGGGAGACCTCACTAGAGTGCCTAGGAACCCTACAAATATACGGTTGATGTCATGAATTGGATTATGGAAGAGGCATTACTATGAATACCAGGATACCCCGACGAAACATTTTCATGTTTCAATGCATTGTTAATGGAAAACTGTTTTCCCGATTAGATACTTACTCCAGGGTATGTATTTACCAGGTTTCATTCTCATATCTGTATAGTTTTACAGATGATGAGTGGAAGGAAGTTATTGGGAATTAGGTGATCATCCTCATTATATCGAAATTCGTTGTAATTGGTGATATTTGAGGAAATCGCCTGGGTACAGTTTTCAACCTACGACGCACAGGTTTTGAGTTATTCAACTCAGGGGACTTATACAGAGTATTGTTTGTTGTCCAGTGTCCATCAGGACAAAGGGGTTGGTCCTCTTACTATGTTCTGTTTACTTATGACTTCTCTAGTTTTTAGACAAGTGTTTCATAGAAATACAAGGTCTAAGTTTCGAGAAGTTGTGGGTATAAGAATAAAGTAGAGAACCAGATATCGTAAGTATCGGGATTCTTCAAAGAGATCGAAGATGTAGATACTTGTGATTGGTATTCAGATGATAGTAAAAGTTTTGAGAAACTTGTTTCTCTTTCGGGTTACTCATAATTGGATGGATTCCTAAGTTGAGTAATGCTGATTAGCCTCTCTCCATTAAAGTTGATATGCACTGGAGACAGCTGCATGATTAGAATCTGGTTCCAATTAAATAAGTGCCAAAGTTTCTATATTGGATATAGAATGGTTCGTATCTTAACGATGTTAAGGTATGGGGAGTTTTCCGTCTTATGCTTAAAACCAGACTCTGAATAACTCAGGGCACGTTTCTGTAATGGCAGTTTGTGGGTTGGTCCAGGCTATGACGAGGGTTGAATTTCTACCATCTGGGAGATCAGTAGTGATATTGTTCTTGACTCGCCACAATTTTAGTAAAATGGTATTTTTTTTCAGAAAACAGTAGTGGGAGTATGGTAGAACTGGAAGTGATTCCAGAACCGCAAATGATTACGGAAAATTTAATAGGACCTATAGATTCAATCAGGTTTGACATTCCATTAGCCACTCGGCAGATTTGGTGGGTAACCTCAAACACCCGAGAGGTACTTCGGTAGCCTCAAGAACGGTGACAGGGAGGTTCTTATCTACCCAGACTTGACATTACTGTTGTTCCAGGCTATAAGACCCGGTAGGAGGGTTGTTGTGGTCAGTGGGAGCGGCGGAAGCATAGTGGGCAAGTAGCTTATATCTATTTATAGACTAGAGCAGTTATAGCGGGGATTGATCATCTAATTTTGATGTGACAGTTATAGGCTTGACTTCATCAGAATAGGGGATGGATCAGTTATGAAGGTAGTAGGGTGTGATGTCCTGGTATTTGGATGTCATACACAGAGTCGGAAGTAAAATTCCTATACTACGATCGGTTGTACTGTGGTCGTCACACAGTTGTTTCTCCAGACAGGATATGGATATAATATCTGACATTCTGGTTTCTAGATCAATGGTTTTAGATCTGGATTTGGGTAGTTTCCCAATGTGGGTATTTTGACAGTATTCTAATAGTTTTTAGAATAATTGACTCCTGGCATGGTGGTGTACCTGCAGGTGATGGAGTCACCCTCTCTAAAGGTGTCTTACAGACTAAAGGGGAGAGGGATGTACATGATTGGCAGATCACTTGCTTAGGCAATTGAGTCAATCATCAGATGTCAAGTACCACACCAAATGTTGTTTTTGCACTAGATGCAATAAGTTTGTATTAATCCAATCCTGAAGAAACATAAGGAAGCAGTTTTAGAACATAAGTGAATGTTCTACGGAGTTGATGATGGCAGCCTCCTTCGGGAGACGGTTATCATTCCAGGCTTCAAAGGTGACATGGATGACAGAGTGATTGTAAGAGTTATAGTTTTCCCTCTAACAAAGAGGGACAGTATTATGGACAGGTGGTCCAAGAGAATACTGTGGGAGGCATGGTGCAGGATACTGATTAGGTTCAGTTATCGATACAGTCTAAGAAGTTTGGATTTGGAGTTCATTTATGAACTAGGTCCCATCAGATATCCAGACATATTCTAAGACATGTATTACTCAATTCGGGAGATGGCTTTCCCCATGAACTTGAGATTAAGAGAGACATAGAAAGAAACATCAGGGCGGATCCTCTCACTGAGGCTATTTCTCGAACACAATAGTTTTACAAACGGGCTTTGTGAAACTGATTAGTAGAGGAGTTGGGTGTTGGTTTCACACGGGCTGTGAGTACGCGACATCGCAATAATTAGCCTTAAGTGCAAGTGGGAGATTGTTGGATATAGTGCCCTCAAAGTCAATTATTGGATCGCAAGTACGTGATTGCAATGATTGAGGAGGACCTATACCGGTAGGACAGTCTTACTCGAGATAATAGTATGCTATCTGGTTTGCCTTTATCAGTCGTGTATAGGTTCAGGTGACTGATCACGATTACACGTTGATAAAGCCCTTAGGATCTTGCTTGACTACCAACAGTATGAGGGCGATCATATAAGTGGGAGTTGGGTAGTCTATAAGCATATCCTTAATAGTGGTCTCTAGTCGTGGGAGTTTCGAGACAGGGCATCGATACTATGGAGTAGACTAGTGTATACAGTCGAGACCCCGACGAGGGGCGGTGGCCGGTCTCACAAGCCACTGGTGTCAGTTGGATCACCTAAGATGTATACAGGTGCTCATTGGGTTATGAGTACATCGGACAGGACTCGCCGGGAACCTGCTAGTTGGTATTATACATATCGTCAGATAGCAGTTCCCTGGTGATATGTGTACAGGTTAGTTCATCGACCTGAGGTCGTCATTTGTCTCGTGTGAGTTCCTACTGTGCTTTGATTTCTACCCTACCACGGCTCAAAGGAGTCGTGCAAACAGATAGTTTTTGGGTACAGTCCCGAGCCACATGGAGGCACGTGAGCGGATCGGCAGGGGATTCGTCTCTACCGGTATTGGGGGTGGAGATCGCGCTGTGTCTAGGAAAGCCATTACACCAAGTCCTTGGCCAAGGCAGGTGAGATTTACTGGTACGTACTCCAGTAATATCTCAGGGTGTTCAGGGCTTGTCTCCGACACGACTTATACATCTATTGGGGGTCTGACGTTACTAGCCCCCTAGGCCGGACATGTGATACTCATAAACGAACGGACCGGACTGTATATACATAGTCACTGTTAGGCTCAGTAGGGTTTCCGGATGAGTTCGCTCATCGGCCTCCCTTAAGGTCAGTACATGGGCAGCCGTTACGCACAGCTAGTGCCGCTGACGACTTGTGGTTAAACCCACTGCCAGCATACTGACGAGTCATTAGAGTCCCCCATAGATTCTTTCCCAAGTTCGGGCGAAACGTTGTAGTGGCCATATGGTTTTATGGCAGGGTTCGGAAAATGCACGTGCGTTTACGCACGTGTCATATTTCGGGCTGATAATACTGGTGGGCTTTGGTTTAAGCCGGATCTAAGTATTATACAGAGTAGATATAATATCTTTGTCTCAGTTGCATTTGTATTCGGTCGTAATACAAATGCGGGTATATTTATACAGTTACGGGGTTATCCTGAAATTCGTTTCGGGATCACTTTTGGAAGTTGCCAGTTTCCAGTTTTCTATCAGCCGTATTTAACATTCGGTTAAATGCGGATTTATCTTTTCTTCTTTTGGGTGAGTCATGAGGTGAGTCATGAGAGGAAGCTTCTTGGAAGGTGACTTGTTAAGGTGACTCATTGTTTCATAAATGTGTTCATACTAGGTGCATTTATTGTGTTCATACTTTGTGTTCACACTAGATATTTTTGTGAGAAGCTTTTTCTTGTTGTCATCTCCCCCTCTCCTACCATCACCCCCCACCTCTATATAAAGTGGCCGGCCCCTCTTGGGTGCCCACTTGATCAATTCACACTCTCTCACTTGACTTGGTTAAAAGATTATGATAGTTTCGGTGTATGGAATTTCATAGCTCATTTCATTCATCGCCCGATTCCAATGGCAACTTCATTAACCGTTCATCTATGGCTTTGGACGAAGCGAGACAAAGTCTTCTACTCATTCTCTACATCATTCTTGGTCATCTCTTTTAGCAAACTTGGTGACCGAGTTGCCTCGAGTCAGAGGCGGGAGCCCGTTTAAAGATCCGATAACGTGGTGCCACTTGAGCGAGGAGATCGGAGATCGACGAGATCGGAGCAGCCGCAACGGAGCGTGGGATGATTGTTAAAGAACGAAGGACTCGGATCGTTCGGTATAACCTTTCTTCCCTCTTTGTAGATTGTTAGTTTAGCGTTAATGGAAGATCCGGGTTATAGTATGCGATAGCGCCAGTTTTAAAAGTTTTTGTTCCGCATTTGGCGTATGAAAGACGGCCGGGGTGCTACCGTAGACTTACAGCTCACACACTTCATCATCGATAATTGCCATGTCACTACACAGTAGGATTGCTGCATCATGATATGACCTCTTGCATAGTTTACTAGCTATAGTTACTTATGCACCTTATACGATGTTGCATTTGACTTGGGAGAAATTGGGAACCGCAGTATGTATTTAAAAACATGATTCATTTTAAAAGTGCGGTTTTCCCTGATATTGTCGCATCATTGTTCCATATTGCATGATATATGGATATGCTTACATTTCTATCATATGTCGCATACATCATGCTTTATGATTTTACGCATTGAGATATGCTGTTTTCATGTGATTTCTGGATTTGAGAACCGTGGCGATTTCAAAAGAAAGCATGTACTGTTTTAAAAAACCTGGTTTCTCTTGATATGATATTTCAGTGTGTCCACCATGTGTTTTCTTTGTTCTGAGAGCGACATGTGAAACCCGATTCAAGGAGGCGGATGAGGCCGATTGCGGGTACATGGTGGACCCGGTATGGTACCCCGGGACAAGAAAGGGATACTGTGTATACAGACGGTGAGCCTGGCAGAGGGACTACTACCTACCGGTGATTGGTTGGACCTGGCGGATATCCGGAGGATACCGACCGGAGTCGAGAGATGATATGAGCCGATTCGGACTGACGGAGCCCGTGGGCCGATCCGGACTGACGGAGCCCGAGATATGAGGATTTACGTGTCGATGCTGGACACGGGTTTCATGATGTTTTCCGGTGTCGATGTTGGACACCCAGATTCCATGATTTTGATGTGTCGAGAGGGACAACGTTGATTTATATCCTCATACTTTCATGCACACTCTTTTATGATATTTACGTGCATACAGACATCGATTATATGGTTGGACGAGATCCACAAGCATACATACCTTGACTATATTGTTGGATTATATCCGCATACATATAGGTATTGACTTCCTTGTTGGCACATATGATGACCCGGTCACCCTATATATCATAGTATTACCTTTATGATATAGTTGACCGAGGAGTCGTTGTTTATTCGATTTCTACCTGTAGATGTTTTTCTACTCACGAGTTGGCAACTCACCCCCGTTAAGCCATAGTTCTTACAGGTTGACCGCATGGATCCGTAGCGGCATCGCTGGCACATAGCTTCATTTGGGTGTTTTGCTTTGGTAGGTGGTGTTAGGTTTACCTAGCACCTCATGAAGGGTTTGGAAGCATCACATGTCTCAAAATCAAATTTTTAAGGTGCTAAGTGAACATACAAAGATTCATCACTAGAAATTTAGGGTTTCATTACAAGTACATCATCACAAGCAGAAAAAGCTAGGGTTTTGAAAGTACAACCTTTGTAGCTCCCTACGCTAGACTCCTTGGCTAATTGAGGGTTAGAAAAAGGTTGGCTTGAGATCTTTTAAGTCCACGACGATCCTCCCGAAGCTCCTTTGCCCAAAGCTACTTGCTTTACTCGATATGTGAATGAAGTAGAGCAAACACCCTACACAAATGGGCTAGATGTGTGTAGTATGATGATGTTGTTTGTATTCTATAATCAAAACTCTTTCTTTTATCAACCTCACTCAAAGGAAATTATCAAGAGAGGAAGAAGAAGATGGTGGTTAAGCTTTTTCACACAAGGAAAAGGAAATGAGAGTGAATAATAATTGAAATGAGAAAAGAATAATATATCTTAATCCCTTCTCACTTCAACCATGGTTAGAATCATCTAGATTTTTATCAAATGGGTTAAAGACAAAAGGATAATTAACTCAAGGTTAAATGGTGGTTGAAGCATGGTCAAAGATGATAAGTATAAACCTTGTGTGAATTATCCTTTCTCTTTTTCTAAATGATAAATAAATAGATAATTCTACAATGTAAGTCTTGCATTGCCACCAAACATGTATCAACAACTATGATACAATGTATGTATGTATGTATCCATGCACATCATCATGTGCATACATGCATGCACACAAAAATAGAAAAAGAGTTTGATTAAAGAATTATTCTAAAAGTCATTTATTAAATCAACACTTGATTTTGCAAACCGGTCATATCACTGTTAGTTGTATGTATGCCCTAGAGGCCAGTATTATACAGATGATGTATATTATATTGGATGCTTGGACATATATAGAGATGACTTTCTTGCTCGATATGATAGTATGCTATCTGGTTGCTCTTTATCTTAACATGTACACTTGTCTCTTTAAACTGTCTTATAGTTACATGTTGATAAAGCCCTTAGGATGTGTACTTGACTACCTGGACTATGATGCAGATCATACTAGTGGGGACATGGTAGTCTATAAGTGTTGACCTTGGATGTGGTCACCTCTTGAATGCTCCTACACTCACCTCCCTTTGCCTTATGTTTTCATTCCTCCACCATTCTCATTCTCACTTGAAGAAAGTCTTTCATGGTTATGAAAAAAAAAAGAGAGTAGAAGAAAAAGAAAGAGAGAAAGAAAAAGAATGAGAGAGTTCATTTCATCTTCTTCTTGCTAGAAAATTGAAAGCACCAATTTTCTTTACCTCTTCCTCCATCCATCAATGGCAACTACATAAACTCCAAGAGACATAGTTTCTACACTACTTCCTACAGCTAATCTTGAGCATGTCGAGTTGCCGGCTTCATGCTCGAGTTGCCTCGGTATTGAGGCGGGAGCCCGTAAAAGACGAAGGCGATGTGGTGCCCTTTCCGGCGAGGAGGCGACGATGTGGAGCCAAGACTTTCCGCGGGAGATCGGGATGATGAAGAGAAGACCGGAGGACTCGGATCACTCGGTATACTTTTCTTCCCATCTCTTGATTGCTAGCATTAGGTTAATGGTAAACGATCCGGGTTTTCTTTGTCCGCGGTAGCGCCGGTTTCCGAGTAAGGAAAAATTTTGATTCCGCAATTTGGCCTCGAGTAAGACGGCCGGGGCGCTGCCGTGGCGCAACATGGTATCAGAGCCACGCCATTAACCTTACCTAGCTTGTTCTAATGTGTTTTGCACTTCCGATCGACCGAAATCCCAAAAAACCGCATATTACTTCACATCAGTTTCTGTCGAATTTTTTTGGAGTCTAAAAATTTTTCAGGTAATTGCAGAATGATGTGCAGGGAAATATAAGAGATCTGGGAAAAATTGGTATCTTGATTCCATTATTTCACCGCGGAAGAGCGGCCAAAGCAGTGCTTTGGCCGCGCTTCCGCCGCCGTTTAAATTATTGACTGTACCATTTTTCTCCAGATTGTCTTGCATTTGATTTTGGGGCTTTTGGGATATTAAATTTGGGCCCAGGTTTTCTGTGACTGCTACAGTATTGGTTGGGGGCCCACTTGTTAATTGTTTGATTGATCGGATATTTTAAACACATTATTTCACAGTATTTACATTATATCTGCGACCGTGAATGTCACTCGATCGGTAAATCCGGTCTAACTGCTATAGCCCGGTTAGACGGATTTGCGAACGTGACTTTCACGTTGATGTTCTATGTTTATGCTGTGATGTTGCGGATCGGTCGTGGGGGATAGCCTGGATGCAATGCTAGTACAGTTTTGGTGTATTATGTACATTTGATATTGCGGGGCGAGCGTCCGACATGTGGACTGCCGTCACTGCCTGTTTGTATTATTCTTTTGGGGCACGACCTGGTTGCGGTCGATGTACCCGGTGTATGTATATTTTACTTTCTGTACTAGGGTTGCCCCGCGGTGGGGTGCACGGATAGCCGGGTTCTGGAGGGCAACGGGCCCGCATCTCAGGGCATTGAGACGGAGGGGGCTTCAGTCCAGGATTGGCGGGCTATTCGCCGCACTCGTAGGGGGTACAGGTTGACCCAGGAGGGGTGCCCAAGTTACCGGATTCCGTGAAGTGCTGGGTGGTCCATTCACGGTACTGAAGGGGGCTGCCTCGCTTCAGGTTTTGGCGGGTGACTTGCCGCGCCCGTAGGGGTCTAGGATTTCATTGCACAGGCTATCCACACGACCAGGGGAACGTCGGGTTTCAGCAGCGGCTCTGTGAAACCCGGGGCTTCCAGATATCTGTATTGTTCTGTGATGCTGTACATTTCTGTGATGTTGTATTTTATTCACGCCTTGAGCGAAATACTATATATTGGTATATATATTAGTAGATGTTGTATATGTTTTTCATCCGCGCTAGTCCAGTCCCCGCTCTGCCGTTAGTTAGCTAACCTAACGGGTGATGACGGGACCCAGTGGCGAATGCGGATGGCATATACGTACGTCAGTATATTTTCGTTCTTTGTGGTGTGATCAATTGATGGGACTGCATTGATTCGGATCAATGCAAGTTTAAACAAACCTATTCTGATGTTGTTGGAACATTTTTCAAAAAGCTGTTATTGCAAGGACGTTCGCTTTTGTTTTGCATCGTGGTATTCATTTGGAATATCCTGCTCCTCAGTCGACGAGGCAAGGGCCGAGATCCCTTCACCGGGAGTGACCCCTTGGACAGAAGTTTGCGTCAGGGCATTAACTTCACTATAGCCGATTACTTTTGCTTTGCATCGTGGTATTCAGTTGGAATATCCTGCACCTCATTCTACGGGGAAAGAGCCGAGATCCCTTCACCGGGAGTGACCTCTTTAGTAAAGGTTTTCGTCACTATATTTTTATAAAAGGCTATGCAGTTCCTTCAACGATATCAAGTTCATTACGTTAAAGGTTTTTCGCCAAAAACCATTCGTAGCCCTCCGTCATTTCTCACAGGTATTATTTGGTATTCGTGCTGCGTTTGTTGACCTAGTCAAGACGTAGTGTTCGGTAGCTAAGTGGTACTTGTTTGTTGCATAAGTGGGATTGGTTAAGACAGTCGTGCGGCCTTGTTGACCTAGTCAAGGGCACGTACGGGTGGGTTTAATGCAATCCAGAATAATGACGGGTTGAACTTGACTGGCGGTTTATGGTTTGTTGACCTAGTCAAGGTCATAAACCGCTTGGGGTAAAAACCACATCGGGAGTTTCAAAAGAACTGAAACTTGCCAGGCATGCGCATACCTTCTGGAGTGTGGTGACGTGAGTGGATTCCGTCACGTTATCATGCGGTGATAGTTGGATCCCGATTCCCACTGATGAGTTAGTTTACTCCTCGGGTGATCCCGACTAATTCTTCTTTCAGGTTTGGAGGAGAATTTGAGGTACAGTGGGAGGTTTCCTGATTAGATAAATTGGTAACCATTCTGATCTAGGTTAGAGTGCACGCTGAGTGTTTCTTTTCTCTCTCTCTGGCAGCGACCATTGACCCGACCCTGGACTATGACTCAGTGACCAAGTTGACCGAACCTTCTTAACACAGGCTTTTGGATTGTCAGAGTTGCAAACCTCATTGCCACTCCTACTTTTACCCTTTTCTCCAGGACACCCCGTATTACTACGAACGTCCACTTCCATTGGACAAAACCATCGTATGGTTAGATACGAACTCGAAGGACTTCGAGGATGGTTTCTGGTTCTGGAGAAAACGAATAGGATTATTCAGTTGTCTTTTCTTTTCACCTTCTCTCGTTGCGAGTACTCCTTGGTTTAGGAGTAGTACACCTATTACGTAAATTGGGTAGTCTTCTTCCAAACCATAGGCTGGTGCCGACCGGTAGGGAATGAAGAAAACCAGTTAACCTAAACGGTGTACAGAAGGTATTAAGTTCAGACAAAGCAAGGGATTAGTAAGAGGGCAAAGTAAATTGCGACTGATATTCACGACCAAACCAAGTATTTCTTCGCCAATCCTAAATCACCTTTGTGTTTCTCCAGGACACTCCGTATCACTACGAAGATCCCATTTTATTGGATACTCCATCGTATGGTTATATACGAACTCGAAAGGAACTAGTTCCAGTTCGGGGATGGATTCTGGTTCAGGAGAAATAGGAATAAAGTACATTCAGGTGTCTTTTATCTTCACCTTCTCTCGCATTGCGAGTGTTCCTAGGATTAGGACAGTACACCCTTTATGCCTTTTGGATAGTCTTCTTCCAAACCATAGGCTGGTGCCGAACGGTAGGGAAGGAAGAAAACCATTTGGCCTAAAGGGGTGTACAGAAGGTAATGACTAAAGACACAGAAAGGGATTTAGAAAGATGGCAAAGAATTATACGGTTACAGTTGTGAATCTGGATAATGGTAGAGGCATTACTAGGAATACCAGAATACCCCACAGAAACATTTCAATGTTTCAGTTTCACCGTGTACTGTTAATGGAAAACTGATTTCCCAGTTAGACACTTGCTCCAGGGTATGTATTTACCAGGTATGATTCTCACATCTGTATGGTTTTACAGATGCTGAGTGGGAGTAAGTTATTGGGAATAGGGTGATCATCCTCATTATATCGGGATTCGTTGTAATCGGTGATATTTGAGGAAGCCACCTGGGTTGTTTGCCGGTCGGCAGATATTTGGTTTTGAATATCCGCTGTTATGCACCAATTTCAAATTGATATATCTGTACGTCTATTTTCATAGAGTGAGATATACCTTTTGATATTATGTCGATGACATTTACCTATATCAGTGGATGGTTAGGTAAGGAGCATTAAACAGCGGTGTAATTCTTCTTAACCATAAGTACAGTTTTCAACCTACGACACACAGTGAAAGAGTTGTTAGACTCAGCGGACTTATACAGAGTATTGTATGTTGTCCAGTGTCCATTAGGACAGAGGGGTTGGTCCTCATACTATATTCTGTTTACTTTTAACTTCTCCAGTTCTTAGACATGTGCTTCGTGGAAACACAAGGTCTGAGTTTTGAGGAGTTATTGGTATAAGAATAGAGTAGAGAACCAGGTATTGCAAGTATCGGGATTCTTCAAGGTGATCGAAGATGTAGATACTTGTGTATGGTATTCAGTTGATAGTAATGAGAACTTGCTTCTCTTTCAGGTTACTCATAATTGGAAGCATTCCTAAGTTGAGTAACGCTGATCGGCCTCCTTCCATTTAGTTGACATGCACTGGAGACAGCTGCATGATTTGAATCTGGTTCAATTAAATCAGTGCCTCTGGTTCTATATTGGATATAGAACAGTTCATATCTTAACGATGTTAAGGTACGGGGAGTTGTCCGGCTTATGCTTAAAACCAGACTCCGGATAACTCAAGGCACGTTTCTGTAATGGCTGTTTGTGGGTTGACCCAGGCTATGACGAGGGTTGACTTTCTACCATCTGGCAGATCAATAGAAATATTGTTCTAGACTCGCCACTGTTTTATTAAAAATGGATTTTTTCAAAAACAGAAGTGGGAGTATGGTAGAACTGGAAGTGATTCCAGAACCACAAACGATTACTGAAGATTTGATAAGGAACCTAAAGATTCAATCTGATTTGACATTCCATTGGCCACTCCGCAGATAAGGTGGGTAACTTCAGGCACCCGAGAGGTACTCCGGTAGCCTCAAGGACGGTGACAGGGAAGTTCTTGTTTACCCACACTTGCCATTGTTGTTGTTCCAGGCTGCGAGACCCGGCACGAGGATGAGTATAGCGTCGTTCTAAACTAGATTTAGAAGTGCACGTCTATATGACTCTGGCAGAGGGTTGTCGTAGTCAGTGGGAGCAGCGGAAGCATTGGTGGACTTCATGCTTATGTCTATTTATAGACTAAAGCAGATGTAGCGGAGATAGATCATCTATTTCTGATGTGACAGTCATAGTTTTGACGTCATCAGAATAGGGGATGGATCTGTTGAGAAGGTAGTAGGAAGTGATATTCCTATACTACGATCGGTTATACTTTGGTCGTCACACAGTGGTTTCTCCACAAGGGACTTGGATATTACATCAGACATACTGGTTACTAGATCTATGGTTTTAGATCTAGATTTGGGTGGTTTCCCAATCTGGGTATCTTGACAGCATTCTATGAGTATTTAGAATGGACGACTCCTGACACGGTAATACACCTGCAGTTGATGGATTCACCCTCTCTAAAGGTGTCTTATAGACTAAAAAGGAGAGGGATACTCATGATTGGCAGATCACTTGCTTAGGCAATTGAGTCAATCATGAGATGTCAAGTACCACACCAGATGTTGTTCTTGCACTAGATGCAATAAGTTGATATTGATCCAATCCTGGAGGAACAGTCGGAAGCAGTTTTAGAACATAAGTGAATGTTCTAGGGATATGATAACGGCTGCCTCCTTTAGGAGACGGTTATCACTCCAGGCTTCCAAGGTGACATGGACGACAAGGAGGTTGTCAGAGTTGTAGTTCTCCCTCTGACGAGGGACAGTATTTTGGACAGGTGGTCCAAGGCAATACTGAGGGAGGCATGGCGCAGGATACTGATTAAGTTCAGTTGTTGATACAGTCTAAGAAGTTTGGATTTGGAGTTCATTTATGAGCTAGGTCCCATCAGACATCCAGACATTCTAAGACAGGTATTGCTCATTTCGGGAGATGGCTTTCTCCGCGAACTTGAGATATAGAGAGACATAGAAAGAAACTTCACAGTGGATCCACTCGCTGAGGCTATTCCTCGAACGCAATAGTTTCACAAAAGAGCTTTGTGAGACTGACTGGTAGAGGAGTTGGGTGTTCGGTATCACACGGGCTGTGAGTATGCGACATCGCAATAATTAGCCTTGAGTGCAAGTGGGAGATTGTTGGAGATAGTGCCCTCAGAGTCAATTATTGGATCACAGGCACGTGATTGCAATGATTGAGGGAGGACCTATCCCAGGAGGACAGTCTTACTCGAGATGATAGTATGCTATCTGGTTTATCTTTATCATCGTGTACTGCTTTAGGTGACCTGACATGTCGCTATTACACGTTGATAGAGCCCCTAGGATTCTTGCTTGACGACCAGCAGTATGATGGCGATCATATACGTGGGAGCTGGTAGTCTATAAGCACATCCTTAAAAGGTCCCTAGTCGTAGGAGTTTCGAGACAGGGCATCGATACTCCATTAGTAGACTAGTGTATACAGTCGAGACCCCGACGAGGGGCGGTGGCCGGTCTCACAAGCCACTGGTGTCAGTTGGTTCACCTAAGATGTATACAGGTGCTCATTGGGTTATGGGTACACCGGACAGGACTCGCCGGGAACCTGCTAGTTGGTCTTATACCAGATGTCAGATAGCAGTTCCCAGGTGACATGTGTACAGGTTAGTTCATCGACCTGAGATCGTCATTTGTCTCGTGTGAGTTCCCACTGTGCTTTGATTACTACCCTACCACGGCTCAAAGGAGTCGTGCAAACAGGTTTTAGTTGGGTACAGTCCCGAGCCACATGGAGGCAGTGAGCGGATCTGCAGGGGTTCGTCTCTCCCGGTATTGGGGGTGAGGTCGCGCTGTGTCTAGGAGAGCCATTACGCAAAGCCCTCGGCCGAGGCAGGAGATTTACTGGTAGGTATTCCAGTAGTATCTCAGGGCGTTCTGGGCTACGCTCCGACACGACTTGTACCGCTTTTGGGGGTCTGACTTTTACCAACCCCCTAGGCCCGCCATGCGATACTCATAGACGAACGGACCGGACTGTACGGATATTGTCACTGACAGGCTCAGTTGGGTGTCGGGGTGAGCTTCCTCATCGACGTCCATTTTGGTCAATAGCTGGTGGCCCGTCACGTATTGGCTTATACCTCTGACGTGCTAGTGGTTAAATCCACAACCATAGTATTGACGAGTCTTTAGAGTCCACCACACTTTCAGTTACTCAGCTTTCGGGCGAAACGCTGTAGAGGCCGTATGGAGATATGGCAGGGTCCGATCAGATACGTGCGGTATTGCACGGATCAGGATCGGACAGTTTTGTACTAGTGGCCGTATAGTTATATGGCAGGGTTCGATCAGATACGTGCGGTATTGCACGGATCAGGATCGAACGGATTTTACTAGCCGGCTTTGGTTTAAGCCGGTACTAGTTTAGTACAGTGTAGATTTTGTCTCATTGCATTTGTATCCGGTCGGAATACAGATGCGGGTGTGTATGCACAGTGTCGGGGTTTTCCTGTAATTTATTACGGGACCAGTTTTCTGGAGTTGCCAGTTTGCATTCCGTTCCGGCCGGTTTTCCTTTGTTCTTTCCCGGCCGGACTTTTCCGATGGAGGGGGTAATTTGCAGTTTTGCAAATTACACTTTGTGGAGGGGTTTTATGCAATTGTGTTGATTATGATGGCTTTCATATCTTGCACATTGACTTGATTTAATTGTGATTTGAAATAGGTATGGGTTTGATTTGATATGAGTATGGTTGATGTTTTGTTGACCTTGGATGTGGTCACCTCTTGAATGCTCCTACACTCACCTCCCTTTGCCTTATGTTTTCATTCCTCCACCATTCTCATTCTCACTTGAAGAAAGTCTTTCATGGTTATGAAAAAAAAAAGAGAGTAGAAGAAAAAGAAAGAGAGAAAGAAAAAGAATGAGAGAGTTCATTTCATCTTCTTCTTGCTAGAAAATTGAAAGCACCAATTTTCTTTACCTCTTCCTCCATCCATCAATGGCAACTACATAAACTCCAAGAGACATAGTTTCTACACTACTTCCTACAGATTTTCCAGTTAGACACTTGCTCCAGGGTATGTATTTACCAGGTATGATTCTCACATCTGTATGGTTTTACAGATGCTGAGTGGGAGTAAGTTATTGGGAATAGGGTGATCATCCTCATTATATCGGGATTCGTTGTAATCGGTGATATTTGAGGAAGCCACCTGGGTTGTTTGCCGGTCGGCAGATATTTGGTTTTGAATATCCGCTGTTATGCACCAATTTCAAATTGATATATCTGTACGTCTATTTTCATAGAGTGAGATATACCTTTTGATATTATGTCGATGACATTTACCTATATCAGTGGATGGTTAGGTAAGGAGCATTAAACAGCGGTGTAATTCTTCTTAACCATAAGTACAGTTTTCAACCTACGACACACAGTGAAAGAGTTGTTAGACTCAGCGGACTTATACAGAGTATTGTATGTTGTCCAGTGTCCATTAGGACAGAGGGGTTGGTCCTCATACTATATTCTGTTTACTTTTAACTTCTCCAGTTCTTAGACATGTGCTTCGTGGAAACACAGGGTCTAAGTTTTGAGGAGTTATAGGTATTTGAATAGAGTAGAGAACCAGGTATAGCAAGTATCGGGATTCTTCAAAGAGATCGAAGATGTAGATACTTGTGTATGGTATTCAGTTGATAGTAATGATAAAGAGATCTTGCTTCTCTTTCAGGTTACTCATAATTGGAAGTGTTCCTAAGTTGAGTAACGCTGATCGGCCTCCTTCCATTTAGTTGACATGCGCTGGGGACAGCTGCATGATTTGAATCTGGTTCAATTAAATCAGTGCCTCTGTTTCTATATTGGATATAGAACAGTTCATATCTTAACGATGTTAAGGTACGGGGAGTTGTCCGGTTTATGATTAAAACCAGACACTGGACGACTCAAGGCACGTTTCTGTAATGGCTGTTTGTGGGTTGACCCAGGCTATGACGAGGGTTGACTTTCTACCATCTGGATGAACAATAGCGATATTGTTCTAGACTCGCCACAGTTTTAATAAAAATGGATTTTTTTTTTTCAGGAAAACAGTAGTGGGAGTATGGTAGAACTGGAAGTAATTCCAGAACCACAAACGATTACTGAAGATTTGATAAGGAACCTAAAGATTCAATCTGATTTGACATTCCATTGGCCACTCCGCAGATAAGGTGGGTAACTTCAGGCACCCGAGAGGTACTCCGGTAGCCTCAAGGACGGTGACAGGGAAGTTCTTGTTTACCCACACTTGCCATTGTTGTTGTTCCAGGCTGCGAGACCCGGCAGGAGGATGAGTATAGCGTCGTTCTAAACTAGCTTTAGAAGTGCACGTCTATATGACTCTGGCAGAGGGTTGTCGTAGTCAGTGGGAGCAGCGGAAGCATTGGTGGACTTTGTGCTTATGTCTATTTATAGACTAAAGCAGATATAGCGGAGTAAGATCATCTGTTTATGATGTGACAGTCATGGGTTTGACGTCATCAGAATAGGGGATGGATCTGTTGAGAAGGTAGTAGGAAGTGATATTCCTATACTACGATCGGTTATACTTTGGTCGTCACACAGTGTTTTCTCCACAAGGGACTTGGACATTATATCAGACATACTGGTTACTAGATCTATGGTTTTAGATCTAGATTTGGGTGGTTTCCCAATCAGGGTACTTTGACAGCATTCTAAGAGTATTTAGAATGGACGACTCCTGGCACGGTAGTGTACCTGCAGGTAATGGAGTCACCCTCTCTAAAGGTGTCTTACAGACTAAAGGGGAGAGGGATACGCATGATTGACAGATCACTTGCTTAGGCAATTGAGTCAATCATGAGATGTCAAGTACCACACCAGATGTTGTTCTTGCACTAGATGCAATAAGTTGATATTAATCCAATCCTGGAAAAACAGTAGGAAGCAGTTTTAGAACATAAGTGAATGTTCTAGGGATATGATAACGGCTGTCTCCTTTAGGAGACGGTTATCACTCCAGGCTTCCAAGGTGACATGGACGACAAGGAGGTTGTCAGAGTTATAGTTCTCCCTCTGACGAGGGGCAGTATTTTGGACAGGTGGTCCAAGGCAATACTGAGGGAGGCATGGCGCAGGATACTGATTAAGTTCAGTTAACGATACAGTCTAAGAAGTTTGGATTTGGAGTTCATTTATGAACTAGGTCCCATCAGACATCCAGACGTTCCAAGACAGGTATTGCTCATTTCGGGAGATGGTTTTCTCCGCGAACTTGAGATATAGAGAGACAAAGAAAGAAACATCATAGCGGATCCACTCACTGAGGCTATTCCTCGAACGCAATAGTTTCGCAAACGGGTTTTGTGAGACTGACTAGTAGAGGAGTTGGGTGTTCGGTATCACACGGGTTGTGAGTATGCGACATCGCAATAATTAGCCTTGAGTGCAAGTGGGAGATTGTTGGAGTTAGTGCCCTCAGAGTCAATTATTGGATCACAGGCACGTGATTGCAATGATTGAGGGAGGACCTATCCCGGTAGGACAGTCTTACTCGAGATGATAGTATGCTATCTGGTTTATCTTTATCATCGTGTACTGCTTTAGGTGACCTGACATGTCGCTATTACACGTTGATAGAGCCCCCAGGATTCTTGCTTGACGACCAGCAGTATGATGGCGATCATATACGTGGGAGCTGGTAGTCTATAAGCACATCCTTAAAAGGTCCCTAGTCGTGGGAGTTTCGAGACTGGGCATCGATACTCCATTAGTAGGCTAGTGTATACAGTCGAGACCCCGACGAGGGGCGGTGGCCGGTCTCACAAGCCACTGGTGTCAGTTGGTTCACCTAAGATGTATACAGGTGCTCATTGGGTTATGGGTACACCGGACAGGACTCGCCGGGAACATGCTAGTTGGTCTTATACCAGACGTCAGATAGCAGTTCCCTGGTGACATGTGTACAGGTTAGTTCATCGACCTGAGGATCGTCATTTGTCTCGTGTGAGTTCCCACTGTGCTTTGATTACTACCCTACCACGGCTCAAAGGAGTCGTGCAAACAGGTTTTAGTTGGGTACAGTCCCGAGCCACATGGAGGCAGTGAGCGGATCTTCAGGGGTTCGTCTCTCCCGGTATTGGGGGTGAGGTCGCGCTGTGTCTAGGAGAGCCATTACGCAAAGCCCTCGGCCGAGGCAGGAGATTTACTGGTAGGTATTCCAGTAGTATCTCAGGGCGTTCTGGGCTACGCTCCGACACGACTTGTACCGCTTTTGGGGGTCTGACTTTCACCAACCCCCTAGGCCCGCCATGCGATACTCATAGACGAACGGACCGGACTGTACGGATATTGTCACTGACAGGCTCAGTTGGGTGTCGGGGTGAGCTTCCTCATCGACGTCCCTTTTGGTCAATAGCTGGTGGCCCGTCACGTATTGGCTTATACCTCTGACGGGCTAGTGGTTAAATCCACAGCCATAGTATTGACGAGTCTTTAGAGTCCACCACACTTTCAGTTACTCAGCTTTCGGGCGAAACGTTGTAGAGGCCGTATGGAGATATGGCAGGGTCCTATCAGATACGTGCGGTATTGCACGGATCAGGATCGGACGGTTTGTACTAGTAGCCATATAGGTATATGGCAGGGTTCGATCAGATACGTGCGGTATTGCACGGATCAGGATCGAACGGATATTACTAGCCGGCTTTGGTTTAAGCCGGTCCTAGTTTAGTACAGTGTAGATTTTGTCTCATTGCATTTGTATCCGGACGGAATACAGATGCGGGTGTGTATGCACAGTATCGGGGTTTTCCTGTAATTTATTACGGGACCTGTTTTCTGGAGTTGCCAGTTTGCATTCCGTTCCGGCCGGTTTTCCTTTGCTTTTTCCCGGCCGGACTTTTCCGATGGAGGGGGTTATTTGCAATTGTGCAAATAATCTTTGTGGAGGGGGTTTCTTGCAAAACTATTGATTATGATAGCTATCATTATCTTTTCACCATGCTTTTGCATTTATTGTGATAAAGTGTAAGTATGGTGTGATTTGAAATGAAGTATGGTGTATGTTTCTTTGACCTTGGATGTGGTCACCATTTTTTGATCCTACACTCACCTCCCTTGTTTTTTCCTCCCACCAATTTCCTACTTGATATTTTGGCCGGCCTCTTTGATGAGATGAAGAGGATGGTTCATTTGCTTTGGTGTTGGAAATTTATCAATCATCTCATTTTTCTCATACCACCAAAACCCTCTCCAAAGTTCATGATTTCCTTCTCCCTCCATGGCAACTTCACCACCCCAAAAGAGACTATGATTCTACACTACACATTCTACAGCAAATCTTGGACGCGTCGATTCGCCAGCTTCGCGCCCGAGTTGCCTCGGTATTGAGGTGGGAGCCCGTAAAAGCTACAGGCGTTGTGGTGCCCTTTCCGACGAGGAGGAGACGGACGGAGATCCCGCGAGGAGATCGGAGTGGAGATGAAGACCGGAGGACTTGGATCGTCGGTATATCTCTATCCCCATTCTTGTAGATAGCTTAGACTAGTTAATGGTTCGATCCGGTTAAAGTGCGCGGTGGTGCCGGTTTGCAAAGTCCGCAAAATTAAAGTTATTCACCGCTTCCGCATTCCGGCGTCGGGTTGACGGCCGGGGCGCCGCCGTGCACTTACAGTGGTATCAACTAAAACCTGTTTGCACGACTCCTTTGAGCCGTGGTAGGGTAGTAATCAAAGCACAGTGGGAACTCACACGAGACAAATGACGATCTCAGGTCGATGAACTAACCTGTACACATGTCACCTGGGAACTGCTATCTGACATCTGGTATAAGACCAACTAGCAGGTTCCCGGCGAGTCCTGTCCGGTGTACCCATAACCCAATGAGCACCTGTATACATCTTAGGTGAACCAACTGACACCAGTGGCTTGTGAGACCGGCCACCGCCCCTCGTCGGGGTCTCGACTGTATACACTAGTCTACTAATGGAGTATCGATGCCCTGTCTCGAAACTCCTACGACTAGGGACCTTTTAAGGATGTGCTTATAGACTACCAGCTCCCACGTATATGATCGCCATCATACTGCTGGTCGTCAAGCAAGAATCCTAGGGGCTCTATCAACGTGTAATAGCGACATGTCAGGTCACCTAAAGCAGTACACGATGATAAAGATAAACCAGATAGCATACTATCATCTCGAGTAAGACTGTCCTCCTGGGATAGGTCCTCCCTCAATCATTGCAATCACGTGCCTGTGATCCAATAATTGACTCTGAGGGCACTATCTCCAACAATAAGTACATCCTTCAAGGTCCCTAGTCGTGGGTGTATCGAGACAGGGCATCGATATACCAGTGTAGACTAGCGTATACGCTTCTCGACCCATGAGATGGGCGATGGATGATCCCATATCCATTGGTGTTTGACATCAGAGATGGTATACGGGTGCTCGGTGGAGACTGGGTACACTGGACGGACTCGCCGAGAACTCCCAGATGGTATTATACTTCACGTCAGATGGCAGTTCTCAGGTGACACTTGTACAGGTTAGTCTGTAGACCCGAGATCGTCATAGAGTCTTGTGTGATTCCCACTGTGCTTTGATCTCCACCTTACCACGTCCTTGAGGGCATGCAAAACGGTGGTCTTTGGGTACAGTCCCGAGTCACATGGAGGCAATGAGCGATAGGAGGGGTTTCGTCTCTCCCGGTATTGGGGGTTGATGTTGCGCTGTGCTCGATTGGCCGTAACAGGGAAGTCCCTGGACAGGGCTGATCAGAGATTTGCTGGTAAGTGTTACCAGTAGTTTCTCGACCCGTTATGAGCCTCACATCGGCACGACTTATCGGTTATTGGGGTCTGACGTATACCACCCCTAGACTTGATATGCGACATATCAGACGAACAGACCGGACTGTACGGTAAGTGTTACTGGTTGGATTCACAGGAGTGTGAGCGGGCTAGCTCGTCGATCTTCTGATCGCTTAATACCCGGGTGGCCGTTACGTTTAGCAGACCGCTTGCGGCTTGTGGGTGCTTGATATGATCATCATCTGCTACCGGCGTATTGAGGAGTCTTTAGAGTCCTACACAGAGGTTTCCTGGCTCAAGCGAAACGAAATAGGAGCGCATATGAGATATGTGCGGGAGCGAGAACAATGCGTTTATGTGATACCGTATTTCATTCTCGCGATGGATGTATCGATTGGTTATATTCGATATAACCTAGATATCGAATCGAGGATTGATTCGATAAGCCGATACATAGGATACTAGTCGGTTATATGCGATATGACCGGATCGTTAAATCAAGTGTTGATTTAATGATTTATTGTATAATTATATATTTGATATATTACTTTGCATTAACTAGTATTGGTTCACTTTAAAATGATTTTCTCACTTGATGCACATTGTATATGTGATATATTTTTTGTGCACTTGTTTGTATCATGTTTGATGATACTTGATCATGTGGTTAAGTGTAAAGGATTAAACCATGGTTAAGAGATGATTAGCTTTTTGCTTTTTCATTTATTTATTTGTTTATTTATTTGGAAATGATTTAGATAAGAATGGTGGCTTCTTTTGTTTCTAGTTGAAGCTTCATGAAGCTTTGACTTATGCAACCATTCTTGTCTTCATGCTTAACCTTAACTCATCCAAGTAACCATGGTATATTCTCTACACTTAACCTTAGTTAGGATATGATAAGTATTGTTTTCTTTTTCATTTTAAAAACACTTATCATATTCTTTCTTCTTCTTGATCATCTTCTTCTTCAAGAAAAGCTTGATGCCATTAATGGCAACTTGAGCAAAAGTGAGTGAAATTCAATTCTAAAGTGAACCCACCTCATATTTCTTCACCCTCTACCTCTTGACAAGTTGTTTTGGGTGTTTTCTTCATATGTTTCACAACTTGGTGATGTTGGAGCTTGAACTTGTGCAACCTCGACGTAGATCATCTTCGGCACGAAGCCGACGACCTATTTCGCTCATTCCTTTTGATGAAGCCGATGCGAGAGTCCGAGATCCGACTAGGACAGCGAGAGGACGTCTACGTGGAGCTAAGGAAGTGGATAACCGGATCTACAAAGGTTGTAGCCTCTCTCCTTTAGTTAAAGTGTTAACTAGATTCGTATTTCGCCTAGAATTCTAGCCGACGATCCGTATTAGGGTTTCTTGGCACCAATAAAATTTGAAATTGGCATGGTTGATGCCTTGTGAGACCTCTATAGTGTGCCTAGGAACCTTACAGTGGTATCAGAGCCTAGCTAGAGCCTTAGGCAAAGTCTAGACGGAGTTTGAAGTCCGATCGACCCGAAACCCAACTCAAATATTGCTCTCTGGACTTTTTCTAAAAAATGGGTTTTTTCCAAATTAAAAATATGCAGAAAACTCAGCAGGGAATTCTAAGAATTACGGCGCAAAATTTATTTCATGATCCCTCAAATGAACGGCGGAACCGCGGCATAAGCCTAGCTTATGCGGCGGTTCCGCGGCTATAGTATGACGTCAGCCCTAAAACTTTGCACAGTAATTCCTATTTAACAGTGCTGAGTTCTCTGGGTATTTTTAAATTTTATTCAAGAGTTGAATTTTCTGGGGTTGTTTTGGGGATTCGGTGTTTCGATCGGAGTATCAGATTTTGTCTTTGTGGCTTTCCGGATAAATTTTAGAATATGTTAAAAAGTTCGACCGGATATAAATACCCAATTTTTCCCCTGTCGGGAAATTTCCAAGTGTTGGATTTTTCCGTAGTTTAACGACGTTCTAAGTAGTGCAAGTAACGCGATGGACCCTCTAGAAGACAACAAACCTTAACTCGATTATGTGACCGTCTTGAACTGCCCTTTGAACCTTCGGGTTTGGGGCAGTACGGCGTGCCACATGTGAGGCGTTGGCTTGACCCTTCTACGGCTGGACCGTTGGTACTGAGGCACGAACTGAATGTTGTTAGACTTATTTCATGTGTTGAGCTGTATCAGGAAAACTTGGGTATTCGACTGTTCGATCGGAAAGTTTAACATTTTCTGTTTATCTGGAATGTGATACAATAATTGGAATTCACAAACAGTTATGAGATAACTGAATGAATGTTATAAATCTAGCGGTTTAGTTTCACTTGATATTGAAAAGATTTTTCGATAATGAGACTAAAATGCGGGGTTTATAACTGTTAGGCATGTGATGTCTAAGTATTTCATTTGATTAGGCATGTGATGTCTAAAGAGGTTGCAGATTCCAAGTGTTGTAGTTTTACACTTTCTTTTCTGTGACCGTAAGTGTAATATGTGATATCGCCGGTTTCGTTTCTATATGTCAACGACAATTGGGATGCGCATATTTACTTACGTTGATGACATGTGATGTTATGTGATGCTGGATATGTTATATTGGATTGTCGTGTTTGAATAGCCGGGGGTTTTTATGTGAGATGAGTGTTTTTCATTTTCATTCATGTAAAAACTTGTATGTAATATTCTTTTATTTAGGGCACTTCCAGGTTGCTGAAGTTGTCACCCTTTGTATATTATTTACTTTTCCGCATTAGCATAGACCCAAGGAGGGGAGCACAAGTAACCGGGTTCTGGGGTCCAGTGGGAGACCAACTCGAGGAGTCGAGTCCGGGTCTCCTAACCCTAGAATTGGCAGGGTTGCTTGCCGCTCTCGTAGGGGTCTAGGGGTGTGGGATTGGCTATTCATCACGACCGTGGAATCCGTGTTTTATACTGGCTCGTATTGAAAACACGGACGTCCTAGTATATCCAATATTTAATATGTTTCTTCTGCTGCGATATCTGTAATGTGATGTTATGTGATGGATACAGTATATAGTATATATGATATATTATATAGACGTTACTTATGTTTTACACCCGTACTAGCCCTGCCCCGCTCTGCCGTTAGTTACCTAACCTAACGGTGCACGAGGGGACATCGAGGCGAATGCGGATGGCATAAGTGTACGTCGTATTTATCTGTGATGTTTAGGTACATAAATGATGGGACTTCATTAATGTGATTAATGAAAGAAAAGAAACCTAAGATGTTGTGGAATCAAATTTTAAATAAAACAGGTAGCTACAGTTCTTGCTTTGCACAGCGATATATATGATATATCCCGCACCTTATTCGATGAGGAAAGGACCGAGATCCCTTCACTGGGAGTGACTCCTTTAGCAATAACTGGCTGATGCTGCACACTCGGTTTGTTTTTGATAGCTTCTATAGTTTCTGCTTTGCACGGTGATATATATGATATATCCCGCACCTCATTCGACGAGGAAAGGGCCGACGATCCCTTCACCGGGAGTGACCCCTTTAGCAAAACTAGAAAAGCCTCAAAATCACTCCATTTCAAAACTTCATTTGATTCTACAACGATATCAAGTTCATTACGCAATAGGTTTTCAGAAAAACCTGTCGTAGCCCTCCGTCATTTCAGATAAGTACTTGTTAGTATTCGTGCTGCGGTAGTTTGGCATGCGTCAAGACGTAGTGTACGGTAGCTAACTAGTGCTTATCTGCTAGCATACGATGCGATTGGATTAGGGTATTCGCACGGCATTGTTTGGCATGCGTCAAGGGTCGTGCGGGTGGGTTTAATTCAATTAAGAAATGTACGGGTTGAACTTGACTAGCGGATTATGGGTTGTTTGGCATGCGTCAAGGTCATAGCACGCTAGGGGCAAAATATTTTCGGGAATTTCAAGTGTTGAAATTTGCAATGAGATTGCATACCTTCTATGAGATAGTTGGATCCCGATACCCACTGCGAGTAAGAGTTACTCCTGGGAGAGTTTTACACATTACAATTAGCCGATCAAGTAGGTGTCTAGAAAGGTGTTAACGAGGTTATGCCTCTGCGAAAACGAGGTTTACATTAATTAGGTTCGTGCGAAAGCATGGGGGACCTCCCTCAAAGTACCGACACTGGCCTGGCTGAAAGATTGGCGAACTTGTAGTGTGTAATTAATCCCGGCTAGTCTTTCCTTTTTGGGTTTGAAGGAAGATTTGATAAAAAGCAGTGGGAGCCATCCTGATTAGATAAGATAATAACCAATCTGATCTTGCACGAGCATACGCTAAAGTGTTTTCTTCTCTCTCTCTCCAGGTAGCGACCATTTCATGCCCTAATGAAGATAATAATATGGATGTATTGACCGAACCCGCATGTTATACTGTGCTGGGGAACGTTGGTTCCGTTCTTTCTTATAAGAGTTATAGGAATGAACAGGATATAGGGGAATACAAGGATTCCCATGCCACCCGAATGAAGAAAGTACATGATGATGCATTTTCTTCGGGTGTGTTCCTTACAGAGAACTGTTTCTCCATTTGCTCTACATCCTGGGTATTATATACCGGGTCAGGATCCCATATATGTAATCAGTTACATGGGCTTAGGAAAGATAGAGAACTTGGAGAAGGTGATAAAGACATTAGAGTTGGAAATGGTGCAATTGTTGCAGCTAAGACTGTCGGGGAATATCACCTTGAATTACCAACTGGTAATACATTGGTTCTGAATGAATGCTATTACATGCCGAACCTGATATGCAACATTATATCGGTTTCTTTATTGAGTAAAGAGGGATATAATTTTGTATTACAGGATAATGTTATGAACATTTTCCGTAACCAAAAGTTGGTTGGATCAGGCACGTTGTGCAATGGCATTTATGTTCTAAACCAATCAACAGTTCTGAGCATAACAAACACACACAAGAGGAAGAGTTCTGAACTGAACGAATCCTTCTTGTGGCATTGGGTTAGTGTATATGCCCTAGAGGCCATTACTGTATCATACTGGTTTGTATATTACTTAATGGATGCTTGGGATATTCACCTTGTATATACAATCTTGCTCAAAATAGTAGTATGCTACTTGGTTTGTTTCTACTTCAATGTGTACAGTGTTTATATTTTGTATATCGCCTGTACATATTAGTGGAGCCCTTAGGATCTTTGCTTGATTACCAGCGATGTGATGGCCGTCATATTAGTGCGGCTGGGTAATCTATAAGCACATCCTTATGCAGGTCCCTGGTCGCAGGACTATCGAGACAGGGCATCGATACTCCGGAGTAGACCAGCGCATGCGCTTCTCATCCCAGTATGGGAGACGGTCTGTCCCACAGCCGTCAGTACGTCGTACTTGAGATAGTATGCGGGTGCTCGTTAGGTTACGGGTACACTGGACAGGACTCGTCGGGAATTGACTAGTTGGTATTATACCTATCGTCAGTTATCAGTTCCCAGGTGACATGAGTACAGCTTAGTCTGCTGACTTGACACTGTCACTCCGCCTCGAGTGTGTTCCCACTGTACTTTGACCACTACCCTACCACGGCTCAAAGGAGTCGTGCAAACAGGTAGTGGTTGGGTGCAGTCCCGAAGCACTTGGAGGCAGTGACGGTTAGACAGGATTCGTCTCTCCCGGTATTGGGGGTTGACATCGCGCTGTGTCTAGGAGAGCCATTACACGAGTAGTCCCTGGCCAGGGCAAACGAGATATACTGGTAGGTTTCCAGTGTTATCTCAGAGTGTTTTGGGCTTCGCTCCGGCACGACTTGTACCGCTATTGGGGGACTGACGTTTACCGCCCCCTAGGCCCGCCATGCGATGTATCAGACGAACAGACCGGACTGTACGGAGAATGTCACACTCAGGCTCAGTAGGAGTTCAGATGGGTTTCGCCTCGTCGGTCTTCTTGTCGGCATTACCTGGGGACCGTTACGCACAGCTAGTGCCGCTTGCGGTCTGTGGTTAAACCCACTGCCAGCGTAGTGTCGAGTCTTTAGAGTCCCACACAGAAAGCTTTTCGCCTTTAGGCAAAAGAGTAGAGGTCGCATGGTATTGCGACAGGTCGCATGGTTTTGCGACAGGGTTCGGTCATATCCGTGCACTTGTGCACGTACAGTGTCCGGACAGTTTACACTAGCGGGCTTTGGTTTAAGCCAGATCCTAGTGTACCTTATGGGATTGGATTTATCCAGTTTGCATTCGTGTTCCTCGGAACGCGGATGCGGGTGTGTATGCACAGTTGACAGGGAGGCAGAGGCAGCGGATTCTCATTAGGGTTGTTGACAGTTGACCGTTGACTTTTTGTCTTTTTGCTCAACCCTAATGAGAATATGATATGCGATTAACTATTATATTAATTAAGTATTATGGTGACTTGGTTGTTGACTTTTGTTGACCTTGTTGACTTGTTGACTTTTGTTGACTTGTTGACTTTGTTGACCGGTTGACTAGGCTTGACTAGTTGACCATCATGATAACCATGGTTATCATTTCATGCCAAAGACTTTTACTTGCTTGTTCATTTGAGTAAAATGAGTGCATGACATGATAAGGTTATGGTTGCTTCAACCATCACATAAGACTTTTGTTAATATGATGAGTTATCATTGCTTTGGATTATGAGAGGGTGAGAGACAAAATACTTGCTCATTCTTTCTTGCTCATTCTCTCTCTTGTTCTTGAGCTCTCCTCTTGCTCTCACCCTCAACCTCTTGCTCCCTCTCTTGATCCATGGTTCTCTTGTCTCATGAGTTGAGAATCAAGAACCATAGATAAAATCCCATTCTATTTCTTCTCTACTCATTCTAGTTCACTAGGTTTAGTAAACCAAGTGAACTAGTTTCTTCAAAGAACGAAGAAGGAGCTAAAGGTTGGAGCTTTCAAGTGGATCTATCTTCGGCGTACGGAGACAACGAGAAGGAGCCATCGAACCACCATCGGAGCTTGAAGACGAAGGAGTTCAAGTTTTAGGTATAACCATCTCCATCCGAGTAGCTAACTCTCTTTAGCTAAGTTTGCTAGTTTTAGTTTAGTCAAAGATCTCGACTTTGCTTAGTCCATGTTGCCCCTTGAGCTAAAAATTTGATTTTTATACCGTTTCCGCCTCCCCGTAAGAACCGGGGGTCGCAACGTGGACTTACAGTGGTATCAGAGCCTAACTAAACTTAAACTAGCTTGGTAGTAAAGTGTAACGAAGTTCGGAACCGGAAAAATCCAAAAACCTAACTTTTACAAAACCTGAGTTTCTGTTGAAATTTTTTCTGGTCAAAATGAAAAACTTTATACTCCTAAATTCGGCTCAGGGTTTTGTGTGAACACCCATGAAAAACGGTCCACTGTTTCGTTCAAACCGCCGCGCTTCCGCCGCACGAGGTAGGCATTTGCCGCGGAAGCGCCGCGGTTTGTCGTCTTCTCTGCATCGTTTTTCGTGCAGTGTGTGTCTGTGTTGGTTTTGGGATTTTTGGAATATATTATATGTGCCCAGATTTTCCAGAAAAGAAATTTCCTTTTGGGGTCCTATAATTCCGTATTTTTTCCGAACTTCACTGCACTTTGACTATGATGGTTATATCTGTGATGTTTGCATGTATTGAACGTCGGCTAATCGCTATAAGTCGATTGGTCGGGGTTATACATGATCTGTAATGTGCTGAAATGTGTATATAAATATGTTGGATTGTCGCGGGTGAATAGCTGGGGGTTGTGAGACGAGAGTTTTCTTTTCTTGCAATTCATGTAAATTTGTAAATTGATGTAATAATTATTTGTATGGCCGCACAACCGGGTCGGGGTTGTAGCCGTCATTGTATAATTTCTTTTTACTGTTTTTGCTCCTAGGATAGACCCATGGAGGGGTGCACAAACTACCGGGTATGCCGAAGTGTCGAGTGGCCTACTCATGGAGATGAGGGAGGTTGCTACGCTTCGGGTACTTGGCGGGTAGTTTGCCCCACCCGTAGGGGTCTTGGGTGGGGTTTTGGCTATTCACCGCGACCGTGTAATCTGTTTTTTGTTACAGGCTCGTACAAATTACAGATTCCTAGTATATCCAATGTATTTATCTGTGATCTGAAATGTTTATCATTGCAGTATATCTATATATGATATTATTTAGGCGTTGCTTATGTTTTACAGACGCGCTAGCCCAGCCCCCGCTCTGTCGTTAGTTAAGTAACCTAACGGGTAATGACGGGGCCCCGTGGCGAATGCGAATGGCATAAGCGTACGTCATATTTTGGTTGTTTTCTGTAATGGTAGGATTAAATGATGGGACGCATTAAAAGAACTAATGCAAGAATATCACGCATTAAAAGAACTAATGCAAGATAATAAACCAAGTTAAAGTCGTTGGAACACTTTCGAAAAACCACTCGGTTCTTTTCAAAAACAACTTTTAGATGCGGAGCTTGAGCCACTCCTTTTAAAAGCTATCTCGTTCCATCGACCAAATCAAGTTCACTACGTTCACGGTTTTGCCAAAACCATCCGTAGCCCTCCGTCGTTTCACATGAATAGTCAATAGTATTCAAGCTGTGTTTGTTGGCCAAAGTCAAGGCACAGTGATTGGTAGCTATTTGGGTATTCATGTGCAGCATAGATAGATGCGTTGGTTTGGAACAGTCGTACTGCCTTGTTGGCCAAAGTCAAGGGTAGGTGCGGGTGGATTCAAATTAACCTGGAGAACGACGGGCAGAACTTGACATGTGACTTATGATTTGTTGGCCAAAGTCAAGGTCATAAGAGCATGGGGCAAAAATCTACATCGGGAGTTTCATAAGTACTGAAACTTGCTAGATTTGCATACCATTTGGAGTGTGATGATTCTGGTAGGATTCCTTCAGTTTCGTCACGCAATGATATTTGGATCCCGATCCTACTGTGAGTATATGCTACTCCTCGGGAAATTTCTCACTAATCGATCAATGCTATAAACCAAGTAGGTGCCTAGAAAGGTGTTAGCGGGGCTACGCCCCCAGGGAAAAGAGGTTCTTTAATTAAGGAACTTCGCGAAAGCGTTGGAAAACCTCCCTCGAAGTACCGACACCGGCCTGGCTGAACGGTTAAGCAAGTATTGTGCGGTGGGATTGATCCCGGCTAATTCTTCCTTTATGGTTTGAGGAGGGATTCGAGAAACAGTGGGAGCCATCCTGTTTAGACAAACTAAAAACCACTCTAAACTTGCAAGAGCATCATGCTGAGTGTTTCTTCTTCTCTCTCCTAATTGCAGCGACCAATCAACATGACTGGACTTAAGTTACTCCTAGATAAAAACAAACTGACAGGGCCAAACTACAAAGATTGGCTTAGGAATGTCAAGATAGCAATCACTTATGACAAGCTGGGGTATCTTCTTACCACCAAAGCTCCCCCTGTCCCTGGTCTAACTTCCAGTGTCGCGGATAAGGAAATCCGCAAGACTTGGGAGATTGATAGCGCGAAGGCCAAGTGCCTCCTGCTTGCCTCGATGGACAACGAACATCAGAGGAGGCATGAGAATATGGACATGGAGTCCATATTGCTCCATACAAAAGAACTGTATGGAGAGCAATCACGTATCGCAAGATACGAAGCGTCGAAAAAGTTATTTTCGACAAGAATGGCCGTCGGATCATCAGTAGCCGAGCACGTGCTAAAGATGATCGGCTTCATTGAGGAGCTCGCTGACCTAGGGATCACATTGGAGAGTGAGCTATATACGGATATAGTTCTCCAGTCCCTTCCTTCCACTTACGCCCAGTTTATACTGAACTTCAACTTACAAGAAAAAGAGGTTGAACTTTCAGAGCTCCTCAACATGCTGAGGAGCGCAGAGGGCACCCTACAGAAAGGTAGGGATACATCCACTTTGTTTGTAGGAGGATCATCTTCTTCTAGGTCCAAGGAGAAAGCCAAGGGAAAGAAGAAGAAGGCCCCCGCCAAACCAAGGGGCGGTGTTAGTAAAGTGGATACGAAGGGAAAAGGTAAAGCAACAAAGATAGCGGGGAAGCTTGTGGATAAGGAAGAATGCTTCTATTGTCATAAGAAAGGACACTGGAAGAATGATTGCAGGGCCTGGAAGGCCAGAACACAGGAATTGAAGCAGGTTGCAGCTTCAGCTTCAGGTGTGTATGTTATTGAAAATTGTCTTTCAATAAACTCTACTTCCTGGGTATTGGATACCGGATCAGGATCTCATATCTGTAATTCTTTGCAGGCGTTGAGAAACCGTAGGGTTTTGAAGGCAGGTGACATGACCCTCAAAGTTGCGAACGGAGCTAGCATGGATGCTAAAGCCGTGGGGGACTATCACCTGGGAATGTCAGATGGACATGTTTTGGTTTTGCGTAATTGCTTTTTTGTACCCAACGCAACTTGTAATATCATTTCTGTATCTTTAGTTTCTAAAGAAGGTTATGAATTTGCGTTTGTAAGTAATGTTGTAAACATTCACCTTAATCAAGTTTTGATTGGGTCAGGTACATTGAGTAATGGTATATACGTGTTAAACCAACCACAGATTTTCAACGTCCAGAATACACACAAAAGAAAGTCTCCGGAAATGAATCAGACTTTCTTATGGCATTGTAGATTGGGTCACATCAATGAGAGAAGGTTGACTAAGTTACATACAGAAGGATATTTGAATGCGTTCGAATATCAATCGTATGCCACTTGTCAATCTTGTCTCAAAGGAAAGATGACAAAGACTCCGTTTACTGGACAAGGAGGAAGAGCGAGCGAGCTCTTGGGACTCGTACACAGTGACGTGTGCGGTCCAATGTCTACACATGCCCGAAGCGGACATTCTTACTTCATTACTTTTACGGATGACTTCTCAAGGTACGGTTATGTCTTCTTGATGAAACATAAGTCCGAGGCCTTTGGAAAATTCCAGGAGTATAAGAATGAAGTAGAGAAACAGACCGGCAAAAGTATTAAGATTCTAAGATCGGATCGAGGTGGAGAATACTTAAGTGCCGAGTTCCTGGACTATTTAAAAGAGAACGGAATTCTCTCTCAGCTTACTCCTCCATACACCCCGCAACATAACGGTGTATCGGAGAGACGGAACCGCACCCTATTGGATATGGTGCGGTCCATGATGAGTAACGCTGAGTTGCCGCGATCATTCTGGGGGTATGCGCTAGAATCAGCCGCATACCTTTTGAACCGAGTTCCTACTAAGACCGTGCCTACTACACCATATGAGATGTGGTGTGGGAAGAGACCCTATCTTAAACATATTAAGACATGGGGATGTCCAGCTTTTGTCAAAAAGCAGCATGCGGACAAGCTCGAGGCACGCTCAGTACAGTGCAAGTTTGTGGGATATCCAAAGAATTCCAAAGGATATTTCTTCTACTGTGAAGAGGAACAAAAAGTCCTTGTTTCTCGTCATGCCTACTTCTTGGAAACTGAGTTTTTGGAAACCCTGATAAGTGGGAGCACAGTGGAACTGGAAGAAATTCCAGAACCACGGACTATTACTGAAAGTTTAGTGGAACCAGAGGGTTCAACAGAACAGGACATTCCTACGCCGCTCCGCAGAAGTAGTAGGCAGTCTCATCCGCCCGAGAGATACTACGGTTTTCTCATAGACGGGGATAGAGAGGATTGCATCATAGATTATGATGAGCCTACTAGCTTCCAGCAGGCCGTTCAGAGCGTTGACTCAGTAAAATGGCTGGATGCAATGCGGACCGAAATGGAGTCCATGTACACCAACAAGGTATGGACGTTGGACATTGCTCCAGACGGGGTAAAACCCGTAGGATGCAAGTGGATCTTCAAAAGGAAGATTGGTGTAGATGGACAGGTTGAGACCTATAAAGCTAGGCTCGTAGCAAAGGGTTTCCGTCAAAGACCTGGCTTGGACTACGACGAAACCTTTTCTCCAGTAGCCATGCTGAAATCCATTCGGATCCTTCTTGCCATTGCTGCCTTCCACGATTATGAGATCTGGCAAATGGACGTAAAGACAGCTTTTCTAAATGGAAATTTAGAAGAGTGTGTCTATATGGACCAACCAGAGGGTTTCATTCAGAGTGGGAGCAGCGGAAAGGTGTGCAAGTTGCTTAAGTCCATCTATGGACTAAAGCAGGCGTCGCGGAGTTGGAACATCTGCTTTGATGAAACGGTCAAAGAATTTGGCTTTATCAAAATTCCAGATGAACCATGCATCTATAGTAGATTTGTAGCGAGAACAGTAGTATTCCTCGTTTTATACGTGGATGACATTCTCTTAATAGGAAATGACATTCCTATGCTACAATCTGTCAAGGGGTTCTTGTCACACAGGTTCTCCATGAAAGACCTGGGTGATGCCTCGTACATTCTGGGTATCCGGATCTACCGTGACAGATCCAAGAGGATATTAGGACTATCACAGTCCAGGTACATCGACACCATACTGAAGAGATTCAGTATGGAAGATTCCAAGCGCGGTAACCTACCGGCTTGTCACGGGATCACCCTCTCTAAAGAGATGTCTCCCAAGACTGATCTGGAGAGGGATCGCATGTCTATTATACCCTACGCTTCTGCGGTAGGCTCTATAATGTATGCGATGTTGTGTACCAGACCGGATGTAGCTTATGCACTGAGTGTGGTAAGCCGGTATCAGTCAAACCCTGGGGAGAAACACTGGATAGCGGTAAAGAACATTCTCAAGTACCTGAGAAGGACTAAGGAGATGTTCTTGGTGTATGGCGGAAAAGACCTCCAGATCGAGGCCTTTGCTGACTCCAGCTTCCAAAGTGACAAGGATGATTCCAAGTCCATGTCGGGCTTTGTCTTTACCCTCAATGGAGGGGCGGTGTGTTGGAAGAGTTCCAAACAAGAAACCGTTGCAGACTCGACAATGGAAGCGGAATACATCGCTGCATCTGATGCCGCAAAAGAAGCTGTCTGGATGAGGAAGTTCTTGAAAGAACTTCAGGTGGTTCCGTCCATTGTTGATCCAATACCTCTGTATTGCGACAACAACGGGGCTATAGCTTTAGCGAAGGAACCCAGGTCCCATCAGAGATCCAGGCACATCTTGAGGCGGTATCACCTGATCAGGGAGATCGTGGATCGCCAGGAGATCGAGGTTCGGAGAGTCGCTTCAGAAGATAACACTGCAGATCCATTCACCAAGGCCCTGCCCCAGACTCAGTTCGAGCGGCTGATCGAGATGATAGGTCTTCGATACGCCAGTACATGGCCTTAGTTCAAGTGGGAGATTGTTAGTGTATATGCCCTAGAGGCCATTACTGTATCATACTGGTTTGTATATTACTTAATGGATGCTTGGGATATTCACCTTGTATATACAATCTTGCTCAAAATAGTAGTATGCTACTTGGTTTGTTTCTACTTCAATGTGTACATGTGTTTATATTTTGT
This sequence comes from Agapanthus africanus, assembly GCA_030015575.1. Classification (NCBI taxonomy): domain Eukaryota; kingdom Viridiplantae; phylum Streptophyta; class Magnoliopsida; order Asparagales; family Amaryllidaceae; genus Agapanthus; species Agapanthus africanus. The sequence continues at coordinate 680,789,190 of JASDDO010000019.1, forward strand.
ATATCGCCTGTACACATTAGTGGAGCCCTTAGGATCTTTGCTTGATTACCAGCGATGTGATGGCCGTCACATTAGTGGGGCTGGGTAATCTATAAGCACATCCTTATGCAGGTCCCTGGTCGCAGGACTATCGAGACAGGGCATCGATACTCCGGAGTAGACCAGCGCATGCGCTTCTCATCCCAGTGTGGGAGACGGTCTGTCCCACAGCCGTCAGTACGTCGTACTTGAGATAGTATGCGGGTGCTCGTTAGGTTACGGGTACACTGGACAGGACTCGTCGGGAACTGACTAGTTGGTATTATACCTATCGTCAGTTATCAGTTCCCAGGTGACATGAGTACAGCTTAGTCTGCTGACTTAACACTGTCACTCCGCCTCGAGTGTGTTCCCACTGTACTTTGACCACTACCCTACCACGGCTCAAAGGAGTCATGCAAACAGGTAGTGGTTGGGTGCAGTCCCGAAGCACTTGGAGGCAGTGACGGTTAGACAGGATTCGTCTCTCCCGGTATTGGGGGTTGACATCGCGCTGTGTCTAGGAGAGCCATTACACGAGTAGTCCCTGGCCAGGGCAAACGAGATATACTGGTAGGTTTCCAGTGTTATCTCAGGGTGTTTTGGGCTTCGCTCCGGCACGACTTGTACCGCTATTGGGGGACTGACGTTTACCGCCCCCTAGGCCCGCCATGCGATGTATCAGACGAACAGACCGGACTGTACGGAGAATGTCACACTCAGGCTCAGTAGGAGTTCAGATGGGTTTCGCCTCGTCGGTCTTCTTGTCGGCATTACCTGGGGACCGTTACGCACAGCTAGTGCCGCTTGCGGTCTGTGGTTAAACCCACTGCCAGCGTAGTGTCGAGTCTTTAGAGTCCCACACAGAAAGCTTTTCGCCTTTAGGCAAAAGAGTAGAGGTCGTATGGTATTGCGACAGGTCGCATGGTTTTGCGACAGGGTTCGGTCACATCCGTGCACTTGTGCACGTACAGTGTCCGGACAGTTTACACTAGCGGGCTTTGGTTTAAGCCAGATCCTAGTGTACCTTATGGGATTGGATTTATCCAGTTTGCATTCGTGTTCCTCGGAACGCGGATGCGGGTGTGTATGCACAGTTGACAGGGAGGCAGAGGCAGCGGATTCTCATTAGGGTTGTTGACAGTTGACCGTTGACTTTTTGACTTTTTGCTCAACCCTAATGAGAATATGATATGCGATTAACTATTATATTAATTAAGTATTATGGTGACTTGGTTGTTGACTTTTGTTGACCTTGTTGACTTGTTGACTTTTGTTGACTTGTTGACTTTGTTGACCGGTTGACTAGGCTTGACTAGTTGACCATCATGATAACCATGGTTATCATTTCATGCCAAAGACTTTTACTTGCTTGTTCATTTGAGTAAAATGAGTGCATGACATGATAAGGTTATGGTTGCTTCAACCATCACATAAGACTTTTGTTAATATGATGAGTTATCATTGCTTTGGATTATGAGAGGGTGAGAGACAAAATACTTGCTCATTCTTTCTTGCTCATTCTCTCTCTTGTTCTTGAGCTCTCCTCTTGCTCTCACCCTCAACCTCTTGCTCCCTCTCTTGATCCATGGTTCTCTTGTCTCATGAGTTGAGAATCAAGAACCATAGATAAAATCCCATTCTATTTCTTCTCTACTCATTCTAGTTCACTAGGTTTAGCAAACCAAGTGAACTAGTTTCTTCAAAGAACGAAGAAGGAGCTAAAGGTTGGAGCTTTCAAGTGGATCTATCTTCGGCGTACGGAGACAACGAGAAGGAGCCATCGAACCACCATCGGAGCTTGAAGACGAAGGAGTTCAAGTTTTAGGTATAACCATCTCCATCCGAGTAGCTAACTCTCTTTAGCTAAGTTTGCTAGTTTTAGTTTAGTCAAAGATCCCGACTTTGCTTAGTCCATGTTGCCCCTTGCGCTAAAAATTTGATTTTTATACCGTTTCCGCCTCCCCGTAAGAACCGGGGGTCGCAACGTGGACTTACACATTGTAGACTGGGTCACATCAATGCGACACGACTAGCTAAGTTGCATAAAGATGGATATTTAAATCCGTTTGAATTTTCATCTTATGACACTTGCCAGTCATGTCTCAAAGGAAAGATGACCAAAACTCCGTTTACGGGACACGGAGAAAGAGTTACTGAACTCCTGGGACTGATACATAGTGATGTATGCGGTCCCATGTCTACACATGCCAGGGATGGTTCTTCGTACTTCATTACATTCACTGACGATCTCTCTAGATTCGGATATGTGTTCCTGATGAAACACAAATCAGAAGCTTTTGAGAAATTTAGAGAATATAAAGAAGAAGTCGAGAACCAAACAGGAAAAAGTATTAAAATCCTACGATCTGATCGAGGAAAGGAAGACATGAGCATTGAATTCCTGGACTTCCTAAAAGAGAATGGGATTATCTCTCAGCTGACTCCTCCATATACACCACAGCACAACGGTGTATCTGAACGGAGAAACCGCACCCTATTAGATATGGTGCGCTCAATGATGAGTACAGCTGAGTTACCTATTTCCTTCTGGGGATATGCGCTTGAGACAGCCATGGACCTATCGAATAGAGTTCCTACCAAATCAGTGCCTACCACTCCATATGAGATATGGAAAGGGAAGAGACCACATCTTAATTATATTAAGATATGGGGTTGTCCAGCCTATGTCAAAAGACAAAATCCGGACAAACTCGAGGCAAGATCTGTCTTATGTAAGTTTGTAGGATATCCCAAAAATTCACAAGGGTATATCTTCTACCACCCCGAGGAACAAAAGGTGTTTGTTTCTCGACATGCCACTTTCTTAGAAAAAAGTTTTATTATGAAACAGATAAGTGGCATTGAGGTAGAACTGGAAGAAGTTCCAGCGACACAGACAACAACAGAAGATTTGGTTGAACCAGAGGATTCCGTAGTTCCCGATGAACCCCAGCCACTCCGCCGATCTAGTAGGGTTCCTCGCCAACCTGAGAGATACTACAGTTTTCTCATGGATGGAGGGAGCGAGGATTGCGTCATGGAGGATGATGACCCAACTAGCTTCGAGCAGGCCATCACGAGTAGGGACTCAGTGAAATGGCTGGATGCTATGCGGTCCGAGATGGAATCCATGTACACCAACAAAGTATGGACTTTGGATGTTGCTCCTGAAGGGGTAAAACCCATCGGGAGCAAGTGGATTTTCAAGAAAAAACTTGGTGTAGATGGGAAAGTGGAGACTTTCAAAGCTAGACTTGTTGCAAAAGGTTTTCGTCAAAGACCAGGTGTGGACTATGACGAAACCTTTTCTCCAGTGGCTATGCTTAAATCCATCCGAATCATGCTTGCCATTGCTGCCTTTCATGACTACGGAATCTGGCAAATGGATGTTAAGACCGCCTTTCTAAATGGTGATTTAGAAGAGTGCGTGTACATGACTCAGCCAGAGGGCTTCGTAGACAGTGGGAGCAGCGGGAAGGTGTGCAAGCTGCTTAAATCCATTTATGGATTAAAGCAAGCATCGCGGAGTTGGAACATCTGCTTTGACGTCGTTATCAAAGAGTTTGATTTCGTCAAAAATCCAGATGAACCTTGTATCTAAAAGAAGGTGGCAGAGAGTAAGGTTGTCTTCCTCGTATTGTACGTGGACGACATACTCTTGATAGGAAATGATATTCCTATGCTGCAAGCGGTCAAGCTCTTCTTATCACAAAGATTCTCAATGAAAGATCTTGGTGATGCCTCCTGCATATTGGGGATTAGGATCTATAGAGATAGATCCAAAAGGATATTGGGATTGTCCCAATCCAGGTACATTGACACCATACTAAAGAGGTTTAGTATGGAAGAATCCAAGCGTGGGAACTTGCCCACAATCTCTGGAGTCACTCTCTCCAAAGAGATGTCTCCCAAGACTGATTTGGAGAGAGCTCGCATGCAAGGGATACCCTATGCTTCGGCAGTAGGCTCTATCATGTATGCGATGCTATATACCAGACCAGATATAGCATACTCACTAAGTGTAGTGAGCAGGTATCAAGCTGATCCTGGAGAGAGTCACTGGACAGCTGTGAAGAGCATTCTCAAGTACTTACGAAGGACTAAAGAGATGCTCTTGGTGTATGGTAACGGAGAACTCCAAGTGGAGTCCTTTACCGATTCGAGCTTCCAGAGTGATAAGGACGACTCCAAGTCGCAGTCGGGATTTGTCTTTACCCTTTATGGAGGGGCGGTTAGCTGGAAGAGTTCCAAGCAGGAAACTGTGGCAGACTCGACGATGGAGGCTGAATACATCGCTGCCAACGATGCTGCCAAAGAGGCTGTCTGGATCAAGAAGTTCATTACTGAACTTGGTGTGGTTCCATCCATTGAGCATCCAATACCTTTGTATTGCGATAACAATGGAGCGGTGTCTTTGGCCAAGGAACCCAGGTCCCATCAGCGATCCAGGCATATTCTGAGGCGGTATCATCTGATCCGGGAGATAGTTGATCGCCGGGAGATAGAGGTCAGGAGGGTTGACACGAAGAACAACACGGCGGATCCACTCACGAAGGACATTCCCCAGATACAGTTTGAGAGACTCTTCGGGATGCTCGGTATGCGATACTACAGCAGCTGGCCCTAGTGCAAGTGGGAGATTGTTAGTTGTATGTATGCCCTAGAGGCCAGTATTGTACAGATGATGTATATTATATTGGATACTTGGACATATATAGAGATGACTTTCTTGCTCGATATGATAGTATGCTATCTGGTTGCTCTTTATCTTAACATGTACACTTGTCTCTTTAAACTGTCTTATAGTTACATGTTGATAAAGCCCTTAGGATGTGTACTTGACTACCTGGACTATGATGCAGATCATACTAGTGGGGACATGGTAGTCTATACGTACATCCTTCAAGGTCCCTAGTCGTGGGTGTATCGAGACAGGGCATCGATATACCAGTGTAGACTAGCGTATACGCTTCTCGACCCATGAGATGGGCGATGGATGATCCCATATCCATTGGTGTTTGACATCAGAGATGGTATACGGGTGCTCGGTGGAGACTGGGTACACTGGACGGACTCGCCGAGAACTCCCAGATGGTATTATACCTCACGTCAGATGGCAGTTCTCAGGTGACACTTGTACAGGTTAGTCTGTAGACCCGAGATCGTCATAGAGTCTTGTGTGATTCCCACTGTGCTTTGATCTCCACCTTACCACGTCCATGAAGGCGTGCAAAACGGTGGTCTTTGGGTACAGTCCCGAGTCACATGGAGGCAATGAGCGATAGGAGGGGTTTCGTCTCTCCCGGTATTGGGGGTTGATGTTGCGCTGTGCTCGATTGGCCGTAACAGGGAAGTCCCTGGCCAGGGATGATCAGAGATTTGCTGGTAAGTGTTACCAGTAGTTTCTCGACCCGTTATGAGCCTCACATCGGCACGACTTATCGGTTATTGGGGTCTGACGTATACCACCCCTAGACTTGATATGCGACATATCAGACGAACAGACCGGACTGTACGGTAAGTGTTACTGGTTGGATTCACAGGAGTGTGAGCGGGCTAGCTCGTCGATCTTCTGATCGCTTAATACCCGGGTGGCCGTTACGTTTAGCAGACCGCTTACGGCTTGTGGGTGCTTGATATGATCATCATCTGCTACCGGCGTATTGACGAGTCTTTTGAGTCCTACACAGAGGTTTCCTGGCTCAAGCGAAACGAAATAAGAGCGCATATGAGATATGTGCGGGAGCGAGAACAATGCGTGTATGTGATACCGTATTTCATTCTCGGGATGGATGTATCGATTGGTTATATTCGATATAACCTAGATATCGAATCGAGGATTGATTCGATAAGCCGATACATAGGATACTAGTCGGTTATATGCGATATGACTGGATCGTTAAATCAAGTGTTGATTTAATGATTTAATGTATAATTATATATTTGATATATTACTTTGCATTAACTAGTATTGGTTAACTTTAAAAGAATTTTCTCACTTGATGCACATTGTATATATGATATATTTTTTGTGCACTTGTTTGTATCATGTTTGATGATACTTGATCATGTGGTTAAGTGTAAAGGATTAAACCATGGTTAAGAGATGATTAGCGTTTTGCTTTTTCATTTATTTATTTGTTTATTTATTTGGAAATGATTTAGATAAGAATGGTGGCTTCTTTTGTTTCTAGTTGAAGCTTCATGAAGCTTTGACTTATGCAACCATTCTTGTCTTCATGCTTAACCCTAACTCATCCACGTAACCATGGTATATTCTCTACACTTAACCTTAGTTAGGATATGATAAGTATTGTTTTCTTTTTCATTTTAAAAACACTTATCATATTCTTTCTTCTTCTTGATCATCTTCTTCTTCAAGAAAAGCTTGATGCCATTAATGGCAACTTGAGCAAAATTGAGTGAAATCCAATTCTAAAGTGAACCCACCTCCTATTTCTTCACCCTCTACCTCTTGCCAAGTTGTTTTGGGTGTTTTCTTCACAAGTTTCACAACTTGGTGAAGTTGGAGCTTGAACTTGTGCAACCTCGACGTAGATCATCTTCGGCACGAAGCCGACGACCTATTTCGCTCATTCCTTTTGATGAAGCCGATGCGAGAGTCCGAGATCCGACTAGGACAGCGAGAGGACGTCTACGTGGAGGTAAGGAAGTGGATAACCGGATCTACAAAGGTTGTAGCCTCTCTCCTTTAGTTAAAGTGTTAACTAGATTCGTATTTCACCTAGAATTCTAGCCGACGATCCGTATTAGGGTTTCTCGGCACCAATAAAATTTGAAATTGGCATGGTTGATGCCTTGTGAGACCTCTATAGTGTGCCTAGGAACCTTTCAATCACATACGACCCGACTAATAGAAAATGCCCGATTAATATACAGTATCACATATCCGTATTTAATCAGGTCCCCGCGCATATCTCATATGCACACCACATCTTTTCGCCTTAGCCAGGAAACTTCATTGTGGGACTCTAAGACTCGTCAATACGCCGGCAGTAGGTAATGATCATATCAAATACCTACAAGCTGCAAGCGGTCAGTTAAACGTAACGGCCACCTGGGTATTGACCTATCAGAAGATAACAAGCGAACCTGTTACAACTCTCGTCGAGCCAACCGGCAACACTACCGTACAGTCCGGTCTCTTCGTCAGATATGCTGCATACCGAGTCTAGGGATGGTAACGTCGACCCCAATAACTCAATAAGTCGTGCCGATGAATGGTCTAAAACAGATCGAGAAACTACTGATAACACTTATCAGTAAATCTCAACAGCCCTGGCCAGGGACTTACTGATATAGCCAATCGAGCACAGCACAGTATCAACTCCCAATACCGGGAGAGACGAAACCCCTCCTATCGCTCATTGCCTTCGTGTGTCTCGGGACTGTACCCAACGGCCAGCTGTTTGCATGACTCAGTAGAGCCGTGGTAGAGTGGTAATCAAAGTACAGTAGGAGAACACACAACACTCTATTACGATCTCGGGTTTACAGACTAATCTGCACCAGTGTCACCTGAGAACTGCTATCCGACGATAGATATAATTCCATATAGGAGTTCTCGGCGAGTCCGTCCAGTGTACCCACTCACCACTGAGCACCCGTATACGATCTCGATGTCAAACATCGATGAATGTGGGAACATCCATCACCCATCAAATGGGTCTAGTATCATATACGCTAGTCTACTCTGGTATATCGATGCCCTGTCTCGATACACCTACGACTAGAGACATTCCAGGATATGCTTATAAACTACAATGTCCCACTAGTATGATCTCTATCATAATCACAGTAGTCAAGTCTATATCCTCAGGGCTTTATCAACATGCGTGAATGAATAAAAGCATAATCAAATCAACATGTCAGATAAAGAAGAACCAGATAGCATACTATCATGTCGAGCAAGAATGTACACTGAATATATATATATATATATACATGTATAAATACATCCACTATCATATAATGGCCTCTAGCGCATACATATATCCAACAATCTCCCACTTGCATTAAGGCCAGTTATTTGCGTATCTCATACCCAACATCTCAAAAAGTCGCTCATGCTGCGGCTGAGGGAGGGCCTTGGTGAGTGGATCCGCGGCGTTATTCTTTGTGTCTACTCGCCTAATCTCGATCTCGCGGCGATCAACAATCTCCCGGATCAAATGAAAATGCCTCAGGATGTGTCTGGACCGCTGATGGGACCTGGGCTCCTTGGCTAACGCCATAGCTCCATTATTACCACAATACAATGGTATTGGATCAATAATGGTTGGAACTACTCCTAGCGCTGAGACGAACTTCCTCTTCCAGACGGCTTCCTTGGCGGCATCATTAGCAGTAATGTACCCAGCCTCCATCGTAGAGTCTGCAACGGTATCCTGTTTGGAACTCTTCCAACTTACCGCCCCTCCATTGAGGGTAAATACAAACCCTGAGATAGATTTGCTGTCGTCCTTATCGCTCTGGAAGCTCGAATCGGTAAAGGCCTCCATCTGGAGATCTTCATTACCATACACCAAGAACAATTCTTTAGTCCTTCGCAAGTAGTTAAGAATGTTCTTCACAGCTATCCAGTGATTCTCCCCTGGGTTGGATTGATATCTGCTTACAACACTAAGTGCATAAGCTACATCTGGGCATGTATATAACATCGCATACATTATAGATCCTACTGCCGAAGCATAGGGTATAATGCTCATGCGAGCTCTCTCTTCATCGGTCTTTGGGCAAGTGTCCTTGGAGAGAGTGACCCCATGGCAAGCGGGTAAGGCACCTCGCTTAGAGTCTTCCATACTAAACCTTTTTAGGATGGTGTTGATGTACCTGGTTTGGGACAATCCCAACAACCTTTTGGATCTATCCCTATAGATCCTAATGCCCAGAATGTATGTGGCATCACCCAGGTCCTTCATGGAGAACCTTAGTGATAAGAAAGATTTGACAGACTGTAGCATAGGATGTCATTTCCTATCAAAAGAATGTCATCCACGTACAATACGAGGAATGTGACAGCTCTCCCTACAGCCTTCTTATAAACACAAGGTTCATCTGGATTTTTGATGAAATCAAACTCTTTGATCATCATCGAAACAGATGTTCCAACTCCGTGATGCTTGCTTTAACCCATATATGGATTTAAGCAATCTACATGCTTTCCTGCTGCTCCCACTGTCAATGAAGCCCTCTGGCTGATCCATATAAACGCATTCTTCTAAATCCCCATTTAGAAATGTCGTTTTAACGTCCATCTGCCAGATTTCATGGTCGTAGTGAGCAGCAATAACAAGTAGGATCCGAATGGATTTAAGCATGGCTACGGGCGAAAAAGTCTCGTCGTAGTCCAAACTTGGTCTTTGAAGAAAACCCTTCGTCATAAGTCTTGCCTTATAGGTCTCTACCTGCCTATCTACACCCATTTTTCTTTTAAAGATCCATTTGCACCCCAAAGGCTTTACCCCAGGGGGTACAACGTCCAAAGTCCATACTTTGTTGGTGTACATAGACTCCATTTCGGATCTCATGGCATCCAGCCCTTTCACAGAGTCTGCACTCGTGATAGCTTGCTGAAAACTGGTAGTATCATCATCCTCCATGATGCAGTCTTCTCTGTCACCATCAATGATGAAACCGTAGTACCTCTCCGGTGGGCGAGAAGTTCTACCAGACCTACGGAGTGGCCGAGGCTCCTCAGTTTCTATTGCAACAGCCGGTTCAACCAAGTCGTCATTTGTAGTTTGTGTCTCTAGAACCTCTTCTAGATCCACCACATTGCCATCATCTTTATCTGTGAAAAACTCTTTTTCTAAGAATGTGGCATACTGAGAAACAAACACCTTTTCTTCCTCCTTGTGGTAGAATAGATATCCATAAGAGTTCCTTGGATATCCCACAAAGTTTCACATGACCGACCGTGTTTCGAGTTTGTCCGGATTCTGCTTTTTAACATAGGCCGGGCAACCCCAAATCTTAATTCTTTTAAGAGATGGTCTCTTCCCATGCCATATCTCATATGGCGTGGTTGACACGGTTTTGGTTGGAACCCAATTCAGTAGAAACGCCGCAGTCTCCAATGCATGCCCCCAAAATGAGACAGGTAACTCAGCGTCACTCATCATGGATCGGACCATATCTAATAGGGTCCTATTCCATCGTTTAGACACACCGTTGTGCTGTGGTGTGTAAGGAGGAGTGAGCTGAAAGAGAATCCCATTCTCTTTTAGGAAGTTTGCAAACTCTGTACTGAGGTACTCCCCACCTCGATCTGATCGAAGCATTTTGATACTCAAGCCGGTTTGTTTTTCTACTTCTTGTTTATATTCAGTGAATTTCTCGAAAGCTTCGGATTTGTGCTTTAATAAAAATACATGACCGAATCTTGAGAAATTGTCAGTGAAAGCAATGAAGTAAGAAAAACCGCTTCTAGCTTGTTTAGACATTGCCCCACATACATCACTATGTATGAGTCTTCGGAGCTGGGTAGCTCTTTCTTCGTGTCCGGTAAACGGAGTTTTGGTCATTTTACCCTTGATACAAGACTAGCAAGCATAAGATTTATATTCAAAAGAGTTTAAATATCCATCTTTGTGTAACTTGTTTAGTCTTGTTTCGTTAATATGACCAAGTCTACAGTGCCAAAGAAAAGCTTCATTTATTTCTGAAAGTTTTCTTTTATTAGTGTGTTGTATGCTGAAAACCGTGTGTTGATTTAGGACGTATATCCCGTTATTAAGCGTACCATACCCAACCAACATTTGATTCAGGTGAATGTTCATAACATTGTTCTGCAATACAAAATTATATCCTTCATTGTCTAACAAAGAAACAGATATTATATTACAAAGCATACTTGGTACAAAATAACATGGGTTCAAAACCAATATACACCCAGATGGAAACCCCAAGTGATACTCTCCCACTGCGACTGTATGTACATTGGAACCATTTCCAACGTGGAGAGTATGGTCACCTGTCTTCAAAACTTTGCTATTTCTCAGCCCCTGCATAGAATTGCAAATGTGAGAACCTGAACCGGTATCTAATATCCAGGAAGCAGAGTTTACTGAACAACAGTTTTCTGTCACAAACACACCTGAAGCAGAAGCATCCTCATGCTTCTTCTTGAGATTTAAGTACTCGGTACAGTTACGCTTCCAGTGTCCTGTTCTGTGGAAATGAAAACATTCCCCTTTCCCCGATTCTCTAGCTTTGGACTTTTCCTTCCCCTTAATCTTTTTAACTCCACCCTTAGGATTGGTGGGCTTCTTCTTTTCTTTCCCTTGGCCTTAGCATTCGGGCGAGAAGAGAAAGATTGTCCAACAGTCAAAACGGGAGTTTTCACTGATTTCAGTGTGCTCTCTGCACTCCTTAACATATTAAGGAGTTCAGGTAGTTCCCTCTCCATGTTGTGCACGTTGAAGTTAACTATGAATTGAGCAAAGGTGGAGGGGAGGGACTACAGAATAATATCCGTATATTGTTCATTGTCCATCGTCCATCCAAGGTCCTCAAGCTCTTCTATGAGAGCTATCATCTTCAGAACATGGTCTCCTACCGGTGTGCCGGGACCATTCGCATCTGAAACAATTTCTTTGATTCTTCGTATCGTAATACGCGGGATTGCTCTCCATACAACTCCTTTGTATGGAGGAATATGGCTTGAATGTGCATATTCTCGTATTGCTTTTGATGAGTGTTGTCCATCGATGCAAGCACGAGGCATTTGGCCGTGGCACAGTCAGCGTCCCATGTCTTGCGGACTACTTTGTCCGCAACTGAGGATTTTAGACCTGGGACGGGCGGGGCTGAAGCCGTGAGGACATATGATACTTTATCATAATTCAAGGCTATTTTCAGATTCCTCAGCCAGTCATTATAATTGGTCCCATTCAGTTTATTTTTATCTAGTAGAAGCTTGAGTCCAGTCATTGGTATCTGCCATTAAGAGAGAGAAAAGAATACACTCAGCGAAAGCTCTTGCAAAGATCAGATTGGTTATTTTCTTGTCTAATCGATGTCTCTCACTGTTTTAATCAAGTTTTTCTTTCAAACCATAAAACGAAAACTAGCCAGGATTAATTACAATCTACAACTTCGCTAACCGTTCAGTCAGGCTAGTGTCGGTACTTGAGGGAGGTTACCCGTGCTTTTGCACGGACCTAATTAAAGTAAACCTCGTTTTCCCAGAGGCGTAGCCCCGTTAACACCTTTCTAGACACCTAATGAGTTAGTTAATTGTAAACTGCAAAACTCTCCTGGAAGCAACTATTTCCTACAGTGGGATCGGGATCCAACCATCATATGGAAGGTATGCAATCTCATTGCAAATCTCAACACTTGAAATTCCCGATGCGGTTTTTACCCCTAGTACCTATGACCTTAACTATGGTCAACAAATCATAAGTACCAGCCAAGTTCTACCCGTCATTTCTTGATTAATTAGACCCACTCATATGACCCTTAACTATGGTCAACAAAGTCGCATGAATGTCCTAATTAATCTGTATCATATGCAGTGTAGGAAGACATCACATAGCTACCGTACACTACGCCTTAACTATAGTCAACAAATGTAGCACGAATACTAAGTACTCTACTTCCTAAAATGACGGAGGGTTGTGGATGATTTTTAAGAAAATCTTTAACGCTTTGAACTTGATATCGTCGTAGAATCAAAAGGTTTTCAAAAGGAGTGGCTTGAGCTCCGCAGTTTTGAAATGTAGCTTTTTCATAAAGAGCCGAGTGATTTTTAAATCCGATTCTACAACATCTTTTTAGGTTTATATTCTTTACATTAATCATATTAATGTAGTCCCATCATTTAAGTTCTTAAGCCAGTCACAGAAAAGAAACGAAAATACAACGTACGCTTATGCCATCCGCATTCGCCGCAATGTTCCGTTATGCACCGTTAGGTTATTTAACTAACGGCATACCGCGACGGGACTAGCGCGGGTGTAAAACATAAGCAACGTCTACTATATATCTCATATATAATATATCATTCGTCTCAGATATCACAGAATATAGGCAGCAGAAACACAGATATAATGTGGGATATACTAGGACGTCCGTATTCAGTATTTAGCCAACAATAGACAATACGAATTCCACAGTCGCGATGAATAGCCAAGCCCACACCCCTAGACCCCTACGAGAGCGGCAAGCGACCCTACCAATCCTGGAGTTTAGGAGACTCGGTCTCGACTCCTCGAGATGGCCTCCCACTGAACCCCAGAACCCGGTCACTTGTGCTCCCCTCCTTGGGTCTATCCTAATGCGGAAAAGTAAATAATATACAACACTGGTGACATCAACCTCAACCCGGAAGTGCCCCAAATAAAAGAATATTACATTTGAATTTTACATGAATGAAAATAAAACTCTCATCTCACATAAAACCTCCCGGCTATTCAATCGCGACAATCCCGCACATCATATCTCAGCAACACATAATATCACATATCATCAACGTAAGTAAGTATGCGGACCCCGATTGTCGTTGATGTATAGCAACGAAACCGGCGATAAGCGACATACTACACTTACGGTCAAAGAAAAGAAAGTGTAAAACTACAACATTTGGAATCCACATTTTCTTTAGACATCGTAAATCCGAAATATCATATACTTCGCATTTCATGCCTAACTATATGAATTCCACATATTGTATCACATTCCAGATAAATAGACAGTATTAAACATTTCGATCGAATAATCAAATACCCAAAATTTCCTAAAGCTTAACACTTGAGCGGAGTTCAAAAAAACCCGGAATGTGTCACAGTAGTAGCGGTCCAGCCGTAGAAGGGTCAAGCCAACACCTCACATATGGCACGCCGTACTGCCTCAAACCCTAAGGTTCAGAGGCAGTGCAGATGGTCACATAATCGAGTTAAGGTTTGTGTTCTTCTAGAGGGTCCACTACATTACTTGCACGTATTTTCGAAAGATTTAAACTCGAGAAAAAAAATTCAACACTTGAAAATTTTTCGTGCCGGGCAAAAGTGAGTTAATGATATCCGTTCAAACTTTTTAATACTTTCTAAATTATCCGAAAAAGGCACGAGATTAAAAATCCGATCGAATCACCGAATCCAAAACAATCCCCAGAACATCCAACACTTGAATCAGATTAAACATACCCAAAAAAGTAAACAAGCAGGTCTAGACAGTACTATATAAATACGAAGCCATAAATCCTCTGTACGGCCGCGGAGCCGCGGCCTAAGCAAGGTATGGCCGCGGTTCCGCGGCGGATTTTACGGCTTATGGCTTCATGTTTCACATAAGTTCTTAGAACTCCCTGCTGAATTTTTTACGTATTTTTAATTCTGAAAAAACACAGTTTTGAAAAAATGTCCAGAGAAGGCTCAAAGAACCATATTTTTGGTTCGATCGGAGTTTTAACTTCGTTAAACTGTCGCCTAAGGCTCTAGGTCGGCTCTGATACCAATGTTAGGTTTACCTAGCACCTCATGAAGGGTTTGGAAGCATCACATTGTTGGAGATAGTGCCCTCAGAGTCAATTATTAGGTCACAGGTACGTGATTGCAATGATTGATGGAGGACCTATCCCGGTAGGACAGTCTTACTCGAGATGATAGTATGCTATCTGGTTTACCTTTATCATCGTGTACTGCTTTAAGTGACCTGACACGTCGCTATTACACGTTGATAGAGCCCCTAGGATTCTTGCATGACCACCAGCAGTATGAGGGCAATCATATAAGTGGGAGCTGGGGGTCTATAAGCATATCCTTAAAAGGTCCCTAGTCGTGAGAGTTTCGAGACAGGGCATCGATTCTCCATAGTAGACTAGTGTATACAGTCGAGACCCCGACGAGCGGCGGTGGCCGGTCTCACAAGCCACTGGTGTCAGTTGGATCACCTAAGATGTATACAAGTGCTCATTGGGTTATAAGTACACCGGACAGGACTCGCCGGGAACATGCTAGTTAGTCATATACCAGACGTCAGATGGCAGTTCCCTGGTGACATGTGTGCAGGTTAGTTCATCGACCTGGGGATCGTCATTTGTCTCGTGTGAGTTCCCACTGTACTTTGATTACTACCCTACCACGGCTCAAAGGAGTCGTGCAAACAGGTTTTAGTTCGGTACAGTCCCGAGCCACATGGAGGCAGTGAGCGTATCTTCAGGGGTTCATCTCTCCCGGTATTGGGGGTGAGGTCGTACTGTGTCTAGGAGAGCCATTACACGAAGCCCTCGGCTGAGGCAAGGAGATTTACTGGTAGGTATTCCAGTAGTATCTCAGGGTGTTCTGGGCTACACTCCGACACGACTTGTACCGCTTTTGGGGGTCTGACTTTTACCAACCCCCTAGGCCCGCCATGCGATGCTCATAGACGAACGGACCGGACTGTACGGATATTGTCACTGACAGGCTCAATAGGGAGTCAGGCTGAGTTCGCTCACAGACGTCCCTTTTGGTCAATACCTGGTAGCCCGTTATGTATTGGCTTATACCTCTAACGTGCTAGTGGTTAAATCCACAACCAAGGTGTTGATGAGTCTTTAGAGTCCCCCACATTCAGTTACTCAGCTTTCGGGCGAAAAGTTGTAGAGGCCGTATGGAGATATGGCAAGGTCCGATCAGATACGTGCGGTATTCCACGGATCCGGATCGGGCAGCTTGTACTATAGGCCGTATGGATATATGGCAGGGTTCGATCAGATACGTGCGGTATTGCACGGATCAGGATCGAACGGATATTACTAGCCGTCTTTGGTTTAAGCCGGATCCTAGTATAGTACAGTGTAGATTTTGTCTCATTGCATTTGTATTTCAGTCGAAATACAGATGCGGGTGTGTATGCACAGTATCGGGGTTTTCCTGTAATTTATTACGGGACCAGTTTTCTGGAGTTGCCAGTTTGCTTTACGTTTCGGCCAATTTCCTTTGTATCGTTCATTGGCCGAAGATTGGTGGAGGAGGGCTTATTTGCATTGTTGCAAATAAGCTTTTGTGGAAGGGGGTCTTTGCATGTTTCCTTGTATCATGATGGTGCACCATTCTTTTGACCTTGACTTCTATCTTCATGATGGCATGACTTTTGGAAGTGATCATTAGCTTGTTGGAGTGTTGGATTTGGTGCTATCATGGTTGTTGGTGAGTAGTTGAGAGTGGGTGTGATTGTGACCATATTCTTTTCATGATTTCCTTTTGCATGATAGTCTTCCCACTCTCTCCTTTTTGGATGGCTCTCTCATTCTTTCCCCTCCCTCACCTCTCATGGCCGGCCCAAGCATTGGGGGGCTGTCCCAAAATTTTGGTGGGGATGTTTGGCTCATTTCATGTTGCAAAAATCCCATAAGTTCAATCCAAAAAGCTCCAAGTATCATTCCTCCACGAAATGGCAATTCCACAACCCCAAAGTGAGACTTGAGGACTACATATTCTACAGCGAATCTTGGGCACGTCGAGTAGCCGGCTTCATGTCCGAGTTGCCTCGGCATTGAGGTGGGAGCCCGTAAAAGAAGTAGGCGATGTGGTGCACTTCCGGCGATGAGGAGGAGACGGGACATTCCGCAGGAGATCGGGACGATGATGAGAAGACCGGAGGACTTGGATCGTCGGTATATCTCTTTCCCATCTTGTAGTTAGCTAGGACTAATTAATGGTTCGATCCGGGTATTAGTGCGCGGCGGTTTGCCAGTTCAAGAAAAATTTAAGTTTATCACCGCTTCCGCATTTGGCCGTCGGTTTGACGGCCGGGGCGCCGCCGTGCACTTACAGTGGTATCAGAGCCTCGCCATTAACTTCGTCTAGCTTCGTTTGATGTGTTTTTCAGTTCCGATCGATCAAAATTCCAAAAACCCAATTTTAGTTCACATCAGTTTTCTGTTAAGATTTTTTGGTGTCCAAAAATTTTTCAGGTTGCATAAAACTGATGTACAAGATATTATAAGACCTCTGTAAAAATTCGACACTTTCAGTCGACGACTTGAGCGCGGAACCGCGGCCAAATCCCCCCTTGGGCCGCGGTTCTGCCGCACTCTAGTGTCCTCACTGTGTTCAATTTTTTCAGTGGGCTTGTGGGCTGATTTTGTGGGTTTTGGAATATTAAATTTGGGCCCAGAATCTCTGTGAGTGCTACAGTATTGCTTTGGGGCCCACTTGTTAATTTTTGATCAATCGGAAAATTTTAAACACATTTTTCACAGTATTTACATTATATCTGCGACCGTGAATGTCACTTGATCGGTAAATCCGGTCTAACTGCTATAGCCCGGTTAGACGGATTTGCGAACGTGACTTTCACGTTGATGTTCTGTTTTTGCTGTGATGTTGCGGATCGGTCGTGGGGGATAGCCTGGATGCAATGCTAGTACAGTTGTGGTTGTATTATGTACATTTGATACTGCGGGGCGAGCGTCCGACATGTGGACTGCCGTCACTGCCTGTTTGTATTATTATTTTGGGGCACGACCTGGTTGCGGTCGATATACCCGTTGTATGTATATTTTACTTTCTGTACTAGGGTTGCCCCGCGGAGGGGTGCACGGATAGCCGGGTTCTAGAGGGCAACAAGCCCGCATCTCATGGCATTGAGAGGGAGGGGGCTTCACTCTAGGATTGGCGGGCTATTCGCCGCACTCGTAGGGGGTACAGGTTGACCCAGGAGGGGTGCCCAAGTTACCGGATTCCTTGAAGTGCTGGGTGGTCCATTCACGGTGCTGAAGGGGGCTGCCTCGCTTCAGATTTTGGCGGGTGACTTGCCGCGCCCGTAGGGGTCTAGGATTTCATTGCACAGGCTATCCACACGACCAGGGGAACATCGGGTTTCAGCGGCTCTGTGAAACCCGGGGATCCCAGATATCTGTATTGTTTCTGTGATGCTGTACATTTCTGTGATGTTGCATTTCTTTTCACGCCTTGAGCGAAATATAATATATTGGTATATATATTAGTAGATGTTGTATATGTTTTGCATCCGCGCTAGTCCAGTCCCCGCTCTGTCGTTAGTTAGCTAACCTAACGGGTAATGACGGGACCCAGTGGCGAATGCGGATGGCATATACATACATCAGTATATTTTCGTTCTTTTTGGTGTGATCAATTGATGGGACTGCGTTGATTCGGATCAATGCAAGTTAAAAACAAACCTAATCTGATGTTGTTGGAACACTTTTCAAAAAGCTGTTATTGCAAGGACGTTCACTTTTGTTTTGCATCGCGGTATTCATTTAGAATATCCTGCTCCTCAGTCGACGAGGCAAGGGCCGAGATCCCTTCACCGGGAGTGACCCCTTGGACAAAAAGTTTGCGTCAGGGCATTAACTTCACTATAGCCGATTACTTTTGCTTTGCACCGTGGTATTCAGTTGGAATATTCTGCACCTCATTCTACGGGGAAAGAGCCGAGATCCCTTCACCGGGAGTGACCTCTTTAGCGGAAGTTGTCGTCACTATATTTCTAAAAAGCTATCCGTTCCTTCAGCGATATCAAGTTCATTACGTTAAAGGTTTTCGCCAGAAACCATTCGTAGCCCTCCGTCGTTTCATATGGGTAGTCAATAGTATTCAAGCTGTGTTTGTTGGCCAAAGTCAAGGCACAGTGTTTGGTAGCTGTTGGTTATTCATATGCAGCATAGATAGATGCGTTGGTTTGGAACAGTCGTATAGCCTTGTTGGCCAAAGTCAAGGGCTTGTGCGGGTGGATTCGAATCAACCTGGAGAATGACGGGTAGAACTTGACATGTGACTTATGATTTGTTGGCCAAAGTCAAGGTCATAAGAGCATGGGGCAGAAATCACATCGGGAATTTCAAAAGAACTGAAACTTGCCAGATATGCGCATACCTTCTGGAGTGCGGTAGCGTGAGCGGATTCCGTCACGTTATCATGCGATGATAGTTGGATCCCGATTCCCACTGATGAGTTAGTTTACTCCTCGGGTGACTCCGACTAATTCTTCTTTCAGGTTTGGAGGAGAATTTGAGGTTACAGTGGGAGGTTTCCAGATTAGATAAATTGGTAACCATTCTGATCTAGGTTAGAGTGCACGCTGAGTGTTTCTTTTCTCTCTCTCTTTGGCAGCGACCATTGACCTGACCCTAAGACTATGACTGTTAGTGTATATGCCCTAGAGGCCATTACTGTATCATACTAGTTTGTATATTACTTAATGGATGCTTGGGATATTCACCTTGTATATACAATCTTGCTCAAAATAGTAGTATGCTACTTGGTTTGTTTCTACTTCAATGTGTACTTGTGTTTATTTCAGTATATCACTTATACGCATTAGTGGAGCCCTTAGGATCTTTGCTTGATTACCAGCGTTGTGATGGCAGTCACACTAGTGGGGGCTGGGTAATCTATAAGCACATCCTTATTCAGGTCCCTGGTCGCAGGACTATCGAGACATGGCATCGATACTCCGGAGTAGACCAGCGCATGCGCTTCTCATCCCAGTGTGGGAGACGGTCTGTCCCACAGCCGTCAGTACGTCGTACTTGAGATAGTATGCGGGTGCTCGTTAGGTTACGGGTACACTGGACAGGACTCGTCGGGAACTGACTAGTTGGTATTATACCTATCGTCAGTTATCAGTTCCCAGGTGACATGAGTACAGCTTAGTCCGCTGACTTGACACTGTCACTTCGCCTCGGGTGTGTTCCCACTGTACTTTGATCACTACCCTACCACGGCTCAAAGGAGTCGTGCAAACAGGTGGTAGTTGGGTGCAGTCCCGAAGCACTTGGAGGCAGTGACGGTTAGACAGGATTCGTCTCTCCCGGTATTGGGGGTTGACATCGCGCTGTGTCTAGGAGAGCCATTACACGAGTAGTCCCTGGCCAGGGCAAACGAGATATACTGGTAGGTTTCCAGTGTTATCTCAGGGTGTATTGGGCTTCACTCCGGCACGACTTGTACCGCTATTGGGGGACTGACGTTTACCGCCCCCTAGGCCCGCCATGCGATGTATCAGACGAACAGACCGGACTGTACGGAGAATGTCACGCTCAGGCTCAGTAGGAGTTCAGATGGGTTTCGCCTCGTCGGTCTTCTTGTCGGCATTACCTGGGGACCGTTACGCACAGCTAGTGCCGCTTGCGGTCTGTGGTTAAACCCACTGCCAGCGTAGTGTCGAGTCTTTAGAGTCCCACACAGAAAGCTTTTCGCCTTTAGGCAAAAGAGTAGAGGTCGCATGGTATTGCGACAGGTCGCATGGTTTTGCGACAGGGTTCGGTCACATCCGTGCACTTGTGCACGTACAGTGTCCGGACAGTTTACACTAGCGGGCTTTAGTTTAAGCCAGATCCTAGTGTACCTTATGGGATTGGATTTATCCAGTTTGCATTCGTGTTCCTCGGAACGCGGATGCGGGTGTGTATGCACAGTTGACAGGGAGGCAGAGGCAGCGGATTCTCATTAGGGTTGTTGACAGTTGACCGTTGACTTTTTGACTTTATGCTCAACCCTAATGAGAATATGATATGTGATTAACTATTATATTAATTAAGTATTATGGTGATATGGTTGTTGACTTGTTGACTTTTGTTGACTTGTTGACTTTGGTGACTTGTTGACTTTTGTTGACTTGTTGACCGGTTGACTAGGCTTGACTAGTTGACCATCATGATAACCATGGTTATCATTTCCTGCCAAAGACTTTTTCTTGCTTGTTCATTTGAGTAAAATGAGTGCATGACATGATAAGGTTATGGTTACTTCAACCATCACATAAGACTTTTGTTGATATGATGAGTTATCATTGCTTTGGATTATGAGAGGGTGAGAGACAAAATACTTGCTCATTCTTTCTTGCTCATTCTCTCTCTTGTTCTTGAGCTCTCCTCTTGCTCTCACCCTCAACCTCTTGCTCCCTCTCTTGATCTATGGTTCTCTTGTCTCATGAGTTGAGAATCAAGAACCATAGATAAAATCCCATTCTAAATCATCTCTACTCATTCTAGTTCACTAGGTTTAGCAAACCAAGTGAACTAGTTTCTTCAAAGAACGAAGAAGGAGCTAAAGGTTGGAGCTTTCAAGTGGATCTATCTTCGGCGTACGGAGACAACGAGAAGGATCCATCGAACCACCATCGGAGCTTGAAGAGAAGGAGTTCAAGTTTAGGTATAACCATCTTCATCCGAGTAGCTAACTCTCTTTAGCATAGTTTGCTAGTTTTAGTTTAGACAACGATCCCGACCATAGTTTAGTCCATGTTGCCTCTTGCGATAAAAATTCATTTTTTATACCGTTTCCGCCTCCCCGTAAGAACCGGGGGTCGCAATATGGACTTACAGTGGTATCAGAGCCTAACTAAACTTAAACTAGCTTAGTAGTGAAGTGTAACGAAGTTCGGAACCGAAAAAAATCACAAAACCGGATAATCACAAAAACTGAGTTTCTGTTGAAATTTTTTCTGCTCAAAATGAAAAACTTTACACTTGTAAATTCGGCTCAGGGTTTTGTGTGAACACCCAAGAAAAACGATACAGTGATTCGCCTAAAGTGCCGCGCTTCCGCCGCGTGATCCTTCTTAGCCGCCGCGGAACCGCCGCGACTTGGTGTCTTCTCTGCATCGTTTTTCGTGCAGTGTGTTTGTGTGTTGGTTTTGGGATTTTTAAAATATATTATATGTGCCCAGATTTTCCAGAAAAGAAATTTCCTTTTGGGGTCCTATAATTCCGTATTTTTTCCGAACTTCACTGCACTTTGACTATGATGGTTATATCTGTGATGCTTGCATGTATTGAACGTCGGCTAATCGCTATAAGTCGATTAGTCGGGGTTATACATGATCTGTAATGTGCTGGAATGTGTATATGAATGTGTTGGACTGTCGCGGGTGAATAGCCGGGGTGGATGTGAGATGAGCTTTTGTTTTTCTTTCATTCATTGTAAATGTAAATTGATGTAATAATTATTATTTGTTTGACCGCACAACCGGGTCGGGGTTGTAGCCGTCATTGTATAATTCTTTTTACTGTTTTTGCTCCTAGGATAGACCCATAGAGGGGTGCACAAACTACCGAGTACTTGGCGGGTAGTTTGCCGCACCCGTAGGGGTCTTGGGTGGGGTATTTGGCTATTCACCGCGACCGTGTTATCCGCTTTTCGTTTCAGGCTCGAAAGGATTGCGGATTGCTAGTATATCCAATGCATTCATCTGTGATCTGTAATGTCTATCATTGCTTACTATTTAGGCGTTGCTTATGTTTTACAGACGCGCTAGCCCAGCCCCCGCTCTGTCGTTAGTTAAGTAACCTAACGGGTAATGACGGGGCCCCGTGGCGAATGCGAATGGCATAAGCGTACGTCATATTTTGGTTGTTTTCTGCAATGGTAGGATTAAATGATGGGACGCATTAAAAGAACTAATGCAAGAATATCACGCATTAAAAGAACTAATGCAAGATAATAAACCAAGTTAAAGTCGTTGGAACACTTTCGAAAAACCACTCGGTTCTTTTCAAAACAAACTTTTAAAATACGGAGTTTGAGCCACTCCATTTAAAAGCTATCTCGTTCCATCGACCAAATCAAGTTCACTACGTTCACGGTTTTGCCAAAACCATCCGTAGCCCTCCATCATTTCAGTTAAATATTCGGTAGTATTCAAGCTATGTATTTTGACCTCACGCCAAGGCATAGTGATTGGTAGCTGCCGGATATTTATCTGTTGCATAGATAGAATGCGTTGGTTTGAGACAGTCGTACTGCCATTTTGGCCTACGTCAAGGGTATGTACGGGTGGATTCAAATTAACCTGGATAATGATGGGACGAACTTGACATGTGACTTATGACATTTTGACCTCACGCCAAGGTCATAAGAGCATGGGGCAAAAATCCACATCGGGAGTTTCATAAGTACTGAAACTTGCTAGATTTGCATACCATTTGGAGTGTGATGATTCTGGTAGGATTCCTTCAGTTTCGTCACGCGATGATATTTGGATCCCGATCCTACTGTGAGTATATGCTACTCCTCGGGAAATTTCTCACTTAACGATCAATGCTATAAACCTAGTAGGTGCCTAGAAAGGTGTTAGCGGGGCTACGCCCCCAGGGAAAAGAGGTTCTCTAATTAAGGAACTTCGCGAAAGCGTTGGAAAACCTCCCTCGAAGTACCGACACCGGCCTGGCTGAACGGTTAAGCAAGTATTGTGCGGTGGGATTGATCCCGGCTAATTCTTCCTTTATGGTTTGAGGAGGGATTCGAGAAACAGTGGGAGCCATCCTGTTTAGACAAACTAAAAACCACACTAAACTTGCAAGAGCATCATGCTGAGTGTTTCTTCTTCTCTCTCCTAATTGCAGCGACCAATCAACATGACTGGACTTAAGTTACTCCTAGATAAAAACAAACTGACAGGGCCAAACTACAAAGATTGGCTCAGGAATGTCAAGATCGCAATCACTTATGACAAACTGGGGTATCTTCTTACCACCAAAGCTCCCCCTGTCCCTGGTCCAACTTCCAGCGTCGCGGATAAGGAAATCCGCAAGACTTGGGAGATTGATAGCGCGAAGGCCAAGTGCCTCCTGCTTGCCTCGATGGACAACGAACATCAGAGGAGGCATGAGAATATGGACATGGAGTCCATATTGCTCCATACAAAAGAACTGTATGGAGAGCAATCACGTATCGCAAGATACGAAGCGTCGAAAAAGTTATTTTCGACAAGAATGGCCGTCGGATCATCAGTAGCCGAGCATGTGCTAAAGATGATCGGCTTCATTGAGGAACTCGCTGACCTAGGGATCACATTGGAGAGTGAGCTATATACGGATATAGTTCTCCAGTCCCTTCCTTCCACTTACGCCCAGTTTATACTGAACTTCAACCTACAAGAAAAAGAGGTTGAACTATCAGAGCTCCTCAACATGCTGAGGAGCGCAGAGGGCACCCTACAGAAAGGTAGGGAAACATCCACTTTGTTTGTAGGAGGATCATCTTCTTCTAGGTCCAAGGCGAAAGCCAAGGGAAAGAAGAAGAAGGCCCCCGCCAAACCAAGGGGCGGTGTTGGTAAAGTGGATACGAAGGGAAAAGGCAAAGCAACAAAGATAGCGGGGAAGCTTGTGGATAAGGAAGAATGCTTCTATTGTCATAAGAAAGGACACTGGAAGAATGATTGCAGGGCCTGGAAGGCCAGAACACAGGAATTGAAGCAGGTTGCAGCTTCAGCTTCAGGTGTGTATGTTATTGAAAACTGTCTTTCAATAAACTCTACTTCCTGGGTATTGGATACCGGATCAGGATCTCATATCTGTAATTCTTTGCAGGCGTTGAGAAACCGTAGTGTTTTGAAGGCAGGTGACATGACCCTCAAAGTTGCGAACGGAGCTAGCATGGATGCTAAAGCCGTGGGGGACTATCACCTGGGAATGTCAGATGGACATGTTTTGATTTTGCGTAATTGCTTTTTTGTACCCAACGCAACTTGTAATATCATTTCTGTATCTTTAGTTTCTAAAGAAGGTTATGAATTTGCGTTTGTAAGTAATGTTGTAAACATTCACCTTAATCAAGTTTTGATTGGGTCAGGTACATTGAGTAATGGTATATACGTGTTAAACCAACCACAGATTTTCAACGTCCAGAATACACACAAAAGAAAGTCTCCGGAAATGAATCAGACTTTCTTATGGCATTGTAGATTGGGTCACATCAATGAGAGAAGGTTGACTAAGTTACATACAGAAGGATATTTGAATGCGTTCGAATATCAATCGTATGCCACTTGTCAATCTTGTCTCAAAGGAAAGATGACAAAGACTCCGTTTACTGGACAAGGAGTAAGAGCGAGCGAGCTCTTAGGACTCGTACACAGTGACGTGTGCGGTCCAATGTCTACACATGCCCGAAGCGGACATTCTTACTTCATTACTTTTACGGATGACTTCTCAAGGTACGGTTATGTCTTCTTAATGAAACATAAGTCCGAGGCCTTTGGAAAATTCCAGGAGTATAAGAATGAAGTAGAGAAACAGACCGGCAAAAGTATTAAGATTCTAAGATCGGATCGAGGTGGAGAATACTTAAGTGCCGAGTTCCTGGACTATTTAAAAGAGAACGGAATTCTCTCCCAGCTTACTCCTCCTTACACCCCGCAACATAACGGTGTATCGGAGAGACGGAACCGCACCCTATTGGATATGGTGCGGTCCATGATGAGTAACGCTGAGTTGCCGCGATCGTTCTGGGGGTATGCGCTAGAATCAGCTGCATACCTTTTGAACCGAGTTCCGACTAAGACTGTGCCTACCACCCCATATGAAATGTGGAGTGGGAAGAAACCCTATCTTCAATATCTGAAGATCTGGGGATGTCCAGCTTTTGTCAAAAAGCAGCATGCGGACAAACTTGAGGCACGCTCAGTACTGTGCAAGTTTGTGGGATACCCAAAGAACACCAGGGGGTATCTTTTCTACTACGCAGAGGAACAAAAAGTCCTTGTTTCTCGTAATGCCCACTTTCTAGAACACCAGTTCTTGGAAAAGGAAATTAGTGGGAGCGCAGTAGAACTAGAAGAAATTCCAGAACCACAGACTATTACTGAAAGGTTAGTGGAACCAGAGGGTTCAACAGAACAGGACATTCCTACGCCGCTCCGCAGGAGTAGTAGGCAGTCTCATCCGCCCGAGAGATACTGCGGTTTTCTCATAGACGGGGATAGAGAGGATTGCATCATAGATTATGATGAGCCTACTAGCTTCCAGCAGGCCGTTCAGAGCGTTGACTCAGTGAAATGGCTGGATGCAATGCGGACCGAAATGGAGTCCATGTACACCAACAAGGTATGGACGTTGGACATTGCTCCAGACGGGGTAAAACCCGTAGGATGCAAGTGGATCTTCAAAAGGAAGATTGGTGTAGATGGACAGGTTGAGACCTATAAAGCTAGGCTGGTAGCAAAGGGTTTTCGTCAAAGACCTGGCTTGGACTACGACGAAACCTTTTCTCCAGTAGCCATGCTGAAATCCATTCGGATCCTTCTTGCCATTGCTGCCTTCCACGATTATGAGATCTGGCAAATGGACGTAAAGACAGCTTTTCTAAATGGAAATTTAGAGGAGTGTGTCTATATGGACCAGCCAGAGGGTTTCATTCAGAGTGGGAGCAGCGGAAAGGTGTGCAAGTTGCTTAAGTCCATCTATGGACTAAAGCAGGCATCGCGGAGTTGGAACATCTGCTTTGATGAGACGGTCAAAGAATTTGGCTTTATCAAAAATCCAGATGAACCATGCATCTATAGTAGATTTGTAGCGAGAACTGTAGTATTCCTCGTTTTATACGTGGATGACATTCTCTTAATAGGAAATGACATTCCTATGCTACAATCTGTCAAGGGGTTCTTGTCACACAGGTTCTCCATGAAAGACCTGGGTGATGCCTCATACATTCTGGGTATCCGGATCTACCGTGACAGATCCAAGAGGATATTAGGACTTTCACAGTCCAGGTACATCGACACCATACTGAAGAGGTTCAGTATGGAAGATTCCAAGCGCGGTAACCTACCGGCTTGTCACGGGATCACCCTCTCTAAAGAGATGTCTCCCAAGACTGATTTGGAGAGGGATCGCATGTCTATTATACCCTACGCTTCTGCGGTAGGCTCTATAATGTATGCGATGTTGTGTACCAGACCGGATGTAGCTTATGCACTGAGTGTGGTAAGCCGGTATCAGTCTAACCCAGGGGAGAAACACTGGATAGCGGTAAAGAACATTCTCAAGTACCTGAGAAGGACTAAGGAGATGTTCTTGGTGTATGGCGGAAAAGACCTCCAGATCGAGGCCTTTGCTGACTCCAGCTTCCAGAGTGACAAGGATGATTCCAAGTCCATGTCGAGTTTTGTCTTTACCCTCAATGGAGGGGCGGTGTGTTGGAAGAGTTCCAAATAGGAAACCGTTGCAGACTCGACGATGGAAGCGGAATACATCGCTGCATCTGATGCCGCAAAAGAAGCTGTCTGGATGAGGAAGTTCTTGAAAGAACTTCAGGTGGTTCCGTCCATTGTTGATCCAATACCTCTGTATTGCGACAACAACGGGGCTATAGCTTTAGCGAAGGAACCCAGGTCCCATCAGAAATCCAGGCACATCTTAAGGCGGTATCACCTGATCAGGGAGATCGTAGATCGCCAGGAGATCGAGGTTCGGAGAGTCGCTTCAGAAGACAACACTGCATATCCATTCACCAAGGCCTTGCCCCAGACTCAGTTCGAGCGGCTGATCGAGATGATAGGTCTTCGATACGCCAGTACATGGCCTTAGTGCAAGTGGGAGATTGTTAGTGTATATGCCCTAGAGGCCATTACTGTATCATACTAGTTTGTATATTACTTAATGGATGCTTGGGATATTCACCTTGTATATACAATCTTGCTCAAAATAGTAGTATGCTACTTGGTTTGTTTCTACTTCAATGTGTACTTGTGTTTATTTCAGTATATCACTTATACGCATTAGTGGAGCCCTTAGGATCTTTGCTTGATTACCAGCGTTGTGATGGCAGTCACACTAGTGGGGGCTGGGTAATCTATAAGCACATCCTTATTCAGGTCCCTGGTCGCAGGACTATCGAGACATGGCATCGATACTCCGGAGTAGACCAGCGCATGCGCTTCTCATCCCAGTGTGGGAGACGGTCTGTCCCACAGCCGTCAGTACGTCGTACTTGAGATAGTATGCGGGTGCTCGTTAGGTTACGGGTACACTGGACAGGACTCGTCGGGAACTGACTAGTTGGTATTATACCTATCGTCAGTTATCAGTTCCCAGGTGACATGAGTACAGCTTAGTCCGCTGACTTGACACTGTCACTTCGCCTCGGGTGTGTTCCCACTGTACTTTGATCACTACCCTACCACGGCTCAAAGGAGTCGTGCAAACAGGTGGTAGTTGGGTGCAGTCCCGAAGCACTTGGAGGCAGTGACGGTTAGACAGGATTCGTCTCTCCCGGTATTGGGGGTTGACATCGCGCTGTGTCTAGGAGAGCCATTACACGAGTAGTCCCTGGCCAGGGCAAACGAGATATACTGGTAGGTTTCCAGTGTTATCTCAGGGTGTATTGGGCTTCACTCCGGCACGACTTGTACCGCTATTGGGGGACTGACGTTTACCGCCCCCTAGGCCCGCCATGCGATGTATCAGACGAACAGACCGGACTGTACGGAGAATGTCACGCTCAGGCTCAGTAGGAGTTCAGATGGGTTTCGCCTCGTCGGTCTTCTTGTCGGCATTACCTGGGGACCGTTACGCACAGCTAGTGCCGCTTGCGGTCTGTGGTTAAACCCACTGCCAGCGTAGTGTCGAGTCTTTAGAGTCCCACACAGAAAGCTTTTCGCCTTTAGGAAAAAGAGTAGAGGTCGCATGGTATTGCGACAGGTCGCATGGTTTTGCGACAGGGTTCGGTCACATCCGTGCACTTGTGCACGTACAGTGTCCGGACAGTTTACACTAGCGGGCTTTGGTTTAAGCCAGATCCTAGTGTACCTTATGGGATTGGATTTATCCAGTTTGCATTCGTGTTCCTCGGAACGCGGATGCGGGTGTGTATGCACAGTTGACAGGGAGGCAGAGGCAGCGGATTCTCATTAGGGTTGTTGACAGTTGACCGTTGACTTTTTGACTTTATGCTCAACCCTAATGAGAATATGATATGTGATTAACTATTATATTAATTAAGTATTATGGTGATATGGTTGTTGACTTGTTGACTTTTGTTGACTTGTTGACTTTGGTGACTTGTTGACTTTTGTTGACTTGTTGACCGGTTGACTAGGCTTGACTAGTTGACCATCATGATAACCATGGTTATCATTTCATGCCAAAGACTTTTTCTTGCTTGTTCATTTGAGTAAAATGAGTGCATGACATGATAAGGTTATGGTTACTTCAACCATCACATAAGACTTTTGTTGATATGATGAGTTATCATTGCTTTGGATTATGAGAGGGTGAGAGACAAAATACTTGCTCATTCTTTCTTGCTCATTCTCTCTCTTGTTCTTGAGCTCTCCTCTTGCTCTCACCCTCAACCTTTTGCTCCCTCTCTTGATCTATGGTTCTCTTGTCTCATGAGTTGAGAATCAAGAACCATAGATAAAATCCCATTCTAAATCATCTCTACTCATTCTAGTTCACTAGGTTTAGCAAACCAAGTGAACTAGTTTCTTCAAAGAACGAAGAAGGAGCTAAAGGTTGGAGCTTTCAAGTGGATCTATCTTCGGCGTACGGAGACAACGAGAAGGAGCCATCGAACCACCATCGGAGCTTGAAGAGAAGGAGTTCAAGTTTAGGTATAACCATCTTCATCCGAGTAGCTAACTCTCTTTAGCATAGTTTGCTAGTTTTAGTTTAGACAACGATCCCGACCATAGTTTAGTCCATGTTTCCTCTTGCGATAAAAATTCGTTTTTTATACCGTTTCCGCCTCCCCGTAAGAACTGGGGGTCGCAATATGGACTTACAATGACTCAGTGACCAAGTTGACCGAACCTTCTTAAACACTGGCTTTTGGATTGTCAGAATTGCAAACCTCATTGCCACTCCTACTTTTACCCTTTTCTCCAGGACACCCCGTATTACTACGAACGTCCACTTCCATTGGACAAAACCATCGTATGGTTATATACGAACTCGAAGGGATTTATTCGAGAATGGTTTCCGATTCTGGAGAAAAAGGATAGAACTATTCAGTTGTCTTTTCCTTTTACCTTCTCTCAGGTTGCGAGTACTCCTTGGTTTAGGAGATAGTACACCTATTACGCAAATTGGATAGTCTTCTTCCAAACCTTAGGCTGGTGCCGACCGGTAGGGAATGAAGAAAACCAATTATCCTAACGATGGTGTACAGAAGGTATTAAGTTCAGACAAAGCAAGGGATTAGTAAGAGGGCAAAGTAAATTGCAACAGATTTTCACGATCAAACCAAATATTCCTTCGCCAATCCTAAAATCATCTTTGTATTTCTCCAGGACACTCCGTATCACTACGAAGATCCACAGTTTATTGGATACTCCATCGTATGGTTATATACGAACTCGAAAGGAATTTATTCCAGTTCGGGGATGGATTCTGGTCCAGGAGAAATAGGAATAAGGTTTATTCGGTTGCCTTTTATCTTCACCCTCTCTCATTGCGAGTGTTCCTAGGATTGGGACAGTACACCCATTATGCTTATTGGATAGTCTTCTTCCAAACCATAGGCTGGTGCCGAACGGTAGGGAAGGAAGAAAACCATTTGGCCTAAAGGGGTGTGCAGAAGGTAAAGACTAAAGACATATGAAGGGATTTGGAGAGGTGGCAAAGGATTATACGGTTACAGTCGTGAATCTGGAAGAGGCATTACTAGGAATACCGGGATACCCCATCGAAACATTTCAATGTTTCAGTCTCACTGTGTACTGTTAAAGGAAAACTGATTTCCCAATTAGATACTTACTCCAGGGTATGTATTTACCAGGTACGATTCTCACATCTGTATGGTTTTACAGATGATGAGTGGGAGTAAGTTATTGGGAATTGGGTGATTATCCTCATTATATCGGGATTCGTTGTAATCGGTGATATTTGAGGAAATCACCTGGGCTGTTTGCCGGTCGGCAAATATTTGGTTTTGAATATCCGCTGTTATGCACCAATTTCAAATTGATATATCTGTACGTCTATTTTCATAGAGTGAGATATACCTTTCTGAAATTATGTCTACGACATTTACCTATATCAGTGGATGGTTAGGTAAGGAGCATTAAACAGCGGTGTAATTCTTCTTAACCATAAGTACAGTTTTCAACCTACGACACACAGTGAATGAGTTATCAGACTCAAGGGACTTATACAGAGTATTGTATGTTGTCCAGGGTCCATCAGGACAGAGGGGTTAGTCCTCGTACTATATTCGGTTTACTTATGACTTCTCTAGTTTTTAGACAAGTGTTTCGCGGAAACACAGGGTCTGAATTTTGAGAAGTTATAGGTATTTGAATAGAGTAGAGAACCAAGTATAGCAAGTATCGGGATTCTTCAAAGTGATCGAAGATGTAGATACTTGTATATGGTATTCAGTTGATAGTAGTGATAAAGAAAAATTGCTTCTCTTTCAGGTTACTCATAATTGGAAGCATTCCTAAGTTGAGTAACGCTGATCGGCCTCCTTCCATTTAGTTGACATGCACTGGAGACAGTTGCATGATTTGAATCTGGTTCAATTAAATCAGTGCCTCTGGTCCTATATGGGATATAGAACAGTTCATATCTTAACGATGTTAAGGTACGGGGAGTTGTCCGGCTTATGCTTAAAACCAGACACTGGACAACTCAAGGCACGTTTCTGTAATGGCTGTTTGTGGGTTGACCCAGGCTATGACGCGGGTTGATTTTCTACCATCTGGATGAACAATAGCAATATTGTTCTAGACTCGCCACAGATTTAATAAAAATGGATTTTTTCAGAAAACAGTAGTGGGAGTATGGTCGAACTGGAAGTGATTCCGGAACCACAAACGATTACTGAAGATTTGATAAGGAACCTAAAGATTCAATCTGGATTGACATTCCATTGGCCACTCCGCAGATAATGTGGGTAACCTCAGGCACCCGAGAGGTACTACGGTAGCCTCAAGGACGGTGACAGGGAAGTTCTTGTTTACCCACAATTACCATTGCTGTTGTTCCAGGCTGCGAGACCCGGTGGGAGGATGAGTATAGCGTCGTTCTAAATTAGTTTTAGAAGTATACGTCTATATGACTCTGCCAGAGGGTTGTCGTAGTCAGTGGGAGCAGCGGAAGCATTGGTGGACAGGTAGCTTATGTCTATTTATAGACTAAAGCAGATGTAGCGGAGATAGATCATCTATTTCTGACGTGACAGTCATAGGTTTGACTTCATCAGAATAGGGGATGGATCTGTTGAGAAGGTAGTAGGGTGTGATATCCTGGTATTTGGATGACATACACATAGTAGGAAAGGAAACTCCTATACTACAGTCGGTTATACTTTGGTCGTCACACAGTGTTTTCTCCACACAGGACTTGGATATTATGTCAGACATACTGGTTACTAGATCTATGGTTCTAGATCTAGATTTGGGTGGTTTCCCAATCTGGGTACTTAGACAGCATTCTAAGAGTATTTAGAATGGACGACTCCTGGCACGGTAGTGTACTTGCAGGTAATGGAGTCACCCTCTCTAAAGGTGTCTTACAGACTAAAGGGGAGAGGGATGTGCATGATTGGCAGATCACTTGCTCAGGCGATTGAGTCAATCATGAGATGTCAAGTACCACACCAGATGTTGTTCTTGCACTAGATGCAATAAGTTGACATTGATCCAATCCTGGAGAAACGGTCGGAAGCAGTTTTAGAACATAAGTGGATGTTCTAGGGATATGATAACGACAGCCTCATTCGGGAGACAGTTATCATTCCAGGCTTCCAAGGTGACATGGACGACAAGGAGGTTGTCAGAGTTATAGTTCTCCTTCTGACGAAGGGCAGTATTTTGGACAGGTGGTCCAAGGCAATACTGAGGGTGGCATGGCGCAGGATACTGATTAAGTTCAGTTGACGATACAGTCTAAGAAGTTTGGATTTGGAGTTCATTTATGAGCTATGTCCCATCAGACATCCAGACACATTCTAAGACAGGTATTGCTCATTTCGGGAGATGGGTTTCTCCGCGAACTTGAGATATAGAGAGACATGGAAAGAGACAACAAAGCGGATCCACTCACTGAGGCTATTCCTCGAACGCAATAGTTTCGCAAACGAGCTTTGTGAGACTGACTAGTAGAGGAGTTGGGTGTTCGGTATCACACGGGCTGTGAGTATGCGACATCGCAATAATTAGCCTTGAGTGCAAGTGGGAGATTGTTGGAGATAGTGCCCTCAGAGTCAATTATTAGGTCACAGGTACGTGATTGCAATGATTGATGGAGGACCTATCCCGGTAGGACAGTCTTACTCGAGATGATAGTATGCTATCTGGTTTACCTTTATCATCGTGTACTGCTTTAAGTGACCTGACACGTCGCTATTACACGTTGATAGAGCCCCTAGGATTCTTGCTTGACCACCAGCAGTATGAGGGCGATCATATATGTGGGAGCTGGGGGTCTATAAGCATATCCTTAAAAGGTCCCTAGTCGTGAGAGTTTCGAGACAGGGCATCGATTCTCCATAGTAGACTAGTGTATACAGTCGAGACCCCGACGAGGGGCGGTGGCCGGTCTCACAAGCCACTGGTGTCAGTTGGATCACCTAAGATGTATACAGGTGCTCATTGGGTTATGAGTACACCGGACAGGACTCACCGGGAACATGCTAGTTGGTCATATACCAGACGTCAGATGGCAGTTCCCTGGTGACATGTGTGCAGGTTAGTTCATCGACCTGGGGATCGTCATTTGTCTCGTGTGAGTTCCCACTGTACTTTGATTACTACCCTACCACGGCTCAAAGGAGTCGTGCAAACAGGTTTTAGTTGGGTACAGTCCCGAGCCACATGGAGGCAGTGAGCGTATCTTCAGGGGTTCGTCTCTCCCGGTATTGGGGGTGAGGTCGTGCTGTGTCTAGGAGAGCCATTACACGAAGCCCTCGGCCGAGGCAAGGAGATTTACTGGTAGGTATTCCAGTAGTATCTCAGGGTGTTCTGGGCTACACTCCGACACGACTTGTACCGCTTTTGGGGGTCTGACTTTTACCAACCCCCTAGGCCCGCCATGCGATGCTCATAGACGAACGGACCGGACTGTACGGATATTGTCACTGACAGGCTCAGTAGGGAGTCAGGCTGAGTTCGCTCACAGACGTCCCTTTTGGTCAATACCTGGTAGCCCGTTATGTATTGGGTTATACCTCTAACATGCTAGTGGTTAAATCCACAACCAAGGTGTTGATGAGTCTTTAGAGTCCCCCACATTCAGTTACTCAGCTTTCGGGCGAAAAGTTGTAGAGGCCGTATGGAGATATGGCAAGGTCCGATCAGATACGTGCGGTATTGCACGGATACGGAACGGACAGCTTGTACTATAGGCCGTATGGATATATGGCAGGGTTCGATCAGATACGTGCGGTATTGCACGGATCAGGATCGAACGGATATTACTAGCCGTCTTTGGTTTAAGCCGGATCCTAGTATAGTACAGTGTAGATTTTGTCTCATTGCATTTGTATTTCAGTCGAAATACAGATGCGGGTGTGTATGCACAGTATCGGGGTTTTCCTGTAATTTATTACGGGACCATTTTTCTGGAGTTGCCAGTTTGCTTTCCGTTTCGGCCAATTTTCTTTGTATCGTTCATTGGCCGAAGATTGGTGGAGGTGGGCTTATTTGCATTGTTGCAAATAAGCTTTTGTGGAATGGGGTCTTTGCATGTTTCCTTGTATCATGATGGTGCACCATTCTTTTGACCTTGACTTCTATCTTCATGATGGCATGACTTTTGGAAGTGATCATTAGCTTGTTGGAGTGTTGGATTTGGTGCTATCATGGTTGTTGGTGAGTAGTTGAGAGTGGGTGTGATTGTGACCATATTCTTTTCATGATTTCCTTTTGCATGATAGTCTTCCCACTCTCTCCTTTTTGGATGGCTCTCTCATTCTTTCCCCTCCCTCACCTCTCATGGCCGGCCCAAGCATTGGGGGGCTGTCCCAAAATTTTGGTGGGGATGTTTAGCTCATTTCATGTTGCAAAAATCCCATAAGTTCAATCCAAAAAGCTCCAAGTATCATTCCTCCACCAAATGGCAATTCCACAACCCCAAAGTGAGACTTGAGGACTACATATTCTACAGCGAATCTTGGGCACGTCGAGTAGCCGGCTTCGTGCCCGAGTTGCCTCGGCATTGAGGTGGGAGCCCGTAAAAGAAGTAGGCGATGTGGTGCACTTCCGGCGATGAGGAGGAGACGGGACATTCCGCAGGAGATCGGGACGATGATGAGAAGACCGGAGGACTTGGATCGTCGGTATATCTCTTTCCCATCTTGTAGTTAGCTAGGACTAATTAATGGTTCGATCCGGGTATTAGTGCGCGGCGGTTTGCCAGTTCAAGAAAAATTTAAGTTTATCACCGCTTCCGCATTTGGCCGTCGGTTTGACGGCCGGGGCGCCGCCGTGCACTTACACACATGTCTCAAAATCAAATTTTTAAGGTGCTAAGTGAACATACAAAGAATCATCACTAGAAATTTAGGGTTTCATTACAAGTACATCATCACAAGTAGAAAAAGCTAGGGTTTTGAGAATACAACCTTTTTAGCTCCCTACGCTAGACACCTGGGCTACTTGAGGGTTAGAAAAAGGTTGGCTTGAGATCTTCTAAGTGTAGGGTTCCTAGGCACACTCAAGATGTTCCACAAGGCATCAACCATGTAGGGTTCCTAGGCACTCTTG
The DNA here is from genome assembly GCA_030015575.1 of Agapanthus africanus. Lineage (NCBI taxonomy): Eukaryota > Viridiplantae > Streptophyta > Magnoliopsida > Asparagales > Amaryllidaceae > Agapanthus > Agapanthus africanus. Next base: position 680,824,620 of record JASDDO010000019.1, read on the forward strand.
TGAAGGTTCAAAAGGCATCAAACATGCCCGGATTAAATTTTAGACGTGCCGAACAACCCAAAGCCGGGATCTTTGCTAGATTATTTGGGTTTAACATGCATTAAGATAACTTTTATCTAAGTGTGAGAGATTACAACCTTTGTAGTCCGCTCCTTCACTTCACAAGCTCCGAGTAGAAGTCCCTTTGCCGCGATCCACGATCTCCTGGACTCATGAGAGGCTCCACGACTCGAACGATCCATTCTAGCTTGTCGTATTCCAAATCTCCGATGATCTACCTTGAAGTTGCTACGACTCAAGCTTTCTCACTCAAAAGAGAAGAACACACTAATCCCATGGGCTAGATGAGATGAGGATGAGAGAGTAGTAATTTGCTTTCTTTTTAAATCATTTTCTCATTTTATTTCATCACTTAAGAAAATCTAGCAAGCTTTCATGAAGAAGGAAGAAGATGATAATGAAAAGATAATGATAATCTTTTTCTTTTGTGATGAATAGAAATATAAATCATATGATTGATATATAACCATGGTCAAGGATGAATGGATAAGAATGAGTAGAGAGTTAACTAGAGTTAGGGTTTGGTTGGGTTAAATGAATGTGTCATTCTAAATATCTTAAGAATGACAAAACAAGAAAGCTTCTAGAAGGAACTTGAAGCTACTAACCCTAATCAAACCCTAACCTCAATTGATCATCCTTAAACATGTTTAACAATTAATCATATCATGTCACAATAATATATATCACATATATATTATATATTTGCAACAAAAGAAAATAATACAATTAACATATATCGCATATATATCAATGTATCATCCACTGAGAAAATGAAATAATAAAGCAAGCCAATATTAGTTAATATAATAATATATCATATATATTATTATATATTAAATCATCGAATCAACACTTGATCCGACGATCCGGCTATATCGAATATAACCGACTAATATATCATGTACCGATTCATCGAATCAACACTTGATCCGATGACCCGGTTCATATCCATATATCGCGAGAATATAATACGGTATCCCATATCGCATTATTCACGCTCCTGCGCATATCACATATGCGCCACTACTCCGTTTCGCCTGAGCCAAGAAACCTCTGTGTAGGACTCTAAAGAATCGTCAATACGCCGGTAGCAGGTGATGATCATATCAAACACCCACAAGCTGCAAGCGGTCAGCTAAACGTAACAGCCACCCAGGTATTGAGCGATCAGAAGATCAACAAGCTAGCCTGTGCGTTCACCTGTGAATCCGATCAGTAACACTCCCGTACAGTCCGGTCTGTTCGTCTGATATGTCGCATATCAAGTCTAGGGGTGGTATACGTCAGACCCCAGTAACCGATAAGTCGTGTCGATGTATGGCTCATAACGGGTCGAGAAACTACTAGTAACACTTACCGGTAAATCTCCATATCAGCCCTGGCCAGGGACTTCCAGTTATAGCCAATCGAACACAGCACAACATCAACTCCCTATACCGGGAGAGACGAATCCCCTCCTATCGCTCATTGCCTCCATGTGATTCGGGACTGTACCCAAAAGCCACCGTTTTGCACGCCCTCTTGGACGTGGTAAGGTGGAAATCAAAGCACAGTGGGAATCACACAAGACTCTATGACGATCTCGGGTCTACAGACTACCCTGTACCAGTGTCACCGGAGAACTGCCATCTGACGTGTGGTATATCACCATCTGGGAGTTCTCGGCGAGTCCGTCCAGTGTACCCAGTCTCCACTGAGCACCCGTACACCATCTCTGATGTCTAACACCGATGGATATGGGATCATCCATCACCCATCATATGGGTCAAGATGCGTATACGCTAGTCTACTCTGGTGTATCGATGCCCTGTCTCGATATACCCTCGACTAGGAACAGTTATATGATGTACTCATCGACTACCACGGCCCCACTAGTATGATCTCATCATAGTCCCAGTAGTCGAGTACAGATCCTAAGGGCTTTATCAACATGTGAGAGTAAAACAGTAAAACAATACAAGTCAACATGTTAAGATAAAGTGAAACCAAATAGCATACTATCATGACGAGCAAGAAAGTCATCTCTATATATAACCAAGCATCCATTATAATATACATCATATGTACAACAATGGCCTCTAGGGCATATACATAACTAACAATCTCCCACTTGCACTAAGGCCAGCTGCTGTAGTATCTCATACCTAGCATCCCGAATAATCTCTCAAACTGTATCTGGGGAATAGCCTTCGTGAATGGATCCGCAGTGTTGTCCTTCGTATCTACTCTCCTGACCTCGATCTCCCGGCGATCAACTATCTCCCTGATCAGGTGATACCGCCTCAGAATATGTCTGGACTTCTGATGGGACCTGGGTTCCTTGGCCAAAGCCACAGCTCCATTGTTATCGCAATACAGAGGTATTGGATGCTCAATGGATGGAACCACACCAAGTTCACTAATGAACTTCTTGATCCAGACAGCCTCTTTGGCAGCATCGTTGGCAGCGATGTATTCAGCCTCCATCGTTGAGTCTGCCACGGTATCCTGTTTGGAACTCTTCCAACATACCGCCCCTCCATTGAGGGTAAAGACAAAACCCGAATGCGACTTAGAGTCGTCCTTATCACTTTGGAAGCTGGAATCGGTAAAGGACTCGACCTGGAGTTCTCCGTTACCATACACCAAGAACATCTCCTTAGTCCTTCGTAAGTACTTGAGAATGTTCTTCACAGCTGTCCAGTGACTCTCTCCAGGATCTGCTTGATACCGACTCACTACACTTAGTGAGTATGCAACATCGGGTCTGGTACATAGCATCGCATACATGATAGAGCCTACTGCCGAAGCATAGGGTATCCCTTGCATGCGAGCTCTCTCCAAATCAGTCTTGGGAGACATCTCTTTGGAGAGAGTGAGTCCAGAGATCGTGGGCTGATTCCCACGCTTGGATTCTTCCATACTAAACCTCTTTAGTATGGTGTCAATGTACCTGGATTGGGACAATCCCAGTATCCGTTTAGATCTATCTCTATAGATCATGATTCCCAATATGCAGGAGGCATCACCTAGATCTTTCATTGAGAATCTCTGTGATAAGAAGAGCTTGACTGATTGCAGCATAGGAATATCATTTCCTATCAAGAGTATGTCATCCACGTACAATACGAGGAAGACAACCTTACCCTCTGCTACCTTCTTATAGATACAAGGTTCATCTATATTTTTGATGAAGTCAAACTCTTTGACTACAACATCAAAACAGATGTTCCAACTCCGCGATGCTTGCTTTAACCCATAAATGGATTTAAGCAGCTTGCACACCTTTCCGCTGCTCCCACTATCTACGAAGCCCTCTGGCTGAGTCATGTACACGCTCTCTTCTAAATCACCATTTAGAAAGGCGGTCTTAACATCCATTTGCCAGATTTCATAGTCATGGTATGCAGCAATGGCAAGTAAGATCCGGATGGACTTAAGCATAGCCACTGGAGAAAAGGTTTCGTCATAGTCCATACCTGGTCATTGACGAAAACCCTTTGCTACAAGTCTAGCTTTGAAAGTCTCAACTTTTCCATCTACACCAAATTTCTTTTTAAAGATCCACTTGCTCCCAATGGGTTTTACCCCTTCAGGAGCATTTTCCAAAGTCCATACTTTGTTGGTGTACATGGATTCCATCTCAGATCGCATTGCATCCAGCCATTTCACAGAGTCACCACTCGTGATGGCCTGCTCGAAACTAGTCGGGTCATCATCATCCATGATGCAGTCCTCGCTTCCACCATCAATGAGAAAACCGTAGTATCTCTCAGGTGGACGAGAAACCCTACTAGATCGGCGGAGAGGCTGGGGTTCGTCGGGTACTACTGAATCCTCTGGTTCCACTAAATCTTCAGTTGCAGTTTATGTTGCTGGAACTTCTTCCAGTTCTACCTCTTCGCCAGTAATTTCTTTTGTAAGAAATTCCTTTTCTAAAAAGGTGGCATGTCGAGAAACAAACACCTTTTGTTCCTCGCGATGGTAGAAAAGATATCCATGTGAATGTTTGGGATATCCCACAAACTTGCATAGAACTGACCGTGCCTCGAGTTTGTCTGGATTTTGCTTTTTGACATAGGCCAGACAACCCCATATCTTAACTCGTTTAAGACATGGTCTCTTCCCACTCCATATCTCATATGGTGTGGTAGGTACAGATTTAGTTGGAACTTGATTCAATAGGTATGCTGCTGTCTCCAGTGCATGCCCCCAGAAGGAAATAGGTAACTCAGCTGTACTCATCATCGAGCGCACCATATCTAATAGGGTGCGATTTCTTCGCTCAGATACACCGTTGTGCTGTGGTGTATAAGGAGGAGTAAGCTGAGAGAGAATCCCATTCTCTTTTAGATAATCTAGGAACTCACTGCTTAAGTATTCACCTCCTCGATCAGATCGAAGAATCTTAATACTTTTGCCCGTTTGGTTCTCTACTTCGTGCTTATATTCTCTGAATTTCTCAAAAGCTTCAGACTTGTGTTTCATCAGGAACACATATCCGAATCTTGAGAGATCGTCAGTGAATGTAATGAAGTAGGAAGAACCGTTCCTGGCATGCGTAGACATGGGACCGCATACATCACTATGTACCAGTCCTAAGAGTTCGGTAACTCTTTCTCCGTGTCCACTAAACGGAGCTTTGGTCATTTTTCCTTTGAGACATGAATGGCAAGTATCATAAGATGATAATTCGAACGGATTCAAATAACCATCTTTATGTAACTTAGCCAGTCGTGTCGCATTGATATGACCAAGTCTACAATGCCACAAGTAGGATTCGTTCACATCTGAACTTTTCCTCTTGTGTGTGTTTTGTATATTCAGGACTGTATTCTGATTTAGAATGAATATACCATTATGTAACGAGCCTGATGCAATCAACTTTTGATTTAGGAATATGTTCATAACATTGTCCTGTACTACAAAATTATATCCCTCTTTACTCAATAAAGAAACTGATATAATGTTGCACATCATGTTCGGTATATAATAGCACTCATTTAGAATCAGTGTATTACGACTTGGCAATACAAGGTGATATTCGCCAACTGCTTTGGCTACAATACTTGCACCGTTCCCTACTTGAACAGAATGATCACCTTTTCCCAGTTCTCTACCTTTCCGTAGCCCATGTAACTGTTTACATATGTGGGATCCTGATCCGGTATCTAATACCCAGGACGTAGGGTGAACTAAGAAACAGTTCTCAATAACTAACACACCCGAAGAAGATGCATCAACATGCATGTTCTTTAGGGCGGCGTGAGAATCCAGATATTCTTCTATTTCCTGTTCAGTCTTATAACTCTTATAAGAAAGAACGGGTCCAACATTCCCTAGCTCAGTACAATAATTAGGTTCAGTCAATACATCCATATTATTATCTTGATTATGGCCTGAAATGGTCGCTACCTGGAGAGAGAGAGAAGAAAACACTTTAGCGTATGCTCTTGCAAGATTAGATTGGTTATTATTTTATCTAATCAGGATGTCTCCCACTGTTTTTATCAAATCTGCCTTCAAACCCTAAAAGGTAAGATTAGCCGGGATTAATTACACCTTACAATTTCGTCAATCTTTCAGCCAGATCAGTGTCGGTACTTTGAGGGAGGTTCCCCGTGCTCTCGCACGGACCTAATTAATGTAAACCTCGTTTTCCCAGAGGCGTAACCTCGTTAACACTTTTCTAGACACCTACTTGAATGACTAATTGTCCTGTGTAAAACTCTCCCAGGAGTAACACTTACTCGCAGTGGGTATCGGGATCCATCTATCTCATAGGAGGTATGCAATCTCATTGCAAATTTCAACACTTGAAATTCCCGATAATGCTTTTGCCCCTAACCCCTATGACCTTGACAAAGGCCAACAAACCATAGGAAGCTAGTCAAGTTCAACCCGTCATTTCTTGATTGAAATTAAACCCACCCGCACGACCCTTGACAAAGGCCAACAAGGTCGTACGAATACCCTAATCCAATCACATCATATGTTTAAACAGATAAGTACCAGTTAGCTACCGCACACTACGCCTTGACAAAGGCCAACAAACGCAGCACGAATACTAAATAGTCTTTATCTGAAATGACGGAGGGCTACGCAGGTTTTTCAGAAAACCCTGAGCGTAATGAACTTGATATCGTCGTAGAATTGAGTAGTTTTTGAAAAAGGAGTGTTTTTGAGGCTTTTCTTAGTTTCGCTAAAGGGGTCACTCCCGGTGAAGGGATCGTCGGCCCTTTCCTCATCGAATAAGGTGCAGGATATATCATATATACCGCTGTGCAAAGCAAAACACTAAAAGCAATCAAAAGACAAACCGAGTTTTGTAGCATCTGCCAGTTTTGCTAAAGGAGTCACTCCCGGTGAAGGGATCTCGGTCCTTTCCTCATCGAATAAGGTGCAGGATATATCGTATATATCACTGTGCAAAGCAAAACTGTAGCTACCCCTTTTATAAAGTTTTGATTCTACAACATCTTTAGGTTTCTTTTCTTTTATTAATCTCATTAATAAAAATCCCATCAGCTTATGCTTCCTAAGCATCACAGAAGAAACGAAAGCAGTAATATTTATATATCAGCATATATATATAGTATAAGCATTCGTCTCAGGCAGTAATATGATCTCATCACAGAACATTGCAGCAGAAGAACATATATGAAATATTGGATATACTAGGACGTCCGTGTTTTCAATACGAGCCTGTATAAAACACGGATTCCACGGTCGCGACAAATAGCCAAACCCACATCCCAAGACCCCTACGAGAGCGGCAAGTAACACTGCCAATTCTAGGGTTAGGAGACCCGGTCTCGACTCCTCGAGATGGCCTCCCACTGGACCCTAGAACCCGGTTACTTGTGCTCCCCTCCTTGGGTCTACCTAATGCGGAAAAGTAAATAATATACACTGGTGACAGCAACCGCAACCTGGAAGTGCCCCAAATAAAAGAATATTACATTACAAATGAATTTTACATGAATGAAAATAAAAACCCTCATCTCACATAAAACCCCCGGCTATTCAGAACGCGGCGATCCAATATAACATATCACAGCAACACATAATATCTCATATCATCAACGTAAGTAAATATGCGCATCCCAATTGTCGTTGAATCATATAGCAACGAAACCGGCGATATCACATATTACACTTACGGTCACAGAAAAGAAAGTGTAAAACTACAATATTTGGAATCCACAATCACTTTAGACATCGTAAATCCGAAATATCACATACTCCGTATTTCATGCCTAACTCTATGAATTCCACATATTGTATCACATTCCAGATAAATAAATAGTATTAAACTTTTCGAACGGATAATCAAACACCCAAAATTTCCTAAACTGCTCAACTCTTGAGCGGGGTTCAAATAATCCCAGAATATGTCACAGTACCGGTGATCCAGCCGTAGAAGGGTCAAGCCAACGCCTCACATGTGGCACGCCGTACTGCCCCAAACCGGAAGGTTCAAAAGGCAGTTCAAGACGGTCACATAATCGAGTTAAGGTTTGTTGTCTTCTAGAGGGTCCACCGCTTAACTTGTACAATTTTCCGAAAGATTTAAACCCGAATAAATTTCAACACTTGAAAATTTGCCGTACCGGGAAACAGTAAGTTAATGATATCCGTTCAAATAGTTTAACAGTTTCTAAATATCCGGAAAAAAATACGAATTTAAAATTTCCGATCGAGTCTACTATTACAAAACAAACCCCAGAATTTTAAACACCTGGAACAGATTAAAAATACCCAGAATAGTCAGCAAGTACCTACGGTCAATACCATGAAGCCACGTGTCCCAATCCTACAGTCAGGCCGCGGAACCGCCGCGATATCCTTGTTCTTGCCGCGTTTCCGCGCTCGATTGGTGGAATTGCAGGCACGTGTTTCATGGTAATTCTTAGAATTCCCTGCTGATTTTTTTTACATATTTTTAATTCTGAAAAATCCCAAAATTTAAGAAATTTCCAGAGAGGGGTCAAGTTTCGTCGTTTCGGGTTCGATTGGAGTTTTAACTTCGTAAACACATCGCCTAATGCTCTAGCTAGGCTCTGATACCACTGTAGGGTTCCTAGGCACTCTTGTGAAGGTTCAAAAGGCATCAAACATACCCGGATTAAATTTTAGACGTGCCGAACAACCCAAAGCCGGGATCTTTGCTAGATTATTAGGGTTTAACATGCATTAAGATAACTTTTATCTAAGTGTGAGAGATTACAACCTTTGTAGTCCGCTCCTTCACTTCACAAGCTCCGAGTAGAAGTCCCTTTGCCGCGATCCACGATCTCCCGGACTCATGAGAGGCTCCACGACTCGAACGATCCATTCTAGCTTGTCGTATTCCAAATCTCCGATGATCTACCTTGAAGTTGCTACGACTCAAGCTTTCTCACTCAAAAGAGAAGAACACACTAATCCCATGGGCTAGATGAGATGAGGATGAGAGAGTAGTAATTTGCTTTCTTTTTAAATCATTTTCTCATTTTATTTCATCATCTAAGAAAATCTAGCAAGCTTTCATGAAGAAGGAAGAAGATGATAATGAAAAGATAATGATAATCTTTTTCTTTTGTGATGAATAGAAATATAAATCATATGATTGATATATAACCATGGTCAAGGATGAATGGATAAGAATGAGTAGAGAGTTAACTAGAGTTAGGGTTTGGTTGGGTTAAATGAATGTGTCATTCTAAATATCTTAAGAATGACAAAACAAGAAAGCTTCTAGAAGGAACTTGAAGCTACTAACCCTAATCAAACCCTAACCTCAATTAATCATCCTTAAACATGTTTAACAATTAATCATATCATGTCACAATAATATATATCACATATATATTATATATTTGCAACAAAAGAAAATAATACAATTAACATATATCGCATATATATCAATGTATCATCCACTGAGAAAATGAAATAATGAAGCAAGCCAATATTAGTTAATATAATAATATATCATATATATTATTATATATTAAATCATCGAATCAACACTTGATCCGACGATCCGGCTATATCGAATATAACCGACTAATATATCATGTACCGATTCATCGAATCAACACTTGATCCGATGACCCGGTTCATATCCATATATCGCGAGAATATAATACGGTATCCCATATCGCATTATTCACGCTCCTGCGCATATCACATATGCGCCACTACTCCGTTTCGCCTGAGCCAAGAAACCTCTGTGTAGGACTCTAAAGAATCGTCAATACGCCGGTAGCAGGTGATGATCATATCAAACACCCACAAGCTGCAAGCGGTCAGCTAAACGTAACAGCCACCCAGGTATTGAGCGATCAGAAGATCAACAAGCTAGCCTGTGCGTTCTCCTGTGAATCCGATCAGTAACACTCCCGTACAGTCCGATCTGTTCGTCTGATATGTCGCATATCAAGTCTAGGGGTGGTATACGTCAGACCCCAGTAACCGATAAGTCGTGTCGATGTATGGCTCATAACGGGTCGAGAAACTACTAGTAACACTTACCGGTAAATCTCCATATCAGCCCTGGCCAGGGACTTCCAGTTATAGCCAATCGAACACAGCACAACATCAACTCCCTATACCGGGAGAGACGAATCCCCTCCTATCGCTCATTGCCTCCATGTGATTCGGGACTGTACCCAAAAGCCACCGTTTTGCACGCCCTCTTGGACGTGGTAAGGTGGAAATCAAAGCACAGTAGGAATCACACAAGACTCTATGACGATCTCGGGTCTACAGACTACCCTGTACCAGTGTCACCGGAGAACTGCCATCTGACGTGTGGTATATCACCATCTGGGAGTTCTCGGCGTGTCCGTCCAGTGTACCCAGTCTCCACTGAGCACCCGTACACCATCTCTGATGTCTAACACCGATGGATATGGGATCATCCATCGCCCATCATATGGGTCAAGATGCGTATACGCTAGTCTACTCTGGTGTATCGATGCCCTGTCTCGATATACCCTCGACTAGGAACAGTTATAGGATGTACTCATCGACTACCACAGCCCCACTAGTATGATCTCATCATAGTCCCAGTAGTCGAGTACAGATCCTAAGGGCTTTATCAACATGTGAGAGTAAAATAGTAAACCAATACAAGTCAACATGTTAAGATAAAGTGAAACCAAATAGCATACTATCATGACGAGCAAGAAAGTCATCTCTATATATAACCAAGCATCCATTATAATATACATCATATGTACAACAATGGCCTCTAGGGCATATACATAACTAACAAACCATGCCAAATTCAAATTTTACATGTGCCGAGAAACCCTAATGCTAGATCGTTACTAGAGGTAAAGGCGAAACAAGCAAGTAAACAACTTTATTGCTAAGTGAAAGGGACTACAACCTTTGTAGATCCGGTCCTCCACTTCTCTAGCTCCGTGTTGACGTACCTCCACTGCGATCATCGGAATCCCGGACTCTAGCGTCGGTTTCATCGGAGAAATGGGCGGGCTAGGTCATTGACTTCGATGCCGAAAATGATCTACGTCGAGGCGACTCAAACTCAAGCTCCATCTTCACTTGGTCATCAACCTTGTGAAGAAAACACCCTATACAACATGGAAAGTGGTAGAGGATGAAGAAATAGGAAGTGGGTTCACTTTGGATTTGGATTTCTCACTTGGATTCATCACTTGAAAATTTCTAGCAAAGGTTTTCTTTCTTCATCAAGAAAAAGAAGAAGAAAGAAATGAAAAATGAATGAATTATATAAAAATAGAAAATCAAGTGATGCCTTATCATATAGTAAACTTATGTAGAGAATAAACTAGGGTTTAGGCAAATGGTTAGGTTTAGGAAAAAACAAAATGGTTTGAACTTTTCAAAGCTTCATGAAGCTTCAAATAAAAACAAAAAATGCCACCATTTTATTTTTGCCAAAATGAATAAATAAATAAAAACCCTAACCATTAACCTAAACATGGTTCAAAGCATACACACACCCAAGTTTGCATGTATCATCAAACATGATACAAAATAGTGCACAAACATATATCATATATACAAAGTGCACAAACAAGTGAGAAAAATAATCTTAAATGAACCAATACTAGTTAATGTAAAGTAATATATCAAATATATAATTATACACTAAATCATTAAATCAACACTTGATTTAACGATCCGGTCATATCGCATATGACCGACTAATATCCAATGTATCGACTTATCGAATCAATCCTCGATTCGATAACTAGGTTATATCGCATACAACCAATCGATACATTCATCGCGAGAATAGAATACGGTATCACATAGACGCATTATTCTCGGTCCCGCACATATCTCATATGCACTCCTATTTCGTTTCGCTTGAGCCAGGAAACCTCTGTGTAGGACTCTAAAGACTCGTCAATACGCCGGCAGTAAGTGATGATCATATCAAACATCCACAAACCGCAAGCGGTCTGCTAAACGTAATGGCCACCCGGGTATTGAGCGATCAGAAGATCAACGAGCAAGCCCGCTCACAATCCTGTGAGTCCAACCAGTGACACTTACCGTACAGTCCGGTCTGTTCGTCTGATATGTCGCATATCTTGCCTAGGGTTGGTAAACGTAATCCCCGGTAGCTCGATAAGTCGTGTCGATATGAGGTCTATAACAGTTCGAGAAACTACTGGTAACACTTACCAGTAAATCTCAACAACCCTGGCCAGGGATTTCCGGTTATAGCCAATCTAACACAGTGCAACATCAACTCCTTATACCGGGAGAGACGAATCCCCTCCTATGGCTCATTTCCTCCATGTGATTCGGAACTGTACCCAAAAGCCACTGTTTTGCACGCTCTCTTGGACGTGGTAAGGTGGAAACCAAAGCATAGTGGGAATCACACAAGACTCTATGACAATCTCGGGTCTACAGACTAATCTGTACCAGTGTCACCAGAGAACTGCCATCTGACGTAAGGTATAATACCATCTGGGAGTTCTCGGCGAGTCCGTCCAGTGTACCCAGTCTCCGCTGAGCACCCGTATATCATCTCTGATGTCAAACACCAATGGATATGGGATCATCCACCGCCCATCTGTATGGGTCGAGAAGGTATCCGCTAGTCTACTCTGGTATATCGATGCCCCATCTCAATACACCCACGACTAGGGACCTTGAAGGATGTACTTATGGACTACCATGTCCCCACTAGTATGATCCGCATCATAATCCAGGTAGTCAAGTACACATCCTAAGGGCTTTACCAACATGTAACAGAGAGACAATCAGTGTACACGTTAAGATAAAGAGCAACCAGATAGCATACTATCATGTCGAACAAGAAAGTCCACCCTATATATGTCCAAGCATCCACTACAATATACATCCTATGTATAGTAATGGCCTCTAGGGCATACATATAACTAACAATCTCCCACTTGCACTAGGGCCATCTGTAGCAGTAGTTGTAGTATCTCATACTCAACCATCCCATAATAGTCTCTCTCTGGGAAAAGGCCTTTGTGAGTGGATTCGCCGTGTTGTCCTCTGAGTCTGCTCTCCTAACCTCGATCCCCTGGAGATCAACCATCTCCACGATCAGGTGACACTGCCTTAGAATATGTCTGGATCACTGATGGGACGGGCGTTCCATGGCATAAGCCACAACTCCATTGTCACACAATGGGAGGAACGAAGTTCATCTCATGAACTAATATACATCCAGACTGCCTCTTTGGTAGCATCTTAAGTAGCGATGTATCCAGCCTTTATCGTCTAGTTTGCCACGGTATCTAGCTTGGAACTCTTCCAACATACCGTCCATTTACTGAGAGTAAATACAATGCATGTGACTGACTTTCAGTCGTCCTTATCACCCTGGAACCTTTCCAGTGATTCTCCCCAGGATCAACTGATATTATCTCACTACAGCTAGTGAGTATCCTAACATCCAATTAGATCTATCTCAGAGATCCAAAACCCAGGATTTAGGAGGTATCACTTTGATCCTATATGGAGAATCATTGTGATAAGCGGAGATTGACCCAGCGTAGCATAGGAAACTCCTTTCTTATCAAGAGTATGTCATCAACGTACTCTACGAGGATCACCACCATACTCCCTACTACCCTTTTGTTTATACAAGGTTCATCTACCATTTTGATGATGTCAAACTCTTTGACTAACACATCAAAACAGACGTTCCAACTCCGCGATGCCTGCTTTATCACATAAAACATCTTGCACACGTTTCCGCTGCTCCCACTGTTTACGAATCCCTCTGGCTGTGTACTTATAGACATTCTCTTCTAAATCAATATTTAGAAAAGCAGTCATGACACCCAACCACCAGATATCATAGTCATGATATGCAGCAATGGTAAGTAGGATCCGGATGGACATAAGCATAGTTACTGGAAAAGGTTTCATCATTTTCCACACCTGGCCGATGACGAAAACCTTTAACAAGTCTAGCTTCGAAAGTCTCAACTTTTCCATCTACACCAAGTAATCTTCTCAAGATATACTTGCTCCTGATGGGGATTTAACCCTTCAGATATAGCAGCCAAAGTCCATACTTTGCTGGTGTACATGGATTCCATCTCAGATCGCTAAGCATCCAGCCATTCTTACAGAGTCTCACTCCTGATGGCCAGCTCGAAACTAGTTAGGTCATCATCTCATGATGCAATCCTCGCTCACACTGTCATAGAGAAACAGAAGTATCTCTCAGGTGGGTGAGGAACCCTACTAGATCGGCGGAGAGGCTGAGGTTCGTTGGTAACTATTGAATCCTTCGGTTCTACCAAATCAACAGCTGTAGTCTGTATAGCTGAAACATTTCCAGTTCTACATAACAGATCTTGCCTCGAGCTTGTCCGGATTTTTCTTTTAGACATAGGCCGGGCAACCCCAAATCTTAACAAACTTAAGATATGGACTCTTCCCTTTCCATATCACATATGAAGTGGTAGGCAACTGATTTGATTGGAACCCTATTCAATAGGTATGCAGCTTCTCAAGCGCATAACTCCTAAAAGGAAACAGGTAATTCAGTAATACTCATCATAGAGCGTACCATATCATATAGGGTGTGATTGCTCCGCCCCGATATACCATCGTGCTATGGTGTATACGGAGGAGTAATGCTGAGAGAGAATCTCATTCTCCTTTAGAATAGTCCAGGATTTCCATGCTCAAGTATTCTCCTCCCAGATCACATCAAAGGACATAATACTTATACCCGTATTTTGGTTCTCTACTTCTAACTTATATTCTGTGATTATCTCAAAAGTTTCGGACTTATGTTTCAACAGGAACATATGGCTGAATCTTGAGAAATCATCAGAGAATGTAATGAAGTACAAATAACCGGTCTTGGCATGTGTAGACAGGGGACCTACATATATCAACATGTATCATCCCAAGAGTTTACTAACTCTTTCTCTGTTTCCAGTAAACAGAGCTATGGTCATTTTATCTCTGTGACATGAATAGCAAGTTTCACAAGATGTAAATTCAAACTAATTTAAATACGCATCTAAATATAACATCAGCCAGACGGGTTGCATTGATATGACCTAGTCTACAACGCCTCAAGAAGGATTCGTTCATTTCTGAACTCTTCCTCTTGTGTGTTTTCCGTATACTCAGAACTGTAGTTTGATTTAGAACATCAGTGCTTTTAGATAACGTGCCTGAACCGATCAACTTTTGATATAGGAAATGTTCAAAACATTATCCACCAATACAAAATTTTATCATTTCTTTACTAATAAAGAGACTGATATGATTTTGTATATCAGGTTCGGTATCTAATAACATTCGTTCAGAATCAATGTATTGGTAATACAGGGTGATAGTGACCAACAAACTTGGCTGCAACACTTGCCCCGTTTTCTGTCTCATGAAACTTATCACCCGTTCTCAGTTCTCTACTTTTCTGTAGCCCTATGTAACATATTACATATCTGGGATCCTGATTCGGTATCATATACCCAGGAAGTAAAGGATACTGAGAAACAATTCTTCATAATGAACACACCCGAAGGAGATGCATCATATGCACTTTCTTCGTTTGGGCGGCATAGGAATTCTGGTATTCCCCTAATTTCTGCTCTGTCTTATAACAATTATAAGTTGGAGCAGGACCAACGTTCCCCAGCTCAGTATAACAAGCGGGTTCGGTCAATACATCCGTATTATTATCTTGATTAAGGCGTGACATGGTCGCTACCTGGAGAGAGAGAGAAGAAAACACTCTGCGTGCGCTCTTGCAAGATCAGATTGGTTATTATTTAATCTAATCAGGATGGCTCCCACTGTTTTTATCAAATCTTCCTTCAAACCCTAAAATGAATGACAAGCCGGGATTAATTACACGCTACAAGTTCGCCAATCTTTCAGCCAGGCCAGTGTCGGTACTTTGAGGGAGGTGTCCTGTGCTTTCGCACGAACCTAATTAAAGTAAACCTCGTTTTCCCAGAGGCGTAACCCCGTTGACACCTTTCTAGACACCTACTTGATCGGCTAATTGTAATGTGTAAAACTTTCCCAGGAGTAACAATTACTCGCAGCGGGTATCGGGATCTAATTATCTCATAGAAGGTATGCAATCTCATTGCAAATTTCAACACTTGAAATTCCCGATATTTTTTGCCCTTAACGTGCTATGACCTTGACGAAAGCCAACAAACCATAGCCCGCTAGTCAAGTTCAACCAGTCATTTCTTGATTGAATTAAACCCACCCGCACGACCCTTGAAGAAAGCCAACAAAGCCGTACGACTGCCCTAATCCAATCGCATCATATGCAGCAGATAAGCAGCATATAGCTACCGCACACTGCACCTTGACGAAAGCCAACAAATGCAGCACGAATACTATATACAACTTATCTGAAATGACGGAGGGCTACGACAGGTTTTTCTGAAAACCTATTGCATAATGAACTTGATATCGTTGTAGAATCAAATGATTTTAAAATGGAGTGTTTTTGAGGCTTTTCTAGTTTTGCTAAAGGGGTCACTCCCGGTGAAGGGATCGTCGGCCCTTTCCTCATCGAATAAGGTGCAGGACATATCATATATATCACTATGCAATGGAAAACTCCAAAAGCAATCAAAAGACAAACCGAGGGGTGTAGTATCTGCCAGTTATTGCTAAAGGGGTCACTCCCGGTGAAGGGATCTCGGCCCTTTCCTTATCGAATAAGGTGCAGGATGTTCTACATGGAACACCGCGATGCAAAGCAATAACCGTAACTGCCTGTTTTTGAAAATTCGATTCCACAACATCTTTTAGGTTTCTTTTCTTTCATTAATCATATTAATGAAGTCCCATCATTTAAATCACCTAAACATCACAGATAAATACGACGTACACTTATGCCATCCGCATTCGCCTCGAAATCCCCTCGTGCACCGTTAGGTTAGGTAACTAACGGCAGAGCGGGGCAGGGCTAGCGCGGGTGTAAAACATAAGTAACGTCTATATAATATATCGTATATACTATATACAGTATCTATCACAACATATCAAATGATCGCATCACAGATATTGCAGCAGAAGAAACATATGAAACATTGGATATACTAGGACGTCCGTGTTTTCAATAAGAGCCAGTATAAAACACGGATTCCATGGTCACGATGAATAGCCAAACCCATACCCCTAGACCCCTACGAGAGCGGCAAGCAACCCTACCAATTCTAGAGTTAGGAGACCCGGACTCGACTCCTCGAGTTGGTCTCCCACTGGACTCCAGAACCTGGTTACTTGTGCCCTCCTCCTTGGGTCTATCCTAGTGCGGAAAAGTAAATAATATACAAAAGGTGACATCTTCCGCAACCTGGAAGTGCCCCAATAAAAGAATATTACATACAAGTTTTTACATGAATGAAAATGAAAAACACTCATCTCACATAAAAAAACCCCGGCTATTCAAACACGATGATCCAATATAACATATCCAGCAACACATAACATCACATGTCATCAACGTAAGTAAATATGCGCATCCCAATTGTCGTTGACATATAGCAACGAAACCGGCGATATCACATATTATACTTACGGTCACAGAAAAGAAAGTGTAAAACTACAACAGTTGGAATCCGCAAACTCTTTAGACATCGCATGCCTAATCAAATGAATCCCTTAGACATCGCATGCCTAACAATTATAAACCCCTCATTTTAGTCTCAATATCTAAAACACTTTTCAATATAAAGTCGGGTAATTCAACAAGATTCCCGACATCCAGAACGAATGCTCGTCGCAAACTTTAGTGGACGGCCGCACCCCCGATACCGTCGATGAAGTGCACTAAGGCGGAACACCGCTTCCGCGAGCACCCGAACGGATGATTTTTGGCGACGGGGTTCTCCTACAGTCACTTGGTCGGGGCTATGGGGTGTAGCTGTCTATTAAGTTTACCGGCGAGTATCCGTGTAATCAACGTGATTGCGACGGACTTTTGATCATATCAAAATCCGTGGCAACCAATCAAGTGAGACTAAAGTGCTATGTTTATAACATTCATATTAGTTATCTCATAACTACTTGTGAATTTCAAATATTGTATCACATTCCAGATAAATAGAAAATGTTAAACTTTTCGATCGAACAATCAAACACCCAAGTTTTCCCGAAACAACTCAACACATGAACTAAGTTTAAAAACATTCACTTCATGCTTCAGTACCAACGGTCCAGCCGTAGAAGGGTCAAGCCAACGCCTCACATGTGGCACGCCGTACTGCCCCAAACCCTAAGGTTCAAAGGGCAGTTCAAGACGGTCACATAATCGAGTTAAGGTTTGTTGTCTTCTAGAGGGTCCATCGCATTACTTGCACTACTTCGAACGTTCTTAAACTATAGAAAGATCTAACACAAAATTTCCCGACAGGGGAAAAAGTGGGTATTTATATCCGGTCGAACTTTCTAACATGTTCTAAAATAATCCGGAAAAACACATAGACAAAGTTAGACAATCCGATCAAATCTACGAACTCCCAAAACAACCCAGAAAACTCAACTCTTAAGTACAGATTAAAAATTCCCAGAAAAAACAGCACTACAATATAGGAATTACTGTGCAAAATTCGATGAAAGAGGCGACCGTACGGCCGCGGAACCGCCGACCGAGCCATGCTCGTAGCGCGGTTCCGCAGCGACTTGATCGATTTAGAAGCTCGTTTTGCATAGTAATTCCTAGAAAACCCTGTTGATTTTTCTGCGTATTTTTAATTCACAAAATTCCACGATTTAAAAAAATGTACAGTGAAGGGTTTTGGATTAGGGTTTCGGGTTCGATCGGGTTTCTAACTTCGTCTACACTTCTCCTAAGGCTCTAGCTAGGCTCTGATACCACAGTAGGGTTCCTAGGCACACTCAAGAGGTTCCACAAGGCATCAACCATGCCAAATTCAAATTTTACATGTGCCGAGAAACCCTAATGCTAGATCGTTACTAGAGGTAATGGCGAAACAAGCAAGTAAACAACTTTATTGCTAAGTGAAAGGGACTACAACCTTTGTAGATCTGGTCCTCCACTTCTCTAGCTCCGTGTTGACGTCCCTCCACTGCGATCATCGGAATCCCGGACTCTAGCGTCGGTTTCATCGGAGAAATGGGCGGGCTAGGTCATTGACTTCGATGCCGAAAATGATCTACGTCGAGACGACTCAAACTCAAGCTCCATCTTCACTTGGTCATCAACCTTGTGAAGAAAACACCCTATACAACATGGAAAGTGGTAGAGGATGAAGAAATAGGAAGTGGGTTCACTTTGGATTTGGATTTCTCACTTGGATTCATCACTTGAAAATTTCTAGCAAAGGTTTTCTTTCTTCATCAAGAAAAAGAAGAAGAAAGAAATGAAAAATGAATGAATTATATAAAAATAGAAAATCAAGTGATGCCTTATCATATAGTAAACTTATGTAGAGAATAAACTAGGGTTTAGGCAAATGGTTAGGTTTAGGAAAAAACAAAATGGTTTGAACTTTTCAAAGCTTCATGAAGCTTCAAATAAAAACAAAAAATGCCTCCATTTTATTTTTGCCAAAATGAATAAATAAATAAATAAATAAAAACCCTAACCATTAACCTAAACATGGTTCAAAGCATACACACACCCAAGTTTGCATGTATCATCAAACATGATACAAAATAGTGCACAAACATATATCATATATACAATGTGCACAAACAAGTGAGAAAAATAATCTTAAGTGAACCAATACTAGTTAATGTAAAGTAATATATCAAATATATAATTATACATTAAATCATTAAATCAACACTTGATTTAACGATCCGGTCATATCGCATATGACCGACTAATATCCAATGTATCGACTTATCGAATCAATCCTCGATTCGATAACTAGGTTATATCGCATACAACCAATCGATACATTCATCGCGAGAATAGAATACGGTATCACATACACGCATTATTCTCGGTCCCGCACATATCTCATTTGCGCTCCTATTTCGTTTCGCTTGAGCCAGGAAACCTCTGTGTAGGACTCTAAAGACTCGTCAATACGCCGGCAGTAGGTGATGATCATATCAAACACCCACAAGCCACAAGCGGTCTGCTAAACGTAACGGCCACCCGGGTATTGGGCGATCAGAAGATCAACGAGCAAGCCCGCTCACAATCCTGTGAATCCAACCAGTGACACTTACCGTACAGTCCGGTCTGTTCGTCTGATATGTCGCATATCTTTCCTAGGGGTGGTAAACGTCAGACCCCAGTAGCCCGATAAGTCGTGTCGATATGAGGTCTATAACCGTTCGAGAAACAACTGGTAACACTTACCAGTAAATCTCAGCAACCCTGGCCAGGGATTTCCGGTTATAGCCAATCGAACACAGCGCAACATCAACTCCCTATACCTGGAGAGACGAATCCCCTCCTATCGCTCATTACCTCCATGTGATTCGGGACTGTACCCAAAAGCCGCCGTTTTGCATGCCCTCTTGGACGTGGTAAGGTGGAAATCAAAGCATAGTGGGAATCACACAAGACTCTATGACGATCTCGGGTCTACAGACTAACATGTACCAGTGTCACCAGAGAACTGCCATCTGACCTAAGGTATAATACCATCTGGGAGTTCTCGGCGAGTCCGTCCAGTATACCCAATCTCCACTAAGCACCCGTATATCATCTCTGATGTCAAACACCAATGGATATGGGATCATCCATCGCCCATCTGTATGGGTCGAGAAGGTATACGCTAGTCTACTTTGGTATATCGATGCCCCATCTCGATGCACCCACGACTAGGGACCTTGAAGGATGTACTTATGGACTACCATGTCCCTACTAGTATGATCCGCATCATAATCCAGATAGTCAAGTACACATCCTAAGGGCTTTACCAACATGTAACAGAAAGACAATCAGTGTACACGTTAAGATAAAGAGCAACCAGATAGCATACTATCATGTCGAGCAAGAAATTCCTCCCTATATATGTCCAAGCATCCACTACAATATACATCCTATGTATAGTAATGGCCTCTAGGGCATACAAATAACTAACACTAAGTCCACGACAATCCACCCGAAGCTCCTTTGCCCAAAGCTACTTGCTGTACTCGATATGTGAATGAAGTAGAGCAAGCACCCTACACAAACGGGCTAGATGTGTGTAGTATGATGATGTGGTTTGTATTCTATAATCAAAACTCTTTCTTTTATCAACCTCACTCAAAGGAAATTATCAAGAGAGGAAGAAGAAGATGGTGGCTAAGCTTTTTCACACAAGGAAAAGGAAATGAGAATGAATAATAATTGAAATGAGAAAAGAATAATATATCTTAATCCCTTCTCACTTCAACCATGGTTAGAATCATCTAGATTTTTATCAAATGGGTTAAAAACAAAAAGATAATTAACTCAAGGTTAAATGGTGGTTGAAACATGGTCAAAGATGATAAGTATAAACCTTGTGTGAATTATCCTTTCTCTTTTTCTAAATGATAAATAAATAGATAATTCTACAATGTAAATCTTGCATTGCCACAAAACATGTATCAACAACTTTGATACAATGTATATATGTATGTATCCATGCACATCATCATGTGCATACATGCATGCATACAAAAATAGAAAAAGGGTTTGATTAAAAAATTAATCTAAAAGTCATTTGTTAAATCAACACTTGATTTTGCAAACCGGTCATATCATATACGACCCGACCAATAGAAAATGCCCGATTAATATACGGTGTCACATATCCGTATTTAATCAGGTCCCCGTGCATATCTCATATGCACACCACATCTTTTCGCCTGAGCCAGGAAACTTCATTGTGGGACTCTAAGACTCGTCAATACGCCGGCAGTAGGTAATGATCATATCAAATACCTACAAGCCGCAAGCGGTCAGCTAAACGTAATGGCCACCCGGGTATTGAGCGATTAGAAGATAACAAGCGAACCTGTTACAACTTCCGTCGAGCCAACTGGAAACACTACCGTACAGTCTGATCACTTCGTCAGATATGCTGCATATCGAGTCTAGGGATGGTAACGTCGACCCCAATAACACAATAAGTCGTGCCGATGAATGGTCTATAACAGATCGAGAAACTACTGATAACACTTATCAGTAAATCTCAACAGCCCTGGCCAGGGACTTACTGATATAGACAATCGAGGACAGCACAGCATCAACTCACAATACCGGGAGAGACGAAACCCCTCCTATCGCTCATTGCCTTCGTGTGTCTCGGGACTGTACCCAACGGCCACCTGTTTGCACGACTTAGTAGAGCTGTGGTAGGGTGGTAATCAAAGTACAGTGGGAGAACACACAAGACTCTATGACGATCTCGGGTCTACAGACTAACCTGCACCAGTGTCACCTGAGAACTGCTATCCGACGATAGATATAATTCCATATAGGAGTTCTCGGCGAGTCCGTTCAGTGTACCCAGTCACCACTGAGCACCCGTATACGATCTCGATGTCAAACATTGATGAATCTGGGAACATCCATCGCCTATCAAATGGGTCTAGTATCATATACGCTAGTCTACTCTGGTATATCGATGCCCCGTCTCGATACACCTATGACTAGGGACATTCCAGGATATGCTTATAAACTACAGATGTCCCACTAGTATGATCTCTATCATAATCACAGTAGTCAAGTCTATATCCTCAGGGCTTTATCAACATGTGTGAATGAATAAAAGCATGATCAAATCAACATGTCAGATAAAGAAGAACCAGAGAGCATACTATCATGTCGAGCAAGAATGTACACTGAATATATATATATATATATATATATATATATATACATGTATAAATACATCCACTATCATATAATGGACTCTAGAGCATACATATATCCAACAGGTGGGACATTTGTATCATACCCACTCTTGTATTATATTTCATATTGTATCTAGTTAACTCCATCAATCAAAATTAGTAAATTGTATAAGTAATGTGACTTAGTGGGATTGTGGTTGCGAGACTTAGAGCGGGGGGTTTTCCGCTACTTGTGGTTTTTATGTCTTGCTTTTCTTTATCTTTGTGGCGATCTTCGCCGTTGGGCGTCGTATACTTATATATATTGTCTTGCGTGGTTTCGATCCGCCGTTTGGCGAAGAGCTAGCTCCCGCTTGGGGATGCCTTTATAATTATCTTGTATATGTGGTTTTGGATCAAAATATACAAAGGAGGTGCTGCCCAAATTTTTAAAAGACGATACATGTTTTTCAGTTAGTAAAATAAACTTGCATTTTTCATTATACCCTTATTTCAAAACTTCACCTCCTTTATTTTTCAAAAAAGAGTTTAGATTTCTGGGTTTCAGCTTACTTGAATTCCGTTATGCCTTTAGACGTGGCGTGATTCAAGTGCTGGTCACGAGCTTGTTAGTTGTATGTATGCCCTAGAGGCCAGTATTGTACAGATGATGTATATTATATTGGATGCTTGGACATATATAGAGATGACTTTCTTGCTCGATATGATAGTATTCTATCTGGTTGCTCTTTATCTTAACATGTATACTTGTCTCTTTATACTGTCTTAGAGTTACATGTTGGTAAAGCCCTTAGGATGTGTACTTGACTACCTGGATTGTGATGTGGATCATACTAGTGGGGACATGGTAGTCCATAAGTACATCCTTCAAGGTCCTTAGTCATGGGTGTATCAAGACGGGGCATCGATACACCAGTGTAGACTAGCGTATACGCTTCTCGACCCATGAGATGGGCGATGGATGATCCCATATCCATTGGTGTTTGACATCAGAGATGGTATACGGGTGCTCAGTGGAGACTGGGTACACTGGACGGACTGGCCGAGAACTCCCAGATGGTATTATACCTCACGTCAGATGGCAGTTCTCAGGTGACACTTGTGCAGGTTAGTCTGTAGACCCGAGATCGTCATGGAGTCTTGTGTGATTCCCACCGTGCTTTGATTTCCACCGTACCATGTCCATGAGGGCGTGCAAAATGGTGGTTTTTGGGTACAGTCCCGAGTCACATGGAGGCAATGGGCGATAGGAGGGGTTTCGTCTCTCCCGGTATTGGGGGTTGATGTTGCACTGTGCTCGATTGGCCGTAACAGGGAAGTCCCTGGCCAGGGATGATAAGAGATTTACCGGTAAGTGTTACCAGTAGTTTCTCGACCCGTTATGAGCCTCATATCGGCATGACTTATCGGTTATTGGGGTCTGACGTTTACCACCCCTAGACTTGATATGCGACATATCAGACGAGGAGACCGGACTGCACAGGTAGTGTTGTCGGTTGGCTCGACGGGAGTTGTAGCAGGTTCGCTTGTTCTCTCCTGATCGTTCAATACTCGGGTGGCCGTTACGTTTAGCTGACCGCTTGCGGCTTGGGGTGCTTGATATGATCATCACCCACTGCCGGCGTATTGACGAATCTTAGAGTCCCACAAAGGAGTTACCTAGTCCAGGCGAAACGTTGTGGTGCGCGTATGCGATATGCGCATGGACCCGATTAAAATGCGGGTATGGGATACCGTATATTGATCGGGTGGCTTGCTTTTGGTGGGGTCATATGTGATATGGCCGGCTTGCTTTTGGTGGGGTCATATGTGATATGTGCATGAATCTAAAAGAAAGAAAATATACATGCATGCATACATCCATCATGTACAAGAAAAGATTTTAAGTGAGAAAACTAAGGGTTAAATGATAAATCAATTGTTGATTTATCATTTAACCCTTAGTTTTCTCACTTAAAATCTTTTCTTGTACATGATGGATGTATGCATGCATGTATATTTTCTTTCTTTTAGATTCATGCACATATGGATGTACATACACACACACATACATACATACATCCTTCATGGTTGTACATACATGAAAATGGTGGCAATATAAGACTCGCACCATGGTTTGATTTCTATATAAATTATTATTGCATTTGATTTAAAAACAAAAGAAAAGAAAAGGATAATTCATGGATGCTTTCTACACTCTTCTTGACCTAAGCATACTCACCCACCATTTAACCATGGATTACTTTTCCTTTTCGTTTTTAACTCAAGTTCAATAATTGTTCAACCATGGTTTGAGATGAGAGATAAAAAATATATAAAGATATATTTTCTATTTTTCAAGGAGAGGTTTTCTTATCGCATATTCTAAAAGGCCACGATCTTCTTCCTCCTTCATGCTTTGCTCTCTAGATTTATCTAGTGAACAAATTATTCATCAAGATAGGATTTTAAAGTGAGAAAAGCCACCACAACATCATTCTACACAAGTCTTGCCCACTTGTTTAGTGTGTTAGCTTCGATTTTCATTCTTGATCTTGCGAAGTTGCTAGCTTGGACAAAGCGGACTCCGGGTGGATCATCGGTGACCTAGAGGAGTTCAAGCGGAGCTCTTCCAAACCCCAAGTAGCCAAGGAGTGTAGCGTAGGGAGCTACAAAGGTTGTACTCTCAAAACCCTAGCTTTTCTTTCATGAGAAGATATGCAAATTTTGAAACCCTAATTTTCTAGGAATGATTCTTTGTATGCTTACTTAGCACCCTAAAATTTTAACCTTTGGTACATGTGATGCTTCCAATCCCTTCATGAGGTGCTAGGTAATCCCAACATTGGTATCAGAGCCGACCTAGAACATTAGGCGACACTTCTACGAAGTAAAAACTCCGATCGAACCAAAATACGACATTACGGGACACTCTCTGGACAATTTTTAAAATATGGATATTTTCAGAATTAAAAATCCTTAAAAAATTCTGCAGGGAAATCTAAGAACACATGTGAGAAAAGATGCCATGAACAGTACTTTTCACCGCGGAACCACGGCAATAGCCTGCTTGGGCCGCGGTTCCGCGGCCGTACGGATGAATCAAAGTGTCGTTTTTATACAGTAATTGTTCTTTTCTGCTTGTATATTTTTGGGGAATTTTTAATCTGAATTTAGTGCTGTTTGTTTTGGAGTCGGTGATTCGATCGGAATTTTCATTTCGTGTTTCTTTTCCGGATAAATTAGAAAGTATTGAAGTGTTTGAATGAGTATCATTTGCTCACTTTTCACGGGGTTTAAATATTTTGGAGATACGTGCAAGTTTTGTGGTGGACCCTGTAGAAGACAACAAATCTTAACTCGATTATGTGACCATCTTGAACTGCCCTTTGAACCTTAGGGTTTGGGGCAGTACGGCGTGCCACATGTGAGGCGTTGGCTTGACCCTTCTACGGCTGGACCGCTACTACTGTGTCACACTCTGGGTTTTTGAACTCCGCTCAAGTGTTGAGCTTTAGCGAATATTGGGTATTTGATCATTCGTTCGAAAAAAATTAATACTGTCTAATTATCTGGAATGTGATGCAATGTGTGGAATTCATATTACTAGACATGAAATACGAAGTATGTGATATTTCGCATTTACGATATCTAAAGAGAATGTGGATTCCAGATATTGTAGTTTTACACTTTCTTTTCTGTGACCGTAAGTGTAGTATGTATTTACCGATTGTCGTTGCTATACATCGACGACGATCAGTGTATACATACTTACTTACGTTGATGATATGAGATATTATGTGTTGCTGAGATATGATATGCAGGATTGTCGCGATCGAATAGCCGGGAGGTTTTATGTAAGATGAGAGTTTTATATTTTCATTCATGTAAATTCAAATGTAATGTAATATTCTTTTATTTGGGGCACTTCCGGGTTGAGGTTGATGCCACCAGTGTTGTATATTATTTACTTTTCCGCATTAGGATGGACACAAGGAGGGGATCACGGGTGACCGGGTTCTGGGGTTCAATGGGAGGCCATCTCGAGGAGTCGAGACCGGGTCTCCTAAACTCCAGAATTGGTAGGGTCGCTTGCCGCTCTCGTAGGGGTCCAGGGTGTGGGCGTGGCTATTCATCGCGACTGTGGAATCCGTATTTTCTATTTTTGGCTAAATGCTAAATACGGACGTCCTAGTATATCCCACATTATATCTATATTTCTGCTGCAATATCTGTGATGTGATCATTTGATATGTTGTGATGGATACAGTATATAGTATATATGATATATTATATAGACCTTACTTATGTTTTACACCCGCACTAGCCCTGCCCTGCTATGTCGTTAGTTACCTAACCTAACGGTGCACGAGGGGACATCGAGGCGAATGTGGATGGCATAAGTGTACATCGTATTTATCTGTAATGTTTAGGTGACATAAATGATGGGACTTCATTAATGTGATTAATGAAAGAAAAGAAAAATAAAAGATGTTGTAGAATCAAATTTTCAAATAAAAGGGTAGCTACAATCTTGCTTTGCATAGCGGTATATATGATATACCCTGCACCTTATTCGATGGGGAAAGAGCCGAGATCCCTTCACCGGGAGTGACCTCTTTAGCAAAACTGGCACATGCTACAGGACTCGGTTTGACTTATGATTTCTTTTGGAGTTTTGCTTTGCATAGTGATATATATGATATGTCCTGCACCTTATTCGATGAGGAAAGAGCCGAGATCCCTTCAACGGGAGTGAACTCTTTAGCAAAACTAATGAAAGCCTCAAAATCACTCCATTTCAAATTTCACTTGATTCTACAACGATATCAAGTTCATTACGCAATAGGTTTTCAGAAAAACCTGTCGTAGCCCTCCGTCATTTCAGATAAATCCTGCTTAGTATTCGTGCTGCGTTTGTTGACCTTGTCAAGGCGAAACCGCGGCAGAAGCCTGGCTTCTGCGGCGGTTCCGCGGCCAAATGATGGAAGTTGCCTTTCTATTTTGCACAGTAACTCATGGTTTCAGGTGCTGAGTTTTATGGGAATTTTTAATCTGTACTCAAGAGTTGAGTATTTTGGGGTTGCTTTGGGGATTCGGTGTTTCGATCGGAGTATCAGATTTTGTCTATGTGGCTTTCCGGATAATTTTTGAATATGTTAAAAAGTTCGACCGGATATAAATACCCAATTTTTCCCCTGTCGGGAAATTTCCAGGTGTTGGATTTTTCCGTAGTTTAACGACGTTCTAAGTAGTGCAAGTAACGCGATGGTCCCTCTAGAAGACAACAAACCTTAACTCGATTATGTGACCGTCTTGAACTACCTTTTGAACCTTCGGGTTTGGGGCAGTACGGCGTGCCACATGTGAGGCGTTGGCTTGACCCTTCTACGGCTGGACCGTTGGTACTGAGGCACGAACTGAATGTTTTTAGACTTATTTCATGTGTTGATCTGTATCGGGAAAACTTGGGTGTTTGACTGTTCGATCGAAAAGTTTAACATTTTCTATTTATCTGGAATGGGATACAATAATTGGAATTCACAAAAGTTATGAGATAACTGAATGAATGTTGTAAATCTAGCAATTTAGTCTCACTTGATCGGTTGCCACGGAATTTTGATGTGATCAAAAATCCGTCGCAATCACGTAGCGTACGCGGATACTCGCCGGGTAAACTTAATTGACAGCCTCACTCCATAGCCCCGACCAAGTGACTGTAGGAGAACCCCATCGCCGAAAGCATCCGTTCGGGTGCTCGCGGCAGCGGTGTTCTGCCTTGGTGCACTTCGTCAACGGTATCGGGGGTGCAGCCGCCTACTGAAGTTTGCGACGAGCATTCGATCAAATTGTCGGGAATCCTGTTGAATTGCCCGACTTGATATTGAAAAGAGTTTTCAATTTTGAGACTAAAATGCGGGGTTTATAATTGTTAGGCATGTGATGTCTAAGTAATTCATTTGGTCAGGCATGCGATGTTTGAGGTGGTTGCGGATTCCAACTGTTGTAGTTTTACACTTTCTTTTCTGTGACCGTAAGTGTAATATGTGATATCGCCGGTTTCGTTGCTATATGTCAACGACAATTGGGATGCGCATATTTACTTACGTTGATGACATGTGATGTTATGTGTTGCTGGATATGTTATATTAGATCATCGTGTTTGAATAGCCGGGGGTTTTTATGTGAGATGAGTGTTTTTCATTTTCATTCATGTAAAAACTTGTATGTAATATTCTTTTATTGGGGCACTTCCAGGTTGCGGAAGTTGTCACTTTTTGTATAGTATTTACTTTTCCGCAATAGGATAGACCCAAGGAGGGGAGCACAAGTAACCGGGTTTTGGAGTCCAGTGGGAGACCAACTCGAGGAGTCGAGTCCGGGTCTCCTAACTCTAGAATTGGTAGGGTTGCTTGCCGCTCTCGTAGGGGTCCAGGGGTGTGGGTTTGGCTATTCATCGCAACCGTGGAATCCGCATTTTATACTGGCTCGTATTGAAAACACGGACGTCCTAGTATATCCAATATTTCATATGTTTCTTCTGCTGCGATATCTGTGATGTGATCATGTGATGTTCTGTGATAGATACACTATATAGTATATATGATATATTATATAGACGTTACTTATGTTTTACACCCGCGCTAGCCCTGCCCTGCTCTGCCGTTAGTTACCTAACCTAACGGTGCACGAGGGGACATCGAGGCGAATGCGGATGGCATAAGTGTACGTCGTATTTATCTGTGATGTTTAGGTACTTAAATGATGGGACTTCATTAATGTGATTAATGAAAGTAAAAGAAACCTAAAGATGTTGTAGAATCGAATTTCAAAATAAAATAGGTAGCTACAGTTCTTGCTTTGCACAGCGGTATATATGATATATCCTGCACCTTATTCGATAAGGAAAGGACCGAGATCCCTTCACCAGGAGTGACTCCTTTGGCAATAACTGGATGATGCTACACACTCGGTTTGTCTTTTGATTGCTTTTAAGAGTTTTTGCTTTGCACAGTGAAATATACGATATATCCCGCACCTCATTCGACGAGGAAAGGACCGACGATCCCTTCACCGGGAGTGACTCCTTTAGCAAAACTAGAAAAGCCTCAAAAACACTCCATTTTTAAAATCATTTGATTCTACAACGATATCAAGTTCATTACGCAATAGGTTTTCATAAAAACCTGTCGTAGCCCTCCGTCATTTCAGATAAGTACTAGTTAGTATTCGTGCTGCGGTTGTTTGGCATGCGTCAAGGCGTAGTGTACGGTAGCTAACTAGTGCTTATCTGCCAGCATATGATGCGATTGGATTAGGGTATTCGTACGGCGTTGTTTGGCATGCGTCAAGGGTCGTGCGGGTGGGTTTAATTCAATCAAGAAATGTACGGGTTGAACTTGACTAGCGGACAATGGGTTGTTTGGCATGCGTCAAGGTCATAGCACGCTAGGGGAAAAATATTATCGGGAATTTCAAGTGTTGAAATTTGCAATGAGATTGCATACCTTCTTTGAGATAGTTGGATCCCGATACCCGCTGCGAGTAATTGTTACTCCTGGGAGAGTTTTACACATTACAATTAGCCGATCAAGTAGGTGTCTAGAAAGGTGTCAACGGGGTTACGCCTCTAGGAAAACGAGGTTTACATTAATTAGGTTCGTGCGAAAGCACGGGGGACCTCCCTCAAAGTACCGACACTGGCCTGGCTGAAAGATTTGTGAACTTGTAGTATGTAATTAATCCCGGCTAGTCTTTCCTTTTAGGGTTTGAAGGAAGATTTGATGAAAAGCAGTGGGTGCCATCCTGATTAGATAAAATAATAACCAATCTATTCTTGCAAGAGCATACGCTGAGTGTTTTCTTCTCTCTCTCTCCAGGTAGCGACCATATCACGCCTTAATCAAGATAATAATACGGAATATTGACCGAACCCGTTTGTTATACTGCGCTGGGGAACGTTGGTCCCGCTCCAACTTATAATTGTTATAAGACAGAGCAGGAAATAGGCGATTACCAGAATTCCCGTGCCACCCAAACGAAGAGAGTGCATGCTGATGCATCATCTTCGGGTGTGTTCATTATACAGAACTGTTTCTCAGTATCCTCCGCATCCTGGGTATATGATACCGGATCTGGATCCCAGATATGTAATCTGTTACATAGGGCTACAAAAGGGTAGAAAAACTGAGAACGGGTGATAAGTTTCATGAGACAGAAAACGGGGCAAGTGTTGCAGCCAAGTCTGTTGGTCACTGTCACCCTGTATTACCAGTACATTGATTCTGAATGAATGTTATTAGATACCGAACCTGATATACAAAATCATATCAGTCTCTTTATTAGTAAAGAAATGATAAAATTTTGTATTGTTGGATAATGTTTTGAACATTTCCTACATCAAAAGTTGATCGGTTCAGGCACGTTATCTAAAAGCGTTGATGTTCTAAATCAAACTACAGTTCTTAGTATACGGAACACACCGAAGAGGAAGAGTTCAGAAATGAACGAATCCTTCTTGAGGCATTATAGACTAGGTCATATCAATGTGACCCGACAAGCTGAAGTTACATGTAGATGCATATTTAAATCAGTTTGAATTTACATCTTATGAAACTTGCCAGTCATGTCACAAAGATACGTTGACCATAGCTCTGTTTACTGGAAACAGAGAAAGAGTTAGTAAACTCTTGGGATGATACATGTTGAAGTATGTAGGTCCCCTGTCTACACATGCCAAGACTGGTTCTTTATACTTCATTACGTTCTCTGATGATCTCTCAAGATTCAGACATATGTTCCTGTTGAAACATAAGTGCGAACCTTTTGAGATATTCACAGAATATAAGTTAGAAGTAGAGAACCAAAATACGGGTATAAGTATTATGTCCTTTGATGTGATCGAGGAGGAGAATACTTGAGCACGGAATTCCTGGATGATTCTAAAGGAGAATGAGATTCTCTCTCAGTATTACTCCTCCGTATACACCATAGCATGATGGTATATCGGGGCGGAGCAATCACACCCTATATGATAAGGTGCGCTCTATGATGAGTACTACTGAGTTACCTTTTTCCTTTTGGGGGTTATGCACTTGAGAAGCTGCATACCTATTGAATTAGGTTCGAATCAAATCAAAGCCTACCACTTCATATGTGATATGGAAAGGAAAGAGCCCATATCTTAAGTTTCTTAAGATTTGGGGTTGTCCAGCCTATGTCTAAAAGCAAAATGCGGACAAGCTCGAGGCAAGGTTAGTTATGTAGAACTGGAAAGGTTCCAGCTATACAAGCTACAACAGATGATTTGGTAGAACCGAAGGATTCAGTAGTTACCAACGAACCTCAGCCTCTCCGCCGATCTACTAGGGTTCCTCACCCACCTGAGAGATACTTCTGTTTCTCTATGACAGTGGGAGCGATGATTGCATCATGAGATGATGACCCAACTAGCTTCGAGCTGGCCATCAGGAGTAAGACTCTGTAAGAATGGCTGGATGCTTAGTGATCTGAGATGGAATCCTTCTACACCAACAAAGTATGGACTTTGGTTGCTATATCTGAAGGGTTAAATCCCCTTCAGGAGCAAGTATATCTTGAGAAGATTACTTGGTGTAGATGGAAAAGTTGAGACTTTCAAAGCTAGACTTGTTAAAGGTTTTCGTCATCAACCAGGCGTGGATAATGATGAAACCTTTTCCAGTACCTATGCTTAAGTCCATCCAGATACTACTTGCCACGGCTACATACCATGACTACGATATCTGGTGGTTGGGTGTCATGACTGCTTTTCTAAATGATGTTTTAGAAGAGAACGTCTGTAAGTACACAGCCAGAGGGCTTCGTAAACAGTGGGAGCAGCGGAAACGTGTGCAAGATGTTTTATAAGATAAAGCATGCATCGCGGAGTTGGAACGTCTGTTTTGATGTCGTAGTCAAAGAAGTTGACATCATCAAAATGGTAGATGAACCTTGTATAAACAAAAAGGTAGTAGGGAGTATGGTGACGATCCTCGTAGAGTACGTGGATGACATACTCTTGATAGGGAAGGAGTTTCCTATGCTACGCTCGATCAATCTCCGCTTATCACAATGATTCTCCACATAGGATCAAAGTGATACCTACTAAATCCTGGGTTTTGGATCTATGAGATAGATCTAAATGGATGTTAGGATTCTCACTTGTTGAAGTGAGATGGTATCAAATGATCCTGGGGAGAATCACTGGAAGTGTTCCAGGGTGATAAAGACGACTGAATGTCAGTCACAGGCATTGTCTTTACCCTCAGTAAATCGACGGTATGTTGGAAGAGTTCCAAGCTAGATACCGTGGCATACTAGACGATAAAGGCAAGATACATCGCTACTTATGATGCTACCAAAGAGGCTGTCTGGGTGTATATTAGTTCATGAGATGAACTTCGTTCCGACCATTGTGAAACAATGGAGTTGTGGCTTATGCCTAGGAACGCCCGTCCCATCAGTGATCCAGACATATTCTAAGGCAGTATCACCTGATCATGGAGATAGTTGATCTCCAGGGTGATCGAGATTAGGAGGGCAGACTCAGAGGACAGCATGGCGGATCCACTCACAAAGGCCTTTTCCCAGAGAGAGACTTTTATGGGATGGTTGAGTATGAGATACTACAACCACTGCTATCAGATGGCCCTAGTGCAAGTGGGAGATTGTTAGTTATATGTATGCCCTAGAGGCCATTACTATACATAGGATGTATGTTGTAGTGGATGCTTGGACATATATAGGGAGGACTTTCTTGCTCGACATGATAGTATGCTATCTGATTACTCTTTACCTTAACGTGTACATTGATTGTCTCTCTGTTACATGTTGGTAAAGCCCTTAGGATGTGTACTTGACTACCTGGACTATGATGCGGATCATACTAGTGGTGACATGGTAATCCATAAGTACATCTTTCAAAGTCCCTAGTCGTGGGTGTATCGAGACGGGGCATCGATATACCAGAGTAGACTAGCGTATACCTTCTCGACCCATACAGATGGGCGATGGATGATCCCATATCCATTAGTGTTTAACATCAGAGATGATATACGGGTGCTCAGTGGAGACAGGGTACACTGGACGGACTCGCCGAGAACTCCCAGATGGTATTATACCTTACGTCAGATGGCAGTTCTCTGGTGACACTGGTACAGAGTAGTCTGTTGACCCGAGATCGTCATAGAGTCTTGTGTGGTTCCCACTGTGCTTTGATTTCCATCTTACCACGTCCAAGAGGGCGTGCAAAACGGTGGTTTTTGGGTACAGTCCCGAGTCACATGGAGGCAATGAGCGATAGGAGGGGATTCGTCTCTCCCGGTATAGGGAGTTGATGTTGCGCTGTGTTCGATTGGCTATAACAGGAAATCCCTGGCCAGGGTTGCTGAGATTTACTGGTAAGTGTTACCAGTAGTTTCTCGAAATGTTATAGACCTCATATCGACACGACTTATCGAGCTATTGGGGTCTGACGTTTACCTCCCCTAGGCGAGATATACGACATATCAGACGAACAGACCGGACTGTACGGTAAGTGTTACTGGTTGGATTCACAGGAGTGTGAGCAGGCTTGCTCGTCGATCTTCTGATCGCTCAATACCCGGGTGGCCGTTACGTTTAGCAGACCGCTTGCGGCTTGTGGGTGTTTGATATGATCATCACCTGCTGCCGGCGTATTGACGAGTCTTTAGAGTCCTACACAGAGGTTTCCTGGCTCAAGCGAAACGAAATAGGAGCGCATATGAGATATGTGCGGGACCAAGAATAATGCGTGTATGTGATACCGTATTCCATTCTCGCGATGAATGTATCGATTGGTTATATTCGATATAACCTAGATATCGAATCTAGGATTGATTCGATAAGCCGATACATTGGATACTAGTCGGTTATGTGCGACATGACCGGATCATTGAATCAAGTGTTGATTTAATGATTTAATGTATAATTATATATTTGATATATTACTTTGCATTAACTAGTATTGGTTCACTTTATTTGGATTTTCTCACTTGGATTGCACAAGTTGTATATGTGATATACTTTTGTGCACTTGATTGTGTCATGTTTGATGATACATGTTAACTTGGATTTGTGTAAAGATTAAACCATGGTTGTGAGAGTGGTTAGGGTTTTGTTTATTCACTTATTATCTATTTATTCATTTTGGCAAAAGAAAAGAAATGGTGGCTTGCTTTGTTTTACATTGAAGCTTCATGAAGCTTTGAAAAAGTCCACCATTTTTGTTTCATGCCTAACCTAACCATTTACTTAACCTTGGTTCATTCTCTACACATAACCATGGTAACTATTATGATAAGAATGAATGGGATTATTTTTTCAATAATCTTATTATTCTATCATAATTTTTCTATCTTCTTCTTCTTCTTCTTCAAGAAGAAAACCTAGACTTCATCAATGGTGATTGATGAAAAAGAGTGAGAAATCCAATTCTAAAGTCTACCCACTTCCTATTTCTTCATCCTCTACCTCTTGCCAAGTAGTAGAGTGTGTTTTCTTCACAAGTTTCATGACTTTGTGAAGTGGGAGCTTCATCTTGTGATGCCTCGACGTAGATCATCTTCGGCACGAAGCCGATGACCTTGCCCGCCCATTTCTCCGATGAAGCCGACGCTAGAGCCCGGGATTCGATTTGGACAGTGAGGAGACTTCATCGCGGAGCCATGGAGGTGGAGAACCGGATCTACAAAGGTTGTATTTCCGTTTACTCTTAGTAAAGTAGTTTACTAGTTCTAGTTTTCGCCTATATATCTAGTTAACGATCCGTATTAGGGTTTCTCGGCACGTGTTAAATTTGAAATTGGCATGGTTGATGCCTTGTGAGACCTCTTGAGAGTGACTAGGAACCCTACAAAATCTTTACAGTGGGAGGGTGTGAGTCAATCGTCTAGGGATGGTAATGATATTTCCATAGGAGTTAGAGCTGACATTTCAGCTATGCAAAAGAAACTTGAGACTATGGAAAACAAATTTTTAGCCGCCCTAAGTCAAATATCACTCTCCAAAACTGTATGTGGATGCTGTTCTGATCCTTCTCACTTGACGGAAGAATATCCATTTCAAGATCATGAGCATACCAATGCCGCATTTCAAAGACTTAGAAACGATCCATTTTCTTCCACATATAATCAGGGTTGGAAGAATCACCCAAATATTGCTTGGAACCAATCACAATCTCAAAACACGGTTCCAACCCAAAACAATTTCCAAAGGGTCCCCTCACTACAACAGCATCCACCACTTCAATTGAGTCAGCACCCCTTTCAAGCACAAAATTTCCAAAATCCGATCAACACACCCGCACCGTCTAATCTTTTACAGTTGACCAGGACTGATGAATCCTCTTCATTTGCACAATACATGAATTTGATCTTAACAAATATCATGCAAGTTTCGGCTGAAATGAAGTCTTCTGGCGATAGAATTGAGAAAAACTCTGCGTCCCAAAGCGAGAGTATTAAATCGATGGAAGAAGAAATTGCACGATTAAATGCCGAAATGAGTGCAAGAGAGAAAGGGAAACTTCCAGCTCAACCTTTACCTAATCCTGGCTATTCACATCATGTGGATGCAATCACGTTGAGATCTGGAAGAGTGCTTGACACTCACGTTGGGGAAGAGTTTGATGATACTGAAAAATCAATCAATGATACCCCGGCTGAGACCTTTCCTCACACACACCCTTCTAATTCTGACCCCAGTTGTTCTACCCCACCACCTTCTTCCGAGCCTATTCTTCGTTTCCGAAAAGGCTCGCCGCTTCAGCCCACCTCTTTTACTCCTCCATGGACGATCCCCACTTCTATTTTGGGATCGGGTCCACACACACTTCCTTCTCCTATGATGGACCCAGCGCTTGTTGCTAAAGCACCTTATCCTAATCGGTTAAGGGCTAACACACCGAGTCCACATATGGAGAAGATTATGAACATTTTTAAGCAAGTTAACATCAACATCCCTCTCCTAGATGCCATCCAACAAGTTCCGTCTTATGCGAAAACTCTTAAGAACTTGTGCACTAGGAAGAGGAAGACTCAAGTGTCCAAGAAGATATTCATGGCAAAAACAGTAGACACAGCCTTTCCCCAGCAATTACCGAGGAAACGTAAGGATCCTAGATATCCTACTATTTCCATCTCAATTGGGGAAAAACAAATTAACCGTGCTCTACTAGACCTTGGCTCTAGTGTTAACTTGCTTCCATACTCTGTTTATGAGCAACTAGGTATCAGAGAGTTGAAGCCAACCCATTGCACTCTCCAGATGGCTGACCGATCAATCACCAAACCTAGGGGTGAACTGGAGGATGTGTTAATAAAAATCGGGGAATTTATCTTCCCTGTAGACTTTATTGTAATTGATACACAGCCAGTAGCGAACTCACGGAATCAAATTCCGGTGATTTTAGGTCGCCCCTTTTTGGCCACTTCCAATGCGATTATCAACTGTCGTAACGGTTCTATGACCCTATCTTTCGGGAATAGGTCAATAGAGCTGAACATTTACAAGTTGGGAAGTGTACCCTCCGAACCTACTGCTCAGGTCTGTTCTGTCGACTTAATGATGTCGACAGCAGCGAATTTGATGATCCTCCTGATATCGATCTTGACTCTTTTCATACGTTATTGTTTCACCCAACTATATATCATACACATACGGACTCTTTCACCGAGATGTCCGGGTCAACAATTAACACTGATTATGAATTGTTCTTAGAGTCTGAAGATCACCCCGCTGTAGGGTTCCTAGGCACACTAATGAGGTCTCACAAGTGATCAAACTTGCCCAATTCTAATTTTTTCATGTGCCTACAAACCCTAATACGGATCGTTAACTAGATAATAAGGCGATGCAAGCAAGTAAATGACTTTATTGCTAAAGGAAAATGACTACAACCTTTGTAGATCCGGTTCTCCACCTCCTTAGCTCAGCGTTGACGTCCCTCCACTGCGATCATCGGATCCCGGACTCTTGTGATGGTATTGTCGAAGAAATGATCGGGCTAGGTCGTCGACTTCGATGCCGAAGATGATCTACGTCGAGGCAACTCAAGATCAAGCTCCAACTTCACCAAGTCATGAAACTTGTGATGAAAACACGCTATACTACTTGGCAAGTGGTAGAGGATGAAGAAATAGGAAGTGGGTTCACTTTAGAATTGGATTTCTCACTATTTTTCTCAAGTTGCCATTAATGGAGGCAAGGTTTCTTCTTTGTTGAAGAAGAAGAAGAAGAATAGAATATGATTAGTATTTGAAAATAGAAAATAAAATGATACTTATCATATTTTCAACCATAGTTAGGTGTAGAGAATAATCTAGGGTTAGCTGGAATGGTTAGGGTTAAGCTTGAAACAAAAATGGTGGACTTATTCAAAGCTTTATGAAGCTTCAACTAGAAAAACAAATCAAGCCACCATTTCTCTTTATCTTTCAAAAATGAATAAATAAATAAAAGAAATAGTTAAGAAAATGAAAACCCTAACCATTACATAACCATGGTTTAATCATACACACAAACATTCATGTATCATCAAACATGATACAATCAAGTGCACAAAAATATATCACATATACAATGTGCACATCAAGTGAGAAAATCCATTTAAAGTGAACCAATACTAGTTAATCCAAAGTAATATATCAAATATATAATTATGCATTAAATCATTAAATCAATACTTGATTTAACGATCCGGTCATATCGCATATAACCGACTAATATCCAATGTATCGGCTTATCGAATCAATCCTTGATTCGATAACTAGGTTATATCGCATACAACCAATCGATACGTTCATCGCGAGAATGGAATACGGTATCACATACACGCATTATTCTCGGTCCCGCACATATCTCATATGCGCTCCTATTTCGTTTCGCTTGAGCCAGGAAACCTTTGTGTAGGACTCTAAAGACTCGTCAATACGCCGGCAGCAGGTGATGATCATATCAAACACCCACAAGCCGCAAGCGGTCTGCTAAACGTAACGGCCACCCGGGTATTGAGCGATCAGAAGATCGACGAGCAAGCCCGCTCACACTCCTGTGAATCCAACCAGTAACACTTACCGTACAGTCCGGTCTGTTCGTCTGATATGTCGCATATCTCGCCTAGGGGTGGTAAACGTCAGACCCCAATAGCTCGATAAGTCATGCCGACGTAAGGTCCATAACATTCGTGAAACTTCTGATAACTCTTACCAGTATATCACAGCAACCTGGCCAGGGATTTCCTGTTTTGGCCAGTCGAGCATAGCGCAACATCAACCCCCAATACCGAGAGAGACGAATCCCCTCCTATCGCTCATTGCCTCCATGTGAATCGGGACTGTACCCAAAAACCACCTGTTTGTACGACTCAGTAGAGCCGTGGTAGGGTGGAAATCAAAGCACAGTAGGAGACACACAAGACTCTATGACGATCTCGGGTCAACGGACTAAGCTACACCAGTGTCACCAGAGAACTGCCATCTGACGTGAGGTATAATACCATCTGGGAGTTCTCGGCGAGTCCGTTCAGTGTACCCAGTCTCCACTGAGCACCCGTATACCATCTCTGATGTCAAACACCAATGGATATGGGATCATCCATCGCCCATCGCATGGGTCGAGAAGATATACGCTAGTCTACTCTGGAATATCGATGCCCCATCTCGATATTCCCACGACTAGGAACATTGAAGGATGTACTCATGGACTACCCAGGCCCTACTAGTATGATCTGCATCATAGTCCTGGAAGTCGAGTACACATCCTAAGGGCTTTATCAACATGTAACAGAGAGACTGAAAGTATACATGTTAAGATAAAGAGTAACCAGATAGCGTACTATCATGTCGAGCAAGAAAGTCCTACCTATATATCTCCCAGCATCCACTACAATATACATCCAATGTACAGTAATGGCCTCTAGGGCATACATATAACTAACAATCTCCCACTTGCATTAGGGCCATCTGTAGCAGTGGTTGCAGTATCACATACTCAACCATCCCATATAAGTCTCTCTCTGGGAAAAAGTCTTTGTGAGTGGATCCGCCGTGTTGTCCTCTGAGTCTACTCTCCTAATCTCGATCACTGTGGAGATCAACTATCTCCTTGATCAGGTGATGCTGCCTCAGAATATGTCTGGGTCACTGATGGGTCCAGGGTTCCTGGGCCAAAGCCACACTTCCATTGTCACACAATGGTAGGAACCTAGTTCATCTTATGAACCAATATACACCTAAACTGCCTCTTTGGTAGTATCTTTAATAGCGATGTTACCAGCCTTTATCGTCTAGTTTGCCACGGTATCTAGCTTGGAACTCTTTCAACATACCGTCCCTTTACTGAGGGTAAAGACAATGCCTGTGACTGAGATTCAGTCGTCTTTATCATCCTGGAACCCTTCTAGTGGTTCTCCCCAGGATTGATTGATACCATCTCACTACATCTAGTGAGAATCCTAACATCCATTTAGATCTATCTCATAGATCTAAAACCCAGGATTTAGTAGGTATCACTTTGATCCTATGTGGAGAATCATTGTGATAAGCGGAGATTGATCGAGCGTAGAATAGGAAACTCCTTCCCTATCAAGAGTATGTCATCCACGTACTCTACGAGGATCGTCACCATACTCCCTACTACCCTTTTGTTTATACAAGGTTCATCTACCATTTTGATGATGTTAAACTCTTTGACTAATCCATCAAAACAGATGTTCCAACTCCGCGATGCCTGCTTTATCACATAAAACATCTTGCACACGTTTCCGCTGCTCCCACTGTCTACGAAGCCCTCTGACTGTGTACTTATAGACTCTCTTTTCTGAAACATCATTTTAGAAAAGCTGTCATGACACCCAACCGCCAGATATCGTAGTCATGGTATGTAGCCGTGGCAAGTAGGATCCGGATGGACTTAAGCATAGCCACTGGAAAAAGGTTTCATCATTATCCACGCCTGGTTGATGACTAAAACCTTTAACAAGTCTAGCTTTGAAAGTCTCAACTTTTCCATCTACACCAAGTAATCTTCTCAAGATATACTTGCTCCTGATGGGGATTTAACCCTTCAGATATAGCAGCTAAAGTCCATACTTTGCTGGTGTACATGGATTCCATCTCAGATTGCTAAGCATCCTTCCATTCTTACAGAATCCCTACTCTTGATGACCTGCTCGAATCTAGTTGGGTCATCATCTCATGAAGCAGTCCTCGCTCCCACTGTCATCGAGAAACCGAAGTATCTCTCAGGCAGGTGAGGAACCCAACCAGATCGGCGGAGAGGCTAAGGTTCGTCGGGGATTATTGAATCCTTTGGTTCTGTCAAATCATCAGCTGCAGTTTGTATAGCTGGAACCTTTCCAGTTCTACAGAACTGACCTTGCCTCGATCTTGTCCGGATTTTGCTTTTGACATAG
Organism: Agapanthus africanus; assembly: GCA_030015575.1. NCBI lineage: Eukaryota > Viridiplantae > Streptophyta > Magnoliopsida > Asparagales > Amaryllidaceae > Agapanthus > Agapanthus africanus. Next base: position 680,865,370 of record JASDDO010000019.1, read on the forward strand.
GCCGGACAATCCCAAATCTTAACTTATTTAAGAGATAGTCTCTTCCCATACCAAATCTTATATAGAGTGGTAAGCACTGATTTGATTCGAATCCAATTCAATAGGTATGTAACTTTTCAAGTGCACAATCCCCAAAAGGAAATAGGTAACTCAGTAGTACTCATCATAGAGCATACCATATCTAATATGGTGCGGTTGCTCGGCCCCGATACACCGTTGTGCTGTGGTATATTCAGAGGAGTAATACGGAGAGAGAATCTCATTCTCCTTTAGAACAATCCAAGAATTCTATGCACAAGTATTCTCCTCCCTGATCACATCAAAGGACATAATACTTATACCCGTATTGGTTTCCTACTTCTAGCTTATATTCTGTGAATATCTCAAAAGGTTCGGACTTGTATTTCAACAGGAACATATGTCTGAATCTTGAGAGATCATCAGAGAACGTAATGAAGTATAAAGAACTGGTCCTGGCATGTGTAGACAGGAGACCTTACATACATCATCATGTATCAGTCCCAAGAGTTCACTAACTCTTTCTCTGTTTCCAATAAACAGAGCTATGGCCATCTTATCTTTGTGACATGACTGGAAAGTTTAACAAGATGTAAATTCAAACTGATTTAAATATGCATCTAAAATGTAACTTCAGCCAGTCGGGTCGCATTGATATGACCTAGTCTACAATGCCTCAAGAAGGAATCGTTCATTTCTGAACTCTTCCTCTTGTGTGTGTTCTGTATACTAGGAACTGTAGTTTGATTTAGAACATCAATGCTTTTAGATAACTTGCCTGAACCGATCAACTTTTGATATAGGAAATGTTCAAAACATTATCCAACAATACAAAATTTTATCATTTCTTTACTTATAAAGAGACTGATATGATTTTGTATATCAGGTTCGGTATCTAATAACATTCGTTCAGAATCAATGTACTGGTAATACAGGGTGACAGTGACCAACAGACTTGGCTGCAACACTTGCCCTATTTTCTGTCTCATGAAACTTATCATCCGTTCTCAGTTCTCTGCCTTCATGTAGCCCTATGTAACAGATTACATATCTGGGATCCTGATCCGGTTTCAGATACCCAGGATGCAGAGGATACAGAGAAACAGTTCTGTATAATGAACACACCCGAAGGAGATGCATCATATGCACTTTCTTCGTTTGGGCGGCATAGGAATTCTGGTTTTCCCCTATTTCTTGCTATGTCTTATAACAATTATAAGTTGGAGCGGGACCAACGTTCCCCAGCTCAGTATAACAAGCGGGTTCGGTCAATACATCCATATTATTATCTTGATTAAGTCGTGATTGTAGGGTTCCTAGGCACTCTCATGAAGTCTCACAAGGCATCTACCATGCCAATTTCAAATTTTATGGGTGCCGAGAAACCCTAATACGGATCGTTAACTAGAAGTTTAGGCGAAATATGAATCTAGTTAACAACTTAACTAAAGATAAGAAGCTACAACCTTTGTAGATCCGGTTATCCAGTTCCTTAGCTCCACGTAGTCGTCCCCTCGCTGTCCATCTCGAATCTCGGACTCTCGCATCGGCTTCATCGGAGAAATGAGCGGAATAGGTCGTCGGCTTCGTGCCGAAGATGATCTACATCGAGGCTACACTGGATCAAGCCCCGACTTCACGTAGTTGTGAATCTTGTGAAGAAAACACCGAAAACCACTTGGCAAGAGGTAGAGGATGAAGAAATAGGAGGTGGGTTCACTTTAGAATTGGATCTCTCTCACTTTTGCTCAAGTTGCCATTGATGGACTTAAGCTTTTCTTGAAGAAGAAGATGATGAAGAAGAAGAAAGAATATGATAAGTGTTTTTTCAAAAAGAAAAATAAATGAATACTTATCATATACTAACTAGGGTAGAGTGTAGAGAATAGACCATGGTTACTTGGATGGGTTAGGGTTAAGCATGAAGACAAGAATGGTTAAGAAGTCAAAGCTTCATGAAGCTTCAACTAGAAACAAATAAAGCCACCATTCTCATCTAAATCATTTCCAAATAAATAAATGAACAAATAAATAAATAAATGAATAAGTAAAACCCTAATCATCAAATTAACCATGGTTTAATTCTATACACTTAACCAAATGATCAAGTATCATCAAACATGATACAAATATATGCACAAAAGTATATCACATATACTTCTTGCACATCAAGTGAGAAAATCCATTTAAAGTGAACCAATACTAGTTAATGCAAAGTAATATATCAAATATATAATTATACATTAAATCATTAAATCAACACTTGATTTAACGATCAGGTCATATCGCATATAACCGACTAGTATCCTATGTATCGGCTTATCGAATCAATCCTTGATTCGATATCTAGGTTATATCGAATATAACCAATCGATACATCCATCGCGAGAATGGAATACGGTATCACATACACGCATTACTCTCGGTCCAGCACATATCTCATATGCACTCCTATTTCGTTTCGCTTGAGCCAGGAAACCTCTGTGTAGGACTCTAAAGACTCGTCAATACGCCGGTAGCAGATGATGATCATATCAAGCACCTACAAGCCGCAAGCGGTCTGCTAAACGTAATGGCCATCCGGGTATTGAGCGATCAGAAGATCGACGAGCTAGCCTGCTCACACTCCTGTGAATCCAACCAGTAACACTTACCGTACAGTCCAGTCTGTTCGTCTGATATGTCGCATATCAAGTCTAGGGGTGGTAAACGTCAGACCCCAATAACCGATAAGTCGTGCCGATGTGAGGCTCATAACGGGTCGAGAAACTACTGGTAACACTTACCAGCAAATCTCTGATCAGCCCTGGCCAGGGACTTCCCTGTTACGGCCAATCGAGCACAGCGCAACATCAACCCCCAATACCGGGAGAGACGAAACCCCTCCTATCGCTCATTGCCTCCATGTGGCTCGGGACTGTACCCAAAGACCACCGTTTTGCACGCCCTCATGGACGTGGTAAGGTGGAGATCAAAGCACAGTGGGAATCACACAAGACTCTATGACGATCTCGGGTCTACAGACTAACCTGCACAAGTGTCACCTGAGAACTGCCATCTGACGTGAGGTATAATACCATCTGGGAGTTCTCGGTGAGTCCGTCCAGTGTACCCAGTCTCCACTGAGCACCGGTATACCATCTCTGATGCCAAACACCAATGGATATGGGATCATCCATCGCCCATCTCATGGGTCGAGAAGCGTATACGCTAGTCTACACTGGTATATCGATGCCCCATCTCGATACACCCACGACTAGGGACCTTGAAGGATGTACTTATGGACTACCATGTCCCCACTAGTATGATCTGCATCATAGTCCAGGTAGTCAAGTACACATCCTAAGGGCTTTATCAACATGTAACTATATGATAGTTAAAAGAGACAAGTGTACATGTTAAGATAAAGAGCAACTAGATAGCATACTATCATATCGAGCAAGAAAGTCATCTCTATATATGTCCTAGTATCCAATATAATATACATCATCTGTACAATACTGGCCTCTAGGGCATACACACAACTAACAATCTCCCACTTGCACTAGGGCCAGCTGCTGTAGTATCGCATACCGAGCATCCCGAAGAGTCTCTCAAACTGTATCTGGGGAATGGCCTTCGTGAGTGGATCCGCCGTGTTGTTCTTCGTGTCAACTCTCCTAACCTCGATCTCCCGGCGATCAACTATCTCCCGGATCAGGTGATACCGCCTCAGAATATGCCTGGATCGCTGATGGGACCTGGGTTCCTTGGCCAAAGCCACCGCTCCATTGTTATCGCAATACAAAGGTATTGGATGCTCAATGGATGGAACCACACCAAGTTCAGTAATGAACTTCTTGATCCAGACAGCCTCTTTAGTAGCATCGTTGGCAGCGATGTATTCAGCCTCCATCGTCGAGTCTGCCACGGTTTCCTGCTTGGAACTCTTCCAGCTAACCGCCCCTCCGTAAAGGGTAAAGACAAAACCCGGCTGCGACTTAGAGTCGTCCTTATCACTCTGGAAGCTCGAATCGGTAAAGGACTCCACTTGGAGTTCTCCGTTACCATACACCAAGAGCATCTCTTTAGTCCTTCGTAAGTACTTGAGAATGCTCTTCACAGCTGTCCAGTGACTCTCTCCAGGATCAGCTTGATACCTGCTCACTATACTTAGTGAGTATGCAACATCGGGTCTGGTACATAGCATCGCATACATGATAGAGCCTACAGCCGAAGCATAGGGTATCCCTGGCATGCGAGCTCTCTCCAAATCAGTCTTGGGAGACATCTCTTTGGAGAGAGTGACTCCAGAGATCGTGGGCAAGTTCCCAAGCTTGGATTCTTCCATACTAAACCTCTTTAGTATGGTGTCAATGTACCTGGATTGGGACAATCCCAATATCCGTTTGGATCTATCTCTATAGATCCTGATCCCCAATATGCAGGAGGCATCACCAAGATCTTTCATTGAGAATCTTTGTGATAAGAAGAGCTTGACCGATTGCAGCATAGGAATATCATTTCCTATCAAGAGTATGTCGTCCACGTACAATACGAGGAAGACAACCTTACTCTCTGTCACCTTCTTGTAGATACAAGGTTCATCTGGATTTTTGACGAAATCAAACTCTTTGATAACGACATCAAAGCAGATGTTCCAACTCCGCGATGCTTTCTTTAATCCATAAATGGATTTAAGCAGCTTGCACACCTTCCCGCTGCTCCCACTGTCTACGAAGCCCTCTGGCTGAGTCATGTACACGCACTCTTCTAAATCACCATTTAGAATGGCGGTCTTAACATCCATTTGCCAGATTTCGTAGTCATGATAAGCAGCAATGGCAAGCATGATCCGGATGGATTTAAGCATAGCCACTGGAGAAAAGGTTTCGTCATAGTCCACATATGGTCTTTGACGAAAACCTTTTGCAACAAGTCTAGCTTTGAAAGTCTCCACTTTCCCATCTACACCAAGTTTCTTCTTGAAGATCCATTTGCTCCCAATGGGTTTTACCCCTTCAGGAGCAACATCCAAAGTCCATACTTTGTTGGTGTACATGGATTCCATCTCGGACCGCATAGCATCCAGCCATTTCACTGAGTCCCTACTCGTGATGGCCTGCTCGAAGCTAGTTGGGTCATCATCCTCCATGATGTAATCCTCGCTCCCACCATCCATGAGAAAACCGTAGTATCTCTCAGGTTGGCGAGGAACCCTACTAGATCGGCGGAGAGGCTGAGGTTCATCGGGAACTACTGAATCCTCTGGTTCAACCAAATCTTCTGTTGTAGTCTGTATTGCTGGAACCTCTTCCAGTTCTACCTCCTTGCCAGTAATCTCTTTTTCAAGAAATTCTATTTCTAAAAGGTGGCATGTCGAGAAACAAACACCTTTTGTTCCTCGGTGTGGTAGAAGATATACCCGCGCGAATGTTTGGGATATCCAATAAACTTACACAGAATGGACCTTGCCGCGAGTTTGTCCGGATTTTGTGTTTTTACATATGCCGGACAACCCCATATCTTAACATAATTAAGACATGGTCTCTTTCCTTTCCATATCTCATATGGAGTGGTTGGCACGGTTTTGGTGGGAACCATATTCAATAGGTCTGCAGCTATTTCCAGTGCATATCCCCAGAAGAAAATAGGTAACTCAGCCGTGCTCATCATAGAGCGCACCATATCTAATAGGGTGCGGTTCCTCCGTTCTGATACACCGTTGTGCTGTGGTGTATATGGAGGTGTCAGCTGAGAGAGAATCCCATTCTCTTTTAGGAAGCACAGGAATTCATTGCTTAAGTATTCACCTCCTCGATCAGATCGAAAGATTTTAATACTTTTTCCGGTTTGGTTCTCGACTTCTTGTTTATATTCTCTAAATTTCTCAAAAGTTTCAGATTTGTGTTTCATCAGGAACACATATCCGAATCTAGAGAGATCGTCAGTGAATGTAATGAAGTACGAAGAACCATCCCTGGCATGTGTAGACATGGGGCCACATACATCACTATGTATGAGTCCCAAGAGTTCAGTAACTCTTTCTCCGTGTCCCGTAAACGGAGTTTTGGTCATCTTGCCTTTGAGACATGACTGGCAAGTGTCATAAGATGAAAATTCAAACGGATTTAAATATCCATCTTTATGCAACTTAGCTAGTCGTGTCGCATTGATGTGACCCAGTCTACAATGCCACAAGAAGGATTCGTTCAGTTCTGAACTCTTCCTCTTATATGTGTTTGTTATGCTCAGAACTGTTGATTGATTTAGAACATAAATGCCGTTGCACAACGTGCCTGATCCAACCAACTTTTAGTTACGGAAAATGTTCATAACATTGTCCTGTAATACAAAATTATATCCCTCTTTACTCAATAAAGAAACCGATATAATGTTGCATATCAGGTTCGGCATGTAATAGCATTCGTTCAGAACCAATGTATTACCAGTTGGTAACACAAGGTGATATTCCCCGACAGTCTTAGCTGCAACAATTGCACCATTTCCAACTCTAATGTCTTTATCACCTTCTCCAAGTTCTCTACCTTTTCTAAGCCCATGTAACTGATTACATATATGGGATCCTGACCCGGTATCTAATACCCAGGACGTAGGGCAAATGGAGAAACAGTTCTCTGTAACGAACACACCCGAAGAAAATGCATCACCATGTACTTTCTTCAATCGGGTGGCATGGGAATCCTGGTATTCACCTATATCCTGTTCAGTCCTATAACCCTTATAGGAAAGAACGGAACCAACGTTCCCCAGCACAGTATAACATGCGGGTTCGGTCAATACATCCATATTATTATCTTGATTAAGGCATGAAATGGTCGCTACCTGGAGAGAAAGAGAAGAAAACACTTTAGCGTATGCTCGTGCAAGATCAGATTGGTTATTATCTTATCTAATCAGGATGGCTCCCACTGGTTTTTATCAAATCTTCCTTCAAACCCTAAAAGGAAAGACTAGCCGGGATTAATTACACACTACAAGTTCGCCAATCTTTCAGCCAGGCCAGTATCGTTACTTTGAGGGAGGTCCCCCGTGCTTTCGCACGAACCTAATTAATGTAAACCTCATTTTCCCAGAGGCGTAACCCCGTTGACACCTTTCTAGACACCTACTTGATCGGCTAATTGTAATGTGTAAAACTCTCCCAGGAGTAACTCTTACTCGCAGTGGGTATCGGGATCCAACTATCTCATAGAAGGTATGCAATCTCATTGCAAATTTTAACACTTGAAATTCCCGATAATATTTTGCCCCTAGCATCCTATGACCTTGACGCAGGCCAACAAACCATAGTGCGCTAGTCAAGTTCAACCCGTCATTTCCTGATTGAATTAAACCCACCCGTACGACCCTTGACGCAGGCCAACAAAGTCGCACGACTACCCTAATCCAATCTGCATCATATGCATAAGCAGATAAATACTAGTTAGCTACCGCACACTACGCCTTGACGCAGGCCAACAAACGTAGCACGAATACTAACTACTACTTATCTGAAATGACGGAGGGCTACGACAGGTTTTTCTGAAAACCTATTGCGTAATGAACTCGATATCGTTGTAGGATCAAATGAAGTTTTGAAATGGAGTGATTTTGAGGCTTTTCCAGTTTTGCTAAAGGGGTCACTCCCGGTGAAGGGATCATCGGCCCTTTCCTCGTCGAATGAGGTGCGGGATATATCATATATATCACTGTGCAAAGCAGAAACTATAGAAGCAATCAAAAGCAGACCGAGTATGTAGCACCATCCAGTTATTGCTAAAGGAGTCACTCCCGGTGAAGGGATCTCGGTCCTTTCCTCATCGAATAAGGTGCAGGGTATATCATATATACCACTATGCAAAGCAAGAACTGTAGCTACCTGTTTTATTTGAAATTTGATTCTACAACATCATTTGGTTTCTTTTATTTCATTAATCACATTAATGAAGTCCCATCATTTAAATACCTAAACATCACAGATAAATACGACGTACACTTATGCCATCCGCATTCGCCTGGATGACCCTTCGTGCACCGCTAGGTTAGGTAACTAACGGCAGAGCGGGGCAGGGCTAGCGCGGGTGTAAAACATAAGTAACGTCTATATAATATATCATATATACTATATACTGTATCTATCACAGAACATCACATGATCACATCACAGAAATCGCAGCAGAAGAAACATATGAAACATTGGATATACTAGGACGTCCGTGTTTTCAATACGAGCCAGTATAAAACACGGATTCCACAGTCGTGATGAATAGCCAATCCCACACCCCTAGACCCCTATGAGAGCGGCAAGCAACCCTACCAATTCTAGGGTTAGGAGACCCGGACTTGACTCCTCGAGATGGTCTCCCACTGGACCCTAGAACCCGGTTACTTGTGCTCCCCTCCTTGGGTCTATCCTAGTGCAGAAAAGTAAATAATATACAAAGGGTGACAACTTCCGCAACCTGGAAGTGCCCCAAATAAAAGAATATTACATACAAGTTTTTACATGAATGAAAATGAAAAACACTCATCTCACATAAAAACCCCCGGCTATTCAAACACGACAATCCAATATAACATATACAGCAACACATAACATCACATGTCATCAACGTAAGTAAATATGTGCATCCCAATTGTCGTTGACATATAGCAACGAAACCGGCGATATCACATATTACACTTACGGTCATAGAAAAGAAAGTGTAAAACTACAACAGTTGGAATCCGCAACCTCTTTAGACATCGCATGCCTAATCAAATGAAATACTTAGACATCACATGCCTAACAATTATAAACCCCGCATTTTAGTCCCATTATCGAAAACTCTTTTCAATATCACGTGAGACTAAACCGCTAGATTTATAACATTCATTCAGTTATCTCATAACTGTTTGTGAATTCCTATTATTGTATCCCATTCCGGATAAATAGAGAATATTAAACTTTCCGATCGAACATTCGAACACCCAAGTTTTCCCGAAACCGATCAACACATGAAATAAGTTCAAAGACATTCACTTCATGCCTCAGTACCAACGGTCCAGCCGTAGAAGGGTCAAGCCAACGCCTCATATGTGGCACGCCGTACTGCCCCAAACCCAAAGGTTCAAAGGGCAGTTCAAGACGGTCACATAATCGAGTTAAGGTTTGTTGTCTTCTAGAGGGACCATCGCGTTACTTGCACTACTTAGAACGTCATTAAACTACGGAAAAGTCCAACAATTGGAAATTTCCCGGCAGGGGAAAGATTGGGTATTTACATCCGGTCGAACTTTTTAACATATTCTAAAATATCCGGAAAAACACATAGACGAAGTCTGATAATCCGATTGAATCTACGAACTCCCAATACACCCCAGAAAATTCAACTCTTGAATAAATATTAAAAATTCCCAGGAAAACCAGCACTGCATAATGAGAATTACTGTACAAAATTAAATGCATGAGGAGACCATATGGCCGCGGAACCGCCGCATTAGCCATACTAATGCCGCGGTTCCGCCGCACTTTGGTGGATTCAGGGGTACGGGCTTCACAGTAATTCTTAAAATTCCCTGCTGATTTTTCTGCATATTTTTAATATCGAAAAATCCCCGAAATTGAAAAATGTACAGAGAGCATTTTTTGGGTTAGGGTTTCGGTTCGTTCGGATTTCAAACGTCGTCTAGACTTCGCCTAAGGCTCTAGCTAGGCTCTGATACCACTGTAGGGTTCCTAGGCACTCTCATGAAGTCTCACAAGGCATCTACCATGCCAATTTCAAATTTTATGGGTGCCGAGAAACCCTAATACGGATCGTTAACTAGAAGTTTAGGCGAAATATGAATCTAGTTAACAACTTAACTAAAGATAAGAAGCTACAACCATTGTAGATCCGGTTATCCAGTTCCTTAGCTCCACGTAGTCGTCCCCTCGCTGTCCATCTCGAATCTCGGACTCTCGCATCGGCTTCATCGGAGAAATGAGCGGAATAGGTCGTCGGCTTCGTGCCGAAGATGATCTACGTCGAGGCTACACTGGATCAAGCTCCGACTTCACGTAGTTGTGAAACTTGTGAAGAAAACACCCAAAACCACTTGGCAAGAGGTAGAGGATGAAGAAAGAGGAGGTGGGTTCACTTTAGAATTGGATCTCTCTCACTTTTGCTCAAGTTGCCATTGATGGACTTAAGCTTTTCTTGAAGAAGAAGATGATGAAGAAGAAGAAAGAATATGATAAGTATTTTTTCAAAAAGAAAAATAAATGAATACTTATCATATACTAACTAGGGTAGAGTGTAGAGAATAAACCATGGTTACTTGGATGGGTTAGGGTTAAGCATGAAGACAAGAATGGTTAAGAAGTCAAAGCTTCATGAAGCTTCAACTAGAAACAAATAAACCCACCATTCTCATCTAAATCATTTCCAAATAAATAAATAAATGAATAAGCAAAACCCTAATCATCAAATTAACCATGGTTTAATTCTATACACTTAACCAAATGATCAAGTATCATCAAACATGATACAAATATGTGCACAAAAGTATATCACATATACTTCTTGCACATCAAGTGAGAAAATCCATTTAAAGTGAACCAATACTAGTTAATGCAAAGCAATATATCAAATATATAATTATACATTAAATCATTAAATCAACACTAGATTTAACGATCCGGTCATATCGCATATAACCGACTAATATCCTATGTATCGGCTTATCGAATCAATCCTTGATTCGATATCTAGGTTATATCGAATATAACCAATCGATACATCCATCACGAGAATGGAATACGGTATCACATACATGCATTATTCTCGGTTCTGCACATATCACATATGCACTCCTATTTCGTTTCGCTTGAGCCAGGAAACCTCTGTGTAGGACTCTAAAGACTCGTCAATACGCCGGTAGCAGATGATGATCATATCAAGCACCTACAAGCCGCAAGCGGTCTGCTAAACGTAAAGGCCATCCGAGTATTGAGCGATCAGAAGATCGACGAGCTAGCCCGCTCACACTCCTGTGAATCCAACCAGTAACACTTACCGTACAGTCCGGTCTGTTCATCTGATATGTCGCATATCAAGTCTAGGGGTGGTAAACGTCAGACCCCAATAACCGATAAGTCGTGCCGATGTGAGGCTCATAACGGGTCGAGAAACTACTGGTAACACTTACCAGAAAATCTCTGATCAGCCCTGGCCAGGGACTTCCCTGTTACGGCCAATCGAGCACAGCGCAACATCAACCCCCAATACCGGGAGAGACGAAACCCTTCCTATCGCTCGTTGCCTCCATGTGACTCGGGACTGTACCCAAAGACCACCGTTTTGCACGCCCTCATGGACGTGGTAAGGTGGAGATCAAAGCACAGTGGGAATCACACAAGACTCTATGACGATCTCGGGTCTACAGACTAACCTGCACAAGTGTCACCTGAGAACTGCCATCTGACGTGAGGTATAATACCATCTGGGAGTTCTCGGCGAGTCCGTCCAGTGTACCCAGTCTCCACTGAGCACCCGTATACCATCTCTGATGTAAAACACCAATGGATATGGGATCATCCATCGCCCATCTCATGGTTCGAGAAGCGTATACGCTAGTCTACACTGGTATATCGACGCCCCGTCTCGATACACCCACGACTAGGGACCTTGAAGGATGTACTTATGGACTACCATGTCACCACTAGTATGATCTGCATCATAGTCCAGGTAGTCAAGTACACATCCTAAGGGCTTTATCAACATGTAACTATATGACAGTTAAAAGAGACAAGTGTACATGTTAAGATAAAGAGCAACCAGATAGCATACTATCATATCGAGCAAGAAAGTCATCTCTATATATGTCCAAGCATCCAATATAATATACATCATCTGTACAATACTGGCCTCTAGGGCATACACACAACTAACAGTGATATGGTCGCTACCTGGAGAGAGAGAGAAGAAAACACTTTGCGTGCGCTCTTGCAAGATTAGATTGGTTATATATTTTATCTAATCAGGATGGCTCCCACTGTTTTTATCAAATCTTCTTTCAAACCCTAAAAGGAAAGACTAGCCGGGATTAATTACGCTTTACAAGTTCGCAAATCTTTCAGCCAGGCCAGTGTCGGTACTTTGAGGGAGGTTCTCCGTGCTTTCGCACGGACTTAATTACAGTAAACCTCGTTTTCCCAGAGGCATAACCCCGTTGACACCTTTCTAGACACCTACTTGATCGGCTAATTGCAAAGTGCAAAACTCTCCCAGGAGTAATAATTACTCGCAGTGGGTATCGGGATCCAACTATCATATAGAAGGTATGCAATCTCATTGCAAATTTCAACACTTGAAATTCCCGATAAAGGTTTTTACCCCTAGCACCTATGACCTTAACTATGGTCAACAAATCATAAGTACTAGTCAAGTTCTACCCGTCATTTCGTGATTAATTAGACCCACCCACATGACCCTTAACTAAGGTCAACAAAGTCACGCGACTGTCCTAACTAATCGCATCATATGCGGTGTAGGAAGACATCACTTCGCTACCGTACACTGTTCCTTGACTATGGTCAACAAACACAGCACGAATACTAAGTACTCTACTTCCTAAAATGACGGAGGGTTGCGAATGGTTTTTATGAAAACCTTTAATGCTTTGAACATGATCTCGTTGCGGAATCAAATGTTTTTAAATGGAATGTTTTTTAGGCTTTTCTAGTTTTGCTAAAGGGGTCACTCCCGGTGAAGGGATCGTCGGCCCTTTCCTCGTCGAATGAGGTGCGGGATATATCATATATATCACTGTGCAAAGCAGAAACTATAGAAGCAATCAAAAGACAAACCGAGTGTTGTAGCATCTGCCAGTTATTGCTAAAGGAGTCACTCCCGGTGAAGGGATCTCGGTCCTTTTCTTATCGAATAAGGTGCAGGATGTTCTACCAGGAACACCGCGATGCAAATCAAGAACTGTAGCTACCTGTTTTTATTTTGAAATTCGATTCCACAACATCAATTAGGTTTATTTTCTTTCATTAATCTCATTAATGAATATCCCATCATTTAAGTCCACCTAAACATCACTGATAAATATAACGTACGCTTATGCCATCCGCATTCGCCTCGATGTCCCGTCTGCACCGTTAGGTTAGGTAACTAACGGCAGAGCGGAGCAGGGCTAGCGCGGGTGTAAAACATAAGCAACGTCTATATAATATATCATATATACTATATATAATATCTATCTGAACAAATCACATGATCACATCACAGATAACGCAGCAGAAAATATCATATGAAATATTGGATATACTAGGACGTCCGTGTTTTTAATACGAGCCAGTATAAAACACGGATTCCACGGTCGTGATGAGTAGCCAATCCCACACCCCTAGACCCCCCTACGAGAGCGGCAAGCAACCGTACCAATTCTAGGGTTAGGAGACCCGGACTCGACTCCTCGAGATGGTCTCCCACTGGACCCTAGAACCCGGTTACTTGTGCTCCCCTCCTTGGGTCTATCCTAATGCGGAAAAGTAAATAATATACAAAAGGTGACATCTTCCGCAACCTGGAAGTGCCCCAATAAAAAAATATTACATACAAGTTTTTTACATGAATGAAAATGAAAAACACTCATCTCACATAAAAACCCCCGGCTATTCAAACACGACGATCCAATATAACATATCCAGCAACACATAACATCACATGTCATCAACGTAAATAAATATGCACGTCCCAATTGTCGTTGACATATAGCAACGAAACCGGCGATATCACATATTACACTTACGGTCACAGAAAAGAAAGTGTAAAACTACAACAGTTGGAATCCGCAACCTCCTTAGACATCGCATGCCTAAACCAATGAATTCCTTAGACATCACATGCCTAACAATTATAAACCCCGCATTTTAGTCTCATTATCGAAAACTCTTTTCAATATCAAGTCGGGCAATTCAACAAGATTCCCGACATCATGATCGAATGCTCGTCGTAAACTTTAGTAGGCGGCCGCACCCCTGATACCGTCGACGAAGTGCACCAAGGCGGAACACCGCTGCCGCGAGCACCCAAACGGATGCTTTCGGCGACGGGGTTCTCCTACAGTCACTTGGTCGTGGTTATGGAGTGAGTCTGTCTATTAAGTTTACCCGGCGAGTATCCGCGTACACTACGTGATTGCGACGGACTTTTGATCGCATCAAAATTCCGTGGCAACCGATCAAGTGAAACTAAACTGCAATGTTTATAATATTCATTCAGTTATCTCATAACTACTTGTGAATTCCAAATGTTGTATCACATTCCGGGCAAATAGAAAATGTTAAACTTTCCGATCAAACAATCGAACACCCAAATTTTCCCGAAACAGCTCAACACATGAAATAAGTTTAAAAACATTCACTTCGTGCCTCAGTACCAACGGTCCAGCCATAGAAGGGTCAAGCCAACGCCTTACATGTGGCACGCCGTACTGCCCCAAACCCTAAGGTTCAAAGGGCAGTTCAAGATAGTCACATAATCGAGTTAAGGTTTGTTGTCTTCTAGAGGGACCATCGCGTTACTTGCACTACTTAGAACATCATTAAACTACGGAAAAATCCAACAGTAGGAAATTTTCCGACAGGGGAAAAAGTGGGTATTTATATCCGGTCGAACTTTTTAACATATTCTAAAATTACCCGGAAAAAACACACAGACAAAATTAGACAATCCGATCGAAACACCGAGTCCCCAATACAACCCAGAAAACTCAACTCTTGAGTGCAGATTAAAACGTCCCAGAGAACAGAGGAAATAGATACGGGCATTACTGTATAAACATTTACCTCTAATCTGTACTTATGGCCGCGGAATCGCCGCGAATAGCAGGCTAATGCCGCAGTTCCGCCGCGATTTAGTGGAGTTCGGGGTTCGTTTTCAACAGTAACACATAGAATTTCCTGCTCTATTTTCTGAGAATTTTTAATTCACAAAAATCCACAAATCCAGAAAATGTCCAGAGAACCGTTTTGAGTTAGGGTTTCGGGTCGATCGGACTTCTAACTCCGTCTACGCATCGCCTAAGGCTCTAGCTAGGCTCTGATACCACTGTAGGGTTCCTAGGCACACTAATGAGGTCTCACGAGTGATCAAACATGCCCAATTCTAATTTTTTCATGCGCCTACAAACCCTAATACGGATCGTTAACTAGATAATAAGGCGATGCAAGCAAGTAAATGACTTTATTGCTAAAGGAAAGTGACTACAACCTTTGTAGATCCGGTTCTCCACCTCCTTAGCTCCGCATTGACGTCCCTCCGCTGCGATCATCGGATCCCGGACTCTTGTGATGGTATCGTCGAAGAAATGATCGGGCTAGGTCGTCGACTTCGATGCCGAAGATGATCTACGTCGAGGCAACTCAAGATCAAGCTCCAACTTCACCAAGTAATGAAACTTGTAAAGAAAACACCCTATACTACTTGGCAAGTGGTAGAGGATGAAGAAATAGGAAGTGGGTTCACTTTAGAATTGGATTTCTCACTCTTTTTCTCAAGTTGCCATTAATGGAGGCAAGGTTTCTTCTTTGTTGAAGAAGAAGAAGAAGAAGAAGAGAATATGATTAGTATTTGAAAATAGAAAATAAAATGATACTTATCATATTTTCAACCATAGTTAGGTGTAGAGAATAAACTAGGGTTAGGTGGAATGGTTAGGGTTAAGCATGAAACAAAAATGGTGGACTTATTCAAAGCTTCATGAAGCTTCAACTAGAAAACAAATCAAGCCACCATTTCTTTTTATCTTTCAAAAATGAATAAATAAATAAAAGAAATAGTTAAGAAAATGAAAACCCTAACCATTACATAACCATGGTTTAATCATACACACAAACATTCATGTATCATCAAACATGATACAATCAAGTGCACAAAAATATATCACATATACAATGTGCACATCAAGTGAGAAAATCCATTTAAAGTGAACCAATACTGGTTAATGCAAAGTAATATATCAAATATATAATTATGCATTAAATCATTAAATCAATACTTGATTTAACGATCCGGTCATACACTAGTAAAATAGGGGGTTGCCTCTACGGATGGAAATATCCGCAGGGGCATATTTAACTTGGCCCTACGGATTAATCCGTAGGGCTAAAAGCTTGCCCCTACGGGCACTGACGTCCAAGAATAAAAATATTAATTCTTAATTTGGTGTTTGCCCCTACGGAGGCGCAAACAAAGGACCTACGGGTATATCCGTAGGGGAAAGTAAATATCGTTTTAAAATAAAGCCAGATCGAAAAGCCTACGCTCATTTTCTCTCTCTCCCTCAAACGCGCGCGAAAAACCCCAAATCGCCACCGTCGCGTCGCCACCGTCGTTGGGCAGAGTTGCCACCGTCGTCGCCACCGTCGTCGCCACCGCCGGTTTCGTCGTCGCCACCGCCGGTTTCTTCGCCAATTCGCCACCGTCGTCGCTCCAGCCCACCAGCGCACCCGTTCAGGTATAAATCTCGAGGTAAATTAAAGCATTTTTGGATTATTCATGGCTAGGTCTGGGTTGCGCGCGCGAGAGTTGGGTTTGGGTAGGGGCGCGGTGGCGGTCGGGGTCGGGGTCGGGGTCGGGGTAGGGTTAGGGTTGGGGTTCGGCTGCTGCTGGGGTGGGGCTGGGGTTAGGGTTACTGTGGGGCTGGGGTTAGGGTTACTGTGGGGCTGGGGTAGGGTTACGGTGGGCTAGGGTTAGGGTTGGGGCTGGGGTTAGGGTTACTGTGGGGCTGGGGTTAGGGTTATGAGAGGCATGTCAGCATATTTATGTGTAATAATTGAGAGGATCAAGCTAAGTTCTATGCAAGCAGTCCCTCAGAATACATAGATAGCTAGCCTTACATTTTAAATTAACATATTCCATAGTTGTCTTAATGGTAAGGCAGATACCCATATTGTGTAAGAGCTGACATTAATACAACCATAGGGAGCTGACAGATTATACATCTCATGTGGCATTAAAATCTATAAATGGACATACGAGATAATGCAAAGAAAGAGCAATAGATCAAGACTCAATCAACTTTCCTATGCTTTATGATTTCAGCGGATAGCTCAAGTTTATTTTCAACTTTATATTCTTATTTTTCTCTCTTTTTTCTTTAGTGCTTCTTCCTCCATTTCTTTGAAGAGTCTCTCACAGCGAAATACACTCCAATTGCTGTTGAAGATTTTAGAATGTATCCAGAATTTAAGAAAAAAATGTTGTGCCCCTTATGCTTCTGTTATTCAACTCCTTCCATACACTCTGGACTTCTCAAATTTAAAAACTATTAGAAGTGTACTTGTTTATCATACATTGAACACACCATGCATGCTATTTCCATGACACATGGCAGATGAGGTGTCTCATAACTCAATATTAGCGATTTCCATGATCTCGACACGTGGCAGATGAGGTGTCTCATAACGCTTTATGATATCAGTATCCTATATTTATAGTTTTAATTGTTGATTGTTATAGATGTATACCATTGCAATAATAGTTTTTGGTTGATGAATGCTATTGCAATGTAGGATGATCAGTTCTATCAATCTTGATCTCAATGGTTTAAAATCATGTTACACATACAACACGAATGCACAACAAACGCATAATTAGAGAGCGACTCGAGATATTCAGGTTAACACCAATATATGATACTCGATGATGATATGAAACCTTCATATTCCCATCGATACCCGTATATGAAACTAAAAGCGCCACTTAGTCCCCGTCTATCGGTTAACATACGTGCGATGCTCGTCGTGACCTAGAACTATACGAAGGTTGTTAAATATCGGACAGTATAGCTCGATACTAACAACCGTCGTATAGTCTACGCGACGAGAAAATTCAATCGTATGGTAACCCATAGATTTGTCCCGTGTGGACAAGTTAAGAATGTATAAAGCAAACGCCTTCATTCACTTGTGTTTTCATCCGTTTCGAGATATTTCGTCGGTACCTTTCCGCTGGTTCTCCGTGTACAAAGATAGATTAGATGTTCATTTCAACGTTGTTTCACAGCTTTGAAATGATTATCTATTCTATTACAGTGTACTCGGAGAACAGCGGGGAGGTGCTGCCGAAATTTACTCGAAACGGTTGAAAGCACAAGTGATGGGCGTTCGCTCTATACATTCTTAATGGGATAGAAGCCTACCCCCGACAGCCGGAACACATACATACAAACGCATAATTAGAGAGCGATTCGAGATGTTCGGGTTAAAAACCAATATATGATACTCGATGATAATATGAAACCTTCATATTCCCATCGATACCCATATATGAAACTAAAAGCGCCACTTAGTCCCCGTCTATCGGTTAACATACGTGCGATGCTCGTCGTGACCTAGAACTATACGAAGGTTGTTAAATATCGGACAGTATAGCTCGATACTAACAACCGTCGTATAGTCTACGCGACGAGAAAATTCAATCGTATGGTAACCCATAGATTTGTCCCGTGTGGACAAGTTAAGAATGTATAAAGCAAACGCCTTCATTCACTTGTGTTTTCATCCGTTTCGAGATATTTCGTCGGTATCTTTCCGCTGGTTCTCCGTGTACAAAGATAGATTAGATGTTCATTTCAACGTTGTTTCACAGCTTTGAAATGATTATCTATTCTATTACAGTGTACTCGGAGAACAGCGGGGAGGTGCTGCCGAAATTTACTCGAAACGGTTGAAAGCACAAGTGATGGGCGTTCGCTCTATACATTCTTAATGGGATAGAAGCCTACCCCCGACAGCCGGAACACATACATACAAACGCATAATCAGAGAGCGATTCGAGATGTTCGGGTTTAAAACCAATATATGATAGTATGAAACCTTCATATTCCCATCGATACCCATATATGAAACTAAAAAGCGCCACTTAGTCCCCGTCTATCGGTCAACATAACGTGCGATAATTTATTCTTTTCAACGACAAACGCACACACAAAGCATATACATGGATTTTCTCCTTTGTCAGTAACTATCCCGTTCTTATATTTCTCAACATAGTCAGCATAACCTACAATTTATATGTTATTCAGTCTAACATGGCCCATGAGTACGTCAGAGTTAAGGACTGGATGTATGTGGATTGGAAACAACGTATGCAACCTAAGTTTGTCGCAGGAGTTGCTGCTTTCTTTGAATTTGCACGAGCACATAATAAGATCATAAAAGAGAAGATTCTCTGTCCGTGCGATAGATGTGGCAATAAGTACTGGCAGAAGGTAGAATTGGCAGAGCTTCATATTGTAAAACATGGGTTTACTAGACTTTATGTAACTTGGAAATATCACGGGGAAGGAGAAGAATGCAGTACTGCTGTAGAAGAAGGAGAACACGATAATGCGGCAGGAGAAGAAGAAGATAATGCGGCAGGAGAAGAAGAAGAATTCGGTAATACGGCAGGATACGGAAATTTATTTCCATCAGAAGAAATGGAGGATATGGTAGAGGCTGCCCTAGGTGAATCTATTCGTACCGAAGATGACATTCCTTCCGGTCAAGGACCGCGTGCGGATAAATATGAAAATTTCATGAATGATGCTAGGAAACCAATTTATGAGAATGCGAAGTATTCCACCCTCTCATGGTTCGTCCAACTTTTCCAAATTAAGTGCCTAGATGGATGGAGCAACAAGTCATTCACAATGCTTCTTTCGTTCTTGAAAGATTCTATGCCTCCGGAAAATAATGTGCCCGAAAGCTGGTACGAAGCCCAGAAAATGATGTCTGATTTGGGTCTAAAGTGCGAGAAGATTCAAGCATGTCCTAAAAATTGCGTGTTGTACCGGAAAGAGAATTCAGATTTGAAAGAGTGTCCAACATGTGGAGAGGACAGGTATAAGCCGAAAGATTCTGATAAGAAGCCTGATATACCTGTGAAGATAGCACGATATTTTCCCATAATACAAAGGCTACAGAGGCTATTCAGGTGCAAGAAAACAGCCGAGGCAATGATTTGGCATCACCGTGCTCCTCCAAGCGAAAATGGAAAAATGAGCCATCCAAGAGATTCACCGGCATGGAAGGATTTCGATAGGAGGGACGCAATATTCAGTAGCGATCCTCGCAATGTCCGGCTCGGACTGGCTGCCGATGGCTTCTGCCCATTCAACTATATGGCTGGAAGTCACAGTACATGGCCCGTTGTAATGATGATTTATAATCTGTCTCCTTGGTTGGCTATGGACCAATCATACTTTATGATGCCTCTTCTTATCGACGGACCAAACTCACCGGGGAACAATATCGACGTCTATCTCCGACCTCTGATTGAGGAGCTGAAAACTTTGTTCATTGGTGGTGTAGAGACATATGATTCAAACACAAATACAACCTTCATACTGCGTGCGGCTTTAATGTGGACAATTAATGACTTTCCTACGTATGGAATGCTTTCAGGTTGGTCCGTACATGGTCACAAAGCATGTCCTCATTGCCATGAACACACAACATCAAAATTTTTGAATTTTAGCAGGAAGGTTTGTTATTGCGGCCATCGACGTTTTCTGCCTCCAGACCACCCCTATAGGTTAGACACGGTTCACTTTGATGGTCATCAGGAGCTTCTTGGGCCTCCATCCCGATTGTCCGGAGAGGACGTGACTGCTAAATGGGATGGTTACAATAACGTGACCTTCGGGATGGATCCGACGAGACAGGTCAAACCACAATATTGGAACAAGTTAAGCATTTTCTTCGAGCTTCCGTACTGGTATACAAATTCAGTGCGTCATTTTCTGGACGTCATGCATATAGAGAAGGGAGTATCAGAGCACATACTTAACTTGCTTCTGTGTAAAGACGGGAAATCGAAAGACAACATGAATGCCCGGATGGATCTACAAGAGTGGGGAATAAGAAGTGAACTGCACCCTAAACCGGTAGCGGGTAAACTGGGCAAGTTTGTACTTCCCAATGCCGCTTATCATATGTCACAACCGGAGAAGAAAAGATTCCTGCAGGTGTTGCATGATTTGAAAGTCCCCACAGGTTTCTCAGGATCGTTCAGCAAGAAAATAAAAATTGTGAAGGGAAAGATCGATGGGCTGAAAAGTCATGACCACCATGTTATCGTGGAGCACCTTCTTCCATTAGCCCTCAGGACTTCTCTCCCCGACTCGGTTGGTCTAGTAATCAACGACCTATGTTGTTTTTTCAGGGAGTTGTGTACTAAAATGCTGGAGGTTGCGACGCTGGATAAACTAGAAAATTCTATTGCGTTGATACTTTGCAAGTTTGAGCGTATTTTCCCACCGTCATTCTTCGATATCATAATACACTTGACGGTTCATCTTGCAACTGAGGCGAAGTTAGCCGGACCGGTACAATATCGATGGATGTATCCCGTCGAGAGGTACGTGTAATTTTTCGTTTCGCGCAATTTATAAATTTATTTTTGTCATGTATGCCCGTGTTTATTTATTCAACATATTCTCATTAGGTACCTTTACACTCTTAAGAAGTATATACGCAATAAAAATCGACCAGAGGGTTCTATCATGCAAGGTTATCTTCTTGATGAAGCAACCACATTTTGTTCCCGCTATCTGGACGAGAACATTGAGACAAGGCTTAACCGACCACGAAGAATTCAAGATGGGCCATATGGTAAAGCCGAGTATAAAAGGGTAGACACTATGTTTATCAACAAGATATACCGGTTTATCTTGCTTAATTGCGTATGTCTTGAACAAATTAGAGAGTAAGTTCTTTTGGATTAATTGTTATATCTGTGTTTGTGTGTGTATGAAATGACATAATATTAATGTCATAATTATTTGTCGAAAACAGAACTCATTTTAACGAGGTACGTGAGGGGCATCTTGATTGGAACGAAGAGCGTTTGGAAAAATACCATCAGGATAATTTTTGTGATTGGGTCACAGAGCATGTAAGTTATTCGAATTACATTTTATTGCTATCAGTTTTAATCTAAACTTGTATCGTTATGTATTTATCGTAAAATTTGTTTTGTTAGATCCACGATCCGAACTTGTCTGCATCATTTGAGAGTGATTCAAGATGTTTAGCTCAATTTCCTAGTATGGAGGTTGCACATTACAAAGGATTTGGTGTCCTTGGATACAAATTCGAAGTTAAGGACATAGAAACATCTAGAATCACTCAGAATAGTGGGATTGCGACGGTAGGATCGGACGGTGTGATTTACTATGGGTACTTAAATTGTATACTCGGCATCCACTATCCCGGACGATCAGAACCCTTTTATATATTCCACTGTACTTGGTACGATCCGCGTGCAGGGTTCCTAGGCACTCTAGTGAGGTCTCCCAAGCCATCAACCATGGCAATTTCAAAAATATGGTGCCTACAAACCCTAAGCTACGGATCGATAACTAGATTTCTAGGCGAACAAGAACTAGTTAACACTTAACTAGTTAAAATACGGAAATACAACCTTTGTAGATCCGGTGTTCCACCTCCATAGCTCCGCAACGAGGTCCTCTCCGCTGTCCAAGTCAAATCCGGGCTCTAGGATCGGCTTCGTCGGAGAATGGGCAAGCTAGGTCGTCGATGTCCATGCCGAAGATGATCTACGTCGAAGCATCGATGAATCAAGCTCCACCTTCACCAAGTCATGAAACTTGTGAAGGAAACACACTCTACTACTTGGCAAGAGGTAGAGGATGAAGAAATAGGAAGTGGGTAAACTTTAGAATTGGATTTCTCACTCATTTCCAACAATCACCATTGATGGACTTCAAGCTTCTTCACTTGAAGCATGAAGAAGAAGAAGAAAGATATTATGATAAGTTAAATAGAAAATGAAAAGAAAAATGAATTTTTATCATAATATTAACTAGAGTTAAGTGTAGAGAATGAATCATGGTTAGTGGGAATGGTTAGGGTTAAGGATGAGATAAGTATGGTTGACTTGAACAAAGCTTCATGAAGCTTCAACTAAAGTCCAAATCTAGCAACCATTCTTTTCTCTTTTCTTTTTATTTTCCAAAGTGAATAAACAAATAAATAAATGAATAAATAAGTAATGGAAAATAAAACCCTAACCATTCTTTTAACCATGGTTTATTCTTTGCACTTAACCAAGTAAACTTGTATCATCAAACATGATACAATCAAGTGCACAAAATCATATCGCATATGTAATGTGCACACCTGAGCGAGAAAATCCATCTTAAGTAAACCGATACTAGTTGATGCAAAGCAATATATCAAATATATAAATATGCATTAAATCATTAAATCAACATTTGATTCAATGATCCGGTCATGCGCACATAACCGACTGGTATCTAATATATCGGCTTATCGAATCAACGCTTGAATCGATAACTAGGTTATATCGCATACAACCTTTCGATATATTTATCGCGAGAATAGAATACGGTATCACATACACGCATTATTCTCGGTCCCGCACATATCTCATATGCGCTCCTATTTCGTTTCGCTTGACCCAGGAAACCTCTGTGTAGGACTCTAAAGACTCGTCAATACGCCGGCAGCGGATGATGATCATATCAAACATCTACAAGCCGCAAGCGGTCTGCTAAACGTAACGGCCACCCGGGTATTGAGCGATCTGAAGATCGACGAGCAAGCCCGCTCACACTCCAGTGAATCCGACCAGTAACACTACCGTACAGTCCGGTCTGATCGTCTGATATGTCGCATATCTCGCCTAGGGGTGGTAAACGTCAGACCCCAATAGCTCAATAAGTCGTGTCGATATGAGGTCTATAACTGTTCGAGAAACTACTGGTAACACTTACCAGTAAATCTCAGCAACCCTGGCCAGGGATTTCCTGTTATAGCCAATCGAACACAGCGCAACATCAACTCCCTATACCGGGAGAGACGAATCCCCTCCTATCGCTCATTGCCTCCATGTGACTCGGGACTGTACCCAAAAACCACCGTTTTGCACGCCCTCTTGGACGTGGTAAGATGGAAATCAAAGCACAGTGGGAACCACACAAGACTCTATGACGATCTCGGGTCAACAGACTACTCTGTACCAGTGTCACCAGAGAACTGCCATCTGACGTGAGGTATAATACCATCTGGGAGTTCTCGGCGAGTCCGTCCAGTGTACCCAGTCTCTACTGAGCACCCGTATATCATCTCTGATGTCAAACACCGATGGATATGGGATCATCCATCGCCCATCTGTATGGGTCGAGAAGGTATACGCTAGTCTACTCTGGTGTATCGATGCCCCGTCTCGATACACCCTCGACTAGGGACTTTGAAGGATGTACTTATAGACTACCATGTCCCCACTAGTATGATCTGCATCACAGTCCAGGTAGTCAAGTACAGATCCTAAGGGCTTTACCAACATGTAACAGAGAGACAATCAGCATACACGTTAAGGTAAAGAGTAACCAGATAGCATACTATCATGTCGAGCAAGAAAGTCCTCCCTATATATGTCCCAGCATCCACTACAATATACATCCTATGTACAGTAATGGCCTCTAGGGCATACATATAACTAACACCGCGAACCGATACAGACAGGTGGAGAAGCAGTCTTGGGACTTGGAAAGATGAATATGGATTGACCAGTGTGAACACACTTCGATTTTACGGTCAGGACGATCCGTTTATCTTTCCGAACCAAGCGTTCAAAGTATACTACTCACAGTGTTTGAAGCATCCGGGGTGGAGTGTTGTATGCCGATGGAAACCTAGAGATGTCTACGATGTCCCAGAATACGAGGACAGCGATGAGGACGAAGAAGAGAGAAGGCTTAAAGTGCTCCGACCGATTGTTTCGAAGGACGGGTTGTCTTCGACCGATCATGAAGTTACGTGGGTTACAAATGACATCGACGATGAAATCCAAGTAGATATGTATGATGCGCCCACGAAACGAAAAAGGTTATCAGTAATGTTATATTATTACTTCACATTTTACGCTCTAGATCATATATAGTCAATACTTTTAATGATTGTCTAATGCGTCCACGAACCGTTTATCTAGATTTGATGACGATGTCGGGAGCAGCGAGGGGCGGCAGGAGCTCCAGCCGCGGCAGAGGCAGAGGCAGAGGCAGAGCGGTTCTGCCGCCCGGAGAGCTCCGTAGGGAGCTTCAGAGGGCCGGTCTTGCACCCAGATCGGAGACCCCTTCGGATGCCTCCTTCCGTGTGGATTTTGCCACACCTCCAGGTATACTGCACGCATATCCATTTTCAATGTAATATTACAGATATTCATGCATGTTTATGTCAAAATTACTTATATTGTCAATGTTTGATTGTCTAGTTCTTGGTCCTGCGTCCACATCTGGGACAGAGGCCACCCCCGCTCCTCCAGGTATGTTTATATATCATATAGTGTATGTATATTGATTTAGAATGCTATATCATAAATATACACATTTCTTTTGCTCTTACTTAGCAATTTTTATATTGTCTAGCTGTAGGTGTTGACACCACCGCACCTGCGGGTATGTTTATATGTCCTATAGTGCATGCATATTGATTTAGAACGTTATATTATTGATCTACACATTCTTTTTGCAATTACTTATAAAATCTATTTTTAATTGTCTAGTTGTTGGTCCTGCGTCCACATCTGGGACAGAGGCCACCCCCGCTCCTCCAGGTATGTTTATATATCATATAGTGTATGTATATTGATTTAGAATGCTATATCATAAATATACACATTCCTTTTGCTCTTACTTAGCATTTTTTATTATTGTCTAGCTGTAGGTGGTGACACCACCGCACCTGCGGGTATGTTTATATGTCCTATAGTTCATGCATATTGATTTAGAACGTTATATTATTGATCTACACATTCTTTTTGCAATTACTTATAAAATCTATTTTAATTGTCTAATTATAGGTGGTGCGTCCACACCTTCCACAGGGGCCACTCCTGCCGCTTCCGTACCCTCCGCATCGTCTGCAGATTAGTATGAATAAATTTAAAATATTTATTTATTTTACATATGCTATATAGAATAAATATGAACTTCATGGAGATTTAGCGTCGATGTTTATTTTATAGTTGGAGGGGATGCGTCCGGGTCCGGGACCCCGGTTGTTCCTCACCGGAGGAACTATCGTCCCGCTCGTGCTGCTGCTCGGGCCCAGGCTCGTGCGCTAATCACCGGAGGTATATATCACACTTGAATTTTTGTTTAACCTTGATTTCATAATACAACTTTGTCTTATTATTGATTGTCTTGATATTTCGTGCAGACGCAGGGCCTCTCCATCCCCAGAGGGGGACTCGAGGCCCGAATCAGTCCCATAGGCTGAGGCCTGATAGAGCTAGGGGGGAGGCAGCATTCCCCCTATTTTTTACCCTTGACTATCGCTATACCGGTCCTCATGCCGAGAGGTTCGGCCGGTATTTGGGGACGAGAGCCGGATCATGAAGAACTATCCACTTCACGTTGAGTGGGCGAGCAGCACCAGCGCTCATTCGCCCTCTTCTTTGATCAGGCTCGGGTATGTATTAATATATATTTTCATTTGATCTATCCAATATATTTATTATTAACACTTGCAATCTAATAACAATGTTTTTTTTGTATTTTCAGTTGGATTACGATTTTCAGCCTGTAGCCGACCCTGATCACTCGGGGAGGGTGCTCGACCTTCATGCTCTGTACAATGGCCTGATGAAGAACATGCAGGCCAAGGTCCGATACAACAGGAATGAGCTGAAGGCCGACTGCTACTCCCTGTGGATAGCGACCCCCGAGGCAGAGAGAGCGGCCCTCCTATCTACTCCGGCGTTTGCGAGAGTCGACGTAGAGACATGGCCTCTATTGTGCGCTTATTTCGACTCCGAACGCAAACAAGTATGTATTTTAAATTTAATTCATTATTTATGATATAATTTATTTCTTTGTGTTTCTTAATTAGAAAACTAAATGTTAATGCGTTGTGCAGAAACAGGCCGCTCAGAATATGGAGAACAGGAAGTCGGCGAAGAGGGGTCGCCCCACTTACACAGGTGGCTCGAGGAACATTACTCGAGCCATGGAGTTATCGGTAAATTAAGAGTTATTCTCTAATATTCTGCAATATTAAGAGTTATTCTCTAATATTTCTAATATTAAGAGTTACTTTCTAATATTGCAGACATCTCGGACCGTGGCGTCAGGTGGTACACCGAGCGTGCTGTCCGCATATCTTGCCGTCCACGGCACCTCGACAGATCCCGCCACGGGCGAGCTTCGATGTCCCGACGTTGCTACCCAGGAGTACTGCGTAAGTGTTAATATTTTTTCTACCCAAATTTGAAATTTTAGTTTTGGAATGTTCAAGTTTAAATTTTATACTTATACTTTACTGCTTAATGTGGGTGTAGGAGCGGGTGGTTGAGCAGGCCCAGGCCTCGGGGATCGATTTTACCGGACAGAACGATCCGAGGCTGCTGACCCCAGTTCTGGACGCCGCACACGGAGGGCACCACGGAGGTTGGGAGAGAGGCCGGGGATTGGGCCCTAGCAGGGCCCATATGAGGTTGGACTCCACCCCGGCGGTTACTTCCTCCGTCTCCAGTGACCGGCATGTCCATCAGGAACTGGATAGCTTGAGAACCACCGTTCAGGAGTTGAAGGAGATGCTGGTATGTATACTACTTTATAGTAAAATATCATTTCATACTATATACATATCAACATATCCATAATTAGTACGTAGCTTGAGCTTATTTGGTTTTAGACTTAAGTCTGATTAATCATACATACATATGTAATTAAAATAAACAACGCTTTTCCAAACTAGATATCCAAACAGGGTTTCGAAATAGCTTAATAATGAAACGAATTCGAATAATACACAGTTCTTACACGCTTCTTACACACGTTATGTCCAGACGCGACAGGGTAGATCGGCCGAGCCTCCACATGCATCTCCTTCGGCTGCGGCTCCGCAAGCTACTACATCGGCTGCGGTTCCGCAGACAGCTCCTGTAGCTCCACCGCCCACTCAGACTCCCGCAGCCGCGGCTCCGCAAGCGACTACCTCGACGGCGGCTGCGCAGACCACATCGCCAGCTCCACATGCCGCTCAGACTCCCTTATATGTAGCATTGCAGAGTGTATTGACTGAGGAGCAGGCGCGCGTTATTCTAACGTTATTCGGAGGTGGAGCTGGACCGAACTAGGGTAGCTTTTTGGTTCTTATTTTTTGAAACATGTATTTATATCACATTGTACTACATTTTGAAACGATATTGATATTGGTTTGTATTTATATCATATTCAGTTTTTGGGTTTCTTTTGTATATTATATATATGCGTGAGATGTGATTATGAATACTGCAATATATGATTTGATTGATGTATACAGTATTGTGCACAGGGAGGGAAAAAATAAAGCAGCCCATATTTTAAAAAAAAATACAGACAATATGTACCTACGGATTAAGCCGTAGGTATATACTTTGCCCCTACGGAGTTACCCGTAGGGGCAAACTATCAGGAAACCTGATATTTTCCCACCTGATATCAGTGCAGGGTGTTGGGGGTGCCCCTACAGATATGTCCGTAGGGGCCACTGTTTATCCCCTACGGATAAATTCGTAGGGGCAAAATATCAGGTTTCCTGATATTTTTCCCCCCGATCTCAGTGCAGGGTGTTGGGAGTCGCCCCTACGGAGTTATCCGTAGGGGCTACTTTCTATCCCCTACGGATGTATCCGTAGGTATATACAATATATTCAAAAAAAAAATTTAATATATGATTTTATTACCCCTACGGGGTACTCCGTAGGGGCTATAACACCTACCGAGTTATCCGTAGGGGCATGAATTTGTCCGTAGGGGCAAGTTCAGGGCCTCAACTTGCACCTGCGGCCTTTGCACCTACGGGGTCTTTTTTTCGCCCCTACGTATATATCCGTAGGGGCAGTGGGTTGCCCCTACCGATAAATCCGTAGGGGCAACCCTTATTTGTAGTAGTGATATCGCATATAACCGACTAATATCCAATGTATTGGCTTATCGAATCAATCCTTGATTCGATAACTAGGTTATATCGCATACAACCAATCGATACATTCATCGCGAGAATTGAATACGGTATCACATACCCGTATTATTCTCGGTCCCGCACATATCTCATATGCGCTCCTATTTCGTTTCGCTTGAGCCAGGAAACCTCTGTGTAGGACTCTAAAGACTCGTCAATACGCCGGCAGCAGGTGATGATCATATCAAACACCCACAAGCCGCAAGCGGTCTGCTAAACGTAACGGCCACCCGGGTATTGAGCGATCAGAAGATCGACGAGCAAGCCCGCTCACACTCCTGTGAATCCAACCAGTAACACTTACCGTACAGTCCGGTCTGTTCGTCTGATATGTCGCATATCTCGCCTAGGGGTGGTAAACGTCAGACCCAATAGCTCGATAAGTCATGCCGACGTAAGGTCCATAACATTCGTGAAACTACTGATAACTCTTACCAGTATATCACAGTAACCCTAGCCAGGATTTCCTGTTATGGCCAGTTGAGCATAGCGCAACATCAACCCCCAATACCGGGAGAGACGAATCCCCTCCTATCGCTCATTGCCTCCATGTGAATCGGGACTGTACCCAAAAACCACCTGTTTGCATGACTCAGTAGAGCCGTGGTACGGTGGAAATCAAAGCACAGTGGGAGACACACAAGACTCTATGACGATCTCGGGTCAACGGACTAAGCTACACCAGTGTCACCAGAGAACTGCCATCTGACGTGAGGTATAATACCATCTGGGAGTTCTCGGCGAGTCCGTTCAGTATACCCAATCTCCACTGAGCACCCGTATACCATCTCTGATGTCAAACACCAATGGATACGGGATCATCCATCGCCCATCGCATGGGTCGAGAAGATTTACGCTAGTCTACTCTGGACTATCGATGCCCCGTCTCAATATTCCCACGACTAGGAACATTGAAGGATGTACTCATGGACTACCCAGGCCCCACTAGTATGATCGGCATCATAGTCCTGGAAGTCGAGTACACATCCTAAGGGCTTTATCAACATGTAACAGAGAGACTGAAAATATACATGTTAAGATAAAGAGTAACCAGATAGCGTACTATCATGTCGAGCAAGAAATTCCTACCTATATATGTCCCAGCATCCACTATAATATACATCCAATGTACAGTAATGGCCTCTAGGGCATACTTATAACTAACACCCGCACTTTGTGATGACATTTTTCATCGGGGTATAAATGGAACTTTTGAGGAAATCTTCGCTGAAGAACTCGCATTTTTAAATGACACGGGTGTTGAGATGAATCATCTCCCAATCAATGAAATTGAACCTCCACCCCTTCTTCTGAACTATAAAAAGAATGCGAGTAATTCATCACATACACTGCATCGTCTCTCCAAAATGAGACGCACACACATTCTCTTCCACCACTTAACCTTTCCCCACTTCTTCTGCTTCCACCAACCAGAGCACTGCATTGATAAAAAAATTTAATGGTTGGTGTTAACATTCGGTCTTTGCAAAGCTTGGCATCGACCACTGATTTTTGACCCCCTCATATGATTTTCAAAAGATTAACATTGCATAACTCAAGTTTGGGGGGTACATTTTCTGGCTCTTGAAAAGAAATTTTTTACAAAATGATGAGCCAAGAATAAGTTTAGGCGAGGTTCTACACTTAAATATTTTGCCCCCACTAATAAATTCCTCCCAAGCTTACAGGTTTATCGAGATTTAGCAGATGGAAACAGTGAGGACACTGTTGAAAACAAGTTTGGGGGAGGTTTGTGCTTCTTTTCGCATCATTTGCATCATACTTTGCATAAGCACAAAACATTTTTGAAAACCATAAAAATTTAAAAATTTTCAAAATAAAAATAAAAATATTTTTTTGTACATAAATAAGATAATAAAAGTTTAGATAGTGAACAATTACATCCATGAGATTAGAAAAATTTAAGAAAACCAAGAAAATTAGAAGTTTTCTTATACGAACTAGAAATAAGTAGTTATGAGCCGTTGTCCCAAAGATTAGTAAAATGAAGGACGTCACTAATCTGAGGATAAAAATAAGTCTGAAAAATAGTTTCTATTCTGCAAGCCAAACATTTTGAACGTTGATACCCTGCTATTCGCACTTACACACGTCTTAAAGCCTGGGATAGTAGAGGATACCTTGAAATGCTCTTGTCTTAAAGCCAAAAGTATGAAGGAAAAAAAAAGTGAATAAAAAAATACATAAAGTGGTGAGAAAAATGGACACTGGTTTTGTTATCACCGAGGGCAATAAAAAATATATAGCGAGGGTGCTTCTTCACCTAGTACCCTAAGGCCAACTGGTCTGGGAGTCACTGCTATGCCTAAGGTGGTGCAAGACGAGGAAAATACACAAAGTAAGAAAGCACAGGAGTAATCGGTCTGTTAGTACCTCAAGAAGTATTAACGGTCGCATGAAAGTGTGTGAGCAATCTCATCTAAATATTCATTAATTAAAAAGTACTGAGGCTGATGGGCAAGAGTATGATAGCTTGAATTGAATTCTCCGGGTGTAGGGATGTCCTTTACACACACGCAGGGTTATATGATCGATGTTTGGAAAACAGATAGGAATGAAGAATAAGACGATGTTTTATCCAGGGAGGACGTGATTTCTAACATCTTTTCATGACTATTAAGATAGGGCTCATGACAACCGAAAAGCTAGCTTAGTTGGAAACCTTAATTTTCAAGGCTTTTCTTTTACAATTCTTGTCTTTAAATGTAATATTCATGATCTTCCTTTTATTATTGGATTTTGTGGGTGCAATCCGCTGAAAACCTTCAGGAGACAACACTCCTCCTACTAGGGACACCTAGAGGTTTAAAGGCTTGTTGGACGTGCTCAGTGCAATCGTGTTGCCCACGAAAGTGTGCTAGTTAGTTTTTCTCTTTCTTTGTTTTCTCCTTCTCTTTTTTAATAAAACAGTTCGCTCGAGACGATCGAAAATAAGTTTGGGGGAATTTGATCAGTCGAAAATATTGCATTTTTAACACGGCAATTTCCCTATCATTTGCACTCATCTAGAAGTGTTCGGCATTCATATTTCACATATTAGCAAATCAGTTGCTAAATATCAGATTGCATGTGTTGGACTCTAAAACCGGCAGTATAAAGGAAATTGATTGCATTTCATGGCATCGCATCATCCATGTATTGCGCAACACTTGTCTCGAGAAATTATGCAGGTAAATCCAGAAACCGAGCCAGAATTATGAAAACAGTGCTGAAAAATACGCCAACTCAAAGGCCAGAGATCTGGAAATGATCAGGGATTCATTTGGAAATTCAACATATCAGAAAAGCCCACAAAACTCAGCCCAACAATGTACCAGAAGACTCAAGCCCTGAGGCTTCAGAGCCGCCGCGGTTCCGCTGCGGGAGATGGCTTAAGCCGCGGAACCACGGTGCTTCTGCCACGTCATCAGTCTATTTTCAGTGCACAATTCTTAACTATGGGCCCACATTTCATTCAGATACTTCAAATTCCATAAGGATCTCGAAGCTTCTTCCAGATCAGTAAAGATCATTAAGCAACCTAATCTTGATTAAAGCTTAGCAAGCTCCTAACTAATCTCTTCTAGAAGCCTCTCCTCTAACAAACTTTTGGAGGGAAATTCAAATCTCCTCAACAAACTTTTGGAGGGAAATTCAAATTTGAAATCCTAGATCTAGGGTTTGGATGTCTATAAATAGGAGCCTAGATCTAAGGGTTGAGGTTGTTCTTCATTAGTTCATTCTTCCGTATTCCTAAATCTCTAATTCATCATCTTCTTCCACAAGTCTAGTGGCAAGGCTTGTACGAAACCCTAACCCTAATTCCAATCAAATTCAAGATCCCGAGTACCAATCAAGCGAGAAGCCCTTCAACCTTTTAGGAGCGGAGCCGATCTCCAATCGAGCAAGTGATCCAAGACGATCCGCGACTCACGGAGCCGAGCGACGCTAAATCGACGATCGAGTTCTTCTTCTTGTAGTTCTTGAGCGAATGTAAGGAAATTGTTGATATAAATAAAAGGTGAAATTCTTTAATCTTGTTTTCTTTAAATTCTTGCATCATGATTCGATCTCAATTTGTAATTGTAGTTCTTGTTGTGATGTTTGAGTAAAACTCCGCTTGTCGAGGAGTCGAGACGATCAATAGAATGATGATGTAAAAAATCTTAAAACGATTCTTGAGTCCTACGAGTTTTGTAAACCCTAGCAAGTTCAAGAATTGATGACCTAGTTTCGTTGCGATGCTCTCTTGATTGTTATCGCTCCAAATTAGGGATCTACGATCGTTTCTTGAATTTACTAGAGGCTGGCATGTGAATGATATCGACGAAGGAACAAGGGATAAATGATGAAACCCTAGTTTCACTAGAAATCCCTAATTCTCGTCGATCATCATCGATCTAGTATCAATTCATCGAAGGATAAGAATCGTTATCGTGAGATTGCATCACATCTATAGATCCGATCGATTCCTACGAGCCTCATTTCGATTCTTGATATTTGGTTGGAAAAATCATCAAACTATCAATTCTTGATTCTATCTTTTTCTTCTTATTAGATCTATATTTTCTAATTCTTGAACTTCAAATATAAATCATGAATTGTTTGTTTTCTTTTATTTAAAGTTTCGACTAATCTAATTCAAAAGACGAACTATTACACTGTCCCTATGAACGATCCGCACTCACTTACAATCTACATCCGACACCGTAGTTGATTGCGGTCAAACAATTCTTTGATTATGATTCTATACATTTTCTTAAACCGATACACAAACAAGAATTCTTCTCAATCAAATGGTGCCGTTGCCGGGATCATTTGATTCGATGCACATAACGAAGAATTCATTCAATCACAAGCCTGCTCACACTCCTGTGAATCCAAACAGTAACACTTACCGCACAGTCCGGTCTGTTCGTCTGATATGTCGCATATCTCGTCTAGGGGTGGTAAACGTCAGACGCTAGTAGCTTGATAAGTCATGCCGATGTAAGGTCCATAACAAGCATGAAACTATTGATAACACTTACCAGTAAATCAGTGCAACCCTGGCCAGGGATTTCCAGTTATGGCCAGTCGATCATAGCACAACATCAACCCCCAATCCCGGGAGAGACGAATCCCCTCCTATCGCTCATTGCCTCCATGTGAATCGGGATTGTACCCAAAAACCACCTGTTTGCATGACTCAGTAGAGCCGTGGTAGGGTGGAAATCAAAGCACAGTGGGAGACATACAAGACTCTATGACGATCTTGGGTCAACAGACTAAGCTGTACCAGTGTCACCAGAGAACTGCCATCTGACGTGAGGTATAATACCATCTGGGTGTTCTCGGCGAGTCCGTTCAGTGTACCCAGTCAACACTGAGCACCCACATACCATCTCTGATGTCAAACACCAATGGATATGGGATCATCCATCGCCCATCACATGGGTCGAGAAGATATACTCTAGTCTACTCTGGAATATCGATGCCCCGTCTCGATATTCCCACGACTAGGAACGTTGAAGGATGTACTCATGGACTACCCAGGCCCCACTAGTACGATCTACATCATAGTCCTGGAAGTCGAGCACACATCCTAAGGTCTTTATCAACATGCAATAGAGAGACTGCAAGTATACATGTTAAGATAAAGAGCAACCAGATAGCGTACTATCATGTCGAGCAAGAAAGTCCTAACTATATATGTCCCAGCATCCACTATAATATACATCTCATGTACAGTAATGGCCTCTAGGGCATACATATAACTAACAATCTCCCACTTGCACTAGGGCCATCTGTAGTAGTGGTTGTAGTATCTCATACTCAACCATCCCATAATAGTCTCTCTGTGGGAATAGGCCTTTGTTAGTGGATCCGCCGTGTTTTCCTCTGAGTCTACTCTCCAAACCTCGATCACCCTGGAGATCAACTATCTCCATGATCAGGTGATGCTGCCTTGGAATATGTCTGGGTCACTGATGGGACCGTGGTTCCTGGGCCAAAGCCTCACCTCTATTGCCGTACAATGGTAGGAACCTAGTTCATCTTATGAACCAATATACACCCAAACTGCCTTTTTTGGTTGTATCTTTGATAGCGATGTCATCAGCCTTTATCGTCTAGTCTGCCACGGTATCTTGCTTGGAATTCTTCCAACATACCGTCCCTCCACTGAGGGTAAAGACAATGCCTGCGACTGACATTCAGTCGACCTTATCACCCTGGAACCTTTCCTGTGATTCTCTCCAGGATCAACTGATACCATCTCACTACAACTAGTGAGAATCCTAACATCCATTTAGATCTATCTCATAGATCCAAAACCCAGGATTTAGGAGGTATCACATAGATCCTAAATGGAGAATCCTTGTGATAAGAGGAGATTGACCGTGCGTAGCATAGGAAACTCTTTTCCTATCAAGAGTATGTCATCCACGTACTCTACGAGGATCACCACCTTACTCTCTACTACCTTTTTGTATATACAAGGTTCATCTAACATTTCGATGAAGTCAAACTCTTTGACTACGACATCAAAACAGATGTTCCAACTCCGCGATGCCTGCTTTGTTCTGTAAAGAAACTTGCACACGTTTCCGCTACTCCCACTTTTTACGAAGCCCTCTTCCTGTGTACTTATAGACATTCTCTTCTAAATCAGTTTTTAGAAAAATAGTCATAACACCCAACTACCAGATATCGTAGTGATGGTATGTAGCAATGTTAAGTAGGATCCGGATGAACTTAAGCACAACCACGTGAAAAGATTTCATCATTATCCACGCCTGGTCAATGACGAAAAACATTAACAAGTCTAGCTTTGAAAGTCTCAACTTTTCCATCTACACCAAGTAATCTTCTCAAGATATACTTGCTCCTGATGGGGATTTAACCCTTCAGATATAGCATCCAAAGTCCAAACTTTGTTGGTGTACATGGATCCCATCTCAGATCACTAAGCATCCAGCCATTCTTACAGAGTCCCCACTCTTGATGGCCTGCTCGAAACTAGTTGGGTCATCATCTCATGATGCAATCCTGGCTCCCACTGTTATCGAGAAACCGAAGTATCTCTTAGACGGATGAGGAACCCTACTAGATCGGCGGAGAGGCTGAGGTTCATCGGAGACTATTGAATCCTTTGGTTCTATCAAATCATCAGCTTTAGTTTGTATAGCTGGAAATCTTTCCAGTTCTACAGAACTGACCTTGCCTCGATC
The DNA here is from genome assembly GCA_030015575.1 of Agapanthus africanus. Lineage (NCBI taxonomy): Eukaryota > Viridiplantae > Streptophyta > Magnoliopsida > Asparagales > Amaryllidaceae > Agapanthus > Agapanthus africanus. The sequence continues at coordinate 680,901,595 of JASDDO010000019.1, forward strand.
TTGTCTGGATTTTGCTTTTGACATAGGCCGGACAATCCCAAATCTTAACTTGCTTAAGAGATGGGTTCTTCCCACACTATATCTTATATGGAGTGGTAAGCACTGATTTGATTCGAACCCAATTCAATAGGTATGCAGCTTCTCAAGTGCATAACCCCAAAAAGGAAATAGGTAACTCAGCAGTACTCATCATAGAGCGCACCATATCATATAGGGTGCGATTGCTCTGCCCCGATACACCGTTGTGTTGTGGTGTATACGGAGGAGTAATGCTAAAAGAGAATCTCATTCTCCTTTAGAATAGTCCAAGAATTCCATGCACAAGTATTCTCCTCCCTGATCTCATCATAGGACATAATACTTATACCTATTTTTGGTTCTCTACTTCTAACTTATATTCATTGAATTTCTCAAAAGCTTCAGACATGTGTTTCAACAGGAACCTGTGTCCGAATCAAGAGAGATTATCAGTGAATGTAAGGAAGTACAAAGAACCAGTCTTGGCATATATAGACTGGGGACCTTTATACATCACTATGCATCAGTCCCAAGAGTTCACTAACTCTTTCTCTGTTTCCAGTAAACGGAGCTATGGTCATCTTATCTTTGTGACATGACTGGCAAGTTTCATAAGATGTAAATTTAAACAGATTTAAATATGCATCTAAATGTAACTTAGCTAGTCGGGTCACATTGATATGACCTAGTCTACAATACCTCAAGAAGAATTCGTTCATTTCTGAACTCTTCCTCTCGTGTGTGATCTGTACGTAAGGAACTGTAGTTTGATTTAGAATGTATATGCTTTTAGATAACGTGCCTGAATCGATCAACTATTGTTATAGGAAATGTTCAAAACATTATACAACCATACAAAATTATATCCTTCTTTAGTAAATAAAGAGACTGATATGATGTTGTATATCAGGTTCGGTATCTAATAACATTCGTTCAGAATCAATGTATTTGGAAATACAGGGTGATAGTGACCAACAGACTTGGCTGCAACACTTGCACCGTTTTCTGTCTCAAGAAACTTATCACCCGTTCTCAGTTCTCTAGCTTTCTTTAGCCCATATAACAGATTACATATGCGGGATCCTGATCCGGTATCTAATACCCAGGACGTAGAGGATACATAGAAACAGCTTTTTGTAATGAACACACCTGAAGAAGATGCATCATCATGCACTTTCTTCGTTTGGGCGGCATGGGAATCCTGGTATTCCCCTATTTCCAGCTCGGTCTTATAACAATTATAAGATGGAGCGGGACCAACGTTCCCCGGCTCAGTATAACAAGCAGGTTCGGTCAATACATTCATATTATTATCTTGATTAAGGCATGACAAGGTCGCTACCTGGAGAGAGAGAGAAGAAAACACTCTGCGTGCGCTCTTGCAAGATTAGTTTGGTTATATATTTTATCTAATCAGGATGGCTCCCACTGTTTCTATAAAATCTTCCTTCAAACCCTAAAAGGAAAGACTAGCCGGGATTAATTACACTCTACAAGTTCGCCAATCTTTCAGCGAGGCCAGTGCCGGTACTTTGAGGGAGGTTCCCCGTGCTTTCGCAAGGACCTAATTAAAATAAAACTCGTTTTCCCAGGGGCGTAACCCCGTTGACACCTTTCTAGACACCTACTTGATCGGCTAATTGTACAGTGCAAAACTCTCCCAGGAGTAACAATTACTCGCAGTGGGTATCGGGATCCAACTATCTCATAGAAGGTATGCAATCTCATTGCAAATTTCAACACTTGAAACTCACGATAAAGGTTTTTACCCCTAGCACTTATGACCTTGGCTATGGTCAACAAATCATAAGTACTAGTCAAGTTCTACCCGTCATTTCGTGATTAATTAAACCCACCCACATGACCCTTGGCTAAGGTCAAAAAAGCCACATGACTGTCCTAACTAATCGCATCATATGCGGTGTAGGAAGACATCACTTAGCTACCGTACACTGTGCCTTGACTATGGTCAACAAACACAGCACGAATACTAAGTACTCTACTTCCTAAATGACGGAGGGTTGCGGATGGTTTTTAAGAAAACCTTTAACGCTTTGAACTTGATCTCGTTGCTGAATCAAATGGTTTTTAAATGGAGTGTTTTTTAGGCTTTTGCTAGTTTCGCTAAAGAGGTCACTCCCGGTGAAGGGATCTCGGCTCTTTCCTCATCGTATGAGGTGCAGGATATTCACAATACCATTATGCAAAGCAAGAACTAGAAAAGCAGTCAAAAGACAAACCGATGGTTGTAGCATCTGCTAATTATTGCTAAAGAGGTCACTCCCGGTGAAAGGATCGTCGGCTCTTTCCTTATCGAATAAGGTGCTGGATTTTCTACAAGGAACACCGCTATGCAAAGCAACAACTAGAGCTACCTGATTTTTTGAAATTCGATTCCACAACATCTTTTAAGTTTATTTTCTTTCATTAATCTCATTAATGAATGTCCCATCATTTAAGTCCACCTAAACATCACAGATAAATATAACGTATACTTATGCCATCCGCATTCGCCTCGATGTCCCGTCTGCACCGTTAGGTTAGGTAACTAACGGCAGAGCGGGGCAGGGCTAGCGCGGGTGTAAAACATAAGCAACGTCTATATAATATATCATATATACTATATACAATATCTATCTGAACAAATCACATGATCACATCACAGATAACGCAGCAGAAAATATCATATGAAATATTGGATATACCAGGACGTCCGTGTTTTATTTTGAGCCTGTATAAAACACGGATTCCACGGTCGTGATGAATAGCCAATCCCATACCCCTAGACCCCTACGAGAGCGGCAAGTAACCCTACCAATTCTAAAGTTAGGAGACCCGGACTCGACTCCTCGAGATGGTCTCCTACTGGACCCTAGAACCCGGTTACTTATGCTCCCCGCCTTGGGTCTATCCTAATGCGGAAAAGTAAATAATATACAATGGTGACATCATCCTCAACCCGGAAGTGCCCCAATAAAAGAATATTGCATACAATGAATTTTACATGAATGAAAAAAAGAAAAAACACTCATCTCACATAAAAAAAAACCGGCTATTCAAACACGACGATCTAATATAACATATCCAGCAACACATAACATCACATGTCATCAACGTATGTAAATATGCGTATCCCAATTGTCGTTGATATATAGCAACGAAAACGGCGATATCACATATTACACTTACGGTCGCAGAAAAGAAAGTGTAAAACTACAACAGTTGGAATCCGCAACCTTCTTAGACATCGCATGCCTTAATCAAATGAATTCTTTAGACATCGCATGCCTAACAATTATAAACCCCGCATTTTAGTCTCATTATCGAAAACTCTTTTCAATATAAATTCGGGAAATTCAACAAGATCCCCGACATCCTGATCGAATGCTCGTCGCAAACTTTAGTAGACGGCCGCACCCCTGGATGTTGTCGACGAAGTGCACTAAGGCGGAACACCGCTGCCGCGAGCACCTGAACGGATGCTTTCGGCGACGAGGTTCACCTACAGTCACTTGGTCGGGGCTATGGGGCGTGGCTGTCTATTAAGTTTACCCGGCGAGTATTCGCGTACGCTACGTGATTGCGACGGACTTTTGATCACATCAAAATTCCGTGGCAACCGATCAAATGAGACTAAAGTGCTAAATTTATAACATTCAGATTAGTCATCTCATAACTACTTGTGGATTCCAAATATTGTATCACATTCCAGATAAATAGACAATGTTAAACTTTTCGATCGACTAATCAAACACCAAAGTTTTCCCAAATAGCTCAACACTTGAGGGGAGTTTAAAAACATCCATTTCATGCCACAGTACCAATGGTCCAGCCGTAGAAGGGTCAAGCCAACTCCTCACATGTGGCACGCCGTACTGCCCTAAACCCTAAGGTTCAAAAGGCAGTTCAAGATGTAAGTCCACGTTGCTCACCCCGGTTCTTACGGGGAGGCGGAAACGGCGAAAAACAATTTTTTGGTGCAAAGGCAACATGGACTAAAAGCCGGATCTTTGCTAAACTAGAAACTAGCAAACTACTAGAGGCGTTAACTACTATGCCGTAAAAATTATACCTCACGAAAACGGTCCTTCGGGTCTTCTCTCCGCTGTCCGGCTCATCCATCCACGCTCCGAGGGTTGATCCGGATCTTGGTCAACTCCACGGCCTTCTTGAGTCGAAGACGATCCACCCGAGAGATGTACACCGAGCTCCACCTCGAGCCGAAGCAACTAGGGCAACAAGATCGCTAGTCTTGAAGTCCTAGGTTATGTAGAGGAGGTTGATGGAAGTGTTTGTCTATGTGGATTCTTTTTCTCTCAACACATGAGATCAAAAGAAAGAATCAAGAGGAGGAAGAAGAAGGAGCACTAGCAACCATGGAGCTTTTCTTTTCTTCTCACAAGAGAGAGAATGAGAAAAGAATTATGAAATTATCAACTAAAGAAAAAAGGCACCATGGTTGCAATATTACTAAACAACATCATTACTAATCCTATCATGATAAAGTTGATGGCTACATTGACATGACCATTTTCATAATCCAAAAAGAAAAAGAAAACCAAAGAAGAGTGTAGACCTCTCATGAAGGTCAAGGTCAACTTTGGTCAACGGGTCAACAAAGTCAAGAGTGGTCAAGGTGGTCAAAGCAATTAGCCATCACAAAATTATCACTTAAATGAATAGTAAGTAATGTCCGCGGATCATAATGGTTTCGACCGAACGAATTGCCAAAACCCTAATGAGCCTGCCGCATAACGGTTTTGGCCGAACCAACTGCCAAAACCCTAATGTGGCACCTCCTCCTTCTTCGCTCCTCACAACTGTGCATACACACCCGCATCCGCATTCCGTAGAATGCGAATGCACAGAAGACAAAACAAATCCATCCGTGCAATACTAGGATCCGGCTTAAACCAAAGCCCACTAGTATTGCCTGCCCGAACAGCATACGCACACAAGTGTACGTAAGTGATCGCAGCCCTGCCGTAAAACCATACGGCCTCTACATGTTTCGCTCAGTGCAGGGAAACTCTCTGTGTGGGACTCTAAATACTCGACAATACGCTGGCAGTGGGTTTAACCACAGACCACAAGCGGCACTAGCTGTACGTAATGGTCCCCAGGTAGATGTCGATAAGAAGTCCGATGAGATAAATCCATCCGAACTCCTACTGAGCCTGTATGTGACAATCTCCGTACAGTCCGGTCTGTTCGTCTGATACATCGCATGGCGGGCCTAGGGGGCGGTAAACGTCAGTCCCCTACTAGCGGTACAAGTCGTGTCGGAGTGTAGCCCAGAACACCTGAGATAACTCTGGAAACCTACCAGTCTATCTCGCTTGCCTTGGCCAGGGACTTTGTGTAATGGCTCTCCTAGAAACAGCGCGATGTCAACCCCCAATACCGGAAGAGACGAATCCTGTCTAACCGTCACTGCCTCTAAGTGCTTCGGGACTGCACCCAACTACTACATGTTTGCACGACTCCTTTGAGCCGTGGTAGGGTAGTAATCTAAGTACAGTGGGAACACACTCGAGGCGAAGTGACAGTGTCAAGTCAGCGGACTAAGCTGTACTCATGTCACCCGGGAACTGATAACTGACGATAGGTATAATACCAACCAACAGTTCCCGACGAGTCATGTCCAGTGTACTCGTAACCTAACGAGCACCCGCATACTATTTCCAGTATGACGTACTGATGGCTGTAGGACAGACCATCTCCCCTGCTGGGATGAAAAGCGCATACGCTAGTCTACTCCGGAGTATCGATGCCCTGTCTCGATAGTCCTACGACTAGGGGCCTGTATAAGGATGTGCTTATAGATTACCCAGCCCCCACGAGTGTGACTGCTATCACAACGCTGGTAATCAAGCAAAGATCCTAAGGGCTCTACTAATATGTATAAGCGATATGCTAAAAGAAACACATGCACATATTGAAGTAGAAACAAACCAAGTAGCATACTACCATTATGAGCAAGATTGACTATACAACTGTGAATATCCCAAGCTTCCATTAAGTAATATACAAGCTAGTATGATACAGTAATGGCCTCTAGGGCATATACACTAACAATCTCCCACTTGCACTAGGGCCATGTACTGGCGTATCGAAGACCTATCATCTCGATCAGCCGCTCGAACTGAGTCTGGGGTAAGGCCTTCGTGAGTGGATCAGCAGTGTTATCTTTCGTATTTACTCTCTTCACCTCGATCTCGCGGCGATCTACGATCTCCCTGATCAGGTGGGACCGCCTCAAAATGTGCCTGGACTTCTGATGGGACCTGTTCCTTCGCTAAAGTTATAGCGCCGTTGTTGTCGCAATACAGCGGTATTGGATCAACAATGGTAGGAAACACCTGAAGCTCCGTGAGGAACTTCTTCATCCAGACAGCTTCCTTTGCGGCATCGCAAGCAGTTATGTACTCCGCTTCCATAGTTGAGTCAGCAATGGTTTCCTGCATGGAACTCTTCCAGCACACCGCCCCTCCTTTGAGGGTAAAGACATAACCCGACATGGACTTGGAGTCATCCTTGTCACTCTGGAAGCTGAAGTCAGCAAAGGCCTCGATCTGGAGGTCTTTTCCGCCATACACCAAGAACATCTCCTTAGTCCTTCTCAGGTACTTGAGAATGTTCTTTACCGCTATCCAGTGTTTCTCCCCTGGGTCTGACTGATACCGGCTTACAACGCTCAATGCGTATGCTACATCTGGTCTGGTACATAACATCGCATACATTATAGAGCCTACCGCAGAAGCTTAGGGTATAATAGACATGCGATCCCTTTCCAAATCAGTCTTAGGAGACATCTCTTTAGAGAGGGTGATCCCGTGACAAGCCGGTAAATTACCACGCTTGGAATCTTCCATACTGAATCTTTTCAGTATAGTGTCGATGTACCTGGACTGTGAAAGTCCCAACATCCTCTTAGATCTATCACGATAGATCTGGATCTCCAGAATGTAGTTGGCATCGCCCAGGTCCTTCATGGAGAACCTCTGCGACAAGAATCCTTTGACTGACTGTAGCATAGGAATATCATTTCCTATTAGGAGAGTGGCATCCACGTACAAGACGAGGAATACCACAGTTCTCCCTATAATCTTACTGTAAATGCATGGTTCATCTGGGTTTTTGATAAAGTCGAATTTTTTGACAGTATCATCGAAGCAGTTGTTCCAACTCCATGATGCCTGCTTCAGTCCATAGATGGACTGAAGCAACTTGCACACTTTACCGCTGCTCCCACTCTGAATGAATCCCTCCGGCTGATCCATATAGACGCACTCTTCTAAATTTCCATTTAGGAAAGCCGTCTTTACGTCCATCTGCCAGATCTCATAATCGTGGAAGGCAGCAATGACAAGAAGGATCCGAATGGATTTGAGCATAACCATTGGAGAAAAGGTCTCGTCATAGTCCAAACCAGGTCTTTGACGAAAACCCTTTGCTACAAGTCTAGCTTTATAGGTTTCAACCTGCCCATCTAGACCAATCATCTTTCTGAAGATCCATTGCAGCCTACGGGTTTTACCCCTTCTGGAGCAAAGTCCAAAGTCTAAACTTTGTTGGTGTACATGGACTCCATCTCGGTCCGCATTGCATCCAGCCATTTTACCGAGTCACCACTCTGAATGGCTTGCTGGAAGCGAGTAGGCTCACCATAATCCATAGTGCAATCCTCTCTATCCCCACCTATGAGAAAACCGTAGTATCTCTCGGGCGGATGAGACTGCCTACTGTAAGTCTACGCTAGCGCCCCGGCAGTCTACAGACGCCAAAATACGGAACAAAACTTTTAAACTGGCGCTATCGTATACTTTAACCCGGATCTGCCATTATTGCTAAACTAACAATCTACAAAGAGGGAAGAAGGATTGTACCGAACGATCCGAGTCCTTCGTTCTTCAACCATCATCCCACGCTCCGTTGCGGCTGCTCCGATCTCGTCGATCTCCAAGTCCATCGTCGAAGTGGCACCACATGATCGGTTCTTTAAACGGGCTCCCGCCTCTGACTCGAGGCAACTCGGTCGTCAAGTTTACTAAAAGAGACGACCAAGAATGATGTAGAGATTGAGTAGATGACTTTGTCTCGTCCCGTCCAAAGCTATGGACGGACGGTTAATGAAGTTGCCGTGGAAATTGGGTGATGGAATGAAATGATCTGTGAATTCCATACACCCCAAATATCTATCATAATCTTTTCTCTTTTGAATCAAGTGTAGTGAGTGAGAAAGAGAGAGGAGGCTATATATATCAAAGGAGGAAGGTGAGTGTAGGAGCAAAGGGTGAGTATAAGAAAGCTTCTCACTCAAAAGATCAAGAAGAAATATCCTTAGCTAAACAAAACTCATTAATGAAAACCATGAGTCACTTAAACACCTCATCATGCCTTTAATGAAACCATTAATGCACAAATGAGTCATATGCCTTATCATCACTTCTAGAAGCTTCTAGAATGATGACTCACTCATAACAGAAGAAAAGATAAATCCGTCTTTAACAGAATGTTAAAAGACGGCTGATAGAAAACTGGAATCTGGCAACTTCCAAAAGTGATCCTGAAACAACTTTCAGGAAAACCCCGAAACTGTATAAATATACCCGCATTTGTATTACGACCGAATACAAATGCAACTGAGACAAAGATATTATACCTACTCAATATAATACTCGGATCCGGCTTAAACCAAAGCCGACCAGTATTATCTGCCCGAAAAATAACACGTGCGTAAACGCACGTGCATTTTCCGAACCCTGCCATAAAACCATACGGCCTCTACAACGTTTCGCCCGAACTTGGGAAACTGCCTGTGGGGGACTCTAATGACTCGTCAGCACCCTGGCAGTGGGTTTAACCACAAACCGTCAGCGGCACTAGCAATGCGTAACGGCTGCCCACGGACTGACCTCAAGGGTGGCCGAGGAGCGAACTCAAGGGAGACCGATGAGCGAACTCCTCCGAAAACCCTACTGAGCATAACAGTGACAATGTATATACAGTCCGGTCCGTTCGTCAATGAGTATCGCATATCCGCCTAGGGGGCTAGTAACGTCAGACCCCCAGAAGCAGTATAAGTCGTGTCGGAGTGAAGCCCAATTACACCCTGAGATACTACTGGAGTACCTACCAGTAAATCTCTTGCCATGGCCATGGACTTTGTGTAATGGCTCTCCTAGACACAGCACGACCTCGCCCCCAATACCGGGAGAGACGAATCCCCTGCCGATCCGCTCACGTGCCTCCATATGGCTCGGGACTGTACCCAAAAGCTACCTGTTTGCACGACTCCTTTGAGCCGTGGTAGGGTAGAAATCAAAGCACAGTGGGAACTCACACGAGACAAATGACGACCTCAGGTCGATGAACTAACCTGTACACATGTCACCAGGGAACTGCTATCTGACGGTAGATATAATACTAACTAGCAGATTCCCGGCGAGTCCTGTCCGGTGTACTCATAACCCAATGAGCACCTGTATACATCTTAGGTGATCCAACTGACACCAGTGGCTTGTGAGACCGGCCACCGCCCCTTGTCGGGGTCTCGACTGTACACACTAGTCTACTCCGGAGTATCGATGCCCTGTCTCGAAACTCCCACGACTAGGGACCACAATTAAGGATATGCATATAAACTACCCAACTCTCACGTATATGATCGCCCTCATACAGTTGGTAGTAAAGCAAGATCCTAAGGGCTCTATCAAAGTGTAACATGCAATCAGTCACCTGAACATGTACACAACTGATAAAGGCAAACCAGATAGAATACTATCATTTCGAGTAAGACTGTCCTACCGGGATAGGTCCTCCGCAATCATTGCAATCACGTACCTGCGATCCAATAATTGACTATGAGGGCACTATCTCCAACAATCTCCCACTTGCACTCAAGGCTAATATTGCGATGTCGACTACTCACAGCCCGTGTGAAACCGAACATCCAACTCCTCTACTAATCAGTTTCACAAAGCCCGTTTGTAAAACTATTGTGTTCGAGAAATAGCCTCGGTGAGTGGATCCGCCTAGAAGTTTCTTTCTGTAGCTCTCATAATCTCAAGTTCGCGGAGAAAGCCATCTCCCGAATTGAGTAGTACCTGTCTTAGAATATGTCTGGATATCTGATGGGACCTTAGTTCATAAATGAACTCCATATCCAAACTTCTTAGACTGTATCGATCACTGAACCTAATCAGTATCGGGCACTATGCCACCCACAGTATCCTTTGGACCACCTGTCCATAATACTGTCTCTCGTCAGAGGGAAAACTAAAACTCTGACAATCACTCTGTCATCCATGTCACCTTTGAAGCATGGAATGATAACCGTCTCCCGAAAGAGGCTGCCGTTATCAAATCCATAGAACATGTACCAATGTTCTAAAACTGCTTCCTTATGTTTCTCCAGGATTGGATTAATACAAACTTATTGCAACTGGTGCAAAAACAACATTTGGTGCGGTACTTGACATCTCATGATTGACTCAATTGCCTAAGCAAGTGATCTGCCAATCATGCACATCCCTCTCCCCTTTAGTCTATACGACACCTTTAGAGAGGGTGACTCCATCACCTGCAGGTACACTACCATGCTAGGAGTCATCTATTCTAAAAACCATTAGAATAACTGTCAAAGTACCCACATTGGGAAACTACCCAAATCCAGATCTAAAACCATAGATCCAGAAACCAAAATGTCAAATATTATATCCATGTCCTGTCTGGAGAAACAACTGTGTGACGACCACAGTTCAACCGATCGTAGTATAGGAATTTTACTTCCTACTCTGTGTATGTCATCCATGTACCATGACATCACACCCTACTACCTTCTTAACAGATCCATCCCCTATTCTGATTGAAGTCAAAACCATGACTGTCATATCAAAATTAGATGATCTATCTCCGCTATAACTGCTCAAGTCTATAAATAGATATAAGCTACTTGCCCACTATGCTTCCGTTGCTCCCACTGACTACGACAACCCTCCTAGCGGGTCTCATAGCCTGGAACAACAGTAGTGTCAAGTCTGGGTAGATAAGAACCTCCCTGTCACCGTCCTTGAGCCTACCGAAGTACCTCTCGGGTGTCTGAGGTTACCTACCAAATCTGCGGAGTGGCTATTGGAATGTCAAACCTGATTGAATGTATAGGTCCTATTAAATTTTCCGTAATCGTTCGCGGTTCTGGAATCACTTCCAGTTCTACCATACTCCCACTACTGTTTTCTGAAAAAGATCCATTTTACTAAAACTGTGGCGAGTCAAGAACAATATCACTATTGATCTTCCAAATGGTAGAATATCAACCCTCGTCATAGCCAGGGTCAACCCACAAAACAGCCATTACAGAAACGTGCCCTGAGTTATCCAGAGTCTGGTTTTAAGCATAAGCTGGACAACTCCCCGTACCTTAATTTCTTTTAAGGTACGATCCATTCTATATCCAATACAGAAACTTTGGCACTTATTTAATTGGAACCATATTCAAACCATGCAGCTGTCTCCAGTGCATATTATCTTAATGGAAAGAGGCTAATCAGCATTACTCAACTTAGGAATCCATCCAATTATGAGTAACCTGAAAGAGAAACACGTTTCTCAAAACCATCACTATCTTCTGAATACCAATCACAAGAATCTACATCTTCGATCTCTTTGAAGAATCCCGATACTTGTGATACCTGGTTCTCTACTTTATTCTTATACCCACAACTTCTCAAAACTTAGACCTTGTATTTCTACGAAACACTCGTCTAAAAACTAGAGAAGTTATAAGTAAACAGAACAAAGTACGAGGACCTACCCCTTTATCCTGAAGGACACTTGGACAACATACAATACTCTGTATAAGTCCGCTGAGTTGAACAACTCATAACCTGTGCGTTGTAGGTGGAAAACTGTACCCTGGCGATTTCCTCAAATATCACCAATTACAACGAATTCCGATATAATGAGGATAATCACCTAATTCCCAATATCTTACTCCCACTCATCATCTGTAAAACCATACAGATATGAGAATGAAACCTGGTAAATACATACCCTTGGAGTAAGTGTCTAATCGGGAAAACAGGTTTTCTTTTAACGATGCACTGAAACATGAAAATGTTTCGTAGGGGTATCCTGGTATTCATAGCAATGCCTCTTCCATAATCAAATTCATGACTTCAACCGTATATTTTGTTGCCATCTCTCCAAACCCCTTTATTTGTCTTTAGTCGTTACCTTCTGTACACCATTGTTAGGCTAAATGGTTTTCTTCCTTCCCTACCGTTCAGCACCAGCCTATGGTTTGGAAGAAGACTATCCAGTAAGCATAATAGGTGTACCCTCCTAAACCAAGGAGTACTCGCATCTCGAGAGAAGGTGATGATAAAAGACAACTGAATAATACCTTATTCTTTTAAAGGTGAAATAGGAGTGGCGATGAAGTACGCGGTTTTGGTCGTGAATGATATCAGTCGCAATTTACTTTGCCCTCTTTCTAATCCCTTTATTTTGTCTTTAAATATTACCTTCTGCACACCCTACTTAGGCTAATTGGTTTTCTTCATTCCCTACCTTTCGGCACCAGCCTATGGTTTGGAATAAGACTATCCAATAAGCGTAATAGGTGTACTCTCCTAAACCAAGGAGCTCTCGCAACCTGAGAGAAGGTGATAATAAAAGACAACTGAATAAACCAATTCTTTTCCTCCTGAACCTGGATCCATCCTCGAAGAAGTCCCTTCGAGTTCGTATATAACCATACGATGGATCTATCCAATGGAAGTGGATATCCGTAGTAATACGGGTGTTCTGAGAAATGCAAAGGGTAAAAGAAGGAGTGGCAATGACTTATGCAACTCAGACAATCCAAAAGCCAGTATTTTAAGAAGGTTCGGTCAACCTGGTCATTGAGTCATAGTCTAGGGTCGGTCAAAGGTCGCTGCCAAAGAGAGAGAGAGAAAAGAAACACTCTGCGTGCACTCTAACCTAGATCAGAATGGTCATCACTTTATCTAATCCGGAAACCTCCCACTGTCCAGTCAAATTCTCCTCCAAACCTAAAGAAGAATCAATCGGGATCACCCGAAGAGTACACCAACTCATCAGTGGGAATCGGGATCCAACTCTCATCGCATGATAACGTGATGGAATGCATCCACGTTACTCATACTCCAGATGGTATGCGCATACTTGGCAAGTTTCAGTTTCTTTAGAAACTCCCGATCTGATTTTTGCCCCATGCTCTTATGACCTTGGCGTATGTCAACAAATCATAAGTCACATGTCAAGTTCTGCCCGTCATTATCTTGTTAATTTGAACCCACCCGTACATACCCTTGACGTATGCCAACAAGGTAATACGACTGTCCCAAACCAACTCATCTATCTATGCAACAAATGAATACCCAGCAGCTACCAAACACTATGCCTTGACGTATGCCAACAAACATAGCTTGAATACTACTGACCATCCAAAAGAAACGACGGAGGGCTACGACTGGTTTTTGGCGAAAAACCTTTAGCGTAGTGAACTTGATATCGCTGAAGGAACCTGATAGCTTTTTAAAAAATATAGTGGCGAAAACCTTTTGCTAAAGAGGTCACTCCCGGTTAAGGGATCTCGGCTCTTTCCTCGTGGAATGAGGTGCAGGATATTCCACTGAATACCGCTATGCAAAGCAACTTGTAATCGACTATAGTAAAGTTATTACCCTGACGCAAACTTCTGTCCAAGGGGTCTTTCCCGGTGAAGGGATATCAGCCCTTGCCTCGTCGAATGAGGTGCTGGATATTCACACTGAATACCGCTATGCATAACAAAAGGAAACGTCTTTGCAATAACACCTTTTTAAAATTGTTCCAACAACTGTAAACAGGTTTGTATTACTTTGCATTGATCTGAATCAACGCAGTCCCATCATTCAATCACACCAGAAAAGAACGAAAATAAAATGTACGTATATGCCATCCGCATTCGTCACTTGGTCCCGTCATCACCCGTTAGGTTACTTAACTAACGACAGAGCGGGGACTGGACTAGCGCGGGTGTAAAACATATACAACATCTAATAGTATATAAGCCAATATACATAATCGCTCCAGGCGTGATAATATGCAACATTACAGAAAAGTAATAAGCATCACAGAACAATACAGATATCTGGGATCCCCGAGTTTCACAGAGCCGCTGCTGAAACTCGACGTTCCCCTGTCGTGTGGATAGCCAGTGCAATGAAACCTAGACCCCTACGGGTGCGGCAAGTTACCCGCCAAAACCTGAAGCGAGGTAATCCTCACAGCATAGTGAATGGAACACCCGGCACTTCACGGAATCCGGTAATCTTGGGCACCCCTCCTTGGGTCAACCTGTACCCCCTACGAGTGCGGCGAATAGTCTGCCAATTTTAGAGTGGGGCCCCTCTGCCTCTCAAAGCCATGAGATGCGGACCCGTTGCTTTCCCGAACCCGGCTATCCGTGCACTCCGTCGCGGGGTAAAACCTAGTACAGAAATGAAAAATAGTACAATAGGTACATCGACCGCAACCTGGTCGTGCCCCAAAAGAATATTATACAACAGGCAGTGACGGCTATCCACATGTTGGACGCTCGCCCCGCAATATCAAATGTACAAATAAACTCAAACTGTACTACCATTGCACACTGCTATCCACCACGACAAATCCGCAACAATACAGCACAACACAGAACATCAACGCGAATGTCACGTTCGCAAACCCGTCTAAAAGAACTATAGCAATCAGACGCGGTTTACCGATCAAATGACATTCCCGGTCGGAGATATAATGTAAGCACTGTAAACTAACGTGTTTAAATTTCGATCGACCAAAAAACAAAAAACAAAAAAATGGGCCCCACTGCTTACTGGTGAACAGTAACAAAACCTGGGCCAAAACTGTATAAACCAGAAACCCCAAAATCCAAAGAAGAACCCACAGAAAAAAATTGGGAGCACGTGCTCCTCACATGGCCGCGGAAGGGCGGCCAAACCATGGGTTTGGCCGCGCTTCCGCGGCAACTTGGAGGAGTCACGACCCCAAATTTTGTCGTGGGTCTTAAAAAACCCTGCACGGATTTTTGAGATGTACAGAAATCAATTTTGACACCGTTTAAATTCAACAGAAACTGTCAAGTAAGGAAAATGCGATTTTGGCAGTTTTCGATTTTCGGTCGGATCGATGTTTTAAACGCGTTAGCACAAGTTAGTATAGCAAAATGGTGAGGCTCTGATACCACTGTAAGTCTACGCTAGCGCCCCGGCAGTCTACAGACGCCAAAATGCGGAACAAAACTTTTAAACTGGCGCTATCGTATACTTTAACCCGGATCTGCCATTATTGCTAAACTAACAATCTACAAAGAGGGAAGAAGGATTGTACCGAACGATCCGAGTCCTTCGTTCTTCAACCATCATCCCACGCTCCGTTGCGGCTGCTCCGATCTCGTCGATCTCCAAGTCCATCGTCGAAGTGGCACCACATGATCGGTTCTTTAAACGGGCTCCCGCCTCTGACTCGAGGCAACTCGGTCGTCAAGTTTACTAAAAGAGACGACCAAGAATGATGTAGAGATTGAGTAGATGACTTTGTCTCGTCCCGTCCAAAGCTATGGACGGACGGTTAATGAAGTTGCCGTGGAAATTGGGTGATGGAATGAAATGATCTGTGAATTCCATACACCCCAAATATCTATCATAATCTTTTCTCTTTTGAATCAAGTGTAGTGAGTGAGAAAGAGAGAGGAGGCTATATATATCAAAGGAGGAAGGTGAGTGTAGGAGCAAAGGGTGAGTATAAGAAAGCTTCTCACTCAAAAGATCAAGAAGAAATATCCTTAGCTAAACAAAACTCATTAATGAAAACCATGAGTCACTTAAACACCTCATCATGCCTTTAATGAAACCATTAATGCACAAATGAGTCATATGCCTTATCATCACTTCTAGAAGCTTCTAGAATGATGACTCACTCATAACAGAAGAAAAGATAAATCCGTCTTTAACAGAATGTTAAAAGACGGCTGATAGAAAACTGGAATCTGGCAACTTCCAAAAGTGATCCTGAAACAACTTTCAGGAAAACCCCGAAACTGTATAAATATACCCGCATTTGTATTACGACCGAATACAAATGCAACTGAGACAAAGATATTATACCTACTCAATATAATACTCGGATCCGGCTTAAACCAAAGCCGACCAGTATTATCTGCCCGAAAAATAACACGTGCGTAAACGCACGTGCATTTTCCGAACCCTGCCATAAAACCATACGGCCTCTACAACGTTTCGCCCGAACTTGGGAAACTGCCTGTGGGGGACTCTAATGACTCGTCAGCACCCTGGCAGTGGGTTTAACCACAAACCGTCAGCGGCACTAGCAATGCGTAACGGCTGCCCACGGACTGACCTCAAGGGTGGCCGAGGAGCGAACTCAAGGGAGACCGATGAGCGAACTCCTCCGAAAACCCTACTGAGCATAACAGTGACAATGTATATACAGTCCGGTCCGTTCGTCAATGAGTATCGCATATCCGCCTAGGGGGCTAGTAACGTCAGACCCCCAGAAGCAGTATAAGTCGTGTCGGAGTGAAGCCTACACCCTGAGATACTACTGGAGTACCTACCAGTAAATCTCTTGCCATGGCCATGGACTTTGTGTAATGGCTCTCCTAGACACAGCACGACCTCGCCCCCAATACCGGGAGAGACGAATCCCCTGCCGATCCGCTCACGTGCCTCCATATGGCTCGGGACTGTACCCAAAAGCTACCTGTTTGCACGACTCCTTTGAGCCGTGGTAGGGTAGAAATCAAAGCACAGTGGGAACTCACACGAGACAAATGACGACCTCAGGTCGATGAACTAACCTGTACACATGTCACCAGGGAACTGCTATCTGACGGTAGATATAATACTAACTAGCAGATTCCCGGCGAGTCCTGTCCGGTGTACTCATAACCCAATGAGCACCTGTATACATCTTAGGTGATCCAACTGACACCAGTGGCTTGTGAGACCGGCCACCGCCCCTTGTCGGGGTCTCGACTGTACACACTAGTCTACTCCGGAGTATCGATGCCCTGTCTCGAAACTCCCACGACTAGGGACCACAATTAAGGATATGCATATAAACTACCCAACTCTCACGTATATGATCGCCCTCATACAGTTGGTAGTAAAGCAAGATCCTAAGGGCTCTATCAAAGTGTAACATGCAATCAGTCACCTGAACATGTACACAACTGATAAAGGCAAACCAGATAGCATACTATCATTTCGAGTAAGACTGTCCTACCGGGATAGGTCCTCCGCAATCATTGCAATCACGTACCTGCGATCCAATAATTGACTATGAGGGCACTATCTCCAACACCTACTACTCCTGCGGAGTGGCGCTGGGTTGTCCGGTTCTCTTGAAACTTCTGGTTCTTCAGTAATAGCTTGTGGTTCTGGAATTTCTTCCAGTTCTATTGCGCTCCAACTTATCTGATTTTCTAAAAATTCAGTTTCCAAGAAGTGGGCATGCTGAGAAACAAAAACCTTTTCTAAAAATTCAGTTTCCAACTTATCTGATTTTCTAAAAATTCAATTTCCATCTGTGGAATAGAAAAGATATCCCCTGGAGTTCTTTGGGTATCGCACAAACTTACACAGTACTGAGCGTGCCTCGAGCTTGTCTGCATGCTGCTTTTTTACAAAAGCTGGACATCCCCATGTCTTAAGATACTTAAGACAGGGTTTCTTCGCACTCCACATCTGATATGTGGTGGTAGGCACAGTCTTGGTTGGAGCATTGTTTAAGAGATATGCAGCTATTTCTAGTGCATAACCCCAGAAAGATCGAGGGAACTCAGCCTTACTCATCATGGAACGAACCATATCCAATAGGGTTCGATTCCTCCTTTCCGATACACCGTTGTGTTGTAGTGTGTATGGAGGAGTAAGCTGAGAGAGAATTCCATTCTCTTTTATGTAGCCCAGAAACTCGGCACTCAAGTATTCACCACCTCGATCAGATCTCAGTGTCTTGATACTTTTGCCTGTTTGTTTTTCAACTTCATTCTTGTATTCCCAAAATTTCTCAAAGGCCTCGGATTTATGCTTCATCAAGAAGACATGTCCATACCTAGAGAAATCATCTGTGAAAGTAATGAAGTATGAATAACCACTTCGCGCATGTGTAGACATTGGACCACACACATCACTGTGTATGAGTCCCAAAAGCTCGCTCGCTCTTTCTCCGTGTCCAGTGAACGGAGTCTTTGTCATCTTTCCCATGAGACAAGATTCACAAGTGGCATAAGACTGATACTCGAACGGATTCAAGTATCCCTCTTTATGTAACTTTGTTAACCGTGTCTCATTAATGTGACCTAGTCTACAATGCCATAAGAAAGCCTGATTTATTTCCGGAGACTTTCTTTTTTGTATGTTCTGGACACTGAAAATCTGAGCTTGATTTAATACGTATATACCGTTTTCTAATGTACCTGACCCAATCAAAACTTGATTTAGGTGGATGTGTACCACATCGCTTACAAAAGTAAAATCATATCCTTCCTTAGAAAGTAAGGATACAGATATGATATTACAAGTCGCACCTGGTACATAAAAACAGTTACGTAGAATCAATATTTGCCCAGTTGTCAGTCCAAGATGATATTCCCCTACGGATTCAGCGTACATGCTCATTCCGTTAGCAACCCTGAGAGTCATATCACCTATCCTGATAACCATACGGTTTCTCAGAGCCTGTAACGAATTACAGATGTGAGATCCTGATCCGGTATCCAATACCCAGGAAGTAGGGTTAACTGACATACAGTTCTCTGTCACAAACACACCCGAAGTCGAAGCCACAACATGCTTCGAATCCTGGCTACTGGCTATGCTAGCCCTGCAATCCTTCTGCCAATGTTCATTCCTGTAACAATAGGAACGTCCCGCTTTTACTACATCCAGTCCCGAAACTTCTGCCCTTCCCTTTCTTTCTACTTCCCTGGTTTCCTTCAGGGTAGTAGGTAGAGACTGTTGAACTAAGTCAGCATCTGACCCTTTCTTCAACGTGGTCTTCAGGTCCGTGAGCTCAAAAGAGCTGGTCTCTGTAAGGACGTTGCCCCTTATAGATGACCCGATAGCCAACCTCGCTGGAAGCAATTCGTTCGAGGTCTCATATCTTGCGATACGAGATTGCTCTCCATATAAATCTTTGTTATGGAGGAAGATAGAAACTAAGTCCATTTTCTTGTGCTGCCTCTGGTATGCACCATCAACTGAGGCTAACACGAGGCACTTGGCTTTCGCATAGTCTTTTTCTGATGTCTGGCGGATATGAATATCCGTGACAGGAGAAACTGGACCTGAGACGGCAGGGGTTGGATCAATCAATAGGTGTCCCAGCTTGTCATGGGAAATGGACATCTGGACAGACCTTTGCCAGTCATAACAGTCAGATTCAGTCATTTGATTATCTAGATGTAACCTATGTCGGGTCACTGGGTCGCTGCAATTAAGAGAGAGAGAAGAAAACACTTTAGCATGATGCTCTTGCAAGTTTAGATTGGTTTTTAATTTATCTAAACAGGATGGCTCCCACTGTCTTTCGAATCCCTCCTCAAACCATAAAGGAAGAATTAGTCGGGATCAATCTCACCGTACAATACTTGCTTAACTGTTCAGCCAGGCCAGTGTCGGTACTTCGAAGGAGGTTTTTGTAACGTTTTGAAAATCATTTCGGTGAAATTTCGAAAAATCGGTAAAATAAGGGGGTTTTCTGTAAAAAGTCAAAATACAAATATCTTATTATAAAAATTAAATATACATATTCTAGCTATGTAATTACTAGTATTTGGTGTTTATTGAGCCACTGGTCAAATTTCAAATTTTCTGAAAAAAAATTAAAATTTATTATTTTATTATTATTTTAAGCCGTCACTAATACATTTAATTAGGAAAAATTACAAACTGGAATGGGTTGAAACAAATTTTGTGCATCATAACACATTAAACAAAATTTTAACATGTTATTTTTGAAATAAAATGAAACTGTCAAACGGTGTTAGAAAATATTGAAGAAAAATTGCTTATTTTGTGAAAATAAATTAGGTATTTGAGGTATGGGGGTATTTTCTTCACTTGGAACTTGCTACACACACCCACACTCACACCCCCCATTTTCCCCCCCTTTAGTGGTTGAAATTCAGTAGCCCCTTCCCACTCTCCCCTCCAATTAAACAAAACAAATGAAAGAAAATGATGAAATGGAAAATGAAAACATTAAAGAAATAAACTATGGAACTAGATAATTAGAGTATGGTTTTGTGTTGACTTTGAGACCCACATCTCTCTCTCTCCCTCACCAAATTCTGGCCGAGCCCCCCCTTTGTGCAGCCCCCCAATTTTCCCCCTCTCATTTCATCACAAAATTCCATCAAAAATCCACAAATTTACTCACAAATTCAAAGCAAACTCCAAATCCAAGCTTTACCCATTATTCTTTAGCCAATTTAGTATGGATCTTGGGGGATGGAAGCAAGTTTGGGAGGCTAAGCTTCATGTTTGATCTATTGATCATGAGGTATAAAGTTTCATCCAAATTTGTTAATTGTTAATTGTATGTTTGAATCTAGTTGTAATTAGATGTTTAATTATGGAATTAATTAAAATTAAACTTTGAAGAGAAGGGTTTGAAATTCAAGTTAGGTTTTTGTTTTTGAGTTGGGTTGTGATCAATTGTGCATGGTTGTGTGATATGGGCTAGCATCTTAAAACTTGTTAAAACTAATCTAATTGCTAGTTTGCAAATTGTTAGTTTAAAATTGTTAAAATTGTACAAATATTGCAAACTAGGTTTTTTAGAATTGATGGAAATGAGTGATTTTTAAAATCTAATTAACATTGGATGACATAATTAAGATGTTTAATGAACATTATAGCCACTAGAATTGTTAAAATATTTAGATTGGTTAAAACACCAAGTTTTGAACTAAAAAGGTAACTTTTGCTAACTAGATTTTGGTTTAATGTAATTTAGCAAGATTAAAAATCTAGTAAATGTTTATGTGGCCTAATTAAGATAATTAGTGAGTATTGTGACCACTAGTTTACTAAAACATCAAGACTTGTAGTAAAACGGTTAACGACCCCTTTACTAGGCTTTTTGGAAATAAACCGATTTGATCAATTTATTGGTTTTGATGATTTGCATCCTATTTCATATACTTTCAGTGACTTATAAAACAACGATTGGTACGTTTGGTGTTTTTCTCGATCAATCGGTGTGTGTACACCGATGTTGAGGGTTTTTGGGTTGATTTGAGAACGCAAACCATAAATTTTGACCTATGTGGGATTCGTGAGTAGTTTTGGTCATTGGTCGGATTTTAATGCGATACGGTGCGTTATGATATGTAGGTACCCCATGTGAACTTCGAGACGACAAGCAAGCGCGTGGCGACGTCGGCACCGGTGAGCGAGGACCAGGTGAGTAGATTTATATCTACGGGGAGAAGTCGGGTGGATGGCGTATAGCACCCCCGCAGTTCGTGGTGATGTATACGAATACGTATACACACATATATAAATTGTTTATATATTATTTGAGTGCATTGATGATAATATGGATATTTGGTATTCTTGGATATTTAGTGTCGCGAAACCCTAGAGTAATGGCCGCACCACGTATGCACACACCCACCCATACTTGCATACTTTCTTCTTTCATTTGTGCTTATTCAGGAATACATAGTTATGTGTTCACATGGGTATGGGACTATGTGTTCACATACGGATTTGAGGATGATACTTGGGTTTGAGATGAGTCGATGAGATTTGTATTGAGGTTGTGAATTCGGTGATATGGCAGGATTCGTATTCGAGATACGACATGACGTTGTATTGGGTCCTTTGACGTAGTGTTTCACACACGTGCATGCATACGTAGGTGGTATCAGTATTGTACTAGACATAGATCCGTACCCGGATTATGATCTTTGATAAAGGGGATACCAGATGAATAGTGTGATGAATGTGATATTGACCCGTACCCAGATGTGGAGATGCCGTACGACGGATTTACGTACGAGCTATATATTGATGATAGATCCGCACTCTTGACTTGGGAATATCTGATTATAGATATGGTATCGGATGTGATATTATCGAGGCGGGATCACCGACTAATATATATATATATATATATATATATATATGTTTATATATATATCGACTCAGATGTTAGGCGGTTTCCTTACCTGTAGTTCAGCTTGTTAGTTCAGCCGTATAGTTTAGTGTAGTTGTTAGACTAGATTAGACTCCTACCTATTTCAAAACTAACGAATCGTGGGTATTTTAAAAGACAGGTCAAGGGATTCTACAGATATTTCAAAAGACGTGTCTTTTCTTAAAAACACTGTAGCCCTTATTTTCAAAACACCGCGATTCGTGTTATTTCAAAAGGCGCTATTGTTGGACTTATATTAGGGTAATGCAGTTTAGTTACCGTTGTGTCTAGTATTCAGCTCCTGCATATTATTGCAGTTGCTCCGCATCGCATACTTATTGTAATTCAAATTTCATTATTGATATCATGCTGTTAGGACACCATCACCATTACCGATGATGCGTATGTACCACGTACACTTACTTGCCGGCTCACACACATCTTCATCGGTAATTGCCATGTCACGTACACATAGAAAATACTATTACTTTGACATAGCCTGTTAGCTAATAGTTTAGACATGATATTAGTGTACTTGCCTTATATGCTAGTTTAGACATTGTAGTTATTACCTGCTACTTCATGCAAACTGTTATTCATTATATGCCGCATTCATGGATGCTCATGCTTATATTCATGGTTTTACATGCTATTGATGATTCGGATTTCCATGATATTTTCTGGATTTGGAGAAAAACCGCAAAACATATATAAACTGCTTTCTCTCTTTTTAAATAAAAATGCGGTTTTCCCATGATGTATGAGTCGTCCACCATGAGTTTGCTGATGGATTTTGAGACCCGATTCGAGGAGATGGATGAACCGTTTCGGGTACATGGTTGGCCCGGTAAGGTACCCCGGGGCAAGAAGCGCATGGTGATGACGATGTGAGCCTGGCAGGGGGAGACTACCTACCGGTGATATTACCCGACGCGTCGGATATCCGGAGGATACCGTCGTGGTCTTGAGATGGATGGTAGGGGCCGGTCTGGACTGACGGCGCCCTAGATATTGAGATTTCGAGATATTGAGGTACTGAGATTTGATGATACAGGCCAGTCCGGATAGCCGGAGCCTGAGGTTTTGAGACATTGAGATTTATGTTTTATGTCGATGCTAGACACTGTTGATGCTGCTTTCATTTATGATACCTCATTTTAAAAATACAAAGGAAATCTCACTAATTTATGAAAACAGTTTCTTCATTTACATGTATTCTGTTTTCATGCATTCATACCTCATTCATATGATATATTGCTACCTGAGGCACTGACACGGGCACATGAGATTACACTCGGGTTAGATATTACCCTAGCCATTGTTATAGGCTGCATGTTATACATATATTTGAGGATATATTATGATCTTTGACCTAGGTTGCGTTATTTATGCGATTTCTTTCCGTAGATGTTTTTCTATTCACGAGTTGGCAACTCACCCCCGTTGTGCCCCAGTTTCTTGCAGGTTTGCCGTACAGGTTTCATTACGGCTTGCGGGCATAGTTTCCTCCGGGTGATTTGTTAGTAGGTAGGTTTACTTATATCGTACCCCCCCATTATATAACTTGTATATTATTACTCTGTTGTATCTAGAAGTTCTATCAACCAAAAATGTATTTTTTTGAGATAGAGACCAGAGATGCTATTCTTTCGACCTTAGAGTCGCGCGTTTTATTTCTGTGGTTTTCTTGTGGTTTTGGGTTTTTGATCCTCGCCGTTGGCGTTGTATATTATATTGCTTGTGTGGTTGTGACCGTCGATTGACGAAGAGCTAGCTCCCGCTTGGGGATGCCCTTTTATTGATTTCTTATACTATTCATGTTGTATCCCGTTTGGGGGCCAGTATTTACAAAGGAGACTCTGCCGAAATTTTCAGGAAATATTTGATGTTTTTAAAAACGCATAATTCGGCTTATGCTATTAAAACTTCTTGATTTAAATTGGTTTTCCTTCACTCTACTACTTTTCTTGGTTTGGATTTCTAGGTTTTCGGCTTTCTTAGATTACGAACGCCTCGAGACGTTTCGTAGTTTAAGTGCCGGTCATGTTCCGTACTTTCGGGTCGTGACAAAGTTGGTATCAGAGCGTTAGGTTTTACCTTCGGAGCGTAGGATGACCCTTGGTTGATGGAATAGGTGACTAAAGTAGAGTGACGTACCGTAGGTATGTTCCGCGGCATATTTACTATACGCTACTCCACTTAAGAAGCCTTAGGATGTACATTTCTTTGCTCAGTATTATATTCATTCCGATCTAGCCTCATCAGTTCCAGTTATGGTTTTGCTGCCACGATTACGGGCAGGAAGAGCTACAGCTAGAGTTGCGGTCAGCACGAGCTCGTCACGAACGAGGACTGACCAGGGCGAAATTCCGGCGACACACGATTGTAGAGATGTCTTTTTACTGTATTTCCGCGCCACGAGCGTTTGGCAGATCGCCTTTATGAGGTTACTCGGATGTGCTGGTCGACACTAGAGGATTGAGCCAATGATAGAGGCCATCCAGATTTTGATGACCGTTGGTGTGTTGCTTATTCATGATAGTTGAGGCACTGTTCAGCGTGCAGACGAGTGAGCCAGTTGTTGCTGCGAACGACGAGATATTGCCCCAAATGCTGGCGTTAGTGCAGAATGAGTTGTACTAAGAGATGATATAAGGTCGCTAGTCATCGAGAATGAATGACTAGGACATGTGGATCGTTCGCCTACCCCGATGCGAGGTCATCAGATAGATTGATTCCAGCTAGAGACGACTTCACGCGGAGACGTTGGGAGTCGACAGAGACGATCGAATGTCAGAAACCTATTATTCCAAGTTTAAAGTAGTCGGAAAGACATGCAGGCAATTCTATGGTCCCTCTAGAAGAATGAAACCCTAACTCGACTTAATGACCGTGTGAAAGCCTTTGAACCTTCGGGTTTGCGGCAGTTCTACGGCGCCATTAGTGAGGCTTGGGTTTGCCCTTCTACGGCTGGACCACCGATGCTGTGGTATGTACTCGATACTATTAAACTGTGCCCAAGAGGTTGAGCTCTTGGGGGATTATGAGGTTTTAACGACTTGATCGGATGGCTCGACTTAATTCGGATGCTAGGTGGTGAAATGCATTTCTTGGGAGACTCCCGATACGAAGATAGCCGTTGGAGCTCAGTCCATGTAGCCACGATGAGACGAGTCCGAAGCAGTCGACATTTGAGAAAGTGGAGTAAAGAGGTCCGTACAATATCTGGATAAGACGACGTTCCACTCCGCCTACATCAGAGATGCGATACGCATGACGAGGCATTGTTCTTGGATATACCTTCCCGAGGAGTCGCGATGAGAATGCAGTCGTTCCAGAGCAAGACGCAGATATAGTAAAGGACGATGACTTCCGGACAGTTGGCAGAGACGAGACATGGAAGAGACCGTGAGCAGGATTCCTTCCAGGACACTGCTGCAATGATACTTGCACCCAGGATCAGATGTGTCACGTACATTCATAGAGCCAGAGGCCGACGCCAGTGATATGCTGTCTTACGAGTGGTCGCGATGATTGACCGGGAGATGACAAGAGACGTGCCAGAACGGGATCATCCCCGTTAGCACACCTGACATGGCCGATGAGCCGATGGACCAAGAGATTGGTAATTCACAGTGAAGACCTTGACCCAGGAGTGGTCATTGTTATGCACACCAGTAGGCCAGAGTTCATGATCATCGACGAGACGTCCCACTAGTGACCGCGACAGTTGGCCAGAGATTCTTGAGTATGTGCTTGAGCGGGACTATTCCGCCATACTAGATTTCGATGTTTTGGGGTGAATTATTCGCATGATTTTGTTGTGATGATTGAGGATTTACGATGTTCGCACAGTCGTTGCACTTGATATCGTTTTCGTGCTTGGTTTCACATGTTTGTGATTTTACGGTTTTAGACATTTGAGTTGATTTTGTGCGTATATACGCACACGATTTGGTTTTTGCACGCGGTATAGTTCATATATGCTTGCAGTGCAGTGTTACGTATGTTGTGCATTTAGATGCACTGGACTCTGATTTCGATGGTGATGTTCGATATTTGTTTTGTGCACCTGATTTGATTTTGCGCATGTTCGGCACTTGATATTGGATTTCATGATTTCGTGCACGATGGATGCACCTGATTTGGATTTTCGCGCATGTTGGGCGCATGTTTTGAAGTGTGATTTTGGTGCACACCAGATGCACTAAATCGAGATTTTTCGTGCATGTCAGATGCACCTGATTTTGCTGTCAGGCACACATGTTGCCTACGACAGATGTTCCGTGCACACCCGATGCACTTAGATCTTGTTTCTGTGCACTTGTTTGGCACGTACATGGATTTTGATTTCCGTGCGCACCAGACGCACGTAGTATTCATACGCGTATTTGGGATTGATTTTTCCTATAGAGCAGTACGTTTTTATGATATTTGCTATGTGTTTTCGTACTGGGCAGGACTAGTCAGAGGACAGTACCTGAATATATTTGGCGTTCATTTCCTTCAGATATTTACATATATAGATTTGATATTTACATGTATAGTTTTGAGTTATATCATATTGGTTTTGTATTGGATTTGACATTTGTGTCTTTACCGTGACTTCGATGATTGCGGTATGCTTGACGGAGTTTTGATTTTGAGTTATCTGCTCATTACTCATGCGCATGTATTGCGCTATGATGCGTTTTATGTACTTATGATTTCGGAGCCCCGACGACTTGATGGTTTTGCTTAGATGTTTTTGTATTTGGGGGGAGTTTGAATTTAAATTCGGGGACCGAATTTCTTTAAGGGGGAAGATTGTAACGTTTTGAAAATCGTTTCGGTGAAATTTCGAAAAATCGGTAAAATAAGGGGGTTTTCTGTAAAAAGTCAAAATACAAATATCTTATTATAAAAATTAAATATACATATTCTAGCTATGTAATTACTAGTATTTGGTGTTTATTGAGCCACTGGTGAAATTTCAAATTTTCTGAAAAAAAATTTAAAATTTATTATTTTATTATTATTTTAAGCCGTCACTAATACATTTAATTAGGAAAAATTACAAACTGGAATGGGTTGAAACAAATTTTGTGCATCATAACACATTAAACAAAATTTTAACATGTTATTTTTGAAATAAAATGAAACTGTCAAACGGTGTTAGAAAATATTGAAGAAAAATTGCTTATTTTGTGAAAATAAATTAGGTATTTGAGGTATGGGGGTATTTTCTTCACTTGGAACTTGCTACACACACACCCACACTCACACCCCCTATTTCCCCCCCCCCCCCTTTAGTGGTTGAAATTCAGCAGCCCCTTCCTACTCTCCCCTCCAATTAAACAAAACAAATGAAAGAAAATGATGAAATGGAAATGAAAACATTAAAGAAATAAAGTATGGAACTAGATAATTAGATGGTTTTGTGTTGACTTTGAGACCCACATCTCTCTCTCTCCCTCACCAAATTCTGGCCAAGCCCCCCCTTTGTGCAGCCCCCTAATTTTCCCCCTCTCATTTCATCACAAAATTCCATCAAAAATCCACAAATTTACTCACAAATTCAAAGCAAACTCTAAATCCAAGCTTTACCCATTATTCTTTAGCCAATTTAGTATGGATCTTGGGGGATGGAAGCAAGTTTGGGAGGCTAAGCTTCAAGTTTGATCTCTTGATCATGAGGTATAAAGTTTCATCCAAATTTGTTAATTGTTAATTGTATGTTTGAATCTAGTTGTAATTAGATGTTTAATTATGGAATTAATTAAAATTTAACTTTCAAGAGAAGGGTTTGAAATTCAAGTTAGGTTTTTGTTTTGGAGTTGGGTTGTGATCAATTGTGCATGGTTGTGTGATATGGGCTAGCATCTTAAAACTTGTTAAAACTAATCTAATTGCTAGTTTGCAAATTGTTAGTTTAAAATTGTTATAATTGTACAAATATTGCAAACTAGGTTTTTTAGAATTGATGGAAATGAGTGATTTTTAAAATCTAATTAACATTGGTATGACATAATTAAGATGTTTAATGAACATTATAGCCACTAGAATTGTTAAAATATTTAGATTGGTTAAAACACCAAGTTTTGAACTAAAAAGGTAACTTTTGCTAACTAGATTTTGGTTTAATGTAATTTAGTAAGATTAAAAATCTAGTAAATGTTTATGTGGCCTAATTAAGATAATTAGTGAGTATTGTGACCACTAGTTTGCTAAAACATCAAGATTTGTAGTAAAACGGTTAACGACCCCTTTACTAGGCTTTTTGGAAATAAACCGATTTGATCAATTTATTGGTTTTGATGATTTGCATCCTATTTCATATACTTTTAGTGACTTATAAAACAACGATTGGTACGTTTGGTGTTTTTCTCGATCAATCGGTGTGTGTACACCGATGTCGAGGGTTTTTGGGTTGATTTGAGAAAGCAAACCATAGGTTTTGACCTATGTGGGATTCGTGAGTAGTTTTGTTCATGAGTCGGATTTTAATGCGATACGGTGCGTTATGATATGTAGGTACCCCATGTGAACTTTCGAGACGACAAGCAAGCGCGTGGCGACGTCGGCACCGGCGAGCGAGGACCTGGTGAGTAGATTTATATCTACGGGGAGAAGTCGGGTGGATGGCGTATAGCACCCCCGCAGTTCGTGGTGATGTATACGAATACGTATACACACATATATATATTGTTTATATATTATTTGAGTGCATTGATGATAATATGGATATTTGGTATTCTTGGATATTTAGTGTCGCGAAACCCTAGAGTAGTGGTCGCACCACGTATGCACACACCCACCCATACTTGCATACTTTCTTCTTTCATTTGTGCTTATTCAGGAATACATAGTTATGTGTTCACATGGGTATGGGACTATGTGTTCACATACGGATTTGAGGATGATACTTGGGTTTGAGATGAGTCGATGAGATTTGTATTGAGGTTGTGAATTCGGTGATATGGCATGATTCGTATTTGAGATACGATATGACGTTGTAGCGGGTCCTTTGACGTAGTGTTTCACACACGTGCATGCATACATAGGTGGTATCAGTATTGTACTAGACATAGATCCGTACCCGGATTATGATCTTTGATAAAGGGGATACCAGATGAAAAGTGTGATGAATGTGATATTGACCCGTACCCAGATGTGGGGATGCCGTACGACGGATTTACGTACGAGCTATATATTGATGATAGATCCGCACTCTTGACTTGGGAATATCTGATTATAGATATGGTATCGGATGTGATATTATCGAGGCGGGATCACCGACTAATATATATTTATATATGTTTATATATATATCGACTCAGATATTAGGCGGTTTCCTTACCTGTAGTTCAGGTTGTTAGTTCAGCCGTATAGTTTAGTGTAGTTGTTAGACTAGATTAGACTCCTACCTATTTCAAAACTAACGAATCGTGAGTATTTTATAAGACAGGTCAAGGGATTCTACGGATATTTCAAAAGACGTGTCTTTTCTTAAAAACACCGTAGCCCTTATTTTCAAAACACCGCGATTCGTGTTATTTCAAAAGGCGCTATTGTAGGACTTATATTCGGGTAATGCAGTTTAGTTACCGTTGTGTCTAGTATTCTGCTCCTGCATATTATTGCTGTTGCTCCGCATCGCATACTTATTGTAATTCATATTTCATTATTGATATCATGCTGTTAGGACACCATCACCATTACCGATGATGCGTATGTACCACGTACACTTACTTGCCGGCTCACACACATCTTCATCGGTAATTGCCATGTCACGTACGCATTGAAAATACTATTACTTTGACATAGCCTGTTAGCTAATAGTTTAGACATGATATTAGTGTACTTGCCTTATATGCTAGTTTAGACATTGTAGTTATTACCTGCTACTTCATGCAAACTGTTATTCATTATATGCCGCATTCATGGATGCTCATGCTTATATTCATGGTTTTACATGCTATTGATGATTCGGATTTCCATGATATTTTCTGGATTTGGAGAAAAACCGCAAAACATATATAAACTGCTTTCTCTCTTTTTAAATAAAAATGCGGTTTTCCCATGATGTATGAGTCGTCCACCATGAGTTTGCTGATGGATTTCGAGACCCGATTCGAGGAGATGGATGAACCGTTTCGGGTACATGGTGGGCCCGGTAAGGTACCCCGGGGCAAGAAGCGCGTGGTGATGACGATGTGAGCCTGGCAGGGGGAGACTACCTACCGGTGATATTACCCGACGCGTCGGATATCCGGAGGATACCGTCGTGGTCTTGAGATGGATGGTAGGGGCCGGTCTGGACTGACGGCGCCCTAGATATTGAGATTTCGAGATATTGAGGTACTGAGATTTGATGATACAGGCCAGTCCGGATAGCCGGAGCCTGAGGTTTTGAGACATTGAGTTTTATGTTTTATGTCGATGCTAGACACTGTTGATGCTGCTTTCATTTATGATACCTCATTTTAAAAATACAAAGGAAATCTCACTAAGTTATGAAAACAGTTTCTTCATTTACATGTATTCTGTTTTCATGCATTCATACCTCATTCATATGATATATTACTACCTGAAGCACTGACACGGGCACATGAGATTACACTCGGGTTAGATATTACCCTAGCCATTGTTATAGGCTGCATGTTATACATATATTTGAGGATATATTATGATCTTTGACCTAGGTTGCGTTATTTATGCGATTTCTTTCCGTAGATGTTTTTCTATTCACGAGTTGGCAACTCACCCCCGTTGTGCCCCAGTTTCTTGCAGGTTTGCCGTACAGGTTTCATTACGGCTTGCGGGCATAGTTTCCTCCGGGTGATTTGTTAGTAGGTGGGTTTACTTGTATCGTACCCCCCATTATATAACTTGTATATTATTATTCTGTTGTATCTAGAAGTTCCATCAACCAAAAATATATATTTTTGAGATAGAGACCAGAGATGCTATTCTTTCGACCTTAGAGTCGCGCGTTTTATTTCTGTGGTTTTCTTGTTGTTTTGGGTTTTTGATCCTCGCCGTTGGCGTTGTATATTATATTGCTTGTGTGGTTGTGACCGTCGATTGACGAAGAGCTAGCTCCCGCTTGGGGATGCCTGATTTAGTGTAATTCTCGGATGTGTATGTAAAAAGCCAGTATCGAATCAATTGTTTCCCGATAACGGTTTCATTTGATCGATAATAGTATCTTGTATCGGTATTTAGAAAATTGTATAAAGAACTCACTATCAAAGAATTATATTTGACCGCAATCAACTACGGTGTCAGTTGTAGATCGTAAGCGAGTGCGGATCGTCCACAGGGATTGTGCGATTCGTTTCAATGTTTAATTTGTTTGAATCAAAATGTTAATTGAAAAGAAAAGATAAGAAAACATGATTCAAGAATTTATCAATTGATTCAGGTGTCACGATGTTTAATCAAGAATCAAGAAACTGATAAACAATCAAGAATTGGGTTTTGATAATATTTCCAACCAAAATGTCAAGAATCTAAATGAGGCTCGTAGGAATCGATCGGATCTATAGACGTGATGTAATTTCAAGATTTCGTATTCTTGTCCTTCGAAGGGTCGATACTAGATCGATGATGGTCGATGAGAGTTAGGGCTTTCTTGATGAAACTAGGGTTTCATCGTTTAACCCTTGTTCTTTCATCGATTATCATTCACATTCTAGCCTAGCAATTTCAAGAAATAATCGTAACTCCCCAATCTCGAGCGATATCAATCAAGAAAGCATCGCATCGAATTGGGTCGTCGATTCTTGAACTTGCTAAGGTTTACAAAACTCGTAGGATTCAAGAATCGATTTACAGTATATTACATCATCATTCTATTGATCGTCACAACTCCTCAACGAGCGGAGTTTTACTCAAACATCAGAACAAGAACCACAATCACAAATTGAGATCTAATCATGATACAAGAATTAAAAGAAAGCAAGATTAAAGAATTTCACCTTTTATTTATATCAAAAATTTGATTACAGTCGCTCAAGAACTACAAGAGGAAGAATTAAATTGTCAACTTGGCTTTGCTCGGCTCCGTGAGTCGCGAATCGGCTTGGACCACTTGCTCTGTTGAAGACCGGCTCGGCTCCTAAAAGGTTGCAAGGCTTCTTGCTTGAATGGGTACTCGGGATCTTGGCTTTTGATTGGAATTAGGGTTAGGGTTTTTTTACACAAATCCTCTCACTAGATTTGTGGAAGAAGAAGATGAGATAAAAGATGAAATGGCTCTAGTTTGATACTAGATTGGGATCCCCTTTACCCTAGGTTTAGGCTTCTATTTATAGACTTCCCAAACCCTAGGTCTAGGTTTGAAATTACAATTCCCTCCAAAAGTTTGTTGAGGAGTTTCTAGAAAGAGTTTTTTAGGAGCTAGCATAGGTTTTAAGCTAGGATTAATTAAGCATTAGAAAGCCTAGTTTGCTGATCTGGCAGAAACCTCTGGAGTCTTCTGGAACTTGGAGTGTCTTTCTGAACTGTAGGAGCTGAGACAGGAGTTTTGGTACAAAGATGAAGTGGTGACATCATTAAGTCGCCGCGGAACCACGGCACAAGCCGTCTCCGGCCGCGGTTCCGCGGCTCGTTTGGAGAGTTGGGTTTGAATTCTCTGGTGCTGTCTTGGGTTGATATTTGTAGCTTTATCTGATATGTTGAATTGTATTTTGACTTTTGGATTGCTACCAGAACTGAAACCATTGAGTTGGCGTAATGTTTGATCAGCACCTGTAAGTTTTTGGCTTTACTTCTAGATTTTCCTACACGGATCTCAAAACGAGTGTTGCGCAATATAGAGATGATGCGATGCCTTGAATTGCGGTCAATTTCCTTTATAGTGTCGGTTTTAGAGTCTAATACATGCGAACTGATATTTTGCGACAGTTTTGCTAATATGTGAAATAGGATTGCCGAACACTTCTATATGAATGCAAATGATGAGGAAATTGCCGGCTAAAATATGCATTATTTTCGACTAATCAAATTCCCCCAAACTTAATTTCGATCGTCTCGAGCGAACTGTTTTATTAAAAAGAGAAGGAGAAAATAAAGAAAGAGAAAAACTATCTAGCACACTTTCGTAGGCAACACGATTGCACTGAGCATGTGCAACAAGCCTTTAAACCTCTAGGTGTCCCTAGTAGGAGGAGTGTTGTCTCTTGAGGGTTTTCAGCGGATTGCACCCACAAAATCCACTAATAAAAGAAAGATCATGAATATTACATTTAAAGAAAAGAATTGTAAAAGAAAAGCTTTGAAAATTAGGGTTTCCAACTAAGCTAGCTTTTCGGTTGTCATGAGCCCTATCTTAATGGTCATGAAAAGATGTTAGAAATCACGTCCTCCCTCAATAAAACATCGTCTTATTCTTCATTCCTATCTTTCTTCCAAACATCGATCATATCACCCTGCGTGTGTGTAAAGACATCCCTACACCCGGAGAATTCAATTCAAGCTATCATACTCTTGCCCATCAGCCTCAGTACTTTTTAATTAATGAATATTTAGATGAGATTGCTCACACACTTTCATGCGACCGTTAATACTTCTTGAGGTACTAACCGACCGATTACTCATGTGCTTGCGTATTCGGTGTATTTTCCTCGTCTTGCACCACCTCAGGCATAGCAATGACTCCCAGACCAGTTGGCCTTAGGGCACTAGGTGAAGAAGCACCCTCGCTATATATTTTTTTATTCCCCTTGGTGATAACAAAACCAGTGTTCATTTTTCTCACCACTTATATTTTCTTTATTCATCATATATTTTTTTTTCTTTTTATTTCCTTCATACATCGGCTTAAAGGCAAGAGCATTTCAAGGTATCCTCTACTATCCCAGGCTTTAAGACGTGTGTAAGTGCGAATAACAGGGTAGCAACGTTCAAAATGTTTGGCTTCCAGAATAGAAACTATTTTTCAGACTTATTTTTATCCTCAGATTAGTGACGTCCTTCATCTTACTAACCCTTGGGATAACAGCTCATAACTACTTATTACTAGTTCGTATCAGAAAACTTCTAATTTTCTTAGTTTTCTCAAATTTTTCTAATCTCATGGATGTAATTTTTCACTATCTAAACTTTTATTATCTTATTTATGTACAAAAAGTGTAAATATTAAAATTATTTTTATACTTGAAATTTTTTAAATTTTTATGGGTTTTGAAAATTTTTCAATTTTTATTGATTTTTAAAGAAATGTTTTGTGCTTATGCAGACGATATGCAAATGATGCGAAAATAAGCACAAACCTCCCCCAAACTTGTTTTCAACAGTGTCTTCACTGTTGCCAAATGCTATACCTACAAAACTGTAAGCCTGGGGGGAATTATTAGTGGGGGCAAAATATATAAGTGAAGAACTTCCCCCAAACTTACTCTTTTCACTCACCTTCATTCAAAAAATGATGCAATGATATACTGGACATGAAGTTGAGACGGAGGAATTTTAATCCAAATAAACTGGCTCTTGTAATAACAAGAGCTCCTCCGTGGGGTCAGTGGAAAAATACGGCTTTAGTCTATGTCCATTTACTTTGAAAAAGGTGCCGTTTTTAACATTTTCTACTTCTACTGCCCCGTGCGGGTATACAGACCGCACAACAAAAGGTTCCTTCCATCGAGATCGGAGCTTACCCGCGTGAAGGTGTAATCGTGAATCATAAAGAAGGACTTGTTGACCAGGTGAAAATGTTTTCCTCAAAATGTTTTTATCGTGAAAAACCTTAGTCCTATTCTTTGTGATTACAGCGTTATCATAAGCTTCATCGTGGAGTTCGCTTAGCTCATTAAGTTGCAGCTTCCGGAAGTTGCAAGCAAGGTTTAGATCAAAATTTATTTCTTTTATAGCCCACCATGCTTTATGCTCTATCTCGACAGGTAAATGACATGCTTTTCCAAATACTATCCTATATGGAGACATTCCTAGGTCGGTTTTATATGCAGTTCGGAATGCCCAAAGAGCATCCGTCAGTTTGGTCGACCAGTCTTTTCTATTCTTAGCAACAGTCTTCTCCAGGATAAGTTTGATTTGTCTGTTTGAGATTTCAGCCTGCCCGCTTGTTTGGGGATGATAGGGTGTAGAAAGTCGGTGGTTGATTGAGTATTTTCGCATCAGAGTCTCAAAAGATCTGTTGCAGAAATGTGTCCCATTATCGCTAATGATAGCGCGTGGTTGTCCAAATCGCGAAAAGATATTCTCTTTCAAGAACTTAATGACAACTTTCTTGTCATTAGTGCGACATGGAATGGCTTCTACCCACTTGGAGACATAATCAACCGCCAGCAAAATGTACAAATTCCCAAAGGAGTTGGGAAAAGGACCCATAAAATCAATGCCCCAAACATCGAATATTTCAAGAACCAAGATGGGTTGCTGAGGCATTTCATTCCTCTGGGATATTCTACCCGTATACTGACATTGTGTACAGGTTTTGCAATACTCAAATGCGTCCTTGAATAAGGTCGGCCAATAAAATCCACATTGCAAAACCTTTTCCGCTGTCTTTCTAGGACCAAAGTGACCCCCACAGGCCTGATCATGAAAAAATGAAAGAACACTCTTGAACTCTTCATTCGGGACACACCGGCGAATGATCTGATCAGGACAATATTTAAAAAAATAGGGCTCGTCCCAGTAAAAGTGTTTTACTTGGGAAAGAAAACGATATTTGTCCTGTTTTGACCAATCGCTCGGTATTAGTCCCGTGGCATGATAGTTCACAATATCCCTGAACCATGGTTCAGCTGATATACTCAAGAGTTGTTCGTCAGGGAATGAGTCATTAATCGGCAGGGTCACGGGGGAAGAATTGATGCGTGAAAGATGGTCAGCTACTACGTTTTCACATCCTTTCTTATCTTTGATAACAAGATCGAATTCTTGTAACAGAAGGATCCAACGTATTAGTCGACCTTTTGCATCTTTCTTCGCCAGAAGATGTTTTCAAACGGAATGGTCAGTATACACAACTATAGGTGAGCCAATTAAGTAAGGCCTGAATTTTTCTAATGCAAATACAACCGCTAAGAGTTCTTTTTCTGTGGTTGTATAATTGATTTGAGCATCATTCAGGGTCTTACTTGCATAGTAAATCACGTGTGGAATCTTTTCGATGTGCTGTCCTAAGACTGCACCTACTGCAAAATTGTGAGCCTAAGAACCCTACAGTGGTATCAGAGCCTAGCTATATAGTTACATGTTGATAAATCCCTTAGGATGTGTACTTGACTACCTGGACTATGATGAAGATCATACTAGTGGGGACATGGTAGTCCATAAGTACATCCTTCAAGGTCCCTAGTCGTGGGTGTGTCGAGACGGGGCATCGATATACCAGAGTAGACTAGCGTATACGCTTCTCGACCCATGAGATGGGCGATGGATGATCCCACATCCATTGGTGTTTGACAGTTTAAAGAGACAAGTGTACATGTTAAGATAAAGAGTAACCAGATAGCATACTATCATATCGAGCAAGAAAGTCATCTCTATATATGTCAAAGCATCCAATATAATATACATCATCTGTACAATACTGGCCTCTAGGGCATACATACAACTAACAATCTCCCACTTGCACTAGGGCCAGCTGCTATAGTATCGCATACCGAGCATCCCGAAGATTCTCTCAAACTGTATCTGGGGAATGGCCTTCGTGAGTGGATCCGCCGTGTTGTTCTTCGTGTCAACCCTCCTGACCTCGATCTCCCGGCGATCAACTATCTCCCGGATCAGGTGATACCGCCTCAGAATATGCCTGGATCGCTGATGGGACCTGGGTTCCTTGGCCAAAGCCACCGCTCCATTGTTATCGCAATACAAAGGTATTGAATGCTCAATGGATGGAACCACTCCACGTTCAGTAATGAACTTCTTGATCCAGACAGCCTCTTTAGCAGCATCGTTGGCAGCGATGTATTCAGCCTCCATCGTCGAGTCTGCCACGGTTTCCTGCTTGGAACCCTTCCAGCTAACCGCCCCTCCGTAAAGGGTAAAGACAAATCCCAACTGCGACTTAGAGTCGTCCTTATCACTCTGGAAGCTCGAATCGGTAAAGGACTCCACTTGGAGTTCTCCGTTACCATACACCAAGAGCATCTCTTTAGTCCTTCGCAAGTACTTGAGAATG
The DNA here is from genome assembly GCA_030015575.1 of Agapanthus africanus. Classification (NCBI taxonomy): domain Eukaryota; kingdom Viridiplantae; phylum Streptophyta; class Magnoliopsida; order Asparagales; family Amaryllidaceae; genus Agapanthus; species Agapanthus africanus. The sequence goes on from JASDDO010000019.1 coordinate 680,938,994, forward strand.
CTCTTCACAGCTGTCCAGTGACTCTCTCCAGGATCAGCTTGATACCTGCTCACTATACTTAGTGAGTATGCAACATCGGGTCTGGTACATAGCATCGCATACATGATCAGAGCTACTAGGCATTGGATGTCGACCTATGGGGGGTTCTCACTGTGTGACAGTGTGGCGAAGCATAGGCTCTTACCCCCAGGGTGTCCCGAGACCGGAAGGTGTTCCGGCGGGTTGTAGTCCTCGCGAGGGGGCATGCGTAAAAAGTAGCCGCTGAGGGACCCGTTGGTGCCACGGCGACCCCATTGGATGGGGTTGCTGCCTGACCTACAGTGGTATCAGAGCCTATTTAGAGCCTTAGGCGAAGTCCAGACGGAGTTTGAAGTCCGATCAAACCGAAACCCTAATATCAAAGTTGCTCTCTGTACATTTTTTAAAAACTGGGTTTTTTCAAAATTAAAAATATGCAGAAAATTCAGCAGGACTTTCTAAGAATTACTGTGAAACACGATCACCCAATTCCTCCAAAGTGCGGCGGAACCGCGGCAGAAGCCTGGCTTCTGCGGCGGTTCCGCGGCCATATGATGACGTCACCCACCCAATTTTGCACAGTAACTTCTTTTATTCAGTGCTGAGTTCTCTGGGAATTTTTAATATTTATTCAAGAGTTGAGTATTCTGGGTTGTATTGGGGACTCGGTATTTCGATCGGATTATCGAACTTTGTCTAAGTGCTTTTCGGATAATTTTTTGAATATGTTAAAAAGTCCGACCGGATATAAATACCCAACTTTTTCCCTGCCGGAAAATATCCAAGTGTTGGATTTTTGTGTGGTTTAAGGACGTTCTGAGTAGTGCAAGTAACGCGATGGTCCCTCTAGAAGACAACAAACCTTAACTCGATTATGTGACCGTCTTGAACTGCCCTTTGAACCTTCGGGTTTGGGGCAGTACGGCGTGCCACATGTGAGGCGTTGGCTTGACCCATCTACGGCTGGACCGTTGGTACTGAGGCATGAAGTGAATGTCTTTGAAACTATTTCATGTGTTGGACGGTTTCGGGAAAACTTGGGTGTTCGAATGTTCGATCGGAAAGTTTAATGTTTTCTATTTATCCGGAATGGGATACAATAATTGGAATTCACAAACAGTTATGAGATAACTGAATGAATGATATAAATCTAGCGGTTTAGTTTCATTTGATATTGAAAAGAGTTTTCGATAATGAGACTAAAATGTGGGGTTTATAACTGTTAGGCATGTGATGTCTAAGTATTTCATTTTGATTAGGCATGCGATGTCTAAAGAGGTTGCGGATTCCAATTGTTGTAGTTTTACACTTTCTTTTCTGTGACCGTAAGTGTAATATGTGATATCGCCGGTTTCGTTGCTATATGTCAACGACAATTGGGATGCGCATATTTACTTACGTTGATGACATGTGTTGTTATGTGTTGCTGGATATGTTATATTGGATCGTCGTGTTTGAATAGCCGGGGTTTTTTATGTGAGATGAGTGTTTTTCATTTTCTTTCATGTAAAAACTTGTATGTAATATTCTTTTATTTTAGGGCACTTCCAGGTTGCGGAAGATGTCACCTTTTGTATATTATTTACTTTTCCGCATTAGGATAGACCCAAGGAGGGGAGCACAAGTAACCGGGTTCTGGGGTCCAGTGGGAGACCAACTCGAAGAGTCGAGTCCGGGTCTCCTAACCCTAGAATTGGCAGGGTTGCTTGCCGCTCTCGTAGGGGTCTAGGGGTGTGGGATTGGCTATTCATCACGACCGTGGAATCCGTGTTTTGTACTGGCTCGTATTGAAAACACGGACGTCCTAGTATATCCAATATTTCATATGTTTTTTCTGCTGCGATATCTGTGATGTGATCATGTGATGTTCTGTGATGGATACAGTATATAGTATATATGATATATTATATAGACGTTACTTATGTTTTACACCCGTACTAGCCCTGCCCCGCTCTGCCGTTAGTTACCTAACCTAACGGTGCACGAGGGGACATCGAGGCGAATGCGGATGGCATAAGTGTACGTCGTATTTATCTGTGATGTTTAGGTACTTAAATGATGGGACTTCATTAATGTGATTAATGAAAGAAAAGAAACCTAAGATGTTGTAGAATCAAATTTTAAACAAAACAAGTAGCTACAGTTCTTGCTTTGCATAGCGGTATATATGATATACCCTGCACCTTATTCGATGAGGAAAGGACCGAGATCCCTTCACCGGGAGTGACTCCTTTAGCGATAACTGGCAGATGCTACACACTCGGTCTGCTTTTGATTGCTTCTATAGTTTCTGCTTTGCACAGTGATATATATGATATATCCCGTACCTCATTCGATGAGGAAAGGGCCATGATCCCTTCACCGGGAGTGACCCCTTTAGCAAAACTAGAAAAGCCTCAAAATCACTCCATTTCAAAACTTCATTTGATTCTACAACGATATCAAGTTCATTACGCAATAGGTTTTCAGAAAAACCTGTCGTAGCCCTCCGTCATTTCAGATAAGAACTGTTTAGTATTCGTGCTGCGTTTGTTGGCCTTTGTCAAGGCGTAGTGTGCGGTAGCTGAATAGTGATTATCTGCTTATGCATATGATGCAGATTGTTTCAGGGTAGTCGTACGACCTTGTTGGCCTTTGTCAAGGGCCATGCGGGTGGGTTTGATTCAATCAAGAAATGACGGGTTAAACTTGACTAGCATGCTATGATTTGTTGGCCTTTGTCAAGGTCATAGGACGCTAGGGGCAAAATATAATCGGGAATTTCAAGTGTTGAAATTTGCAATGAGATTGCATACCTTCTATGAGATAGTTGGATCCCGATACCCACTGCGAGTAAGAGTTACTCCTGGGAGAGTTTTACACATTGCAATTAGCTGATCAAGTAGGTGTCTAGAAAGGTGTCAACAGGGTTACGCCTCTGGGAAAAAGAGGTTTACATTAATTAGGTTCATGCGAAAGCACGGGAGACCTCCCTCAAAGTACCGATACTGGCCTGGCTGAAAGATTGGCGAACTTGTAGTGTGTAATTAATCCCGGCTAGTCTTTCCTTTTAGGGTTTGAAGGAAGATTTGATAAAAACCAGTGGGAGCCATCCTGATTAGATAAGATAATAACCAATCTGATCTTGCACGAGCTTTCGCTAAAGTGTTTTCTTCTCTCTCTCCAGGTAGCGACCATTTCATGCCCTAACAAAGATAATAATATGGATGTATTGACCGAACCCGCATGTTATACTGTGCTGGGGAACGTTGGTTCCGTTCTTTCTTATAAGAGTTATAGGAATGAACAGGACATAGGGGAATACCAGGATTCCCATGCCACCCTATTGAAGAAAGTACATGTTGATGCATTTTCTTCGGGTGTGTTTGTTACAGAGAACTGTTTCTCCATTTGCCCTACGTCCTGGGTATTAGATACCGGGTCAGGATCCCATATATGTAATCAGTTACATGGGCTTAGAAAAGGTAGAGAACTTGGAGAAGGTGATAAAGACATTAGAGTTGGAAATGGTGCAATTATTGCAGCTAAGACTGTCGGGGAATATCACCTTGTGTTACCAACTGGTAATACATTGGTTCTGAACGAATGCTATTACATGCCGAACCTGATATGCAACATTATATCGGTTTCTTTATTGAGTAAAGAGGGATATAATTTTGTATTACAGGATAATGTTATGAACATTTTCCGTAACCAAAAGTTGGTTGGATCAGGCACGTTGTGCAATGGCATTTATGTTCTAAATCAATCAACAGTTCTGAGCATAACAAACACACACAAGAGGAAGAGTTCTGAACTGAACGAATCCTTCTTGTGGCATTGTAGACTGGGTCACATCAATACAACACGACTGGCTAAGTTGCATAAGGATGGATATTTGAATCCGTTTGAATTTTCATCTTATGACACTTGCCAGTCATGTCTCAAAGGCAAAATGACCAAAACTTCGTTTACAGGACACGGAGAAAGAGTTACTGAACTCCTAGGACTGATACATAGTGATGTATGCGGTCCTATGTCTACACATGCCAGGGATAGTTCTTCATACTTCATTACATTCACTGACGATCTCTCTAGGTTCGGGTATGTGTTCCTGATGAAACACAAATCAGAAGCTTTTGAGAAATTTAGAGAATATAAACAAGAAGTTGAGAACCAAACCGGAAAAAGTATTAAAATCCTTCGATCTGATCGAGGAGGTGAATACTTGAGCAATTAATTCCTGGACTTCCTAAAAGAGAATGGGATTCTCTCTCAGCTGACTCCTCCATATACACCACAGCACAACGATGTATCAGAACGGAGGAACCGCACCCTATTAGATATTGTGCGCTCTATGATGAGCACAGCTGAGTTACCTATTTCCTTCTGGGGATATGCGCTGGAAACAGCAGCATACCTATTGAATCAAGTTCCAACTAAATCTGTACCTACCACACCATATGAGATATGGAGTGGGAAGAGACCATGTCTTAAACGAGTTAAGATATGGGGTTGCCCGGCCTATGTCAAAAGGCAAAATCCGGACAAGCTCGAGGCACGGTCAGTTCTATGCAAGTTTGTGGGATATCCCAAACATTCACATGGATATCTTTTCTACTATACAGAGGAACAAAAAGTGTTTGTTTCTCGACATGCCACCTTTTTAGAAAAGGAATTTCTTGCAAAAGAAATTAGTGAGGATATGGTAGAACTGGAAGAAATTCCGGCTACACAAACTCAAACTGAAGATTTAGTGGAACCAGAGGATTCAGCAGCTCCCAATGAACCTCAGCCTCTCCGCCGATCTAGTAGGGTTCCTCGCCAACCTGAGAGATACTACGGTTTTCTCATGGATGGTGGGAGCGAGGATTGCATCATGGAGGATGATGACCCAACTAGCTTCGAGCAGGCCATCACGAGTAGGGACTCAGTGAAATGGCTGGATGCTATGCGGTCCGAGATGGAATCCATGTACACCAACAAAGTATGGACTTTAGAAGTTGCTCCTGAAGGGGTAAAACCCATTGGGAGCAAGTGGATCTTCAAGAAGAAACTTGGTGTAGATGGGAAAGTGGAGACTTTCAAAGCTAGACTTGTTGCAAAGGGTTTTCGTCAAAGACCAGGTGTGGACTATGACGAAACCTTTTCTCCAGTGGCTATGCTTAAATCCATCCGGATCATGCTTGCCATCGCTGCATATCATGATTACGAAATCTGGCAAATGGATGTTAAGACCGCCTTTCTAAATGGTGATTTAGAAGAGTGCGTGTACATGACACAGCCAGAGGGCTTCGTAGACAGTGGGAGCAGCGGGAGGTGTGCAAGCTGCTTAAATCCATTTATGGATTAAAGCAAGCATCGCGGAGTTGGAACATCTGCTTTGACGTCGTTATCAAAGAGTTTGATTTCGTCAAAAACCCAGATGAACCTTGTATCTACAAAAAGGTGGCAGAGAGTAAGGTTGTTTTCCTCGTATTGTACGTGGATGACATACTCTTGATAGGAAATGATATTCCTATGCTGCAATCGGTTAAGCTCTTCTTATCATAAAGATTCTCAATGAAAGATCTTGGTGATGCCTCCTGCATATTGGGAATTAGGATCTATAGAGATAGATCCAAACGGATTTTGGGATTGTCCCAATCCAGGTACATTGACACCATACTAAAGAGGTTTAGTATGGAAGAATCCAAGCGTGGGAACTTGCCCACGATCTCTGGAGTCACTCTCTCCAAAGAGATGTCTCCCAAGACTGATTTGGAGAGAGCTCGCATGCAAGGGATACCCTATGCTTCAGCTGTAGGCTCTATCATGTATGCGATGCTATGTACCAGACCCGATGTTGCATACTCACTAAGTATAGTGAGCAGGTATCAAGCTGATCCTGGAGAGAGTCACTGGACAGCTGTGAAGAGCATTCTCAAGTACTTGCGAAGGACTAAAGAGATGCTCTTGGTGTATGGTAACGGAGAACTCCAAGTGGAGTCCTTTACCGATTCGAGCTTCCAGAGTGATAAGGACGATTCTAAGTCGCAGTCGGGATTTGTCTTTACCCTTTACGGAGGGGCGGTTAGCTGGAAGAGTTCCATGCAGGAAACCGTGGCAGACTCGACGATGGAGGCTGAATACATCGCTGCCAATGATGCTGCTAAAGAGGCTGTCTGGATCAAGAAGTTCATTACTGAACTTGGAGTGGTTCCATCCATTGAGCATCCAATACCTTTGTATTGCGATAAAAATGGAGCGGTGGCTTTGGCCAAGGAACCCAGGTCCCATCAGCGATCCAGGCATATTCTGAGGCGGCATCACCTGATCCGGGAGATAGTTGATCTTCGGGAGATCGAGGTCAGGAGGGTTGACACGAAGAACAACACGGCGGATCCACTCACAAAGGCCATTCCCCAGATACAGTTTGAGAGACTCTTCGGGATGCTCGGTATGCGATACTACAGCAGCTGGCCCTAGTGCAAGTGGGAGATTGTTAGTTGTATGTATGCCCTAGAGGCCAGTATTATACAGATGATGTATATTATATTGGATGCTTGGACATATATAGAGATGACTTTCTTGCTCGATATGATAGTATGCTATCTGGTTACTCTTTATCTTAACATGTACACTTGTCTCTTTAAACTGTGTTATAGTTACATGTTGATAAAGCCCTTAGGATGTGTACTTGACTACCTGGACTATGATGCAGATCATACTAGTGGGGACATGGTAGTCCATAAGTACATCCTTCAAGGTCCCTAGTCGTGGGTGTGTCGAGACGGGGCATCGATATACCAGAGTAGACTAGGGACCTTGAAGGATGTACTTATGGACTACCATGTCCCCACTAGTATGATCTGCATCATAGTCCAGGTAGTCAAGTACACATCCTAAGGGCTTTATCAACATGTAACTATAACACAGTTTAAAGAGACAAGTGTACATGTTAAGATAAAGAGTAACCAGATAGCATACTATCATATCGAGCAAGAAAGTCATCTCTATATATGTCCAAGCATCCAATATAATATACATCATCTATACAATACTGGCCTCTAGGGCATACATACAACTAACAAAAATCAGATGCGTCACACATCAGCTCAAAGGGGTAGTCCCAATTTGGTGATGATAAAACGGGGGCTGAAGTGAGTGAGTGTTTAAGTGAGTCGAAAGCTGTCTCGCAGTCCGAGTCAAAATGAAAGGTTGTATCCTTGGCCAGGAGAAGAGTTAAAGGTCTAGCAATTTTGCTAAAGCCCTTAATGAATCTCCTATAAAAGCCCGCATGGCCAAGGAAAGATCGAATATTTTTGACGCTTTTGGGATGAGCGAGGTTTTGAATGACATCTATCTTAGCTCTGTCAACCTCAATGCCTTTCTGTGAAATGACATGTCCAGGTACTATTCCTTCTTGGACCATAAAATGGCATTTTTCCCAGTTCAAAGTCAAGTTCTTTTCTTTGCAACGAGTAAGAACAGCGTCAAGATTCGCTAGGCAATTGGAAAAAGAGTCTCCAAAAATCGAGAAATCGTCCATAAAGATCTCCAGAAAATTCTCTACCATATCAGAGAATATCCCCATCATACACCGCTGAAAGGTAGCGGGAGCATTGCATAACCCAAAGGGCATGCGACTGTAAGCAAAGGTACCAAAAGGACAGGTAAAAGTGGTTTTATCTTGATCCTTTTTGGCGATGGGGACCTGATTGTAGCCTGAGTATCCGTCCATAAAACAATAATATTCTCGTCCTGCTAAGCGTTCCAGCATCTGATCAATGAATGGTAGAGGAAAGTGGTCTTTCCTCGTGGCAGCATTGAGTTTTCTATAATCAATACATACACGCCACCCAGTTTTGGCGCGTGTCTGAATCAACTCATTTGCCTCATTGGTTATAACTGTGATGCCGGATTTCTTAGGAACGACATGTATAGGACTCACCCACTGGCTATCGGAGATGGGGTATATAATACCATTATCTAAGCATTTGACGATCTCTTTCATGACCGCTTCCTTCATGACGGGATTCAACCGTCTCTGTGGTTCTTGGGTCGGTCTGGCATGATCCATCACATGTATATGATGTTCAACTATCAAGGGACTAATCCCTTTGATGTCCGCCATACTCCAACCAAACGCCTCTTTGTTAGATCTCAATACCGATAAAAGGGCATTCTCTTGCTCTGATGCAAGAGAAGCGGATATGATAACCGGTAAAGACTCATTCTCACCTAGATATGCATATTTCAGGTGAGAAGGTAAAATTTTGAGATCTAACTCAGGCGGAGAAATGATAGAAGGAGGGATCATTGAGTGATTTTTGGATTTACAAAGAAGCTCAGAGCCTGTGAAAGATACAGACTCGGGTGGAGAAAAGTCAGAAGTGCAGGACTCAAGTGTAGGGAAAGTGTCCTCACTAAGATCATGTGTGAAATCAAACAGAGATGTGGTAATGTCATCGAGATCAGTAAAGCAAAGATCCTCAGCTCCACAACTATCGGGAGCGATCTCATGGACAGAGCACACATCTAAAATATGAGCAGAGGGTTCTGATGGCTGACTTCCAACTTTGTAGATATTTAGTTCAATGGTCATATTTCCAAATGATAAGTTCATTGAACCATTTCTACAGTTTATAACAGCGTTGGAAGTGGCAAGGAAAGGACGACCCAGAATCACCGGAATTTGGCCCCGGGGGTTTGCTACAGGATGTGTGTCGAGCACAATGAAGTCTACAGGGAAAACAAATTCCCCGACCTTTATCAATACATCCTCTAATTCACCCCTTGGTTTGGTGATAGATCGTTCTGCCATCTGGAGAGTGCAGTGAGCAGGTTTCAGCTCTCCAATCCCTAATTGCTCATAGACAGAATAAGGGAGCAGGTTAACACTTGCGCCAAGGTCTAAAAGAGCACGATTTATGTTTTTACCCCCAATCGAAATCGATATTGTAGGATATCCTGGGTCCTTTCTTTTCTTTGCAAGCTGGGGAATAAAAGCAGTGCTAATATTATTAGACATAAAGACCTTCTTTGGCACTTGAGTCTTCCTCTTCCTAGTGCACAAGTCCTTAAGAATTTTCGCATAAGCGGGGACTTGCTGAATAGCATCTAGGAGAGGGATATTGATGTTAACCTGTTTGAACATTTCTAAAATTTTCTCCATATGAGGACTCGTTCTATTTTCCCTTAACCGGTTCGGGTAAGGAGCTTTCGCAATAAGCGCAGGGTCCATCACACGAGAAGGAAGAGGGGGTAGACGTGGTCCCAAAAGAGGTGTGGGGACCGTCTGTGGAGAACTATAAGGATTGGGAGAAGGTGTCGAGCCTAGTGGGAAATGGAGAATAGGCTCGCGAGAAAGTGGTGTGGTAGAAGAAGAAGGATCAGAAGGAGAAGTGTGTGTGTGTGGAAAGGTCTCAGCCGGGGTGTTGATATGATTTTCAGTATCATCAATACCTTCCCCGACATGATTGTTCCGTACTCTTCCCGATCTCAACGTTGTGACGGCATTTACATTGTAATGCCCAGGATTCTGTAGGGGTTGAGAGGGAAGTTTCCCTTTTTCTCTCGCACTCATTTCAGCTTTTAGGCGTGCGATTTCAGCTTCCATTGATTTGATACTTTCAGCTTGGGACGCTGAGTTTTTCTTTATCTCACTGACGGAAGATCTAACCTCAGTCGAAACCTCTATGAAATTTGACAAAAGTGATTTCATGGTTTGAGTGAATTGAGAGAACTCGTCAGAACAGGACTGCATAGGATTAGACTGTGCAGGAGTGTTGCCCTGGTTTTGGAAATTTTGTGACTGATAGGGGTGCTGAGTGAGTTGAAGGGGTTGCTGTTGTGGTGGAGGAAGAACCCTTTGAAATTGATTCGTGTTTGGAACCGTGTTTTGAGATTGGTTTTGGTTCCATGCAAAATTCGGGTGATTCCTCCAACCCTGATTGTACGTGGAAGAATATGGATCGTTTCGAGGTCTTTGAAATGCGGCTTTAGAATGCTCGTGACCTTGAAACGCAGAGTTTAATGGACATTCTTCCGTTAAATGAGACGGATCAGAACAGCACCCACAAACAGTTTTGGGGAGTGACACTGGGTTTAGGGAGGCTGTTGCAAATTTGTGTTCCATAGCGTCGAGCTTCTTTTGCATTGCTTCCATTTCAGCTCGAACACCTATGGACACATCTATTTGGTGTACGCCACCCCTATTCAATGGTTGGGTTCCACTCTCCCACTGTAGTGATTTTTCAGCGAACTCTTCTAAGTACTTCCAAGCTTCCCCATCATCTTTGGTCATAAAAGTACCTTGACACATGTTTTCAAGGCTCTGTTTGGTGCTTGGGTTAATGCCCTCATAAATGATTCGGCACAATTCCCATCTCGGGATGCCGTGATGAGGACACTGAACCAATAGATCCTTGAAACGTTCAAAGCATTTTGAAAATGGTTCAGCAGGGAGCTGGGCAAATTGAATCAGTTCGCTACGGATTCGAGCTGTCTTTTGTATTGGGTAAAATTTCTTAAGGAATGCAGCGACGAATTCTTCCCAATTCGTAATAGAGTGTGCGGTAGTGTTATATAGCCACTTCTCGGCTATATCGCACAAAGTAAATGGAAGAAGTCGTAGACGCATTGCATCCACTGAAAGTTGTGACGTACCCATCATTGCGCATACGTTTTCAAATTTGGTAATGAAAACGTAAGCGTCCTCAGTCTCGAGTCCGTGGAATTTAGGTAAAAGATTGATATACTGGGGCTTAATTTCAATGTTATCCCCGTTGGCTGGTGGTGTGGATAAGCAGGTCGAAAGAGGACCTCGAATAGGGTAGCACCTCTCCTGGAGAGAGATGCGGGGTGGATTCTGCGCACCAATGGACGGTGGCAAATTAGGGTTAAAGAAGTTTGATGGATTCGGATCCATCGGTGTGGGTGTGGTAGTAGGTAAAGAAAAGGTAAATGGAGAAATATCGACTTCGGAGTCGATAAAGGGTACGCGGACTAAACGGGCACTAGAATCCCGTGTCCAGCCTATCTTGCACTAAAATGGGTTAGTACAAGTGGCAGCGTTGACTTATAATTAGGGGTAATGAATGCGGTGTTTGCTCTTGAAAAAGGGACGGATTTTTTGAAAAAAAATGATGCGACAAAACAAATGCAGCACACAACCCTAGAATCTAGTGGTCACCTAGGTCCAGCTCTAGACCGCTCCTAACTGCCAAAAGACAAGTCGCAGGATAGAATCCTCCACTGCCTCTTTGTCCCCCTGTGGCCGGATAAGTGCCAGGTAAGTGGGAAGGTACTCCACTACGTAAGTAGTGGGCCTAATTAAAAACCACTAGCCTTAGACACACTCGCCTTAGGCACCACAAGAAAACGCGGATAAGCAATGAATTACTCACGGCCTTCTCTTGTCCTAATTGAGCGCGACAGTCCTTAGAGTCTTCTCTAGATTTCTTTTAGTTAATGTGGGTCAATGCGGATGCAAGTTTTGCGATTTTCGGGGCCTAGGAAGGGTAATGAAATCCCCACCTAATTTGGATTTGGTCGTGCCCCTTAATATCCGTATTTAGAATGCAAACAACCAAGAAATCAAAATCACGCACAAATTTAATTTTGCTTTTGCAGCGCTGCGATTATTTGCAAAGAATCCTGCAGCAAAGTGTTAGTTGGAGCTAAAAGAGGAGAGAGAAGGAGGTAAGAAATCACCTGAAGCAAAAATTTCACAGAGAACCCTCTGAGGGGCCGCGGTTCCGCCGCAAATGCTCCTATATGCCGCGCTTCCGCGGTCTACGTGTGGGATCACTGAACCAAACTTCTTCAGGGAGCTTCTGTGGACTCCCTCAGCTCTCTGGTATTTTCCAAAAATTTTCTTCTATTTCCAAACAACTCCAGATTTCCTTGCAATGAACAACAGCAAATCGTTTAGGGTTTGCACGAATTTTGATCTCAAAAACAACAATGGAATAATTCTTTCAATTCAAACTATAATATGAAACGAATTAGCGCGCGATCCCCGGCAACGGCGCCATTTGATTTAGTGTAATTCTCGGATGTGTTTGTAAAAAGCAAGTATCGAATCAATTGTTTCCCGATAACGGTTTCATTTGATCGATAATAGTATCTTGTATCGGTATTTAGAAAATTGTATAAAGAACTCACTATCAAAGAATTATATTTGACCGTAATCAACTACGGTGTCAGTTGTAGATCGTAAGTGAGTGCGGATCGTCCACAGAGATTGTGCGATTCGTTTCAATGTTTAATTTGTTTGAATCGAAAAGTTAATTGAAAAGAAAAGAAAAGAAAACATGATTCAAGAATTTATCAATTGATTCAGGTGTCACGATGTTTAATCAAGAATCAAGAAACTGATAAACAATCAAGAATTGGGTTTTGATAATATTTCCAACCAAAATGTCAAGAATCTAAATGAGGCTCGTAGGAATCGATCGGATCTATAGACGTGATGTAATTTCAAGATTTCGTATTCTTGTCCTTCGAAGGATCGATACTAGATCGATGATGGTCGATGAGAGTTAGGGCTTTCTTGATGAAACTAGGGTTTCATCATTTAACCCTTGTTCTTTCATCGATTATCATTCACATTCTAGCCTCTAGCAATTTCAAGAAACAATCGTAACACCCCAATCTCGAGCGATATCAATCAAGAAAGCATCGCATCGAATTGGGTCGTCGATTCTTGAACTTGCTAAGGTTTACAAAACTCGTAGGATTCAAGAATCGATTTACAGTATATTACATCATCATTCTATTGATCGTCACAACTCCTCAACGAGCGGAGTTTTACTCAAACATCACAACAAGAACCACAATCACAAATTGAGATCTAATCATGATGCAAGAATTAAAAGAAAGCAAGATTAAAGAATTTCACCTTTTATTTATATCAACAATTTGATTACAGTCGCTCAAGAACTACAAGAGGAAGAATTAAATTGTCGACTTGGCTTTGCTCGGCTCCGTGAGTCGCGAATCGGCTTGGACCACTTGCTCTGTTGAAGACCGGCTCGGCTCCTAAAAGGTTGCAAGGCTTCTTGCTTGAATGGGTACTCGGGATCTTGGCTTTTGATTGGAATTAGGGTTAGGGTTTCACACAAATCCTCTCACTAGATTTGTGGAAGAAGAAGATGAGATAAGAGATGAAATGGCTCTAGTTTGATACTAGATTGGGATCCCCTTTACCCTAGGTTTAGGCTTCTATTTATAGACTTCCCAAACCCTAGGTCTAGGTTTGAAATTACAATTCCCTCCAAAATTTTGTTGAGGAGTTTCTAGAAAGAGTTTGTTAGGAGCTAGCTTAGGTTTTAAGCTAGGATTAATTAAGCATTAGAAAGCCTAGTTTGCTGATCTGGCAGAAACCTCTGGAGTCTTCTGGAACTTGGAGTGTCTTTCTGAACTGTAGGAGCTGAGACAGGAGTTTTGGTACAAAGATGAAGTGGTGACATCATCAAGTCGCCGCGGAACCGCGGCACAAGCCGTCTCCGGCCGCGGTTCCGCGGCTCGTTTGGAGAGTTGGGGCTTGAATTCTCTGGTGCTGTCTTGGGTTGATATTTATAGCTTTATCTGATATGTTGAATTGTATTTTGACTTTTGGATTGCTACCAGAACTGAAACCATTGAGTTGGCGTAATGTTTGATCAGCACCTGTAAGTTTTTGGCTTTACTTCTGGATTTTCCTGTACAGATCTCAAAACAAGTGTTGCGCAATATAGAGATGATGCGATGCTATGAATTGCGGTCAATTTCCTTTATAGTGTCGGTTTTAGAGTCTAATACATGCAAACTGATATTTTGCGACAGTTTTGCTAATATGTGAAATATGATTGCCGAACACTTCTATATGAATGCAAATGATGAGGAAATTGCCGGCTAAAATATGCATTATTTTCGACTAATCAATGCCCTTTTATTGATTTCGTATACTATTCATGTTGTATCTCGTTTGGGGGCCAGTATTTACAAAGGAGACTCTGCCGAAATTTTCAGGAAATATTTGATGTTTTTAAAAACGCATAATTCGGCTTATGCTATTAAAACTGCTTGATTTAAATTGGTTTTCCTTCACTCTACTACTTTTCTTGGTTTGGATTTCTGGGTTTTCGGCTTTCTTAGATTACGAACGCCTCGAGACGTTTCGTAGTTTAAGTGCCGGTCATGTTCCGTACTTTCGGGTCGTGACAGTTTTCCAACGCTTTCGCGAAGTTCCTTAATTAAGTAACCTCTTTTCCCTGTGGGCGTAGCCCCGCTAACACCTTTCTAGACACCTACTTGGTTTATAGCATTGATCGTTAAGTGAGAAAGTTCCCGAGGAGTAGCATATACTCACAGTAGGATCGGGATCCAAATATCATCGCGTGACAAAACTGAAGGAATCCTACCAGAATCATCACACTCCAAATGGTATGCAGCGCTAGCAAGTTTCAGTTCTTTTGAAACTCCCGATGTGGATTTTTGCCCCATGCTCTTATGACCTTGACGAAGGTCAACAAATCATAAGTAACATGTCAAGTTCTACCCGTCATTGTCCAGGTTAATTTGAACCCACCCATATATACTCTTGACGAAGGTCAACAAGGTAATACGACTGTCCCAAACCAACGCATCTATCTATGCTACATATAAACACCCAACAGCTACCAATCACTATGCCTTGACGAAGGTCAACAAACATAGCTTGAATACTATTGAATATTCATACGAAATGACGGAGGGCTACGAATGGTTTTGGCGAAACCGTGAACGTAGTGAACTTGATATAATCGATGGAACGAGATAGCTTTTAAAAGGAGTGGTTCAAGCTCCGCGTTTAAAAAACTGGTTTTTGAAAAGAACCGAGTGGTTTTCAAAGTGTTCCAACGACTTTTACTTGGTTTATTTTTTTCTTGCATTAATTCAATGTGTCCCATTATTTAATCCTACCATTGCAGAAAACAACGAAAATATGACGTACGCTTATGCCATCCGCATTCGCCACGAGGTCCCTTCATCACCCGTTAGGTTACTTAACTAACGACAGAGCGGGGGCAGGACTAGCGCGGATGCAAAACATAAGCAATGCCTAAATAGATATCATATAGATATATATAAACATTCGTCACATGCAATGATAGCCATTCCAGATCACAGATGAATACATTGGATATACTAGGAATCCGCAATTCGTACGAGCCTGTAACGATGAACGGATTACACGATCGCGATGAATAGCCAAACCCCACCCTAGACCTCTACGGGTGCGGCAAACTACCCGCCAAGTGTTAGTGTATAGGCCCTAGAGGCCATTACTGTATCATATTAGTATGTATATTACTTGATGGAAGCTTGGGATATTCACAGTTGTATAGACAATCTTGCTCGAAATGGTAGTATGCTACTTGGTTTGTCTCTGCTTTAATGTGTACATGTGTTTTCTTTTATTATATCACCTATACACATTAGTGGAGCCCTTAGGATCTTTGCTTGATTACCAGCGTTGTGATGGCAGTCACACTCGTGGGGGCTGGGTAATCTACAAGCACATCCTTATTTACACGTCCCTGGTCGTGGGATTATCGAGACAGGGCATCGATACTCCAGTGTAGACTAGCGTATGCGCTTCTCATCCCAGTGCGGGAGATGGCCTGTCCCACAGCCGTCAGTACGTCGTACTTGAGATAGTATGTGAGTGCTCGTTAGGTTACGAGTACACTGGACAGGACTCGTCGGGAACTGTTGGTTGGTATTATACCTATCGTCAGTTATCAGTTCCCAGGTAACATGAGTACAGCTTAGTCCGCTGACTTGACACTGTCACTTCGCCTCGAGTGTGTTCCCACTGTACTTTGATTACTACCCTACCATGGCTCAAAGGAGTCATGCAAACAGGTAGTAGTTGGGTGCAGTCCCGAAGCACTT
This sequence comes from Agapanthus africanus, assembly GCA_030015575.1. Taxonomy (NCBI): domain Eukaryota; kingdom Viridiplantae; phylum Streptophyta; class Magnoliopsida; order Asparagales; family Amaryllidaceae; genus Agapanthus; species Agapanthus africanus. The sequence goes on from JASDDO010000019.1 coordinate 680,954,897, forward strand.
GGAGGCAGTGACGGTTAAACAGGATTCGTCTCTCCCGGTATTGGGGGTTGACATCGCGCTGTGTCCAGGAGAGCCATTACACAAGTAGTCCCTGGCCAGGACAAGCGAGATATACTGGTGGGTTTTCCAATGTTATCTCAGGGTGTTCTGGGCTACACTCCGACACAACTTGTACCACTATTAGGGGACTGACGTTTACCGCCCCCTAGGCCCGCCATACGATGTATCAGACGAACAGACCGGACTGTACGGAGACTGTTACATTCAGGCTCAGTAGGAGTTCAGATGGGTTCACCTCGTCAGTCTTCTTATCGGTATCTACCTGGGGACCGTTACGTATAGATAGTGCCGCTTGCGGTCTGTGGTTAAACCCACCGCCAGCGTAGTGTCGAGTCTTTAGAGTCCCACACAGAGGGTTCTTCGCCTTTAGGCAAAATGAGTAGAGGTCGCATGGTTTTGCGACAGGGTTCGTTCACATCCGCGCACTTATGCACATTTGCTGTCCTGACAGCTTATACTAGCGGGCTTTAGTTTAAGCCGGATCCTAGTATATGATTTGGGATTGGTTTTGTCTCATTGTATTCGTGTTCCTCGGATCACGGATACGGGTGTGTATGCACAGTTGACTAAGACAGAGGCAGAGGACTTTGATTAGGGTTAATGACCATTGTCATTTTCTTAACCCTAATAATTATGTGTGAATTATGATTAATTGATATTAGTTAAATATAATTGTGCATGGTTAGGGTTGTTGACCATTTGACTGTACTTGACTTGTTGACCTAGGTTGACATGTTGACCATCATCATTCCATATGAAAGATGCTCTTTGATCCTTGCAAATGGCATTTAATGTAAAATGATAAGGGTCAAGTCTTGATTAACCATGACAATTATCTTAGCTAATTATCTAATTTCCATAATTCACATATATGAGGAGAATGGTTCAATTTCTTTTTCATTCTATCATTTTGGTTCTCTCTCCTCCTCTTCCTCTCTCTCTCTAGCTCTCCCCTCTCATGAGTTGAGAATCTCTTGAGCTTGAGATAAATCCTTCTAAAATACTCTCTACTCTTTCTAAGGTTCTAGGATTAGCACTCCAAGCATCTTAGTTAACTTCTAGTTTGAAGTTGAAGCCAAAGGTTGAGGCTCTCGGGTGGATCTTTCTTCGACAACAGAAGACGACAAGGAGATCACATTCTTCCACTCCAAGGAGCAAGGAAAGAAGGACTTGAAGCCTTAGGTATAACCTCTTTTCCGAGTAGTTAACTCCTTTTAGTTTTGTAGTTAGTTTATGTTAAGAAAAGATCCTCCTTTTGCTAGTCCATGTTGCCTGGTGTGTTAAAAATCCGTTTTTTATACTTTTTCCGCCTCCCCGCAAGCACCGGGGTGGGCAATGTGGACTTAAAGTGGTATCAGAGCCTAACTAAACATAATCTAGCTAGTTAGTAAAGTGTATAGAAGTTCGATCGGTAAAAATCGCAAAACTAGTTTTCGAAACCCTTAGTTTCTGTTGATTTTTTTTCTGCTCTAAAAATAATAAATCATACTTCAAAAATCGGCTCAGGGTTTTGTTAAGAAACACACCAAACACGATCCAGTGAACCGTTCAAAGCGCCGCGGTTCCGCGGCAAGAACATGCTTCTTGCCGCGGATCAGCGGCCGAGTTGACTCGGTCATGGACCGAGTTTGGTGTAGTGTTCTTCTGTTAAGGTTTTGGGATTTTTAAGATATTTTATTTCTGCCCAGATTTTCCAGAAAAGAAATTTGTATTTGGGGTGGTTATAAATCCGTATTTTTGATCGAACTTCCCTATACTTTGACTAATGGGTTATATCTGTGATGTATTATATATATTGAACGTCTGCTAATCGCTATACGTCGATTAGTGGGGGTTATACATATCTGTGATCTGTAATGCTTGTTGGTTTGTGTATATGAACTCGGTGGATTGTCGCGGATGAATAGCCGGGGTGGATGTGAGATGAGAGTTTCTTTTTCTTTCATTCATGTAACATGTAATTTGATGTAATATTATTTGTATGGCCGCACAACCGAGTCGGGGTTGTAGCCGTCCTTGTATAATTTCTTTTTACTGTTTTTGCTCCTAGGATAGACCCAAGGTGGGGTGCACAAACTACCGGGTTTCTCGAAGTGCCGAGTGGCCTACTCACGTTGTTGAGGGAGGTTGCTTCACTTCGGGAACTTGGCGGGTAGTTTGCCGCACCCGTAGGGGTCTAGGGTGGGGTTTGGTTATTCATCACGACCGTGTAATCCGCTTTTCGTTGCAGGCTCGAACGAATCGCGGATTCCTAGTATATCCAAAGTGTTCATCTGTGATCTGGATTGACTATCGTTGCTATATATCTATATATGATATCTACTTAGGTGTTGCTTATGTTTTGCATCCGCGCTAGTCCATCCCCCGCTCTGTCGTTAGTTAAGTAACCTAACGGGTGTTGACGCGGCCCCGTGGCGAATGCGGATGGCATAAGCGTACACCATATTTTGGTTGTTTTCTGCAATGGTAGGATTAAATGATGGGACGCATTAAAATTAATGCAAGAAAATAAACCAAGTAAAAGTCGTTGGAACACTTTCAAAACCACTCGGTTCTTTTCAAAACCTAATTTTAAATGCGGAGCTTGAACCACTCCTTTTAAAAGCTATCTCGTTCCATTGATTATATCAAGTTCACTACGTTCACGGTTTCGCCAAAACCATTCGTAGCCCTCCGTCATTCCACATGAATGGTCAATGTGTATTCAAGCTATGTATGTTGGCCAAAGTCAAGGCATAGTGATTGGTAGCTATTAGGTATTCATGTGCAGCATAGATAGATGCGTTGGTTTGGGACAGTCGTGCTGCCATTTTGGCCAATGTTAAGGGTAGGTACGGGTAGGTCCAAATTAACCTGGAGAATGACGGGTAGAACTTGACATGTGACTTATGATATTTTGGCCAAAGTCAAGGTCATAAGAGCATGGGGCAAAAATCCACATCAGGAGTTTCATAAGTACTGAAACTTGGTAGCGCTGCATACCATTTGGAGTGTGATGATTCTGGTAGGATTCCTTCAGTTTTATCACGCGATGATATTTGGATCCCGATCCTACTGTGAGTATATGCTACTCCTCGGGAAATTTCTCACTTAACGATCAATGCTATAAACCTAGTAGGTGTCTAGAAAGGTGTTAGCGGGGCTACGCCCATTAAGAAAAGAGGTTACTTAATTAAGGAACTTCGCGAAAGCGTTGGAAAACCTCCCTCGAAGTACCGACACTGGTCTGGCTGAACGGTTAAGCAAGTATTGTACGGTGAGATTGATCCCGACTAATTCTTCCTTTATGGTTTGAGGAGGGATTCGAGAGACAGTGGGAGCCATCCTGTTTAAACAAACTAAAAACTACTCTAATCTTGCAAGAGCATCATGCTAAAGTGTTTCTTTTCTCTCTCCTAATTGCAGCGACCAATCAAGATGACTGGACTTAAGTTATTACTAGATAAAAATATACTGACAGGGCCAAACTACAAAGATTGGCTCAGGAATGTCAAGATGGCAATCACTTACGACAAGTTGGGGTATATCCTTACCACCAAAGCTCCCCCTGTCCCAGGTCCCACCTCCAGCGTCGCGGATATAGAAATCCGTAAGACAAGGGAGATCGATTGCGCGAAGGCTAAATGCCTTGTGCTTGCCTCTATGGACAACGAACATCAGAGGAGGCACGAGAATACGGACCAAGAATCCATATTTCTTCATACAAAAGAACTGTATGGAGAGCAGTCTCGTATCGCCAGATACGAAGTGTCGAAGAAGCTGTTTTCGACAAGATTGGCCGTCGGATCATCGGTAGCGGAACACGTGCTTAAGATGATTGGCTACATAGAGGAGCTCGCGGACCTTGAGACCACGTTGGAGAATGAACTCTACACTGACTTGATTCTCCAGTCCCTTCCTTCCACTTACACCCAGTTTATCCTAAACTTCAACATGCAAGGAAAGGAGGTTGAACTTTCCGAACTTCTGAACATGTTGAGGAGTTCTAAGGGCACCCTACAGAATGGTAGGGAGACATCCACTTTGTTTGTAGGAGGATCTTCCTCTTCTAGGTCCAGGGCAAAAGCCAAGGGAAAGAAGAAGAAAGCCCCCGCCAAACCAAGGGGCGGTGTTAGTAAAGTGGATACGAAGGGAAAGGGAAAGGCAACAAAGGTAGCGGGAAAGCTTGTGGGAAAGGAAGAATGCTTTTATTGTCACAAGAGTGGACACTGGAAACAGGATTGCAAGGCTTGGAATGCCAAAACCCAGGATCTGAAGCGAGTTGCGGCTTCAGCTTCAGGTATGTATGTTATTGAAAACTATCTATCAATAAACTCTACTTCCTGGGTATTGGATACCGGATCAGGATCTCATATCTTTAATTCTTTGCAGGCATTGAGAAGGCGTATGGTTTTGAAGGCAGGTGATATGACCCTCAGAGTTGCAAACGGAGCTAGCATGGATGCTGAGACCGTGGGGGACTATCACCTGGGATTGTCAGATGGACACTTTTTGGTTTTGCGTAGTTGTTATTTTGTACCAAATGCAACTTGTAATATCATTTCTGTATCTTTATTGTCTAAAGAAGGTTATGAATTTGCATTTGTAAGTAATGTTGTGAACATTCACCTTAATCAAGTTTTGATTGGGTCAGGTACATTAAACAATGGAATATACGTATTAAACCAACCACTGATTTTCAATGTCCAGAATACACACAAAAGAAAGTCTCCAGAAATCAATCAGAATTTCTTATGGCATTGTAGACTGGGTCACATCAATGAGAGAAGGTTGACTAAGTTACATACAGAAGGATATTTGGATCCGTTCGAATATCAATCATATGCAACTTGTCAATCCTGTCTCAAAAGAAAGATGACAAACACTCCGTTCACTGGACACGGAGTAAGAGCGAGCGAGCTCTTGGGACTCGTACACAGCGACGTGTGCGGTCCAATGTCTACGCATGCACGAAGCGGTTATTCTTACTTCATTACTTTTACGGATGACTTTTCAAGGTACGGATATGTCTTCTTAATGAAACATAAATCCGAGGCTTTTGAAAAGTTCCAGGAATATAAGAATGAAGTAGAAAAACAAACAGGAAAAAGTATCAAGGCACTGAGATCTGATCGAGGTGGTGAATACTTGAGTGCCGAATTCCTGGATTACTTAAAAGTGAATGGAATTCTCTCTCAGCTTACTCCTCCATACACTCCGCAACATAACGGTGTATCGGAGAGACGGAACCGAACCCTATTGGATATGGTACGGTCTATGATGAGTAACGCTGAGTTACCGCGACCATTCTGGGGATATGCGCTAGAATCAGCTGCATACCTTTCGAACCGAGTTCCAACTAAGACTGTGCCTACTACACCATATCAGATGTGGTGTGGGAAGAGACCCTATCTTAATCACATTAAGACATGGGGATGTCCAGCTTTTGTCAAAAAGCAGCATATGGACAAGCTCGAGGCACGCTCAGTACAGTGCAAGTTTGTGGGATATCCAAAGAATTCCAAGGGATATTTCTTCTATTGCGAAGAGGAACAAAAGGTTTTTGTTTCTCGTCATGCTCACTTTCTAGAACACCAGTTCTTGGAAAAGGAAATTAGTGGGAGCGCAATAGAACTTGAAGAAATTCCAGAACCACGAGCTATTACTGAAAGCTTAGTAGAACCAGAGGGTTCGAAAGATCAGGACATTCCTATGCCGCTGCGCGGGAGTAGTAGAAAGTCTCATCCGCCCGATAGATACTACGGTTTTCTCATAGACGGGGATAGAGAAGATTGCATCGTTGATAGTGATGAGCCGACTAACTTCCAGTAAGCCATTCAGAGCGTAGACTCGGTAAAATGGCTGGATGCAATGCGGACCAAAATGGAGTCCATGTGCACCAACAAAGTATAGACGTTGGACATTGCTCCAGATCGGGTAAAACCCGTAAGATGCAAGTGGATCTTCAAAAGGAAGATTGGTGTAGATGGACAGGTTGAGATCTATAAAGCTAGACTTGTTGCAAAGGGTTTTTGTCAGAGACCTGGTTTGGATTATAACGAAACCTTTTCTCCAGTGGCTATGCTGAAATCCATTCAGATCCTTCTTGCCATTGCTGCCTTCCACGATTATGAGATTTGGCAGATGGACGTAAAGACCGCTTTTCTAAATGGAAATTTAGAGGAGTGTGTCTATATGGACCAGCCAGAGGGTTTCATTCAGAGTGGGAGCAGCGGAAAGGTGTGCAAGTTGCTCAAGTCCATTTATAGACTAAAGCAGGCATCGCGGAGTTGGAACATCTGTTTTGATGAGACGCTCAAAGAATTTGGCTTTATCAAAAATCCAGATGAACAATGCATCTATAGTAGATTTGTAGCGAGAACTGTAGTATTCCTCGTTTTATACGTGGATGCCATTCTCTTAATAGGAAATGACATTCCTATGCTACAATCTGTCAAAGGGTTCTTGTCACACAGGCTCTCCATGAAAGACCTGGGTGATGCCTCATACATTCTGGGGATCTGGATCTACCGTGACAAATCCAAGAGGATATTAGGACTCTCACAGTCCATGTACATCGACACCATACTGAAAAGATTCAGTATGGAAGATTCCAAGCGCGGTAATTTACCGGCTTGTCACGGGATCACCCTCTCAAAGAGATGTCTCCCAAGACTGATTTGGAAAGGGATCGCATGTCCATTATACCCTACGCTTCTGCGGTAAGCTCTATAATGTATGCCATGTTGTGTACCAGACCAGATGTGGCTTATGCACTGAGTGTGGTAAGCAGGTATCAGTCAAACCCTGGGGAGAAACACTGGATAGCGGTAAAGAACATTCTCAATTACCTGAGAAGGACTAAGGAGATGTTCTTGGTGTATGGCGGAAAAGACCTCCAAATTGAGGCCTTTGCTGACTCCAGTTTCTAGAGTGACAAGGATGATTCCAAGTCCATGAAGGGTTTTTTCTTTACCCTCAATGGAGGGGCAGTGTGTTGGAAGAGTTCCAAACAGAAAACCGTTGCTGACTCGACTATGGAAGCGGATTATATCGCTGCATCTGATGCCGTAAAAGAAGCTGTCTGGATGAGAAAGTTCTTGAAAGAACTTCAGGTGGTTTCGTCCATTGTTGATCCAATACCTCTGTATTGCGACAACAACGGGGCTATAGCTTTAGCGAAGGAACCCAGGTCCCATCAGAAATCCAGACACATCTTAAGGCGGTATCACCTGATCAAGGAGATCATGGATCGCCAGGAGATCGAGGTTCGGAGGGTTGTTTCAGAAGATAACACTGCAGATCCATTCACGAAGGCCTTACCCAAGACTCAGTTCGAGCGGCTGATCGAGATGATAGGTCTTCGATACGCCAGTACATGGCCTTAGTGCAAGTGGGAGATTGTTAGTGTATATGCCCTAGAGGCCATTACTGTATCATACTACTATGTATATTACTTGATGGAAGCTTGGGATATTCACAGTTGTATAGACAATCTTGCTCGAAATGGTAGTATGCTACTTGGTTTGTCTCTGCTTTAATGTGTACATGTGTTTTCTTTTATTATATCTCCTATACGCATTAGTGGAGCCCTTAGGATCTTTGCTTGATTACCAGCGTTGTGATGGCAGTCACACTCGTGGGGGCTGGGTAATCTACAAGCACATCCTTATTTACACGTCCCTGGTCGTGGGATTATCGAGACAGGGCATCGATACTCCGGAGTAGACTAGCGTATGTTCTTCTCATCCCAGTGCGGGAGACGGCCTGTCCCACAGCCGTCAGTACGTCGTACTTGAGATAGTATGCGGGTGCTCGTTAGGTTACGAGTACACTGGACAGGACTCGTCGGGAACTGTTGGTTGGTATTATACCTATCGTCAGTTATCAGTTCCCAGGTGACATGAGTACAGCTTAGTCCGCTGACTTGACACAGTCACTTCGCCTTGAGTGTGTTCCCATTGTACTTTGATTACTACCCTACCACGGTTCAAAGGAGTCGTGCAAACAGGTAGTATTTGGGTGCAATCCCGAAGCACTTGGAGGCAGTGACGGTTAGACAGGATTCGTCTCTCCCGGTATTGGGGGGGTGACATCGCGCTGTGTCCAGGAGAGCTATTACACAAGTAGTCCCTGGCCAGGGCAAGCGAGATATACAGGTGGGTTTTCCAGTGTTATCTCAGGGTGTTCTGGGCTACACTCCGACACGACTTGTACCGCTATTAGGAGACTGATGTTTACCGCCCCCGTAGGCCCGCCATGCGATGTATCAGATGAACAGACCGGACTGTATGGAGACTATCACATTCAGGCTCAGTAGGAGTTCAGATGGGTTCACCTCGTCAGTCTTCTTATCGGCATCTACCTGGGGACCGTTACGTACAGCTAGTGCAGCTTGCGGTCTGTGGTTAAACCCACTGCCAGCGTAGTGTCGAGTCTTTAGAGTCCCACACAGAGGGTTATTCTCCTTTAGGCAAAATGAGTAGAGTTTGCATGGTTTTGCGACAGGGTTCGTTCACATCCGCGCACTTGTGCACATTTGCTGTCCGGACAGCTTATACTAGCGGCTTTGGTTTGTTAGTTATATGTATGCCCTAGAGGCCATTACTATACATAGGATGTATATTGTAGTGGATGCTTGGACATATATAGGGAGGACTTTCTTGCTCGACATGATAGTATGCTATCTGGTTGATCTTTACCTTAACGTGTATACTAATTGTCTCTCTGTTACATGTTGGTAAAGCCCTTGGGATGTGTACTTGACTATCTGGACTATGATGCGGAGCATACTAGTGGGGACATGGTAGTCCATAAGTACATCCTTCAAGGTCCCTAGTCATGGGTATATCGAGACGGGGCATCGATATACCAGAGTTGACTAGCGTATACCTTCTCAACCCATACAGATGGGCAATGGATGATCCCATATCCATTGTTGTTTGACATCAGAGATGATATACGGGTGCTCAGTAGAGACTGGGCACACTGGACAGACTCGCCGAGAACTCCCAGATGGTATTATACCTTACGTCAGATGGAAGTTCTCTGGTGAAACTGGTACAGAGTAGTCTGTTGACCCGAGATCGTCATAGAGTCTTGTATGATTCCCACTGTGCTTTGATTTCCACCTTACCACGTCCAAGAGGGCGTGCAAAATGGTGGTTTTGGGTACAGTCCCGAGTCACATGGAGGCAATGAGCGATAGGAGGGGATTCGTCTCTCCCGGTATAGGGAGTTGATGTTGCGCTGTGTTCGATTGGCTATAACCGGAAATCCCTGGCCAGGGTTGCTGAGATTTACTGGTAAGTGTTACCAGTAGTTTCTCGAATGTTATAGACCTCATATCGACACGACTTATCAAGCTATTGGGGTCTGACGTTTACCACCCCTAGGCGAGATATGCGACATATCAGACGATCAGACCGGACTGTACGGTAGTGTTACTGGTTGGATTTGTAAGTCCATATTGCGACCCCCGGTGCTTACGGGGAGGCGGAAACGGTATAAAAAACGAATTTTTATCGCAAGAGGCAACATGGACTAAACAAGGTCGGGATCGTTGTCTAAACTAAAATTAGTATACTTGCTAAAGAGAGTTAGCTACTATGGAAGATGGTTATACCTAAACTTGAACTCCTTCTTCTTCAAACCTTGTAGAGGTTGATGGTTCTCTTTTCGTCGCCTTCTTCCGTCGAAGATGGATCCACCTCGAAGGTTCGACCTTTGGGCTCTTCCTCGATCTTTGAGTGAACTAGGGTTTCCGGCTTGCTAAACCTTCATCCTAGAATGAGTAGAGAGTGATTAGGGTTTGCTTTTCCTTTTAAAGAGAAGGATTCTCAACACATGAGAGGGTTTCTCTTTGCTAGAGGAAGAAGAAGATGAAATGAGGAGAGAGAGAGGTTATGATAGAATGAGATATCTTTTCTCTTTCTTTCAACCATAATGCAAAAGAAAAGTATTATCTAAATGATAATAATTGAAATAAGAATAGTTGATGGTAATTTTGGAATGACCACTATCATGCTTCTTTAAATGAAGTGTAAGCATGAATCAAGGAAGACTTTCAAAGCATGATGGTGGTCAATGGTCAACAAGTCAACCAAGGTCAACAAGTCAACAAAAAAATCAACCATAACATAATTCTCATTTAATTACTATTATTAATAGATAATATATAAATCCATTAGGGTTTGGAAAATGAAGACTGTCAACTGTGCATACGCACCCGTTCCGAAACCCTAATGAAAAACCTCATCCTCCGCCTCAAGCAACTGTGCATACACACCTGTATTCTCGTTCCGAGGAACAAGAATACCAAGAGATAAAAGCAACCCCCAAAACATATACCAGTATCTGGCTCAAACCAGAGCCAGCCAGTATAATCCGTCCGGACTCCAAACGTGCACAAGTGCGCGGATGAGAACGAACCATGTCGCAAAACCATGCGACCTCTACTCTGTTTTGCCCAGAGGCGAATACCCTCTGTGTGGGACTCTAAAGACTCGACACTACGCTGGCAGTGGGTTTAACCACAGACCCCAAGCGGCACTAGCTGTGCGTAACGGTCCCCAGGTAGATGTCGACAAGAAGGCTGATGAGGTGAAACCCCATCTGAACTCCTACTGAGTCTGAATGTGACATTCTCCGTACAGTCCGGTCTGTTCGTCTGATACATCGCATGGCGGGCCTAGGGGGCGGTAAAACGTCAGTCCCCCAATAGCGGTACAAGTCGTGTCGGAGTGAAGCCCAAAACACCCTGAGATAACACTGGAAACCTACCAGTATATCTCGCTTGCCCTGGCCAGGGACTACTCGTGTAATGGCTCTCCTAGACACAGCGCGATGTCAACCCCCAATACCGGGAGAGACGAATCCTGTCTAACCGTCACTGCCTCCAAGTGCTTCGGGACTGCACCCAACCACCACCTGTTTGCACGACTCCTTTGAGCCGTGGTAGGGTAGTGATCAAAGTGCAGTGGGAACACACTCGAGGCGAAGTGTCAGTGTCAAGTCAGCGGACTAAGCTGTACTCATGTCACCTGGGAACTGATAACTGACGATAGGTATAATACCAACCTGTCAGTTCCCGACGAGTCCTGTCCAGTGTACTCGTAACCCAACGAGCACCCGTATACTATCTCCAGTACGACGTACTGATGGCTGTGGGACAGACCATCTCCCACACTGGGATGAGAAGCGCATACGCTAGTCTACTCCGGAGTATCGATGCCCTGTCTCGATAGTCCTATGACTAGGGACCTGTATAAGGATGTGCCTATAGATTACCCAGCCCCCACTAGTGTGACTGCCATCACAACGCTGGTAATCAAGCAAAGATCCTAAGGGCTCCACTAATGCGTATAAGTGATATACTGAAATAAACACAAGTACACATTGAAGTAGAAACAAACCAAGTAGCATACTACTATATTGAGCAAGATTGTTTATACAAGGTGAATATCCCAAGCTTCCATTAAGTAATATACAAACTAGTATGATACAGTAATGGCCTCTAGGGCATATACACTAACAATCTCCCACTTGCACTAAGGCCATGTACTGGCGTATCGAAGACCTATCATCTCGATCAGCCGCTCGAACTGAGTCTGGGGTAGGGCCTTGGTGAATGGATCTGCAGTGTTCTCTTCTGAAGCAACCCTCCGAACCTCGATCTCCTTGCGATCCACGATCTCCCTGATCAGGTGATACCGCCTCAAGATGTGCCTGGATCTCTGATGGGACCTGGGTTCCTTTGCTAAAGCTATAGCCCCGTTGTTGTCGCAATACAGAGGTACTGGGTCAACAATGGACGGAACCACCTGAAGTTCTTTTAAGAACTTCCTTATCCAGACAGCTTCTTTTGCGGCATCAGATGCAGCGATGTATTCCGCTTCCATAGTCGAGTCTGCAACGGTTTCCTGTTTGGAACTCTTCCAACACACCGCCCCTCCATTGAGGGTAAAGACAAAACCCGACATGGACTTGGAATCATCCTTGTCACTCTGGAAGCTGGAGTCAGCAAAGGCCTCAATCTGGAGGTCTTTTCCGCCATACACCAAGAACATCTCCTTAGTCCTCCTCAGGTACTTGAGAATGTTCTTTACCGCTATCCAATGTTTCTCCCCAGGGTTTGACTGATACCGGCTTACTACACTCAGTGCATAAGCTACATCCGGTCTGGTACACAACATCGCATACATTATAGAGCCTACTGCAGAAGCGTAGGGTATAATAGACATGCGATCCCTCTCCAAATCAGTCTTGGGAGACATCTCTTTAGAGAGGGTGATCCCGTGACAAGCCGGTAGGTTACCGCGCTTGGAATCTTCCATACTGAATCTTTTCAGTACGGTGTCGATGTACCTGGACTGTGAAAGTCCTAATATCCTCTTGGATCTATCACGATGGATCCGGATCCCCAGGATGTAGGAGGCATCACCCAGGTCTTTCATGGAGAACCTGTGTGACAAGAAACCCTTGACAGATTGTAGCATAGGAATGTCATTTCCTATTAAGAGAATGTCATCCACGTATAAAACAAGGAATACTACAGTTCTCGCTACAAATCTACTATAGATGCATGGTTCATCTGGATTTTTGATAAAGTCAAATTCCTTGACCGTCTCATCAAAACAGATGTTCCAACTCCGCGATGCCTGCTTTAGTCCATAGATGGACTTAAGCAACTTGCACACCTTTCCGCTGCTCCCACTCTGAATGAAACCCTCTGGCTGATCCATATAGACACACTCCTCTAAACTTCCATTTAGAAAAGCGGTTTTTACGTCCATCTGCCAAATCTCATAATCGTGGAAGGCAGCAATGGCAAGAAGGATCCGAATGGATTTCAGCATAGCCACTGGAGAAAAGGTTTCGTCATAGTCCAAGCCAGGTCTTTGACGGAAACCCTTTGCTACAAGTCTAGCTTTATAGGTCTCAACCTGTCCATCTACACCAATCTTCCTTTTGAAGATCCACTTGCATCCTACGGGTTTTACCCCGTCTGGAGCAATGTCCAACGTCCATACTTTGTTGGTGTATATGGACTCCATTTCGGTCCGCATTGCATCCAGCCATTTTACCGAGTCAACGCTCTGAACGGCCTGCTGGAAGCTAGTAGGCTCATCATAGTCTATGATGCAATCCTCTCTATCCCCGTCTATGAGAAAACCGTAGTATCTCTCGGGCGGATGAGACTGCCTACTACTTCTGCGGAGCGGCGTAGGAATGTCCTGTTCATTTGAACCTTCTGGTTCCACTAAGCTTTCAGTAATAGTCCGTGGTTCTGGAATTTCTTCCAGTTCTACTGTGCTCCCACTTATCTGGTTTTCCAAAAACTCAGTTTCCAAGAAGTAGGCATGACGAGAAACAAGAACTTTTTGTTCCTCTTCACAGTAGAAGAAATATCCCTTAGAGTTCTTTGGATATCCCACGAACTTACACTGTACTGAGCGTGCCTCGAGCTTGTCCACATGCTGCTTTTTAACAAAAGCTGGACATCCCCAAGTCTTGATGTAACTGAGATGGGGTCTCTTCCCACACCACATCTCATATGGTGTAGTAGGCACAGTCTTAGTAGGAACTCGGTTCAAAAGGTACGCAGCTGATTCTAGCGCATACCCCCAGAATGATCGCGGTAACTCAGCATTACTCATCATGGACCGTACCATATCCAATAGGGTTCGGTTCCGTCTCTCCGATACACCGTTGTGTTGCGGAGTGTATGGAGGAGTAAGCTGAGAGAGAATCCCATTCTCTTTTAAATAATTCAGGAACTCGGCACTTAAGTATTCTCCACCTCGATCCGATCTTAGAATCTTGATACTTTTGCCGGTTTGTTTTTCTACTTCATTCTTAAATTCCTGGAATTTTTCAAAAGCTTCGGACTTATGTTTCATTAAGAAGACATAACCGTATCTTGAAAAATCATCCGTAAAAGTAATGAAGTAAGAATAACCGCTTCGCGTATGTGTAGACATTGGACTGCACACGTCGCTGTGTACGAGTCCCAAGAGCTCGCTCGCTCTTACTCCGTGTCCAGTGAACGGAGTCTTTGTCATCTTTCCTTTGAGACAGGATTGACAAATGGCATACGATTGATATTCGAACGGATCCAAATATCCTTCTGTATGTAACTTAGTCAACCTTCTCTCATTGATGTGACCCAGTCTACAATGCCATAAGAAAGCCTGATTGATATCTGGAGACTTTCTTTTGTGTGTATTCTGGACATTAAAAATCTGTGGTTGGTTTAATACGTATATACCATTGCTCAGTGTACCTGACCCAATCAGAACTTGATTAAGGTGAATGTTTACAACATTACTTACAAACGCAAATTCATAACCTTCTTTAGAAACCAAAGATACAGAAATGATATTACAAGTTGCGTTGGGTACAAAAAAGCAATTACGCAAAACCAAAACATGCCCATCTGACATTCCCAGGTGATAGTCCCCCACGGCTTTAGCATCCATGCTAGCTCCGTTCGCAACTCTGAGGGTCATGTCACCTGCCTTCAAAACCCTACGGTTTCTCAACGCCTGCAATGAATTACAGATATGAGATCCTGATCCGGTATCCAATACCCAGGAAGTAGAGTTTATAGAAAGACAGTTTTCAATAACATACACACCTGAAGCTGAAGCCGCAACCTGCTTCAGTTCCTGTGTCCTGGCTTTCCAAGCCCTGCAATCTTTCTTCCAGTGTCCACTCTTGTGACAATAGAAGCATTCCTCTTTACCAACAAGCTTCCCCGCTATCTTTGTTGCCTTTTCCTTTCCCTTCGTACCCACTTTACTAACACCGCCCCTTGGTTTGGCGGGGGCTTTCCTCTTCTTTCCCTTGGCTTTCGCCTTGGACCTAGAAGAAGAAGATCCTCCTACAAACAAAGTGGATGTATCCCTACCCTTCTGTAGGGTGCCCTCTGCGCTCCTCAGCAGGTTGAGGAGTTCTGAAAGTTCAACTTCCTTTTCTTGCAAGTTGAAATTCAGTATGAACTGGGCGTAAGTGGATGGAAGGGACTGGAGAATTATATCCGTATAAAGTTCACTGTCCAACGTGGTCCCAAGTTCCGCGAGCTCCTCAGTGTAGCCAATCATCTTAAGCACGTGGTCCGCTACCGATGATCCGACGGCCAACTTAGTCGAAAATAACTTCTTCGACACTTCGTATCTTGCGATACGAGACTGCTCTCCATACAGTTCTTTTGTATGAAGAAATATGGATTCCAAATCCATATTCTCGTGCCTCCTCTGATGGTCGTTGTCCATCGAGGCAAGTACGAGGCATCTGGCCTTCGCGCTGTCAATCTCCCAAGTCTTACGGATTTCCTTATCCGCGACGCTGGAGGTGGGACCTGGGACGGGGGGAGCTTTGGTGGTAAGAAGATACCCCAGCTTGTCGTAAGAGATTGCCAATTTGACATTCCTGAGCCAATCTTTGTAGTTTGGCCCTGTCAATATGTTTTTATCTAGAAGTAACTTAAGTCCAGTCATTTCGATTTGGTCGCTGCAGGGGGAGAGAAGAAACACTTAGCACGATGCTCTTGCAAGTTTAGAATGGTTTTTAATTTGTCTAAACAGGATGGCTCCCACTGTCTCTCGAATCCCTCCTCAAACCATAAAGGAAGAATTAGCCGGGATCAATCCCACCGTACAATACTTGCTTAACCGTTCAGCCAGGCCAGTGTCGGTACTTCGAGGGAGGTTTTCCAACGCTTTCGCGAAGTTCCTTAATTTAAGAACCTCTTTTCCCTGGGGGCGTAGCCCCGCTAACACCTTTCTAGGCACCTACTAGGTTTATAGCATTGATCGTTTAGTGAGAAATTTCCCGAGGAGTAGCATATACTCACAGTAGGATCGGGATCCAAATATCATCGCGTGACGAAAATGAAGGAATCCTACCATAATCATCACACTCCAAATGGTATGCAAATCTAGCAAGTTTCAGTACTTATGAAACTCCCGATGTGGATTTTTGCCCCATGCTCTTATGACCTTGACTTTGGCCAACAAATCATAAGTCACATGTCAAGTTCTTCCCGTCGTTCTCCAGGTTAATTTGAATCCACCCGTACATACCCTTGACTTTGGCCAACAAGGCAGTACGACTGTTCCAAATCAACGCATCTATCTATGCTGTACATGAATATCCAATAGCTACCAATCACTATGCCTTGACTTTGGCCAACAAACACAGCTTGAATACTATTGACTATTTATGTGAAATGACGGAGGGCTACGAATGGTTTTGGTAAAACCGTGAACGTAGTGAACTTGATATAATCGATGGAACGAGATAGCTTTTAGAAGGAGTGGCTCAAGCTCCGCATTTAAAAGTTAGTTTTGAAAAGAACCGAGTGGTTTTTCGAAAGTGTTCCATCGACTTAAACTTGGTTTATTATCTTGCATTAGTTCTTTTAATGCGTGATATTCTTGCATTAGTTCTTTTAATGCGTCCCATCATTTAATCCTACCATTGCAGAAAACAACTAAAATATGACGTACGCTTATGCCATTCGCATTCGCCACGGGGTCCCGTCATCACTCGTTAGGTTACTTAACTAACGACAGAGCGGGGGCTGGGCTAGCGCGACTGTAAAACATAAGCAACGCCTAAATAGAAAGCAATGATAGACATTACAGATCACAGATGAATACATTGGATATACTAGCAATCCGCAATCCTTTCGAGCCTGAAACGAAAAGCGGATAACACGGTCGCGGTGAATAGCCAAATACCCCACCCAAGACCCCTACGGGTGCGGCAAACTACCCGCCAAGTACTCGGTAGTTTGTGCACCCCTCCATGGGTCTATCCTAGGAGCAAAAACAGTAAAAAGAATTATACAATGACGGCTACAACCCCGACCCGGTTGTGCGGCCAAACAAATAATATTATTACATCAATTTACATTTACAATGAATGAAAGAAAAACAAAAGCTCATCTCACATCCACCCCGGCTATTCACCCGCGACAGTCCAACAGATTCATATACACATTCCAGCACATTACAGATCATGTATAACCCCGACTAATCGACTTATAGCGATTAGCCGACGTTCAATACATGCAAACAACACAGATATAACCAACATAGCCAAAGTGCAGTGAAGTTCGGAAAAAATACGGAATTATAGGACCCCAAAAGTGAATTTCAGTTCTGGAAAATCTGGGTACATATAATATATCTTAAAAATCCCAAAACCAACACAGAAGAACACTGCACAAAAAACGATGCAGAGATGACACCAAACGGCGGCGGTTCCGCGGCCAGATGAAGAGGTGAGGCCGCGGAAGGGCGGCGCTTTGGAGGAATCATGATATCGTTTTTGGTGGTTGTTCTTAGAAAACCCTGAGACGATTTTACAAGTATAAAGTTTTTCATTTTGAGCAGAAAAAATTTCAACAGAAACTTAGGGTTTTGTTTTTCCGGTTTTGCGATTTTTCGGTTCCGAACTTCGTTACACTTCACTACCAAGCTAGTTTAAGTTTAGTTAGGCTCTGATACCACTGTAAGTCCATATTGCGACCCCCGGTGCTTACGGGGAGGCGGAAACGGTATAAAAAACGAATTTTTATCGCAAGAGGCAACATGGACTAAACAAGGTCGGGATCGTTGTCTAAACTAAAACTAGTATACTTGCTAAAGAGAGTTAGCTACTATGGAAGATGGTTATACCTAAACTTGAACTCCTTCTTCTTCAAACCTTGTAGAGGTTGATGGTTCTCTTTTCGTCGCCTTCTTCCGTCGAAGATGGATCCACCTCGAAGGTTCGACCTTTGGGCTCTTCCTCGATCTTTGAGTGAACTAGGGTTTCCGGCTTGCTAAACCTTCATCCTAGAATGAGTAGAGAGTGATTAGGGTTTGCTTTTCCTTTTAAAGAGAAGGATTCTCAACACATGAGAGGGTTTCTCTTTGCTAGAGGAAGAAGAAGATGAAATGAGGAGAGAGAGAGGTTATGATAGAATGAGATATCTTTTCTCTTTCTTTCAACCATAATGCAAAAGAAAAGTATTATCTAAATGATAATAATTGAAATAAGAATAGTTGATGGTAATTTTGGAATGACCACTATCATGCTTCTTTAAATGAAGTGTAAGCATGAATCAAGGAAGACTTTCAAAGCATGATGGTGGTCAATGGTCAACAAGTCAACCAAGGTCAACAAGTCAACAAAAAAATCAACCATAACATAATTCTCATTTAATTACTATTATTAATAGATAATATATAAATCCATTAGGGTTTGGAAAATGAAGACTGTCAACTGTGCATACGCACCCGTTCCGAAACCCTAATGAAAAACCTCATCCTCCGCCTCAAGCAACTGTGCATACACACCTGTATTCTCGTTCCGAGGAACAAGAATACCAAGAGATAAAAGCAACCCCCAAAACATATACCAGTATCTGGCTCAAACCAGAGCCTGCCAGTATAATCCGTCCGGACTCCAAACGTGCACAAGTGCGCGGATGAGAACGAACCCTGTCGCAAAACCATGCGACCTCTACTCTGTTTTGCCCAGAGGCGAATACCCTCTGTGTGGGACTCTAAAGACTCGACACTACGCTGGCAGTGGGTTTAACCACAGACCGCAAGCGGCACTAGCTGTGCGTAACGGTCCCCAGGTAGATGTCGACAAGAAGGCTGACGAGGTGAAACACCATCTGAACTCCTACTGAGTCTGAATGTGACATTCTCCGTACAGTCCGGTCTGTTCGTCTGATACATCGCATGGCGGGCCTAGGGGGCGGTAAAACGTCAGTCCCCCAATAGCGGTACAAGTCGTGTCGGAGTGAAGCCCAAAACACCCTGAGATAACACTGGAAACCTACCAGTATATCTCGCTTGCCCTGGCCAGGGACTACTCGTGTAATGGCTCTCCTAGACACAGCGCGATGTCAACCCCCAATACCGGGAGAGACGAATCCTGTCTAACCGTCACTTCCTCCAAGTGTTTCGGGACTGCACCCAACCACCACCTGTTTGCACGACTCCTTTGAGCCGTGGTAGGGTAGTGATCAAAGTGCAGTGGGAACACACTCGAGGCGAAGTGTCAGTGTCAAGTCAGCGGACTAAGCTGTACTCATGTCACCTGGGAACTGATAACTGACGATAGGTATAATACCAACCTGTCAGTTCCCGACGAGTCCTGTCCAGTGTACTCGTAACCCAACGAGCACCCGTATACTATCTCCAGTACGACGTACTGATGGCTGTGGGACAGACCATCTCCCACACTGGGATGAGAAGCGCATACGCTAGTCTACTCCGGAGTATCGATGCCCTGTCTCAATAGTCCTACGACTAGGGACCTGTATAAGGATGTGCCTATAGATTACCCAGCCCCCACTAGTGTGACTGCCATCACAACGCTGGTAATCAAGCAAAGATCCTAAGGGCTCCACTAATACGTATAAGTGATATACTGAAATAAACACAAGTACACATTGAAGTAGAAACAAACCAAGTAGCATACTACTATATTGAGCAAGATTGTTTATACAAGGTGAATATCCCAAGCTTCCATTAAGTAATATACAAACTAGTATGATACAGTAATGGCCTCTAGGGCATATACACTAACAGGATTCACTGGAGTGTGAGCGGGCTTGCTCGTCGATCTTCTGATCGCTCAATACCCGGGTGGCCGTTACGTTTAGCAGACCGCTTGCGGCTTGTGAATGCTTGATATGATCATCATCTACTGCCGGCGTATTGACGAGTCTTTAGAGTCCTACATAGAGGTTTCCTGGCTCAAGCGAAACGAAATAGGAGCGCATATGAGATATGTGCGGGACCGAGAATGATACCAGTATGTGATACTGTATTTGATTCTCGTGATATGTGACATTGCTCGGTTATATGTGATATACCCGGGTTATCGGATCAAGTGTTGTTTCGATAAGTTGTTACTGATGATACTGGTCGGTTGTGTGCGACATGACCGGATCATTGAATCAAGTGTTGATTTAATGATTTAATGCATAATTATATATTTGATATATTACTTTGCATTAACTAGTATTGGTTCACTTTAAATGGATTTTCTCACTTGAAGTTCACAAGTTGTATATGTGATATACTTTTGTGCACTTGATTGTATCATGTTTGATGATACATGCTTACTTGAGTTTGTGTAAAGATTAAACCATGGTTATGTAATGGTTAGGGTTTCCATTTAATTATCTATTTATTTATTCTTTATTCTTTTTAGAAAATAATTAGCATAATGAGAAAATGGTGGCTTTCTTTGTATGTATTATAAAGCTTCATGAAGCTTTGACTAAGTGACCATTTTGTCTCATGCTTAACCCTAACCATTCCACTTAACCCTAGTCTATTCTATACACTTTACCATGGTTGAATTATGATAAGTATTTATTTTTATTTCCTTTTTGGAAAATAACTTATCATAATATTATCTTCTTCTTCTTCATCTTCTTCTTGAAGAAAAAGCTTGCCTCATCAATGGCAACTTGATGAAAAGAGTGAGAAATCCAATTCTAAAGTGAACCCACCTCCTATTTCTTCATCCTCTACCTCTTGCCAAGTAGTAGAGTGTGTTTTCTTCACAAGTTTCATGACTTGGTGAAGTGGGAGCTTGATCTAGCGATGCCTCGACGTAGATCATCTTCGGCATCGTCGTCGATGACCTAGCCCGTTTTTTCTCCGATGAAACCGACGCTAGAGCCCAAGTTCCGATTTGTACAGCGAGGAGACATCATCGCGGAGCCATGGAGGTGGAGAACCAGATCTACAAAGGTTGTATTTCCGTTTACCATTTAGTTAAGTTGTTAACTAGTTATTGTTTTCGCCTAAACTTCTAGCCAACGATCCGTAGTCGGGTTTCTCGGCACCGTAAAATTTGAAATTGGCATGGTTGATGCCTTGTGAGACCTCTTAAGAGTGCCTAGGAACCCTACAGTGGTATCAGAGCTCTAGCTAGAGCCTTAGGCGATGCGTAGACGAAGTTTGAAACCCGATCGACCCGAAACCCTAACATCAAAGTGCTCTCTGGACTTTTTCTAAAAACTGGGTTTTTTCCAGATTAAAAATTTCTAAAAAATTCAGCAGGGTCCTATTAGAATTACTGTGAAATTCGTGGGGCTAATTCGTCAAAAGTGCGTCGGAACCGCGGCAGAAGCCTGGCTTCTGCGGCGGTTCCACGGCCGTTTGATGACGTCTCCCTTCCTATTTTGCACAGTAATTCCTCTTTCACAGTGCTGAGTTTTATGGGAATTTTTAATATTTATTCAAGAGTTGAATTTTCTGGGGTTGTTTTGGGGATTCGATGATTCGATCGGATTATCAGATTTTGTCTATGTGTATTCCGGATAATTTTTGAATATGTTAAAAAGTTCGACCGGATATAAATACCCAACTTTTCCCCTGTCGGGAAATTTCCAAGTGTTGGATTTTTCCGTGGTTTAACGATGTTCTAAGTAGTGCAAGTAATGCGATGGTCCCTTTAGAAGACAACAAACCTTAACTCGATTATGTGACTGTCTTGAACTGCCCTTTGAACCTTCGGGTTTGGGGCAGTACGGCGTGCCACATGTGAGGCGTTGGCTTGACCCTTCTACGGCTGGACCGTTGGTACTGAGGCACGAACTGAATGTTTTTAGACTTATTTCATGTGTTGAGCAGTATCGGGAAAACTTGGGTGTTCGATTGTTCGATCGGAAAGTTTAACATTTTCTATTTATCTGGAATGTGATACAATAATTGGAATTCACAAAAAGTTATGAGATAAGTGAATGAATGTTATAAACATAGCACTTTAGTCTCACTTGATCGGTTGCCACGGAATTTTGATGTGATCAAAAGTCCGTCGCAATCACGTAGGGTACGCGGATACTCACCGGGTAAACTTAATAGACAGCCTCGCTCCATAGCCCCGACCAAGTGACTGTAGGAGAACCCCGTCGCCGAAAGCATCCGTTCGGGTGCTCGCGGCAGCGGTGTTCCGCCTTGGTGCACTTAGTCGAAGGTATCGGGGGTGCGGCCGTCTACTGAAGTTTGCGACGAGCATTCGATCAGGATGTCGGGAATCTTGTTGAATTACCCGACTTGATATTGAAAAGTGTTTTCGATAATGAGACTAAAATGCGGGGTTTATAATTGTTAGGCATGTGATGTCTAAGTAATTCATTTGGTCAGGCATGCGATGTCTGAGGTGGTTGCGGATTCCAACTGTTGTAGTTTTACACTTTCTTTTCTGTGACTGTAAGTGTAATATGTGATATCGCCGGTTTCATTGCTATATGTGAATGACAATTGGGATGCGCATATTTACTTACGTTGATGACATGTGATGTTATGTGTTGCTGGATATGTTATATTGGATCGTCGTGTTCGAATAGCCGGGGGTTTTTATGTGAGATGAGTGTTTTTCATTTTCATTCATGTAAAAACTTGTATGTAATATTCTTTTATTAGGGCACTTCCAGGTTGCGGAATATGTCACCGTTTGTATATTATTTACTTTTCCGCACTAGGATAGACCCAAGGAGGAGGGCACAAGTATCCGGGTTCTGGAGTCCAGTGGGAGACCAACTCGAGGAGTCGAGTCCGGGTCTCCTAACTTTAGAATTGGTAGGGTTGGTTGCCGCTCTCGTATGGGTCTAGGGGTGTGGGTTTGGCTATTCATCGCGACCGTGGAATCCGTGTTTTATACTGGCTCGTATTGAAAACACGGACGTCCTAGTATATCCAATATTTCATATGATTCTTCTGCTGCGATATCTGTGATGTGATCATGTGATGTTCTGTGATAGATACAGTATATAGTATATATGATATATTATATAGACGTTACTTATGTTTTACACCCGCGCTAGCCCTGCCCCGCTCTGTCGTTTGTTACCTAACCTAACGGTGCACGAGGGCACATCGAGGCGACTGCGGATGGCATAAGTGTACGTCGTATTTATCTGTGATGTTTAGGTATTTAAATGATGGGACTTCATTAATGTGATTAATGAAATAAAAGAAACCTAAGATGTTGTAGAATCGAATTTCAAAATAAAACAGGTAGCTACAGTTCTTGCATTGCACAGCGGTATATATGATATATCCTGCACCTTATTCGATGAGGAAAGGACCGAGATCCCTTCACCGGGAGTGACTCCTTTAGCAATAACTGGCTGATGCTACACACTCGGTTTGTCTTTTGATTGCTTTTAAGTGTTTTTGCTTTGCACAGTGATATATATGATATATCCCGCACCTCATTCGACGAGGAAAGGACCGACGATCCCTTCACCGGGAGTGACTCCTTTAGCAAAACTAGAAAAGCCTCAAAAACACTCCATTTCAAAATTCATTCGATCCTACAACGATATCAAGTTCATTACGCAATAGGTTTTCAGAAAAACCTGTCGTAGCCCTCCGTCATTTCAGATAAGTGGTAGTTAGTATTCATGCTACGTTTGTTGGCCTGCGTCAAGGCGTAGTGTGCGGTAGCTAACTAGTATTTATCTGCTTATGCATATGATGCAGATTGGATTAGGGTAGTCGTGCGACTTTGTTGGCCTGCGTCAAGGGTCGTGCGGGTGGGTTTAATTCAATCAGGAAATGACGGTTTGAACTTGACTAGCGCACTATGGTTTGTTGGCCTGCGTCAAGGTCATAGGACGCTAGGGGCAAAATTATCGGGAATTTCAAGTGTTGAAATTTGCAAAGAGATTGCATACCTTCTATGAGATAGTTGGATCCCGATACCCGCAGCGAGTAAGTGTTACTCCTGGGAGAGTTTTATACATTACAATTAGCCGATCAAGTAGGTGTCTAGAAAGGTGTCAACGGGGTTACGCCTCTGGGAAAACGAGGTTTACATTAATTAGGTTCGTGCGAAAGCACGGGGGACCTCCCTCAAAGTACCGACACTGGCCTGGCTGAAAGATTGGCGAACTTGTAATGTGTAATTAATCCCGGCTAGTCTTTCCTTTTAGGGTTTGAAGGAAGATTTGATAAAAAGCAGTGGGAGCCATCCTGATTAGATAAAATAATAACCAATCTGATCTTGCAAGAGCATACGCTGAGTGTTTTCTTCTCTCTCTCTCCAGGTAGCGACCATATCATGCCTTAATCAAGATAATAATACGGATTATTGACCGAACCCGCTTGTTATACTGAGCTGGGGAACGTTGGTCCCGCTCCAACTTATAATTGTTATAAGACAGAGTAGGAAATTGGGGAATACCAGAATTCCCGTGCCGCCCAAACGAAGAGAGTGCATGCTGATGCATCATCTTCGGGTGTGTTCATTACAAAGAACTGTTTCTCTGTATCCTCTACGTCCTGGGTATGTGATACCAGATCAGGATCCCAGATATGTAATATGTTACATAGGGCTACAGATAGGTAGAGAACTGAGAACGGGTGATAAGTTTCATGAGGCAGAAAACGGGGCAAGAGTTGCAGCCAAGTCTGTTGGTCACTGTCACCCTGTATTACAATACATTGATTCTGAACGAATGTTATTAGATACCGAACCTGATATACAAAATCATATCAGTCTCTTTATTAGTAAAGAAATGATATAATTTTGTATTGTTGGATAATGTTTTGAACATTTCCTATATCAAAAGTTGATCGTATCAGGCACGTTATCTAAAAGCGTTGATGTTCTAAATCAAACTACAGTTCTTAGTATATGGAACACACACAAGAGGAAGAGTTCAGAAATGAACGAATCCTTCTTGAGGCATTGTAGACTAGGTCATATCAATGTGACCCGACTAGCTGAAGTTATATAAAGATGCATATTTAAATTAGTTTGAATTTACATCTTGTGAAACTTGCCAGTCATGTCACAAAGATAAGATGACCAGAGCTCTGTTTAATGGAAACAGAGAAAGAGTTAGTGAACTCTTGGGATTGATACATGTTGATGTATGTAAGGTCCCCTGTCTACACATGCCAGGACCGGTTCTTTATACTTCATTACGTTCTCTGATAATCTCTCAAGATTCAGACATATGTTCCTGTTGAAACACAAGTCTGAACCTTTTGAGATATTCACAGAATATAAGTTAGAAGTAGAGAACCAATAAGGGTACAAGTATTATGTCCTTTGATGTGATCAGGGAGGAGAATACTTGAGCACGGAATTCCTGGACTATTCTAAAGGAGAATGAGATTCTCTCTCAGCATTACTCATCCGTATACACCATAGCACGATGGTATATCGGGGCGGAGCAATCACACCCTATATGATAAGGTGTGCTCTATGATGAGTACAACTGAGTTACCTATTTCCTTTTGGGAGTTATGCACTTGAGAAGCTGCATACCTATTGAATAGGGTTCCAATCAAATCAGTTGCCTACCATTTCATATGTGATATGGAAAGGGAAGAGCCCATATCTTAAGTTGGTTAAGATTTGGGGTTGTCCGGGCTATGTCTAAAAGCATAATCCGGACAGGCTCAAGGCAAGGTCTGTTATGTACAGCTGGAAAGGTTCCAGCTATACAAACTGCAGCTGATGATTTGATAGAACCAAAAGGATTCAGTAGATTCCAACGAACCTCAGCCTCTCCGCCGATCTAGTAGGGTTCCTCACCCACCTGAGAGATACTTCGGTTTCTCTATGACAGTGGGAGCGAGGTTTGCATCATATGATGATGACCCAACTAGTTTCGAGCTGGCCATCAGGAGTGAGACTCTGTAAGAATGGCTGGATGTTTAGCGATCTGAGATGGAATCCTTATACACCAACAAAGTATGGACTTTGGTTGCTATATCTGAAAGGTTAAATCCCCATCAGGAGCAAGTATATCTTGAGAAGATTACTTGGTGTACATGGAAAAGTTAAGACTTTCAAAGCTAGACTTGTTAAAGGTTTGCATCATTGACCAGATATGGATCATAATGAAACCTTTTCTAAGGATCTATGCTTAAGTCCATCCAGATCCTACTTGCCACGGCTACATACCATGACTACGATATCTGGCGGTTGGGTGTCATGACTGCTTTTCTAAATATTGATTTAAAAGAGTGCGTCTGTAAGTACACAGCCAGAGGGCTTCGTAGACAGTGGGAGCAGCGGAAACGTGTACAAGATACTTTATAAGATAAAGCAGGCATCGCGGAGCTGGAACATCTGTTTTGATGGATTAGTCAAAGAAGTTGACATCATCAAAATGGTAGATGAACCTTGTATAAACAAAAAGGTAGTAGGGAGTATGGTAACGATCCTCGTAGAGTACGTGGATGACATACTCTCGATAGGGAAAGAGTTTCCTATGCTACGCTCGATCAATCTCCGCTTATCACAATGATTCTCCACATAGGATCAAAGTGATACCTCCTAAATCCTGGGTTTTTGGATCTATGAGATAGATCTAAATGGATGTTAGGATTCTCACTAGTTGTAGTGAGACGGTATCAACCGATCCTGGGGAGAATCACTGGAAGGGTTCCAGGGTGATAAAGACGACTGAATGTCAGTCGCAGGCATTGTCTTTACCCTCAGTAAAGGGACGGTATGTTCGAAGAGTTCCAAGCTAGATACCGTGGCATACTAGACGATCAAGGCAGGATACATCGCTACTAAAGATGCTACCAAAGAGGCTGTTTGGGCGTATATTGGTTCACGAGATGAACTACATTCTTACCATTGTGAGACAATGGAGTTGTGGCTTATGCCGAGGAACGCCGGTCCCATCAGTGATCCAGACATATTCTAAGGCAGTGTCACCTGATCATGGAGATGGTTGATCTCCAGGGTGATCGAGATTTGGAGAGTAGACTCAGAGGACAAACACAGCGGATCCACTCACAAAGGCCTGTTCCCAGAGAGAGATTTTTATGGGATGGTTGAGTATGAGATACTACAACCACTGCTATCAGATGGCCCTAGTGCAAGTGGGAGATTGTTAGTTATATGTATGCCCTAGAGGCCATTACTATACATAGGATGTATATTGTAGTGGATGCTTGTGTAGGGTTCCTAGGCACACAAATGAAGTCTCACAAGTGATCAAACATGGCCAATTAAAATTTTGCGGGTGCCTACAAACCCTAATACGGATCGTCAACTAGATATATAGGCGATGCAAGCATGTAAACGAATTAAATGCTAAAGGAAAGTGACTACAACCTTTGTAGATCCGGTCCACCACTTCCTAAGCTCCACGATGATGTCCCTCCGCTGTCCAAATCGGAATCCGGACTCTAGCATCGGCTTCATCGAAGAAATGGGCGGGCTTGGTCGTCGGCTTCGGTGCCGAAGATGATCTACGTCGAGGCATCACAAGATGAAGCTCCCACTTCACCAAGTCATGAAACTTATGAAGAAAACACCCTATACTACTTGGCAAGAGGTAGAGGATGAAGAAATAGGAAGTGGGTTCACTTTAGAATTGGATTTCTCACTCAATAGCTCAAGTTGCCAATGATGGAGCAAGCTTTCTTCAAGTTGATGATGAAGAAGAAGATGAGAAAGAATTAAGATAAGTTAATTAAAAGATAAAATAAAATGGTACTTATCATATCTTTAACCTTAGTTAGGTGTAGAGAATTGACTAAGGTTAGTTTGAAGGGTTAGGGTTAAGCATGTAGACAAAATGGTCACTTAGTCAAAGTTTCAAGAAGCTTCAACTACAAACAAATCAAGCCACCATTTTCTATTCTTTTGCCAATAAGAAATAAATAAATAAATCAATAAAAAGATAAAAGAATAAGTAAATAAAATGAAACCCTAACCATTCATATAACCATGGTCAATTCTTTACACAAACCCAAGCTTTCATGTATCATCAAACATGATACAATCTTGTGCACAAAAGTATATCACATATACAATTTGCACAATCCAAGTAAGAAAATCCATTTAAAGTGAACCAATACTAGTTGATGCAAAGTAATATATCAAATATATAATTCTACATTAAATCATTAAATCAACACTTGATTCAATGATCCGGTCATGTCGCATATAACCGGCTAGTATCCAATGTATCGGCTTATCGAATCAATCCTTGATTCGATAACTAGGTTATATCGCATACAACCATTCGACACATACATCGCGAGAATGAAATACGGTATCACATACACGCATTATTCTCGGTCCCGCACATATCCCATATCTGCTCCTATTTCGTTTCGCTTGAGCCAGGAAACCTCTGTGTAGGACTCTAAAGACTCGTCAATACGCCGGCAGCAGATGATGATCATATCAAACACCCACAAGCCGCAAGCGGTCTGCTAAACGTAACGGCCACCCGGGTATTGAGCGATCAGAAGATCGACGAGCAAGCCCGCTCACACTCCTGTGAATCCAACCAGTAACACTTACCGTACAGTCCGGTCTGTTCGTCTGATATGTCGCATATCTCGCCTAGGGGTGGTAAACGTCAGACCCCAATAGCTCGATAAGTCATGCCGACTTGAGGTCCATAACTTTCGTGAAACTACTGATAACTCTTACCAGTATATCACAGCAACCCTGGCCAGGGATTTCCTGTTATGGCCAGTCGTGCATTGCGCAACATCAACCCCCAATACCGGGAGAGACGAATCCCCTCCTATCGCTCATTGCCTCCATGTGAATCGGGACTGTACCCAAAAACCACCTGTTTGCACGACTCAGTAGAGCCGTGGTAGGGTGGAAATCAAAGCACAGTGGGAGACACACAAGACTCTATGACGATCTCGGGTCAACAGACTAAGCTGTACCAGTGTCACCAGAGAACTGCCATCTGATATGAGGTATAATACCATCTGGGAGTTCTCGGCGAGTCCGTTCAGTGTACCCAGTCTCCACGGAGCATCCTCATACCATCTCCGATGTCAAACACCAATGGATATGGGATCATCCATCGCCCATCACATGGGTCGAGAAGATATACGCTAGTCTACTCTGGAATATCGATGCCCCGTCTCGATATTCCCACGACTAGGAACAATGAAGGATGTACTCATTGACTACCCAGGCCCCACTAGTATGATCTTCATCATAGTCCTGGAAGTCGAGTACACATCCTAAGGGCTTTATCAACATGTAATCAGAGAGACAGAGAGTATACATGTTAAGATAAAGAGCAACCAGATAGCGTACTATCATGTCGAGCAAGAAAGTCCTACCTATATTTGTCCCAGCATCCACTACAATATACATCCAATGTACAGTAATGGCCTCTAGGGCATACATACAACTAACAATCTCCCACTTGCACTAGGGCCATCTGTAGCAGTAGTTGTAGTATCTAATACCCAACCATCCCCTAAAAGTCTCTCTTTGGGAAAAGGCCTTCGTGAGTGGATCTGCCGTGTTGTCCTCTGAGTCTACTCTCCTAACCTCGATCACCCTGGAGATCAACTATCTCCATGATCAGGTGATGCTGCCTCAGAATATGTCTGGGTCACTGATGGGACCAGGGTTCCAGGGCCAAAGCCTCAGTTCCATTGTCACACAATGGTAGGAACCTAGTTCATCCTATGAACCAATATACACCCAAACTGCCTCTTTGGTAGTATCTTTAATAGCGATGTTACCAGCCTTTATCGTCTAGTTTGTCACGGTATCTAGCTTGGAAATCTTCCAACATACCGTCCCTTTACTGAGGGTAAAGACAATGCCTGTGACTGTCATTCAGTCGTCTTTATCACCCTGGAACATTTCCAGTGATTCTCCCCAGGATCAACTGATACTATCTCAATATAGCTAGTGAGAATCCTAAAATTTATTTTTATCTATCTCATAGATCCAAATTCCAGGATTTAGGAGGTATCACTTTGATCCTTTATGGAGAATCTATGTGATAAGAGGAGATCGACCGATCGTAGCATAGGAAATTCCTTTCCTATCAAGAGTATGTTGTCCACGTACAATACGAGGATGACCACTTCACTCTCTACTACCGTTTTGTATATACAAGGTTCATCTACCATTTTGATGATGTCAAACTGTTTGACTAACTCATCAAAACAGATGTTCCAACTCCGCGATGCCTGCTTCATCACATAAAACATCTTGCACACGTTTCCGCTGCTCCCACTGTTTACGTAGCCTTCTGGCTGTGTTCTTATAGACGTTCTCTTCTAAATCATTATTTAGAAAAGTATTCATGACACCCAACCACCAGATTGTAAGTCCGTGTTGCCCACCCCGGTGCTTACGGGGAGGCGGAAAACATAATAAAAATCGGATTTTTAATGACTTAGGCAACATGGACTAAGCTTGTGAGGATCTTTGCTAAACTAAAACTAGCTAAAGTAAACTAACAACTAACAAAGTTGTAGAAAGGTTATACCTTTGGTCTTTAGTCCTTCTCTCCTTGCTCCTAGGTATGGTAGAAAAGGATCACCTTGCTTGTCTTCTCCCGTCAAAGAAGGATCCACCCGAAAGCCACCACCTTTAGCTTCAACTCCAAGCTAGGAGTAACTAGAGTGCAAGAAATGCTAAGACTTGAACCCTAGAAGTGAGTAGAGAAGATCAAGAGAGGGTTTTTCTCAAGCTTTTTGTTTCTCAACACATGAGAGGGAGAGAGCTTGAGGGAGAGGATGAGCAAGAGAGAGAAAAGAAATGAGAGAATGAGAATAATAGTGAGCCATTCTCACTAATATGTGAGGATAAGTTTAATTAGATAATTAGCTTGAAAATTGTCATGATAAATCATGAATTGACCATTATCATTTCATTTTTGCAAAGATCAAAGAGCATCTTCCAAATGAAATGATTATGGTCAAGTTGTCAACATGGTCAACAAGTCAATGAAGTCAAATTGTCAACAACAACCATGCACAATAATTAAGCTAATTATCAATTAACAATAATCCACACAAAATCAATAGGGTTAATAAAATGACAAAGGCCATTAACCCTAAACAAGGTCCTCTCCCCCAATCTCAAGCAACTGTGCATACGCACCCGCATTCGTGATCCGAGGAACACGAACACAATGAGAAAAACCAATCTCAAATCATATACTAGGATCCGGCTTAAACCAAAGCCCGCTAGTATAAACTGTCCGGACAGCAAACGTGCACAAGTGCGCGGATGCGAACGAACCCTGTCGCAAAACCATGCGACCCCTACTCGTTTTGCCTAAAGGCGAATAGCTCTCTGTGTGGGACTCTAAAGACTCGACACTACGCTGGCAGTGGGTTTAACCACAGACCGCAAGCGGCACTAGCTGTACGTAACGGTCCCCAGGTAGATGTCGATAAGAAGACTGACGAGGTGAACCCCATCTGCACTCCTACTGAGCCTGTATGTGACAGTCTCCGTACAGTCCGGTCTGTTCGTCTGATACATCGCATGGCGGGCCTAGGGGGGCGGTGAACGTCAGTCCCCTAATAGCGGTACAAGTCGTGTCGGAGTGTAGCCCAGAACACCCTGAGATAACACTGGAAACCTACCAGTATATCTCGCTTGCCCTGGCCAGGGACTACTCGTGTAATGGCTCTCCTAGACACAGCGCGATGTCAACCCCCAATACCGGGAGAGACGAATCCTGTCTAACCGTCACTGCCTCCAAGTGCTTCGGGACTGCACCCAAAAACTACCTGTTTGCACAGCTCCTTTGAGCCGTGGTAGGGTAGTAATCAAAGTGCAGTGGGAACACACTCGAGGCGAAGTGACAGTGTCAAGTCAGCGGACTAAGCTGTACTCATGTCACCTGGGAACTGATAACTGACGATAGGTATATTACCAACCAACAGTTCCCGACGAGTCCTGTCCAGTGTACTCGTAACCTAACGAGCACCCGCATACTATCCCAAGTACGACGTACTAACGGCTGTGGGACAGACCGTCTCCCACACTGGGATGAGAAGCGCATACGCTAGTCTACTCCGGAGTATCGATGCCCTGTCTCGATAGTCCAACGACCAGGGACCTGTATAAGGATGTGCTTATAGATTACCCAGCTCCCACGTGTGCGAGCGCCATCACAACGCTGGTAATCAAGCAAAGATCCTAAGGGCTCTACTAATATGTATACCAGCAATATGCTAAAAGAAACACATGCACATATTAAAGCAGAGACAAACCAAGTAGCATACTACCATTTCGAGCAAGATTGTATATACAACTGTGAATATCCCAAGCTTCCATTAAGTAATATACAAGCTAGTATGATACAGTAATGGCCTCTAGGGCATATACACTAACAATCTCCCACTTGCACTAAGGCCATGTACTGGCGTATCGAAGACCTATCATCTCGATCAGCCGCTCGAACTGAGTCTGGGGCAAGGCCTTGGTGAATGGATCTGCTGTGTTATCCTCTGATGCAACTCTCCGGACCTCGATCTCCTGGCGATCCACGATCTCCCTGATCAGGTGATACCGCCTTAAGATGTGTCTGGATTTCTGATGGGACCTGGGTTCCTTCGCTAAAGCTATAGCCCCGTTGTTGTCGCAATACAGAGGTATTGGGTCAACAATGGACGGAACCACCTGAAGTTCTTTCAAGAACTTCCTCATCCAGACAGCTTCTTTTGCGGCATCAGATGCAGCGATGTATTCCGCTTCCATAGTCGAGTCAGCAACGGTTTCCTGTTTGGAGCTCTTCCAACACACCGCCCCTCCATTGAGGGTAAAGACAAAACCCGACATGGACTTGGAATCATCCTTGTCACTCTGGAAGCTGGAGTCAGCAAAGGCCTCAACCTGCAGGTCTTTTCCGCCATACACCAAGAACATCTCCTTAGTCCTTCTCAGGTACTTGAGAATGTTCTTTACTGCTATCCAATGTTTCTCCCCAGGGTTTGACTGATACCTGCTTACCACACTCAGTGCATAAGCCACATCCGGTCTGGTACACAACATCGCATACATTATAGAGCCTACCGCAGAAGCGTAGGGTATAATAGACATGCGATCCCTCTCCAAATCAGTCTTGGGAGACATCTCTTTGGAGAGGGTGATCCCGTGACAAGCCGGTAGATTACCGCGCTTGGAATCTTCCATACTGAATCTCTTCATTATGGTGTCGATGTACCTGGACTGCGAGAGTCCTAATATCCTCTTGGATCTGTCACGGTAGATCCGGATACCCAGAATGTATGAGGCATCACCCAGGTCTTTCATGGAGAACCTGTGTGACAAGAACCCCTTGACAGATTGTAGCATAGGAATGTCATTTCCTATTAAGAGAATGTCATCCACGTATAAAACGAGGAATACTACAGTTCTCGCTACAAATCTACAATAGATGCATGGTTCATCTGGATTTTTGATAAAGCCAAATTCTTTGACCGTCTCATCAAAACAGATGTTCCAACTCCGCGATGCCTGCTTGAGTCCATAAATGGACTTGAGCAACTTGCACACCTTTCCGCTGCTCCCACCCTGAATGAAACCCTCTGGCTGGTCCATATAGACACACTCCTCTAAATGACCATTTAGAAAAGCTGTCTTTACGTCCATCTGCCAAATCTCATAATCGTGGAAAGCAGCAATGGCAAGAAGGATCCGAATGGATTTCAGCATAGCTACTGGAGAAAAGGTTTCGTCATAGTCCAAACCAGGTCGCTGACGAAAACCCTTTGCTACCAGTCTAGCTTTATAGGTCTCAACCTGTCCATCTACACCAATCTTCCTTTTGAAGATCCACTTGCATCCTACGGGTTTTACCCCGTCTGGAGCAATGTCCAACGTCCATACCTTGTTGGTGTACATGGACTCCATTTCGGTCCGCATTGCATCCAGCCATTTTACCGAGTCGACGCTCTGAATGGCTTGCTGGAAGCTAGTAGGCTCATCACAATCCAGGATGCAGTCTTCTCTATCCCCGTCAATGAGAAAACCGTAGTATCTCTCGGGCGGATGAGACTGCCTACTACTCCTGCGGAGCGGCGTAGGAATGTCCTGTTCTTTTGAACCTTCTGGTTCCACTAAACTTTCAGTAATAGTTTGTGGTTCTGGAATTTCTTCCAGTTCTATTGCGCTCCCACTTATTTCTTTTTCTAAAAACTGATGTTCCAGAAAGTGGGCATTGCGAGAAACAAGGACTTTTTGTTCCTCTGCGTAATAGAAAAGATACCCCCTGGAGTTCTTTGGGTATCCCACAAACTTGCACAGTACTGAGCGTGCCTCGAGCTTGTCCGTATGCTGCTTTTTGACATAAGCTGGACATCCCCAAATCTTCAAGTATTGAAGATAGGGTTTCTTCCCACTCCATAACTCATATGGTGTGGTAGGCACAGTCTTAGTGGGAACACGGTTCAAAAGATATGCAGCTGTTTCTAGCGCATATCCCCAGAAAGATCGCGGTAACTCAGCATTACTCATCATGGACCGTACCATATCCAATAGGGTTCGGTTCCGTCTCTCCGATACACCGTTATGTTGCGGGGTGTATGGAGGAGTAAGCTGAGAGAGAATTCCATTCTCTTTTAAGTAATTCAGGAATTCGGCACTTAAGTATTCTCCTCCTCGATCCGATCTTAGGATCTTGATACTTTTGCCGGTCTGTTTTTCTACTTCATTCTTATATTCCTGGAACTTATCAAAAGCTTCGGATTTATGCTTTATTAAGAAGACATGTCCGAATCTTGAGAAATCATCCGTAAAAGTTATGAAGTAAGAAAAACCGCTTCGCGCATGTGTAGACATTGGACCGCACACGTCGCTGTGTACGAGTCCCAAGAGCTCGCTCGCTCTTTCTCCGTGTCCAGAAAACGGAGCCTTTGTCATCTTTCCTTTGAGACAGGATTGACAAGTTGCATACGATTGATAATCGAACGAATCTAAATATCCTTCAGTATGTAACTTAGTCAATCTTCTCTCGTTGATGTGACCCAGTCTACAATGCCATAAGAAAGTTTTATTAATATCTGGAGACTTTCTTTTATGTGTATTCTGGATATTGAAAACCTGTGGTTGGTTTAAAACGTAAATACCGTTGTTTAATGTACCTGACCCAATCAAAACTTGATTAAGGTGAATGTTCACTACATTACTTACAAATGCAAATTCATAACCTTCTTTAGATAATAAAGATACAGAAATGATATTACAGGTTGCATTTGGTACATAATAACAACTACGCAAAACCAAAAAGTGTCCATCTGATAATCCCAGGTGATAGTCCCCCACGGCCTCTGCATCCATGCTAGCACCGTTCGCAACTCTGAGGGTCATGTCACCTGCCTTCAAAACTCTACGCTTTCTCAACGCCTGCAAAGAATTACAGATATGAGATCCTGATCCGGTATCCAATACCCAGGATGTAGAGTTTATTGATAGACAGTTTTCAATAACATACACACCTGAAGCTGAAGCTGCAACTCGCTTCAAATCCTGTGTTCTGGCTTTCCAAGCCTTGCAATCTTGTTTCCAGTGGCCACTTTTGTGACAATAGAAGCATTCTTCCTTCCCCACCAGCTTCCCCGCTACCTTTGTTGCTTTACCCTTTCCCTTCGTATCCACTTTACCGACACCGCCTCTTAGTTTGGCGGGGGCTTTCTTCTTCTTGCCCTTGGCTTTCGCCCTGGACCTAGAAGAGGAAGATCCTCCTACAAACAAAGTGGATGTCTCCCTACCCTTCTGTAGGGTGCCCTCAGCAGTCCTCAACATGTTCAGAAGCTCGGCAAGTTCAACCTCCTTTCCTTGCATGTTGAAGTTAAGAATGAACTGGGCGTAAGTGGAAGGAAGGGACTGGAGAATCAGATCAGTATAGAGTTCATTCTCCAACGTGGTCCCAAGGTCCGCGAGCTCCTCTATGTAGCCGATCATCTTAAGCACGTGGTCCGCTACCGATGATCCGACGGCCAACCTTGCCGAAAAGAGCTTCTTCGACACTTCGTATCTTGCGATACGAGACTGCTCTCCATACAGTTCTTTTGTATGGAGAAATATGGACTCTAGGTCCATATTCTCGTGCCTCCTCTGATGGTCGTTGTCCATCGAGGCTAATACGAGGCATTTGGCCCTCGCGCAATCTATCTCCCATGTCTTACGGATTTCTACATCCGCGACGCTGGAGGTGGGACCTGGGACGGGGGGAGCTTTGGTGGTTAGTATATACCCCAGCTTGTCATAAGTGATAGCCATCTTGACATTCCTGAGCCAATCTTTGTAGTTTGGCCCTGTCAATATGTTTTTATCTAATAGTAACTTAAGTCCGGTCATCTTGAATGGTCGCTGCAATTAGGAGAGAGAAAAGAAACACTTTAGCATGATGCTCTTGCAAGTTTAGAGTGGTTTTTAGTTTGTCTAAACTGGATGGCTCCCACTGTCTCTCGAATCCCTTCTCAAACCATAAAGAAAAGGATTAGCCGGGATCATTCTCACCGTACAATACTTGCTTAACCGTTCAGCCAGGCCAGTGTCGGTACTTCGAGGGAGGTTTTCCAACGCTTTCGCGAAGTTCCTTAATTAAGTAACCTCTTTTCCCTGTGGGCGTAGCCCCGCTAACACCTTTCTAGGCACCTACTAGGTTTATAGCATTGATCGTTAAGTGAGAGTTTTCCCGAGGAGTAGCATATACTCACAGTAGGATCGGGATCCAAATATCATCGCGTGATAAAACCGAAGGAATCCTACCAGAATTATCACACTCCAAATGGTATGCAACGCTAGCAAGTTTCAGTACTTATGAAACTCCCGATGTGGATTTTTGCCCCATGCTCTTATGACCTTGGCGTGAGGTCAAAATGTCATAAGTCACATGTCAAGTTCTTCCCATCATTATCCTGGTTAATTTGAACCCACCCGTACCTACCCTTGACGTAGGCCAAAACGGCAGTACGACTGTCTCAAATCAACGCATTCTATCTATGCAACGGATAAATATCCGGCAGCTACCAATCACTATGCCTTGGCGTGAGGTCAAAATACATAGCTTGAATACTACCGAATATTTAACCGAAATGATGGAGGGCTACGGATGGTTTTGGCGAAACCGTGAACGTAGTGAACTTGATATAATCGATGGAACGAGATAGCTTTTAAAAGGAGTGGTTCAAGCTCCGCGTTTAAAAGTTTTAGTTTTGAAAAGAACCGAGTGGTTTTCAAAGTGTTCCAATCGACTTTTACTTGGTTTATTTCTTGCATTAGTTCTTTTAATGCGTCCCATCATTTAATCCTACCATTGCAGAAAACAACCAAAATATGACGTACGCTTATGCCATTCGCATTCGCCACGGGGCCCCGTCATCACCCGTTAGGTTACTTAACTAACGACAGAGCGGGGGCTGGGCTAGCGCGGCTGTAAAACATAAGCAACGCCTAAATAGTTATTATATATAAATATATAGCAATGATAGACATTACAGATCACAGATGAATACATTGGATATACTAGGAATCCGCAATGCGTTCGAGCCTGCAACGCAAAGCGGATTACACGGTCGCGGTGAATAGCCAATACCCCACCCAAGACCCCTACGGGTGCGGCAAACTACCCGCCAAGCACCCGAAGCGAAGCAACCTCCCTCACCACCGTGAGTAGGCCACTCGGCACTTCGAGTACCCGGTAGTTTGTGCACCCCCTCCATGGGTCTATCCTAGGAGCAAAAACAGTAAAAAGAATTATACAATGACGGCTACAACCCCGACCCGGTTGTGCGGCCATACAAAGAATATTATTACATCAATTTACATGTTACAAATGAATGAAAGAAAAACAACGCTCATCTCACATCCAACCCGGCTATTCACCCGCGACAATCCAATCCATTCATATCCACAAACCAACAACAAACACAGATCATGTATAACCCCGACTAATCGTCTTATAGCGATTAGCCGACGTTCAATACATGCAAGCATTACAGATATAACCGATGTAGTTAAAGCGTAGTGAAGTTCCGGAAAAATACGGATTTATAGGCCCGCAAAAGCAAATTTTAGTTCTGGAAAATCTGGGCATATAATATATATCCTAAAAATCCCAAAAACAATACAGAAAACCACTGCACGAAAAACTATGCAGTGAAGACATCAAACCGCGGCGCTTCCGCGGCACGAGCCTACCTCGTGCGGCGGAAGAGCGGCGGTTTGGATGATTCTCTGTCTCGTTTTTCGTGGGTGTTTTTAAAAAACCCTGAGATAAATTTACAAATATAAAGTTTTCTATTTTGAGCAGAAAAAATTTCAACAGAAACTAGGGTTTTTCAAAGTTCGGTTTTTGGATTTTTCGGTTTCGAAACTTCGCTACACTTTACTACCTAGCTAGTTTGAGTTTAGTTAGGCTCTGATACCACTGTAAGTCCGTGTTGCCCACCCCGGTGCTTACGGGGAGGCGGAAAACATAATAAAAATCGGATTTTTAATGACTTAGGCAACATGGACTAAGCTTGTGAGGATCTTTGCTAAACTAAAACTAGCTAAAGTAAACTAACAACTAACAAAGTTGTAGAAAGGTTATACCTTTGGTCTTTAGTCCTTCTCTCCTTGCTCCTAGGTATGGTAGAAAAGGATCACCTTGCTTGTCTTCTCCCGTCAAAGAAGGATCCACCCGAAAGCCACCACCTTTAGCTTCAACTCCAAGCTAGGAGTAACTAGAGTGCAAGAAATGCTAAGACTTGAACCCTAGAAGTGAGTAGAGAAGATCAAGAGAGGGTTTTTCTCAAGCTTTTTGTTTCTCAACACATGAGAGGGAGAGAGCTTGAGGGAGAGGATGAGCAAGAGAGAGAAAAGAAATGAGAGAATGAGAATAATAGTGAGCCATTCTCACTAATATGTGAGGATAAGTTTAATTAGATAATTAGCTTGAAAATTGTCATGATAAATCATGAATTGACCATTATCATTTCATTTTTGCAAAGATCAAAGAGCATCTTCCAAATGAAATGATTATGGTCAAGTTGTCAACATGGTCAACAAGTCAATGAAGTCAAATTGTCAACAACAACCATGCACAATAATTAAGCTAATTATCAATTAACAATAATCCACACAAAATCAATAGGGTTAATAAAATGACAAAGGCCATTAACCCTAAACAAGGTCCTCTCCCCCAATCTCAAGCAACTGTGCATACGCACCCGCATTCGTGATCCGAGGAACACGAACACAATGAGAAAAACCAATCTCAAATCATATACTAGGATCCGGCTTAAACCAAAGCCCGCTAGTATAAACTGTCCGGACAGCAAACGTGCACAAGTGCGCGGATGCGAACGAACCCTGTCGCAAAACCATGCGACCCCTACTCGTTTTGCCTAAAGGCGAATAGCTCTCTGTGTGGGACTCTAAAGACTCGACACTACGCTGGCAGTGGGTTTAACCACAGACCGCAAGCGGCACTAGCTGTACGTAACGGTCCCCAGGTAGATGTCGATAAGAAGACTGACGAGGTGAACCCCATCTGCACTCCTACTGAGCCTGTATGTGACAGTCTCCGTACAGTCCGGTCTGTTCGTCTGATACATCGCATGGCGGGCCTAGGGGGGCGGTGAACGTCAGTCCCCTAATAGCGGTACAAGTCGTGTCGGAGTGTAGCCCAGAACACCCTGAGATAACACTGGAAACCTACCAGTATATCTCGCTTGCCCTGGCCAGGGACTACTCGTGTAATGGCTCTCCTAGACACAGCGCGATGTCAACCCCCAATACCGGGAGAGACGAATCCTGTCTAACCGTCACTGCCTCCAAGTGCTTCGGGACTGCACCCAAAAACTACCTGTTTGCACAGCTCCTTTGAGCCGTGGTAGGGTAGTAATCAAAGTGCAGTGGGAACACACTCGAGGCGAAGTGACAGTGTCAAGTCAGCGGACTAAGCTGTACTCATGTCACCTGGGAACTGATAACTGACGATAGGTATATTACCAACCAACAGTTCCCGACGAGTCCTGTCCAGTGTACTCGTAACCTAACGAGCACCCGCATACTATCCCAAGTACGACGTACTAACGGCTGTGGGACAGACCGTCTCCCACACTGGGATGAGAAGCGCATACGCTAGTCTACTCCGGAGTATCGATGCCCTGTCTCGATAGTCCAACGACCAGGGACCTGTATAAGGATGTGCTTATAGATTACCCAGCTCCCACGTGTGCGAGCGCCATCACAACGCTGGTAATCAAGCAAAGATCCTAAGGGCTCTACTAATATGTATACCAGCAATATGCTAAAAGAAACACATGCACATATTAAAGCAGAGACAAACCAAGTAGCATACTACCATTTCGAGCAAGATTGTATATACAACTGTGAATATCCCAAGCTTCCATTAAGTAATATACAAGCTAGTATGATACAGTAATGGCCTCTAGGGCATATACACTAACACAGATATCGTAGTCATGGTATGTAGCCGTGGTAAGTAGGATCTGGATGGACTTAAGCATAGTCCCTGGAAAAGGTTTCATCATTATTCGTGCCTGGTCGATGACGAAAACCTTTAACAAGTCTAGCTTTGAAAGTCTCAACTTGTCCATCTACACCAAGTAATCTTCTCAAGATATACTTGCTCCTGATGGGGATTTAACCCTTCAGATATCGCAACCAAAGTCCATACTTTCTTGGTGTATATGGATTCCATCTCAGATGGCTAAGCATCCAGCCATTCTTACAGAGTCCCTACTCTTGATGGCCTGCTCGAATCTAGTTGGGTCATCATCTCATGATGCAATCCTTGCTCCCACTGTCATCGAGAAACCGAAGTATCTCTCAAGCAGGTGAGGAACCCTGCTAGATCGGCGGAGAGGCTGAGGTTCGTCGGGAACTATTGAATTCTTTGGTTCTGTCAAATCATCAGCTGCAGTTTTGTATTGCTGGAACCTTTCCAGTTCTACATAACTGACTTTACCTCGATCTTTTCCGGATTTTGCTTTCGACATAGGCCAGACAACCCCAAATCTTAACTAACTTAAGATATGGGCTCTTCCTTTTCCATATCACATATGAAGTGATAGGCAACTGATTTGATTTGAACCCAATTCAATAGGTATGCAGCTTCTCAAGTGCACAACCCAAAAAGGAAATAGGTAACTCAGTAATACTCATCATAGAGCACACGATATCTAATATTGTACGATTGCTCCGCCCCGATACACCGTTGTGCTGTGGTGTATTCAGAGGAGTAATACGGAGAGAGAATCTCATTCTCCTTTAGAATGGTCCAGGAATGCCATGCACAAGTATTCTCCTCCCTGATCTTATCATAGGACATAATACTTATACCCGTATTGGTTCTCTACTTCTAACTTATATTCTGTGAATATCTCAAAAGGTTCGGACTTTTGTTTCAACAGGAACATATGTCTGAATCTTGAGAGATTATCAGAGAATATAATGAAGTATAAAGAACCATTCCTGGCATGTGTAGACAGGAGACCTTACATACATCATCATGCATCAGTCCCAAGAGTTCACTAACTCCTTCTCTGTTTCCAGTAAACAGAGCTATGGTCATTTTATCTTTGTGACATGACTGGCAAGTTTCACAAGATGTAAATTCAAACTGATTTAAATATGCATCTAAAATATAACTTTAGCCAGTCGGGTCGCATTGATATGACCTAGTCTACAATGCTTCAAGAATGATTCGTTCATTTCTGAACTCTTCCTCTTGTGTGTGTTCTGAATACTAAGAACTGTAGTTTGATTTAGAACGTTAATGCTTTTAGATAACGCGCCTAAACCGATCAACTTTTGATATAGGAAATGTTCAAAACATTATCCAACAATACAAAATTTTATCATTTCTTTACTAATAAAGAGACTGATATGATTTTGTATATCAGGTTCGGTATCTAATAGCATTTGTTCAGAATCAATGTATTGGTAATACAGGGTGACAGTGACCAACAGACTTGGCTGCAACACTTGCCCCATTTTCTGTCTCATGAAACTTATCACCCTTTCTCAGTTTTTCTACCCTTTTGTAACCCTATGTAACAGATTACATATCTGGGATCCTGATCCGGTATCGAATACCCAGGATGCAGAGGATACTGAGAAACAGTTCTTTATAATGAACACACCCGAAGGAGATGCATCATATGCACTTTCTTCGTTTGGGCGGCATAGGAATTCTGGTATTTCCCTTATTTCATGCTCTGTCTTATAACAATTATAAGTTGGAGC
Organism: Agapanthus africanus; assembly: GCA_030015575.1. Taxonomy (NCBI): domain Eukaryota; kingdom Viridiplantae; phylum Streptophyta; class Magnoliopsida; order Asparagales; family Amaryllidaceae; genus Agapanthus; species Agapanthus africanus. The sequence goes on from JASDDO010000019.1 coordinate 680,996,942, forward strand.
GGGACCAACGTTCCCCAGCTCAGTATAACAAGCGGGTTTGGTCAATACATCCATTTTATTATCTTGATTAAGGCATGATATGGTCGCTACCAGGAGAGAGAGAGAGAAGAAAACACTCAGCGTGCGCTCTTGCAAGATTAGATTGGTTATATATTTTATCTAATCAGGATGGCTCCCACTGTTTTTATCAAATCTTCCTTCAAACCCTAAAAGGAAAGACTAGCCGGGATTAATTACACTCTACAAGTTCGCCAATCTTTCAGCCAGACCAGTGTCGGTACTTTCAGGGAGGTTCCCCGTGCTTTCGCACGGACCTAATTACAGTAAACCTCATTTTCCCAGAGGCGTAACCCCGTTGACACCTTTCTAGACACCTACTTGATCGGCTAATTGCAAAGTGCAAAACTCTCCCAGGAGTAACAATTACTCGCAGTGGGTATCGGGATCCAACTATCATATAGAAGGTATGCAATCTCATTGCAAATTTCAACACTTGAAACTCCCGATAAAGGTTTTTACCCCTAGCACCTATGACCTTAACTATGGTCAACAAATCATAAGTACTAGTCAAGTTCTACCCGTCATTTCGTGATTAATTAGACCCACCCACATGACCCTTAACTAAGGTCAACAAAGTCACGCGACTGTCCTAACTAATCGCATCATATGCGGTGTAGGAAGACATCACCTAGCTACCGTACACTGTGCCTTGACTATGGTCAACAAACACAGCACGAATACTAAGTACTCTACTTCCTAAAATGACGGAGGGTTGCGAATGGTTTTTATAAAAACCTTTAACGCTTTGAACTTGATCTCGTTGCGGAATCAAATGGTTTTTAAATGGAATGTTTTTGAGGCTTTTCTAGTTTTGCCAAAGGGGTCACTCCCGGTGAAGGGATCGTCGGCCCTTTCCTCGTCGAATGAGGTGCGGGATATATCATATATATCACTGTGCAAAGCAGAAACTATAGAAGCGATCAAAAGACAAACCGAGTGTGTAGCATCTGCCAGTTATTTGCTAAAGGAGTCACTCCCGGTGAAGGGATCTCGGTCCTTTCCCCATCGAATAAGGTGCAGGATGTTCTACAATGAACACCGCGATGCAAAGCAAGAACTGTAGCTACCTGCTTTTATTTTGAAATTCGATTCCACAACATCAATTAGGTTTATTTTCTTTCATTAATCTCATTAATGAATATCCCATCATTTAAGTCCACCTAAACATCACAGATAAATATAACGTACGCTTATGCCATCCGCATTCGCCTCGATGTCCCGTCTGCACCGTTAGGTTAGGTAACTAACGGTAGAGCGGGGCAGGGCTAGCGCGGGTGTATAACATAAGCAACGTTTATATAATATATCATATATACCATATATAATATCTGTCACAGAACATCATATGATCACATCACAGATAAATCACAGCAGAAGAAACATATGAAATATTGGATATACTAGGACGTCCGTGTTTTCAATACGAGCCAGTATAAAACACGGATTCCACGGTCGTGATGAATAGCCTATCCCACACCCCTAGACCCCTACGAGAGCGGCAAGCAACCCTACCAATTCTAGGGTTAGGAGACCCGGACTCGACTCCTCGAGATGGTCTCCCACTGGACCCTAGAACCCGGTTACTTGTGCTCCCCTCCTTGGGTCTATCCTAGTGCAGAAAAGTAAATAATATACATCAACGGTGACATCTTCCGCAACCTGGAAGTGCCCCAATAAAAGAATATTACATACAAGTTTTTACATGAATGAAAATGAAAAACACTCATCTCACATAAAAACCCCCCGGCTATTCAAACACGACGATCCAATATAACATATCCAGCAACACATAACATCACATGTCATCAACGTAAGTAAATATGTGCATCCCAATTGTCGTTGACATATAGCAATGAAACCGGCGATATCACATATTACACTTACGGTCACAGAAAAGAAAGTGTAAAACTACAACAGTTGGAATCCGCAAACTCTTTAGACATCACATGCCTAATCATATGAATACCTTAGACATCGCATGCCTAACAATTATAAACCCCGCATTTTAGTCTCAAAATCGAAAACACTTTTCAATATCAAGTCGGGCAATTCAACAAGATTCCCGACATCCTGATCGAATGCTCGTCGCAAACTTCAATAGACGGCCGCACCCCCGATGCCATCGACGAAGTGCACCAAGGCGGAACACCGCTACCGCGAGCACCCGAACGGATGCTTTCGGCGACGGGGTTCTCCTACAGTCACTTGGTTGGGGCTATGGAGTGAGGCTGTCTATTAAGTTTACCCGGCGAGTATCCGCGTACGCTACGTGATTGCGACGGACTTTTGATCTCATCAAAATTCCGTGGCAACCGATCAAGTGAGACTAAACTGCTATGTTTATAATATTCATACCGTTATCTCATAACTACTTGTGAATTCCAATTATTGTATCACATTCAGGATAAACAGAAAATGTTAAACTTTCCGATCGAACATTCGAACACCCAAGTTTTTCCGATACGGCTCAACACATGAAATAAGTCTAACAGCATTCAGTTCGTGCCTCAGTACCAACGGTCCAGCCGTAGAAGGGTCAAGCCAACGCCTCACATGTGGCACGCCGTACTGCCCCAAACCCGAAGGTTCAAAGGGCAGTTCAAGTCGGTCACATAATCGAGTTAAGGTTTGTTGTCTTCTAGAGGGACCATCGCGTTACTTGCACTACTTAGAACGTCGTTAAACTACGGAAAAATCCAACAATTAGAAATTTCCCGGCAGGGGAAAAAGTGGGTATTTATATCCGGTCGAACTTTTTAACATATTCTAAAAATTACCCGGAAAAACACACAGACAAAATTAGATAATCCGATCCATACACCGAGTCCCCAATACAACCCAGAAAATTCAACTTTTGAAAAAAAAATATTAAAAATTTCCAGGAAAACCAGCACTGCAAAGTAGGAGTTACTGTGCAAGATTTAATGCATGAAGAGGCTAAAGGGCCGCGGAACCGCCCCATTAGCATGCTAATGCCGCGGTTCCGCCGCGCTTTGGTGGAGTTAGGTGTACGGGCTTCACAGTAATTCATAGAATCTCCTGCTGATTTTTCTGCATATTTTTAATACTCAAAAATCCCTGTTTTTGAAAAAAGTCCAGAGAGCAAGGAAAAGTCGGGGTTTCGGGTTCGATCGGGTTTCTAACATCGTCTACGGATCGCCTAAGCCTCTAGCTAGGCTCTGATACCACTGTAGGGTTCCTAGGCACACAAATGAAGTCTCACAAGTGATCAAACATGGCCAATTAAAATTTTACGGGTGCCTACAAACCCTAATACGGATCGTCAACTAGATATATAGGCGATGCAAGCATGTAAACGAATTAAATGCTAAAGGAAAGTGACTACAACCTTTGTAGATCCGGTCCACCACTTCCTAAGCTCCACGATGATGTCCCTCCGCTGTCCAAATCGGAATCCGGACTTTAGCATCGGCTTCATCGAAGAAATGGGCGGGCTTGGTCGTCGGCTTCGATGCCGAAGATGATCTACGTCGAGGCATCACAAGATGAAGCTCCCACTTCACCAAGTCATGAAACTTGTGAAGAAAACACCCTATACTACTTGGCAAGAGGTAGAGGATGAAGAAATAGGAAGTGGGTTCACTTTAGAATTGAATTTCTCACTCAATAGATCAAGTTGCTATTGATGGAGCAAGCTTTCTTCAAGTTGATACTGTATTTGATTCTCACGATATGTGACATTGCTCGGTTATATGCGATATAGCCGGGTTATCGGATCAAGTGTTGTTTCGATAAGTTGTTACTGATGATACTAGTCGGTTGTGTGCGACATGACCGGATCTTTGAATCAAGTGTTGATTTAATGATTTAATGCATAATTATATATTTGATATATTACTTTGCATTAACTAGTATTGGTTCACTTTAAATGGATTTTCTCACTTGAAATTCACAAGTTGTATATGTGATATATTTTTGTGCACTTGATTGTATCATGTTTGATGATACATGCTTACTTGAGTTTGTGTAAAGATTAAACCATGGTTATGTAATGGTTAGGGTTTTCATTTAATTATCTATTTATTTATTCTTTATTCTTTTTAGAAAATAATTAGCATAATGAGAAAATGGTGGCTTTCTTTGTATGTATTATGAAGCTTCATGAAGCTTTGACTAAGTGACCATTTTGTCTCATGCTTAACCCTAACCATTCCACTTAACCCTAGTCTATTCTCTACACTTTACCATGGTTGAATTATCATAAGTATTCATTTTTATTTCCTTTTTGGAAAATAACTTATCATAATATTATCTTCTTCTTCTTCATCTTCTTCATGAAGAAAAAGCTTGCCTCATCAATGGCAACTTGATGAAAAGAGTGAGAAATCCAATTCTAAAGTGAACCCACCTCCTATTTCTTCATCCTCTACCTCTTGCCAAGTAGTAGAGTGTGTTTTCTTCACAAGTTTCATGACTTGGTGAAGTGGGAGCTTGATCTAGCGATGCCTCGACGTAGATCATCTTCGGCATCGTCGTCGATGACCTAGCCCGTTTTTTCTCCGATGAAGCCGACGCTAGAGCCCAAGTTCCGATTTGTACAGCGAGGAGACATCATCGCGGAGCCATGGAGTTGGAGAACCGGATATACAATGGTTGTATTTCCGTTTACCATTTAGTTAAGTTGTTAACTAGTTATTGTTTTCGCCTAAACTTCTAGCCAACGATCCGTAGTCGGGTTTCTCGGCACCGTAAAATTTGAAATTGGCATGGTTGATGCCTTGTGAGACCTCTTGAGAGTGCCTAGGAACCCTACATGGTTTAAGCCGGATCCTAGTATATGATTTGGGATTGGTTTTATTTCATTGTATTCGTGTTCCTCGGATCACGGATACGGGTGTGTATGCACAGTTGACTGAGACAGAGGCAGAGGACTTTGATTAGGGTAGATGACCATTGTCATTTTCTTAACCCTAATACTTATGTGTGAATTATGATTAATTGATATTAGTTAAATATAATTGTGCATGGTTAGGGTTGTTGACCATTTGACTATACTTGACTTGTTGACCTAGGTTGACATGTTAACCATCATCATTCCATATGAAAGATGCTCTTTGATCCTTGCAAATGGCATTTAATGTGAAATGATAATGGTCAAGTCTTGATTAACCATGACAATTATCTTAGCTAATTATCTAATTTCCATAATTCTCATATATGAGGAGAATGGTTCATTTTCTTTTTCATTCTATCATTTTGGTTCTCTCTCCTCCTCTTCCTCTCTCTCTAGCTCTGCCCTCTCATGAGTTGAGAATCTCTTGAGCTTAAGATAAATCCTTATAAAATACTCTATACTCTTTCTAAGGTTCTAGGGTTAGCACTCCAAGCATCTTAGTTAACTTCTAGTTTGAAGTTGAAGCCAAAGGTTGAGGCTCTCGGATGGATCTTTCTTCGACAAGAGAAGACGACAAGGAGATCACTTTCTTCCACTCCAAGGAGCAAGGAAAGAAGGACTTGAAGCCCTAGGTATAACCTCTTTTCCGAGTATTTAACTCCTTTTAGTTTTGTAGTTAGTTTATGTTAAGAAAAGATCCTCCTTTTTCTAGTCCATGTTGCCTAGTGTGTTAAAAATCCGTTTTTTATACCGTTTCCGCCTCCCCGCAAGCACCGGGGTGGGCAACGTGGACTTACACCAAGTACCCGAAGCGAAGCAACCTCCCTCAACACCGTGAGTAGGCTACTCGACATTTCGAGATACCCGGTAGTTTGTGCACCCCACCTTGGGTCTATCCTAGGAGCAAAAACAGTAAAAAGAAATTATACAATTACGGCTACAAACCCGACCCGGTTGTGCGGCTAAACAAATAATATTACATCAATTTACATATTACAAGAATTCAAAGAATAAGAAAATTCTCATCTCACAACCCCTGGCTATTCATCCGCGGCAATCCAACGAATTCATATACACAAACCATCAACATTACAGATCACAGATATGTATAACCCCCACTAATCGACGTATAGCGATTAGCAGACGTTCAATACATATATCACATCACAGATAATATCCATTAGCCAAAGTCTACAGAATATCGATCAAAATACGGATTTGTAACCACCCTAAAACTCAATTTGTTCTCTGGAAAATCTGGGTAGAAACAACATGTATTAAAAATCCCAAAATACCCAAATAAAAACACTGCAGAAAACTCGGTCCACGGCCGAGTCAACTCGGCCGCGGATCCGCGGCAGGAAGCATGTTCGTGCCGCGGATCCGCGGCGCTTTGACCGAGCCACTGGATCGTTTTTCTGCTGTGTTTTTACAAAACCCTGAGACGATTTTTCATATATGCCAAATTACTTTTTGAGCAGTATAAAAAATCGACAGAAAGTGGATTTTTCTCGGACGTGTTTTGTGATTTTTTTCCGATCGATATTCTAAATACTTTGCTAACTTGCTAGTTTATGTTTAGCCAGGCTCTGATGTAAGTCCACGTTGCTCACCCCGGTTCTTACGGGGAGCCGGAAACGGCGAAAAACAATTTTTTGGCACAAAGGCAACACGGACTAAAAGCCGGATCTTTGCTAAACTAGAAACAAGCAAACTACTAGAGGCGTTAACTACTATGCCGTAGAAATTACACCTCACGAAAACGGTCCTTCGGGTCTTCTCCCCGCTGTCCGGCTCATCCATCCACGCTCCGAGGGTCGATCCGGATCTTGGTCACCTCCGCGGCCTTCTTGAGTCGAGGACGATCCACCCGAGAGATGTACACCGAGCTCCACCTCGAGCCGAGGCAACTAGGGCAACAAGATCGCTAGTCTTGAAGTCCTAGGTTATGTAGAGGAGGTTGATGGAAGTGTTTGTCTATGTGGATTCTTTTTCTCTCAACACATGAGATCAAAAGAAAGAATCAAGAGGAGGAAGAAGAAGGAGCACAAGCAACCATGGAGCTTTTCTTTTCTTCTCACAAGAGAGAGAATGAGAAAAGAATTATGAAATTATCAACTGAAGAAAAAAAGGCACCATGGTTGCAATAATACTAAACATCATCATTACTAATCCTATCATGATAAAGTTGATGGCAACATTGACATGACCATTTTCATAATCCAAAAAGAAAAAGAAAACCAAAGAAGAGTGTAGACCTCTCATGAAGGTCAAGGTCAACTTTGGTCAACGGGTCAACAAAGTCAAGAGTGGTCAAGGTGGTCAAATGGTCAAAGCAATTAGCCATCACAAAATTATCACTGAAATGATTAGTAAGTAATGTCCGCGGATCATAATGGTTTTGACCGAACGAATTGCCAAAACCCTAATGAGCCTGCCACATAACGGTTTTGGCCGAACCAACTGCCAAAACCCTAATGTGGCACCTCCTCCTTCTTCGCTCCTAACAACTGTGCATACACACCGGCATCCGCATTCCGTAGAATGCGAATGCACAGAAGACAAAACAAATCCATCCATGCAATACTAGGTTCCGGCTTAAACCAAAGCCCACTAGTATTGCCTGCCCGAACAGCATACGCACACAAGTGTACGTAAGTGATCGCAGCCCTGCCGTAAAACCATACGGTCTCTACACGTTTCGCTCAGTGAAGGGAAACACTCTGTGAGGGACTCTAAAGACTCGACACTACGCTGGCAGTGGGTTTAACCACAGACCGCAAGCGGCACTAGCTGTACGTAACGGTCTCCAGGTAGATGTCGATAAGAAAGCCGATGAGATAAACCCATCCGAACTTCTACTGAGCCTGTATGTGACAATCTCCGTACAGTCCGGTCTGTTCATCTGATACATCGTATGGCGGGCCTAGGGGGCGGTAAACGTCAGTCTCCTACTAGCGGTACAAGTCGTGTCGGAGTGTAGCCCAGAACACCTGAGATAACTCTGGAAACCTACCAGTCTATCCCGCTTGCCCTGGCGAGGGACTTTGTGTAATGGCTCTCCTAGACACAGCGCGATGTCAACCCCCAATACCGGGAGAGACGAATCCTGTCTAACCGTCACTGCCTCCAAGTGTTTCGGGACTGCACCCAACTACTACCTGTTTGCACGACTCCTTTGAGCCGTGGTAGGGTAGTAATCTAAGTACAGGGGGAACACACTCGAGGCAAAGTGGCAGTGTCAAGTCAGCGGACTAAGCTGTACTCATGTCACCTGGGAACTGATAACTGACGATAGGTATAATACCAACCAACAATTCCCGACGAGTCCTGTCCAGTGTACTCATAACCTAATGAGCACCCGCATACTATCTCCAGTACGACGTACTGATGGCTGTGGGATAGACCATCTCCCCTGCTAGGATGAGAAGCGCATACGCTAGTCTACTCCGGAGTATCAATGCCCTGTCTCAATAGTCCTATGACTAGGGACCTGTATAAGGATGTGCTTATAGATTACCCAGCCCTCACGAGTGTGACTGCCATCACAACGCTTGTAATCAAGCAAAGATCCTAAGGGCTCTACTAATATGTATAAGCGATATGCTAAAAGAAACACATGCATATATTGAAGTAGAAACAAACCAAGTAGCATACTGTTAGTTGTATGTATGCCCCAGAGGCCAGTATTGTACAGATGATGTATATTATATTGGATGCTTGGACATATATAGAGATGACTTTCTTGCTCGATATGATAGTATGCTATCTAGTTGCTCTTTATCTTAACATGTATACTTGTCTCTTTATACTGTCTTAAAGTTACATGTTGGTAAAGCCCTTAGGATGTGTACTTGACTACCAGGACTATGATGCGGATCATACTAGTGGGGACATGGTAGTCCATAAGTACATCTTTCAAGGTCCCTAGTCGTGGGTGTATCGAGATGGGGCATCGATATACCAGTGTAGACTAGCGTATACGCTTCTCGAACCATGATATGGGCGATGGATGATCCAATATCCATTGGTGTTTGACATCAAAGATGGTATACGGGTGCTCAGTGGAGACTGGGTACATTGGACGGACTCGCCGAGAACTCCCAGATGGTATTATACCTCACGTCAGATGGCAGTTCTCAGGTGACACTTGTGCAGGTTAGTCTGTAGACCCGAGATCGTCATAGAGTCTTGTGTGATTCCCACTGTGCTTTGATTTCCACCTTACCACGTCCATGAGGGCGTGCAAAACGGTGTTATTTGGGTACAGACTAGAGTCACATGGAAGCAATGAGCGATAGGAGGGGTTTCGTCTCTCCCGGTATTGGGGGTTGATGTTTCACTGTGCTCGATTGGCCGTAACAGGGAAGTCCCTGGCCAGGGCTGATTAGAGATTTACTGGTAAGTGTTACCAGTAGTTTCTCGACCCGTTATGAGCCTCATATCGGCACGACTTATCGGTTATTGGGGTCTGACGTTTACCACCCCTAGACTTGATATGCGACATATCAGACGAGGAGACCGGACTGCGCGGGTAGTGTTGCCGGTTGGCTCGACGGGAGTTGTAGCATGTTCACTTGTTTTCTTCTGATCGCTCAATACCCGGGTGGCCGTTACGTTTAGCTGACCGCTTGTGGCTTGGGGGTGCTTGATATGATCATCATCCACTGCCGGCGTATTGACGAGTCTTAGAGTCCAACAAAGGAGTTACCTAGTCCAGGTGAAACGTTGTAGTGCGCGTATGCGATATGCGTATGGACCCGGTTAAAATGCGCGTATGAGATACCGTACATTAATCGGGCGGCTTGCTTTTGGTTGGGTCGTATGTGATATGGCCGGATTGATAAATCAAGTGTTGATTTATCATTTAACCATTAGATTCTCACTAGAAATCCTTTCTTGTATTTTTGGATGTATGCATGCATGTATGCATTCTTTCTTGATTCATGCACATATGTATGTGCATGCACACTTACATACATACATCATCCTTCATGGTTCTATATACAAAGAAAATGGTGGCAATATAAGACTCACACCATGGTTTTATATATATGAATTATTATTGCATTTGATTTAAAACAAAAAGAAAAAGGAAAGGATAATTCATGGTTTCTTTCTACACTCTTCTTTGACCTAACCATGCTCACCCACAATTTAACCATGGATTAACTTTCCATTTGGGTTTTAACTCAAATTCAATAATATCGTTATTGTTCAACCATGGTTTGAGATGAGAGGTAAAAAAATATATTTAGATATATTTTCTATTTTCTTAAGGGAGTTTATCTTTTCTCTTATTCTAAAAGGCCACCATCTTCTTCCTCCTTCATCTTTTGCTCTCTAGATTTATCTAGTGAGCAAATTACTCATTAAGTTAGGATTTTGATGTGAGAAAAGCCACCACAACACCATTCTACACAAGTCTTGCCCACTTGTTTAGAGTGTTAGCTTCATTTCATTCTCTTGATAAAGTGAAGTTACAAGCTTGGACAAAGCGGACTCCGGGTGGATAATCGTGGACCTAGAGGAGTTCAAGTGGACTTTTTCCAAACCCTAAGTAGCCGAGGAGTCTAGCGTAGGGAGCTACAAAGGTTGTACTCTGAAAACCCTAGCTTAATCTACTTGTAATGAAGTGTTGTTTTTGAAACCCTAATTTTTCTAGGAACGATTCTTTGTATGCTTACTTAGTACCCTAAAATTTTAATCTTTGGTACATGTGATGCTTCCAAACCCTTCTTGAGGTGCTAGGTAAACCCAACATTGGTATCAGAGTCGACCAAGAACATTAGGCGACACTTTAACGAAGTTAAAACTCCGATCGAACCGAAAAATACGGATTTTTAGTGCTCTCTGGACATTTTTTCAAAACTGTTATTTTTCAGAATTAAAAATCCTTAAAAAATTCAGCAGGGAAATCTAAACACACATGTAAAAAACGATGACATGAACATTACTTATCACCGCGGAACCGCGGTAATAGCCTGCTTAGGCCGCGGTTCCGCAGCCGTACGGATGAATCAATTTGTCGTTTTTATACAGTAATTGTTTTGTCTGCTTGTATATGGTTTTGGGAATTTTTAATCTGAATTTAGTGTTGTATGTTCTGGAGATTGTTTTGGAGTCGGTGATTCAATCGGAATTTTGATTTCGTGTCTTTTCCGGGTAAATTAGAAAGTATTGAATTGTTCGAACGAGTATCAATTACTCACTTTTTCACGGGGTTTAAATCTTTCGGAAATACGTGCAAGTTTTGTGGTGGACCCTCTAGAAGACAACAAACCTTAACTCGATTATGTGACCGTCTTGAACTACCTTTTGAACCTTAGGGTTTGGAGCAGTACGGCGTGCCACATGTGAGGCGTTGGCTTGACCCTTCTACGGCTGGACCGCTACTACTGTGTCACACTCCGGGTTTTTGAACTCCGCTCAAGTGTTGAGCTTTAGGGAATTTTGAGTATTTGATCATTCGTTCGAAAACTTTAATACTGTCTATTTATCTGGAATGTGATACAATATGTGGAATTCATATAGTTAGGCATGAAATACGAAATATGTGATATTTCCCATTTACGATGTCTAAAGAGAATGTGGATTCCAAATATTATAGTTTTACACTTTCTTTTCTGTGACCATAAGTGTAGTATGTATTTACCGATTGTCGTTGCTATACGTCGACGACGATCAGTGTATGCATACTTACTTACGTTGATGATATGAGATATTATGTGTTGCTGAGATATGATGTGCAGGATTGTCGTGATTGAATAGCCGGGGGGTTTTATGTGAGATGAGAGTTTTATATTTTCATTCATGTAAATTTAAATGTAATATTCTTTTATTTGGGGCACTTCCGGGTTGAGGTCGATGCCACCAGTGTTATATATTATTTACTTTTCCGCATTAGGATGGACCCAAGGAGGGGAGCACAGGTGACCGGGTTCTGGGGTTCAGTGGGAGGCCATCTCGAGGAGTCGAGACCGGGTCTCCTAAACTCCAGAATTGGTAGGGTCGTTTGCCGCTCTCGTAGGGGTCCAGGGTGTGGGCTTGGCTATTCATCGCGACTGTGGAATCCGTATTTTCTATTGTTGGCTAAATACTAAATACGGACGTCCTAGTATATCCCACATTATATCTATGTTTCTGCTACGATATCTGTGATGTGATAATTTGATATGTTCTAATGGATACAGTATATATGATATATTATATAGACGTTACTTATGTTTTACACCCGCACTAGCCCTGCCCTGCTCTGTCGTTAGTTACCTAACCTAACGGTGCACGAGGGGGCATCGAGGCGAATGCGGATGGCATAAGTGTACGTCGTATTTATCTGTGATGTTTAGGTGACTTAAATTATGGGACTTCATTAATGTGATTAATGAAAGAAAAGAAACCTAAAAGATGTTGTAGAATCAAATTTTTCCAAAAAGGGTAGCTACAGTCTTGCTTTTCATAGCGGTATATATGATATACCCTGTACTTTATTCGATGGGGAAAGAGCCGAGATCCCTTCACCGGGAGTGACCTTTTTAGCAAAACTGGCAGATGCTACAAAACTCGGTTTGGTTTTTGATTGCTTTTGGAGTTTTGCTTTGCACACTGATATATATGATATATCCCGCACCTTATTCGATGAGGAAAGAGCCGAGATCCCTTCACCGGGAGTGACCTCTTTAGCAAAACTAATAAAAGACTCAAAATCACTCCATTTCAAAATTCACATGATTCTACAACGATATCAAGTTCATTGCGCAATAGGTTTTCAGAAAAACCTGTCGTAGCTCTCCGACATTTCAGATAAGTCCTACTTAGTATTCGTGGTACGTTTCTTGACCTCCGTCAAGGCGTAGAGTGCGGCAGCTAACTAGTATTTATCTGCTTTTGCATATGATGCAGATTGGATTAGGGTAGTCGTACGACCTTGTTGACTCCCGTCAAGGGTCGTGCGGGTGGGTTTGAATCAATCAAGAAATGACGGGTTGAACTTGACTTGCACCCTGTGGTTTGTTGACCTCCGTCAAGGTCATGGGATGCTTGGGGCAAAAGATTATCGAGAGTTTCAAGTGTTGAAATTTGCAATGAGATTTCATACCTTCTATGAGATAGTTGGATCCCGATACCCACTGCGAGTAATTGTTACTCCTGGGAGAGTTTTACACAGGATAATTAGCCGATTAAGTAGGTGTCTAGAAAGGTGTCAACGGGGTTACGCCTCTGGGAAAATGAGGTTTACTTTAATTAGGTCCGTGCGAAAGCATGAGGAACCACCCTCAAAGTACCGACACTGGCCTGGCTGAAAGATCGGCGAAGTTGGAGGGTGTAATTAATCCCGGCTAGTCTTTCCTTTTAGGGTTTGAAGGAAGATTTGATAAAAACAGTGGGAGCCATCCTGATTAGATAAGATATTAACCAATCTGATCTTGCAAAAGCATACGCTAAAGTGTTTTTCTTCTCTCTCTCTCCAGGTAGAGACCATGTCATGCCTTAATCAAGATAATAATATGGATGTATTGACCGAACCCGCATGTTATACTGTGCTGCGGAACGTTGGTTCCGTTCTTTCTTATAAGAGTTATAGGACTGAACAGGACATAGGGGAATACCAGGATTCCCATGCCACACGAATGAAGAAAGTACATGATGATGCATTTTCTTCGGGCGTGTTCGTTACAGAGAACTGTTTCTCCATTTCCTCTACGTCCTGGGTATTGGATACCGGGTCAGGATCCCACATATGTAATCAGTTACATGGGCTTAAGAAAGGTAGAGAACTTGGAGAAGATGATAAAGACATAAGAGTTGGAAATGGTGCAATTGTTGTAGCTAAAACCGTCGGGGAATATCACCTTGTATTACCAACTGGTAATACATTGATTCTGAACGAATGCTATTACATATCGAACCTGATATGCAACATTATATCGGTTTCTTTGTTGAGTAAAGAGGGTTATAATTTTGTATTACAGGATAATGTTTTGAACATTTTCCGTAACCAAAAGTTGGTTGGATCAGGCACCTTATGCAATGGCATTTATGTTCTAAATCAATCACAGTTCTGAGCATAACAAGCACACACAAGAGGAAGAGTTCAGAACTAAACGAATCCTTCTTGTGGTATTGTAGACTGAGTCACATCAATGCGACGCGACTAGCTAAGTTGCATAAAGATAGATATTTGAATCCGTTTGAATTTTCATCTTATGACACTTGCCAGTCATGTCTCAAAGGCAAGATGACCAAAACTCCATTTACGGGATACGGAGAAAGAGTTACGGAACTCTTGGGACTGATACATAGTGATGTATGCGGACCCATGTCTACACATGCCAGGGATAGTTCTGCGTACTTCATTACATTCACTGACGATCTCTCTAGGTTCGGGTATGTGTTCCTGATGAAACACAAATCAGAAGCTTTTGAGAAATTTAGAGAATATAAACAAGAAGTCGAGAACCAAACCGGAAAAGGTATTAAAATCCTACGATCTGATCGAGGAGGTGAATACTTGAGCATTGAATTCCTGGACTTCGTAAAAGAGAATGGGATTCTCTCTCAGGTGACTCCTCCACATACACCACAGTACAACGGTGTGTCAGAATGGAGGAACCGCACCCTATTAGATATGGTGCGCTCTATGATGAGCACAGCTGAGTTACCAATTTCCTTCTGGGGATATGCACTGGAGACAGTAGCATACCTACTGAATAGGGTTCCTACCAAATCTGTGCCTACCACCCCATATGAGATATGGGAGGGGAAGAGGTCATATCTTAATTTTATTAAGATATGGGGTTGCCCGGCCTATGTCAAAAGACAAAAACCGGACAAACTAGAGGCAAGGTCTGTTTTGTGTAAGTTTGTTGGATATCCCAAACATTCGCGAGGGTATATCTTCTACCACAGTGAGGAACAAAGAGTGTTTGTTGCTCAACATGCCACCTTTTTAGAAAAGAAATTTCTTGCAAAAGAGATTAGTGGCCCTGAGGTAGAACTGGAAGAGGTTCCAGCTGTACAAACCACAACAGAAGATTTAGTGGAACCAGAGGATTCAGTAGCTCCCAACGAATCTCAGCCTCTCCGCCTATCTAGTAGGGTTCCTCGCCAACCTGAGAGATACTACGGTTTTCTCATGGATGGTGTGTAACACCTTAGAATGTGTTTTGTAGCTAATTATATTTTAAAATATGGTTTTTAATAAAAAGTTTACCAAATTAAGTTTTAAATATTTTATCCTATTTAATGAGTATTTTATTAGAATTTTGTTAGGCTTGCACACACTTGTGCATGATAACTAGGGTTGTTTTTGGGGTTAAACATGATTAGCAACCATGGTTAACTAACCATTTCTCCCTAATCAAGTTTTAATATTTGTTTATGTGTCATGGTTGTAATTAGTCATGATAGATTTAAAATGAAAATGAATTTAAAATGGAATTTTAAATTGGTTGACTTTGGGAGAGAGAGAGAGTGAGCATGGGCATCATGGCATGAGCCATGCCTCACTTAATGAGGAGAGAGAGAGTGAGAAGGGGGTCTTTTTTTGTGAGCTCATTTCTCTATCTCATTTTCTTGGTCTCATTCTCTCACTCTCACACACACACACCCTCACACTCTCAGCAGCAGCAGGAACAACAACAACAACAACAACAACAAGTGAAGTAGCAGCAGCAGAAGAGGCAACAGCAGCATCAGCATCATTAGCAGCAGCAACAGCAGACATCAGCAGCAGCAGCAAGAGCTCCAGCAACTTGGAGCAGCTCCTCTCACTTCTTCTCCTGCTTCTTAGGGTTCCTTGGGTATATTTTCCGAACCCCATTTCTTGTTTGTGTAGCTTGTGTGCTAATTAGCTCGATTAGTGTTAAATTAGCTAGTTTGGTGCTAGTTTTGGTGAATTGTGAGAAGTGATGGTAAATTGTTGATTGTGTTAGCTACCTTAGTTTATTTTAGTGTTAACAGGGCCACTTCAACTGGGAAATAGCCAGATTACACTAAAATACCCTAGGTTTTCCATTTTGTGCAAAATTGTCTTTTTTAAGCAATATTTGTGACTTTTGTAATCTGCTATGGACCCGGACCTTACAGAGTAAAATTGAGCAAACTGGGACATGATACCTAGGTTTAGATCACACCACCAGAGCACGAAGCCCTAACTTCCAACTCTGGCAGCCAATTTATTCATATTGGCCGCAAATTGCGGCCCAGAAAGGGACTGGGGTGTTGGGGTTTTGTGTAGGGTTCCCTGCTGTGTTGTCTAGGTCATTGGCATGTATAGTTTTGTGATATCTTACCTGTAGGAAAATCTGGGACTATATCGTTTTTGTTTCCGTTGTGTTTGCGCGATACGCGCGATACGTGAGTGGGTTCTGTGATCCAGCGTATCGCGGCGTGTCGCGATGGTTTTAGACGCGTACACCCACGATTCAGCGTATCGTGCACACGCGCGTTTAGTTCGCGACGCGAGTTTCTCGTTTCGATTCGATATCGCGTTTCGCGGAATATTTGGCTTATATAAGATTTCCATGTCTTATTTGCAGGTTTGCAGACAGGGACTACGGACACGGCTACAGGGGAAGCAGATGGTAGGATTCACCCAGCGTGGGGCGTAGGTGAGTAGATTTAACATCTACAGGGGAATCGCTCGCATGGCGTTATACGTCTGGGCTAGGATTCAATTACCTGTCGCGCATTCTACGTCATTGTTAGAATTGCGCCTTTATTTTATTTCCTTGATATAGTTGTACTGTGACTAGCAGCCGTAGGACACTGCACACATTATTGACGGTTCATGTTGCACGAGCACGGATTGTATGCTACACACACACCGTCAATAATTGCCATGTCACACACAACCCCTTATAGATTCTATTGCCTATCATACTTGACATCTATCTTATCGTATACCTGTAGTGTATCTTACCTTTAGCGATAGGTACATATACACTTTGCGATACAGCTACAGGTATACCATGCACATATTTTAGTTATACCGGGGAGGATTTCCTACATATGTTACTTATACCCAGGGGGTATACGACATCAGTTCTTATAGGTAGATACCTATACTTGGCTGTACCTTATTGATTTTGCATACATCTGGTTCAGCTATATACTTTTGTTTACCTGCTCGCATTCAGATATATCGCATATATTCATTCCTGGATTTGCGCATTGTTTATTTGGATTTTATATGATGTTTTCGGGATTTGGGAACCGCGGGAGTTCATGAAATTATGCATACATGAACAACCCGGTTTCCTTGATATGATATTTGTGCGTCCACCATGAGTTTTATCGGTGCTGATTATATACTCCATACGAGGTGTGGTTGCCATATGAGAGTACATGGTGGGGCCCGGTATGGTTCCCCTCGGCAAGAAGATCGATGGGTTTGCCGATTGAGCCTGGAGGCGGGCGAGTACCTACCGGTGATTGGTTGGACCTGGCAGTTGTCCGGAGGATACTGGCCAGAGTCGAGAGATGGGTGCGGGATGATCTGTACTGCCGGGGCCGAGGGCCGACACCGCAGACGGACCCCGTGGGCCGATCCGGACTGACGGAGCCCGATATACGAGGATTTCTGTGTCGATGCTTGGCACACTGTTTTCATGATATTTCTTTTAATACCTTTGTATATATAACAGGGGATTTAGCCGTTGTTATATATACCTTTAAACCAATATTAGTGGAATGGGACGCTAATATATGTGTATTGCCCCCATCATATTTATTTCTGTATATATATACCTTTAGGATGTTAGGTCTTACTTGAGATTTGACTTGGGATAGTAGGTGATTCATTGAGATGGGATATTGGATATGAAAGAGATGGATGATTTGTACATTCGAGATATAGGAGAGCTATTCGATATTGTACTTGAGTTGATGTGAGATCTATGTGATATGAGAGCCCAGTTTGGGGGCCGATTTGACGATTTGGGATGTGAGTGTCATGATGGATTGTGATCCTACCACGATGTCAGGTTCCCGTGGAAATGACATATTCCACCCTATTCCTTACCCTTATCTACCTTATGCATAGATTCATATATTGGTAGTACCTGTTAGTATACCCTTATGATAGTTGCATATCTACTTTCACATATCCCTATTGCATGGTTATTGCATATTATGGTCATGTTATTACTGCTTCACATATGGATTGTACCTGTTACTGTACTTCCCTTATTTCAGCATTTGCATGACATGTTATTACTGTAATCGCATATCTTAGATTCATGCTGTACGTACATTCCTGCGATTACCTGCATATGTTATCTACTATTCACGAGTTGGCAACTCACCCCCGTTGTGCCACAGGTGTTTCAGGTTGTTCCCCAGAGCAGTCGAGGCAGGCTATTCCTCTATTCAGCTATCCAGGTATCATCTTTTGCTACAGATACCGCATCAGCTCACAGTACTATTTTGCTTAGGTGGGTTTTGGTGGTCATCTGTATTTTGTATTGTACCTTCGTTGTATTTTGTACTCTCCATCTACTATTGTATTATTGACTTAGAGACTTGGTGAGGACGTTACTGTGTATTATTGTGGATTTGATGTCTTTTATATACAGTTTCCTTTCTACTGTCTCTTATTTCTTCGCTACGGCGTCGTATACTTATGATGAGATCGTTTTTCCGCCTTGGGCCACTTTTTACAAAAGGGGGTGTTCTCCAAATTTTAAAGAAAGAAAGTAAGACTTTTTAATGAATTTGGGTTGTGCTTTCAAATGTTTCAAAAACTTGCATTATCTTTTCCGTATTTTCATGGTTTAGATTTCTGGGTTTGGCTTTCTTTTACTACGTTGCGTCTTTAGGCGTTGCGTAATATTAGGGGCCGTCACGGGCCATTTTTGGGTCGTGACAAAGTTGGTATCAGAGCGTTAGGTTTTACCTTTCGGAGTGTAGGATGACCTTAGTATGATGGAGTAGGTTGCCTAAGCAAAATAACGTAAAGTGTGTATGTCTGCAGCATACCCACGATGCGATACTTCGCATTAAGTGACCTAAGTACAATTTGCTTGAAATTCCTTCCTTGATATTCCTATCCTTAAGATTCGATTTCCTTATTCTCATCGGATCTTATATCTATTTATAGCCTTGCCGCCGATGACTATGGGGACTCAGAGTGATGCAGCGAGGGCCGAGGTCAGAGTTGGCTCGGGTGAGACGAGTACTGACCAGGATGGCACTCTAGTTGCACAGGTGTAGATGGATCAGCCTACGATCTATACTGTGGATAGACTTCTGGTAGAGATGCAGGACTTCCGCCAGACGATAAGTTCTTTGGTTGATATCGTTCGGGAGCTACGACAGGAGGTTGTCACCCCTATCCCTTAGTTGTCGCTTACGGTCAGCATGCAGCAGTCCGTCACCTACATAGCACCAGTGGTTGCAGCTCCAGTTGACGAGGCACATATTCCAGGACAGTGGAGGACTCGTACCAGCGTACCAGCTCAGAGGCAGAGGTTTGGTCGTCGAGACAGATTTCGTGGCCACCGTGGGAGTAGCAGAGGCTTAGGACGAGGACGGCCGTTCACCTCTTATCCCCAGGATGGTCAGCAGTCAGCGCGTGGATGTTTCCGATGCGGGAGCCTTCAGCACTTCGTCAGGGATTGTTCCTTAGCACCTCGTCAGAGGCATATTCAGAGAGGCCGTGGACGTGGAAGATTCGCTCAGAGGGCTCAGTCTACCAGAGGAGTCCATCCAGCTGTGAGTAGAGGGCAGACACAGGAGTTTGCTTCTACTCATCGGGACGCGCAGGCGTCCAATGTGGAGTTTTCAGGTATCTTTATTTATATGTTCTTTTGATGTATTCGTTTGTTTTTTTTATGCTTGTACCGTGGTTGGGTAGTTTAGTCGTAGTTGTGTTAACTTCTGTCAGCGATTCTTTGGTTGCGCGACACGTATTTCAGTTTTATGCCAATTGGATAGGAGATAGAGATTCGTCCATCATTTCGATCCTTCTAGAGATGTTGGATTTGACGTTCTCCTGGGCACGGACTGATTAACTACGTGTTAGGCGTCTGTGGACTACCGTGAGGAAACAGTCAAGTCTGTTTTTCCGGCAAGTCAGTTCTTGTTGTGCAGGTGGATAGTTGTGCCGCCTCTCACAGCTTGAATTCAGCCTTTTTCGCTAGTCGGCTACTGACGAGATGTCGTGGATTCTTGGCGTTCATTCGTGATACCGGGACCACAGTGAGATTGTTGGACCGAGTTCCTTTCATGCGAGAGTTTTTCCGACGTTGTTCCGGATGAGCCGGCGAAGCTTGGGAGCTAAAGGATCAGCTGCAGAGTTGTGGTTTGGGGAGTTTTGTGTGTCTGAGTGTTTCGCTTTTGGAGGCTCCGATTTCTGTTCGTCGAGGAGGAAGACGGCAATTTAGGGTTGCGTATCGACGGATCGTCAATTGAACCGGTTTACGGTGCGGATAGGTATCCTTCACCTCGCCGTGACGATTTCTTCGATCAGCTCCAGAGTGCGAGACACTTTCTAAGTTTGCTTGGGATCAGGTCATCATTATTGCAGGTTCGGAGTGATGGCATTCCGAAGACTGCCTTGTCCGTGCTACGGGCCTTGTGCGTTTTTGTGAGTCGTTGGATTCACTGATGCCCTAGCAGCATTCGTTGATGTGATGAACCAGATTTCTTCAGGCCGTTCCTCGACCGGTTTGTTGTGTTATTTACGACATTCTGGTCTATCTAATGTGTCTTGAGTAACAGGAGCAGCACTTGAGGATTTATTATGCAGATACTGGGAGAGCACCAGCAGTTTGCTAAATTCTCGGAGTGTTTCTTCAGGCTTGTTTTGTGTTGACTCCTAGGTCTTGTAGTCACGGGAGACGGTTTCATATGGTTCCGAGGGAGATCGTGACCGTACAGCTTAGGTCCAGACATGTGTGCAGGACGGAGATCCGCAGATTTTTGGGCTTAGCAGGTTTTTACCGCCGTTTCACGCAGGATTGCTAGAGTAGTGCTGCACCGTCGACTGAATGGACAGGAAGGGAGATTTCGGTTCTGTGGACTGAGGCATGTGTACGGAGTTTTCGGCAGTCGGAGATTCTGTTAACAACTGCGTCAGCTCTTTCTTTGCTTTCGGTTCGGGCGACTTTGTTGTTTAACTGTAATGTTTCTTGAGTTGGCTCGAGTGTGTACTGAGAGGACACTATAGAGTTATCGCTTTTGCTTCCCTACATTTAGAGGAAGTACGAGAAGGATATTCCACTCATGATCTGGAGATGGCCGCGGTGGTTTTGCGTTGGAGATTCGGGGACACTACTTGTTTGGAAGTCGTGTCAGATTTTCCACGGACCACTAGAGCTTAATGTATATCTTCCTGCAGTGGATTTTGATTGTTGTGATAGTCTCCTGCAGATTTACAGTTCTTGTGTGATCGTTGAGTACAGCTTTAGTTCGTCTCCACGGAGGGGACAGCTTACTCATGTCCGCGCCCGACCACTTTCCTTAAGTCGTTTTCGCGATACACCGCCCGCCGATGCTCGTTCGTCAGTGATACTTGAGCATACTCGGCTGGGTAATGATTCGGCGACCTTGATTTGTGACAATGATGTGCTAAGTTAGGGACGCGTTTGTGTACCTGGTTTCATCGGGTAGAGTCGTATAATCCTAGAGCATGCACATCTGTCAACTCTCTATGTGCATTCAAGTTCCGCCAACAGCGACGTGACTTGTGAGATAGTTACGGGTGGATAGGGATGTCGAGAGAAATTTCAGGTTTCGTTTCAAGGTGTCTGTCTTGTTGTGTGCTTGAGTCGAGCATCTGAGGCCGGCTGGAGAGTTGCAGCCTTTTACCGTTCCGAAGCAGGGATGGGAGCAGATCTCCATGAATTTCGTTATGGTTTCTACCCGAGTTTAGTTAGGGTGTGACTCCATTCGGATTCTTGTCGTCCGGTTATACTCAGTTTACTCAGTTGTTTGTTAAGTTGTGTGTTTGTACTTTTGTTGACAGCGGTTGGGGATCGTCACTCGCCATCGTTAGGGTTCTCCTTCGATAGCCGTTATCAGGAGACACTCCAATTGGCCACCCTTAGACTTAGGGTTAAGTCGTGTCGATCACCTGTCTGTTGTTTTTCTGAATCTGCGTAAGTAGGACTTTGGACCCCAGCTATGTCTAGAGACTTCGGAGATGGTCCAGTTGTGTTAAGTCATGATGGGAATTGTCCATTGCAAACTGAGGTCTTATGCCTACCGTGTTAGCCATATACTCGAGTTCGCAGGGACAGATCATGTATTCCTATGGACTTCCGATGAATGATGTGTTGGATTTTGGGAAGCTTGTCCCAGGATTTAAGTCCTTTTAAGATCCTATAAGCGAGTTAGTTTCGTTGCCTTTAAATTGGCACTTCCGCCCAGATTATTGGATTTTCACCCCGTATTCCTTGTGATGATACTCTACAATTACCTTCTTGACCTTTCTCACATAATTTGGCACCAGACCATTTAGCTTGGGCGCGATCTTTTGTTCGCCAGCAGCCAATTGTGTTAATGGCTCGGCAGGCAGAGAAACGTCGATCAAGGGTCTTGCCATCTGTGAAGGGTTTTTCTTAGACGTAGCCGTATAGTGAGGTAATCACTTGGGAGGCTGCGAGCGAGATTGAGGATTTTAATCTTCTCTTCGAAGGTATGCGTATCAGAATATTTTTAAAATTTGGGGACGAATTTCTTTAAGGTGGCAGATTGTAACACCTTAGAATGTGTTTTTTAGCTAATTATATTTTAAAATATGGTTTTTAATAAAAAGTTTACCAAATTAAGTTTTAAATATTTTATCCTATTTAATGAGTATTTTATTAGAATTTTGTTAGGCTTGCACACACTTGTGCATGATAATTAGGGTTGTTTTTGCGGTTAAACATGATTAGCAACCATGGTTAACTAACCATTTCTCCCTAATCAAGTTTTAATATTTGTTTATGTGTCATGGTTGTAATTAGTCATGATAGATTTAAAATGAAAATGAATTTAAAATGGAATTTTAAATTGGTTGACTTTGGGGGAGAGAGAGAGTGAGCATGGGCATCATGGCATGAGCCATGCCTCACTTAATGAGGAGAGAGAGAGTGAGAAGGAGGTCTTTTTTTATGAGCTCATTTCTCTATCTCATTTTCTTGTTCTCATTCTCTCACTCACACACACACACACACACACACCCTCACACTCTCAGCAGCAGCAGGAACAACAACAACAACAACAACAACAAGTGAAGTAGCAGCAGCAGAAGAGGCAACAGCACCATCAGCATCATTAGCAGCAGCAGCAGCAACAGCAGACATCAGCAGCAGCTGCAAGAGCTCCAGCAACTTGGAGCAGCTCCTCTCACTTCTTCTCCTGCTTCTTAGGGTTCCTTGGGTATATTTTCCGAACCCCATTTCTTGTTTGTGTAGGTTGTGTGCTAATTAGCTCGATTAGTGTTAAATTAGCTAGTTTGGTGCTAGTTTTGGTGAATTGTGAGAAGTGATGGTAAATTGTTGATTGTGTTAGCTACCTTAGTTTATTTTAGTGTTAATAGGGCCACTTCAACTGAGAAATAGCCAGATTACACTAAAATACCCTAGGTTTTCCATTTTGTGCAAAATTGTCGTTTTTAAGCGATATTTGTGACTTTTGTAATCTGCTATAGACCCGGACCTTACAGAGTAAAATTGAGCAAACTGGGACATGATACCTAGGTTTAGATCACACCACCAGAGCACGAAGCCCTAACTTCCAACTCTGGCCGCCAATTTATTCATATTGGCCGCAAATTGCGGCCCAGAAGGGGACTGGGGTGTTGGGGTTTTGTGTAGGGTTCCCTGCTGTGTTGTCTAGGTCTTTGGCATATACAGTTTTGTGATATCTTACCTGTAGGAAAATCTGGGACTATATCGTTTTTGTTTCCGTTGTGTTTGCGCGATACACGCGATACGTGAGTGGGTTCTGTGATCCAGCGTATCGCGGCGTGTCGCGATGGTTTTAGACGCGTACACCCACGATTCAGCGTATCGTGCACACGCGCGTTTAGTTCGCGACGCGAGTTTCTCGTTTCGATTCGATATCGCGTTTCGCGGAATATTTGGCTTATATGTGATTTCTATGTCTTATTTGCAGGTTTGCAGACAGGGACTACGGACACGGCTATAGGGGGAGCAGATGGTAGGATTCACCTAGCGTGGGGCGTAGGTGAGTAGATTTAACATCTACAGGGGAATCGCCCGCATGACGTTATGCGTCTGGGCTAGGATTCAATTACCTATCGCGCATTATACGTCATTGTTAGAATTGCGCCTTTATTTTATTTCCTTGATATAGTTGTACTGTGACTAGCAGCCGTAGGACACTGCACACATTATTGACGGTTCATGTTGCACGAGCACGGATTGTATGCTACACACACACCGTCAATAATTGCCATGTCACACACAACCCCTTATAGATTCTATTGCCTATCATACTTGACATCTATCTTATCGTATACC
This sequence comes from Agapanthus africanus, assembly GCA_030015575.1. Lineage (NCBI taxonomy): Eukaryota > Viridiplantae > Streptophyta > Magnoliopsida > Asparagales > Amaryllidaceae > Agapanthus > Agapanthus africanus. The sequence goes on from JASDDO010000019.1 coordinate 681,021,332, forward strand.
TGTAGTGTATCTTACCTTTAGCGATAGGTACATATACACTTTGCGATACAGCTACAGGTATACCATACACATATTTTAGTTATACCGGGGGGGATTTCCTACATATGTTACTTATACCCAGGGGGTATACGACATCAGTTCTTATAGGTAGATACCTATACTTGGCTGTACCTTATTGATTTTGCATACATCTGGTTCAGCTATATACTTTTGTTTACCTGCTCGCATTCAGATATATCGCATATATTCATTCCTGGATTTGCGCATTGTTTATTTGGATTTTATATGATGTTTTCGGGATTTGGGAACCGCGGGAGTTCATGAAATTATGCATACATGAACAACCCGGTTTCCTTGATATGATATTTGTGCGTCCACCATGAGTTTTATCGGTGCTGATTATATACTCCATACGAGGTGTGGTTGCCGTATGAGAGTACATGGTGGGGCCCGGTATGGTTCCCCTCGGCAAGAAGATCGATGAGTTTGCCGATTGAGCCTGGAGGCGGGCGAGTACCTACCAGTGATTGGTTGGACCTGGCAGTTGTCCGGAGGATACTGGCCAGAGTCGAGAGATGGGTGCGGGATGATCTGTACTGCCGGGGCCGAGGGACGACACCGCAGACGGACCCCGTGGGCCGATCCGGACTGACGGAGCCCGATATACGAGGATTTCTGTGTCGATACTTGGCACACTGTTTTCATGATATTTCTTTTAATACCTTTGTATATATAACAGGGGATTTAGCCGTTGTTATATATACCTTTACACCAATATTAGTGGAATGGGACGCTAATATATGTGTATTGCCCCCATCATATTTATTTCTGTATATATATACCTTTAGGATGTTAGGTCTTACTTGAGATTTGACTTGGGATAGTAGGTGATTCATTGAGATGGGATATTGGATATGAAAAAGATGGATGATTTGTACATTCGAGATATAGGAGAGCTATTCGATATTGTACTTGAGGTGATGTGAGATCTATGTGATATGAGAGCCTAGTTTGGGGGCCGATTTGACGATTTGGGATGTGAGTGTCATGATGGATTGTGATCCTACCACGATGTAAGGTTCCCATGGAAATGACATATTCCACCCTATACCTCACCCTTATCTACCTTATGCATAGATTCATATATTGGTAGTACCTGTTAGTATACCCTTATGATAGTTGCATATCTACTTTCACATATCCCTATTGCATGGTTATTGCTTATTATGGTCATGTTATTACTGCTTCACATATGGATTGTACCTGTTACTGTACTTCCCTTATTTCAGCATTTGCATGACATGCTATTACTGTAATCGCATATCTTAGATTCATGATGTACGTACATTCCTGCGATTACCTGCATATGTTATCTACTATTCACGAGTTGGCAACTCACCCCCGTTGTGCCACAGGTGTTTCTGGTTGTTCCCCAGAGCAGTCGAGGCAGGCTATTCCTCTATTCAGCTATCCAGCTATCATCTTTTGCTACAGATACCGCATCAGCTCACAGTACTATTTTGCTTAGGTGGGTTTTGGTGGTCATCTGTATTTTGTATTGTACCTTCGTTGTATTTTGTACTCTCCATCTACTATTGTATTATTGACTTAGAGACTTGGTGAGGTCGTTACTGTGTATTATTGTGGATTTGATGTCTTTTATATACAGTTTCCTTTCTACTGTCTCTTATTTCTTCGCTACGGCGTCGTATACTTGTGATGAGATCGTTTTTCCGCCTTGGGCCACTTTTTACAAAAAGGGGGTGTTCTCCAAATTTTAAAGAAAGAAAGTAAGACTTTTTAAAGAATTTGGGTTGTGCTTTCAAATGTTTCAAAAACTTGCATTATCTTTTCCGTATTTTCATGGTTTAGATTTCTGGGTTTGGCTTTCTTTTACTACGTTGCGTCTTTAGGCGTTGCGTAGTATTAGGGCCGTCACGGGCCTTTTTTGGGTCGTGACAAAGTTGGTATCAGAGCGTTAGGTTTTACCTTTCGGAGTGTAGGATGACCTTAGTATGATGGAGTAGGTTGCCTAAGCAAAGTAACGTAGAGTGTGTATATCTGCAGCATGCCCACGATGCGATACTTCGCATTAAGTGACCTAAGTACAATTTGCTTAAAATTCCTTCCTTGATATTCCTATCCTTAAGATTCGATTTCCTTATTCTCATCGGATCTTATATCTATTTATAGCCTTGCCGCCGATGACTATGGGGACTCAGAGTGATGCAGCGAGGGCCGAGGTCAGAGTTGGCTCGGGTGAGACGAGTACTGACCAGGATAGCACTCTAGTTGCACAGGTGCAGACGGATAAGCCTACGACCTATACTGTGGATAGACATTTGGTAGAAATGCAGGACTTCCGCCAGACGATAAGTTCTTTGGTTGATATCGTTCGGGAGCTACGACAGGAGGTTGTCACCCCTATCCCTCAGTTGTCGCTTACGGTCAGCATGCAGCAGTCCGTCACCTACATAGCACCAGTGGTTGCAGCTCCAGTTGACGAGGCACATATTCCAGGACAGTGGAGGACTCGTAACAGCGTACCTGCTCAGAGGCAGAGGTTTGGTCATCGAGACAGATTTCGTGGCCACCGTGGGAGTAGCAGAGGCTTAGGACGAGGACGGCCGTTCAGCTCTTATCCCCAGGATGGTCAGCAGTCAGCGTGTGGATGTTTCCGATGCGGGAGCCTTCAGCACTTCGTCAGGGATTGTTCCTTAGCACCTCGTCAGAGTCATATTCAGAGAGGCCGTGGACGTGGAAGATTCGCTCAGAGGGCTCAGTCTACCAGAGGAGTCCATCCAGCTGTGAGTAGAGGGCAGACACAGGAGTTTGCTTCTACTCATCGGGACGCGCAGGCGTCCAATGTGGAGTTTTCAGGTATCTTTATTTATATGTTATTTTGATGTATTCGTTTGTTTTTTTAATGCTTGTACCGTGGTTGGGTAGTTTAGTCGTAGTTGTGTTAACTTCTGTCAGCGATTCTTTGGTTGCGCGACACGTATTTCAGTTTTATGCCAATTGGATAGGAGATAGAGATTCGTCCATCATTTCGATCCTTCTAGAGATGTTGGATTTGACGTTCTCCTGGGCACGGACTGATTAACTACGTGTTAGGCGTCTGTGGACTACCGTGAGGAAACAGTCAAGTCTGTTTTTCCGGCAAGTCAGTTCTTGTTGTGCAGGTGGATAGTTGTGCCGCCTCTCACACCTTGAATTCAGCCTTTTTCGCTAGTCGGCTACTGAGGAGATATCGTGGATTCTTGGCGTTCATTCGTGATACCGGGACCACAGTGAGATTGTTGGACCGAGTTTCTTTCATGCGAGAGTTTTTCCGACGTTGTTCCGGATGAGCCGGCGAAGCTTGGGAGCTAAAGGATCAGCTGCAGAGTTGTGGTTTGGGGAGTTTTGTGTGTCTGAGTGTTTCGCTTTTGGAGGCTCCGATTTCTGTTCGTCGAGGAGGAAGACGGCAATTTAGGGTTGCGTATCAACGGATCGTCAATTGAACCGGTTTACGGTGCGGATAGGTATCCTTCACCTCGCCGTGACGATTTCTTCGATCAGCTCCAGAGTGCGAGACACTTTCTAAGTTTGCTTGGGATCAGGTCATCATTATTGCAGGTTCGGAGTGATGGCATTCCGAAGACTGTCTTGTGCGTGCTACGGGCCTTGTGTGTTTTTGTGAGTCGTTGGATTCACTGATGCCCTAGCAGCATTCGTTGATGTGATGAACCAGATTTCTTCAGGCCGTTCCTCGACCGGTTTTGTTGTGTTATTTACGACATTCTGGTCTATCTAATGTGTCTTGAGGAACAGGAGCCGCACTTGAGGATTTATTATGTAGATACTGGGAGAGCACCAGCAGTTTGCTAAATTCTCGGAGTGTTTCTTCAGGCTTGTTTTGTGTTGACTCCTAGGTCTTGTAGTCATGGGAGACGGTTTCATATGGTTCCGAGGGAGATCGTGACCGTACAGCTTAGGTCCAGACATGTGTGCAGGACGGAGATCCGCAGATTTTTGGGCTTAGCAGGTTTTTACCGCCGTTTCACGCTGGATTGCTAGAGTAGTGCTGCACCGTCGACTGAATGGACAGGAAGGGAGATTTCGGTTCTGTGGACTGAGGCATGTGTACGGAGTTTTCGGCAGTCGGAGATTCTGTTAACAACTGCGTCAGCTCTTTCTTTGCTTTCGGTTCGAGCGACTTTGTTGTTTAACTGTAATGTTTCTTGAGTGGGCTCGAGTGTGTACTGGGAGGACACTATAGAGTTATCGCTTTTGCTTCCCTACATTTAGAGGAAGTACGAGAAGGATATTCCATTCATGATCTGGAGATGGCCGCGGTGGTTTTGCGTTGGAGATTCGGGGACACTTCTTGTTTGGAAGTCGTGTCATATTTTCCACGGACCACTAGAGCTTAATGTATATCTTCCAGCAGCGGATTTTGATTGTTGTGATAGTCTCCAGCAGATTTACAGTTCTTGTGTGATCGTTGAGTACAGCTTTAGTTCGTCTCCACGGAGGGGACAGCTTACTCATGTCCGCGCCCGACCACTTTCCTTAAGTCATTTTCGCGAGACACCGCCCGCCGATGCTCGTTCGTCAGTGATACTTGAGCATACTCGGCTGGGTAATAATTCGGAGACCTTGATTTGTGACAATGATGTGCTAAGTTTGGGACGCGTTTGTGTACTTGGTTTCATCGGGTAGAGACGTATAATCCTAGAGCATGCACATCTGTCAACTCTCTATGTGCATTCAAGTTCCGCCAACAGCGACGTGACTTGTGAGATAGTTACGGGTGGATAGGGATGTAGAGAGAAGTTTCAGGTTTCGTTTCAAGGTGTCTGTCTTGTTGTGTGCTTGACTCGAGCATCTGAGGCCGGCTGGAGAGTTGCAGCCTTTTACCGTTCCGAAGCAAGGATGGGAGCAGATCTCCATGAATTTCGTTATGGTTTCTACCCGAGTTTAGTTAGGGTGTGACTCCATTCGGATTCTTGTCGTCCGGTTATACTCAGTTTACTCAGTTGTTTGTTAAGTTGTGTGTTTGTACTTTTGTTGACAGCGGTTGGGGATCGTCACTCGCCATCGTTAGGGTTCTCCTTCGATAGCCGTTATCAGGAGACACTCCAATTAGCCACCCTTAGACTTAGGGGTTAAGTCGTGTCGATCACCTGTCTGTTGTTTTTCTGACTCTGCGTAAGTAGGACTTTGGACCCCAGCTATGTCTAGAGACTTCGGAGATGGTCCAGTTGTGTTAAGTCAGGATGGGAATTGTCCATTGCAAACTGAGGTCTTATGCCTACCGTGTTAGCCATAGACTCTAGTTCACAGGGACAGATCTTGTATTCCTATGGACTTCCGATGAATGATGTGTTGGATTTTGGGAAGCTTGTCCCAGGATTTAAGTCCTTTTAAGATCCTATAAGCGAGTTAGTTTCGTTGCCTTTAAATTGGCACTTCCGCCCAGATTATTGGATTTTCACCCCCTATTCCTTGTGATGAAACTCTACAATTACCTTCTTGACCTTTCTCACATAATTTGGCACCAGACCATTTAGCTTGGGTGCGATCTTTTGTTCGCCAGCAGCCAATTGTGTTAATGGCTCGGCAGGCAGAGAAACGTCGGTCAAGGGTCTTGCCATCTGTGAAGGGTTTTTCTTGGACGTAGCCGTATAGTGAGGTAATCACTTGGGAGGCTGCGAGCGAGATTGAGGATTTTAATCTTCTCTTCGAACGTATGCGTATCGGAATATTTTAAAATTCGGGGACGAATTTCTTTTAAGGGGGGGAGATTGTAACACCTTAGAATGTGTTTTGTAGCTAATTATATTTTAAAATGTGGTTTTTAATAAAAAGTTTACCAAATTAAGTTTTAAATATTTTATCCTATTTAATGAGTATTTTATTAGAATTTTGTTAGGCTTGCACACACTTGTGCATGATAACTAGGGTTGTTTTTGGGGTTAAACATGATTAGCAACCATGGTTAACTAACCATTTCTCCCTAATCAAGTTTTAATATTTGTTTATGTGTCATGGTTGTAATTAGTCATGATAGATTTAAAATGAAAATGAATTTAAAATGGAATTTTAAATTGGTTGACTTTGGTTGAGAGAGAGTGAGCATGGGCATCATGGCATGAGCCATGCCTGACTTAATGAGGAGAGAGAGAGTGAGAAGGGGGTCTTTTTTTGTGAGCTCATTTCTCTATCTCATTTTCTTGCTCTCATTCTCTCACTCTCTCTCACACACACACACACCCTCACACTCTCAGAAGCAGCAGGAACAACAACAACAACAACAACAAGTGAAGTAGCAGCAGCAGAAGAGGCAACAGCAACATCAGCATCATCAGCAGCAGCAGCAGCAACAGCAGACATCAGCAGCAGCAGCAAGAGCTCCAGCAACTTGGAGCAGCTCCTCTCACTTCTTCTCCTGCTTCTTAAGGTTCCTTGGGTATATTTTCCGAACCCCATTTCTTGTTTGTGTAGCTTGTGTGCTAATTAGCCCGATTAGTTTTAAATTAGCTAGTTTGGTGCTAGTTTTGGTGAATTGTGAGAAGTGATGGTAAATTGTTGATTGTGTTAGCTACCTTAGTTTATTTTAGTGTTAATAGGGCCACTTCAACTGAGAAATAGCCAGATTACACTAAAATACCCTAGGTTTTCCATTTTGTGCAAAATTGTCGTTTTTAAGCGATATTTGTGACTTTTGTAATCTGCTATGGACCCGGACCTTACAGAGTAAAATTGAGCAAACTGGGACATGATACCTAGGTTTAGATCACACCACCAGAGCACGAAGCCCTAACTTCCAACTCTGGCCGCCAATTTATTCATATTGGCCGCAAATTGCGGCCCAGAAGGGGACTGGGGTGTTGGGGTTTTGTGTAGGGTTCCCTGCTGTATTGTCTAGGTCTTTGGCATGTATAGTTTTGTGATATCTTACCTGTAGGAAAATCTGGGACTATATCGTTTTTGTTTCCGTTGTGTTTGCGCGATACGCGCGATACGTGAGTGGGTTCTGTGATCCAGCGTATCGCGGCGTGTCGCGATGGTTTTAGACGCGTACACCCACGACTCAGTGTATCGTGCACACGCGCGTTTAGTTCGCGACGCGAGTTTCTCGTTTCGATTCGATATCGCGTTTCGCGGAATTTTTGGCTTATATGTGGTTTCCATGTCTTATTTGCAGGTTTGCAGACAGGGACTACGGACACGGCTATAGGGGGAGCAGATGGTAGGATTCAACTAGCGTGGGGCGTAGGTGAGTAGATTTAACATCTACAGGGGAATCGCCCGCATGGCGTTATGCGTCTAGGCTAGGATTCAATTACCTGTCGCGCATTCTACGTCATTGTTAGAATTGCGCCTTTATTTTATTTCCTTGATATAGTTGTACTGTGACTAGCAGCCGTAGGACACTGCACACATTATTGACGGTTCATGTTGCACGAGCACGGATTGTATGCTACATACACACCGTCAATAATTGCCATGTCACACACAACCCCTTATAGATTCTATTGCCTATCATACTTGACATCTATCTTATCGTATACCTGTAGTGTATCTTATCTTTAGCGATAGGTACATATACACTTTGCGATACAGCTACAGGTATACCATGCACATATTTTAGTTATACCGGGGGGGATTTCCTACATATGTTACTAATACCCAGGGAGGTATACGACATCAGTTCTTATAGGTAGATACCTATACTTGGCTGTACCTTATTGATTTTGCATACATCTGGTTCGGCTATATACTTTTGTTTACCTGCTCGCATTCAGATATATCGCATATATTCATTCCTGGATTTGCGCATTGTTTATTTGGATTTTATATGATGTTTTCGGGATTTGGGAACCGCGGGAGTTCATGAAATTATGCATACATGAACAACCCGGTTTCCTTGATATGATATTTGTGCGTCCACCATGAGTTTTATCGGTGCTGATTATATACTCCATACGAGGTGTGGTTGCCGTATGAGAGTACATGGTGGGGCCCGGTATGGTTCCCCTCGGCAAGAAGATCGATGGGTTTGCCGATTGAGCCTGGAGGCGGGCGAGTACCTACCGGTGATTGGTTGGACCTGGCAGTTGTCCGGAGGATACTGGCCAGAGTCGAGAGATGGGTGCGGGATGATCTGTACTGCCGGGGCCGAGGGCCGACACCGCAGACGGACCCCGTGGGCCGATCCGGACTGACGGAGCCCGATATACGAGGATTTCTGTGTCGATGCTTGGCACACTGTTTTCATGATTTTTCTTTTAATACCTTTGTATATATAACAGGGGATTTAGCCGTTGTTATATATACCTTTAAACCAATATTAGTGGAATGGGACGCTAATATATGTGTATTGCCCCCATCATATTTATTTCTGTATATATATACCTTTAGGATGTTAGGTCTTACTTGAGATTTGACTTGGGATAGTAGGTGATTCATTGAGATGGGATATTGGATATGAAAGAGATAGATGATTTGTACATTCGAGATATAGGAGAGCTATTCGATATTGTACTTGAGGTGATGTGAGATCTATGTGATATGAGAGCCCAGTTTGGGGGCCGATTTGACGATTTGGGATGTGAGTGTCATGATGGATTGTGATCCTACCACGATGTCAGGTTCCCGTGGAAATGACATATTCCACCCTATACCTCACCCTTATCTACCTTATGCATAGATTCATATATTGGTAGTACCTGTTAGTATACCCTTATGATAGTTGCATATCTACTTTCACATATCCCTATTGCATGGTTATTGCATATTATGGTCATGTTATTACTGCTTCACATATGGATTGTACCTGTTACTGTACTTCCCTTATTTCAGCATTTGCATGACATGTTATTACTGTAATCGCATATCTTAGATTCATGCTGTACGTACATTCCTGCGATTACCTGCATATGTTATCTACTATTCACGAGTTGGCAACTCACCCCCGTTGTGCCACAGGTGTTTCAGGTTGTTCCCCCAGAGCAGTCGAGGCAGGCTATTCCTCTATTCAGCTATCCAGCTATCATCTTTTGCTACAGATACCGCATCAGCTCACAGTACTATTTTGCTTAGGTGGGTTTTGGTGGTCATCTGTATTTTGTATTGTACCTTCGTTGTATTTTGTATTCTCCATCTACTATTGTATTATTGACTTAGAGACTTGGTGAGGACGTTACTGTGTATTATTGTGGATTTGATGTCTTTTATATACAGTTTCCTTTCTACTGTCTCTTATTTCTTCGCTACGGCGTCGTATACTTGTGATGAGATCGTTTTTCCGCCTTGGGCCACTTTTTACAAAAAGGGGGTGTTCTCCAAATTTTAAAGAAAGAAAGTAAGACTTTTTAAAGAATTTGGGTTGTGCTTTCAAATGTTTCAAAAACTTGCATTATCTTTTCCGTATTTTCATGATTTAGATTTCTGGGTTTGGCTTTCTTTTACTACGTTGCGTCTTTAGGCGTTGCGTAGTATTAGGGCCGTCACGGGCCATTTTTGGGTCGTGACAAAGTTGGTATCAGAGCGTTAGGTTTTACCTTTCGGAGTGTAGGATGACCTTAGTATGATAGAGTAGGTTGCCTAAGCAAAGTAACGTAGAGTGTGTATGTCTGCAGCATACCCACGATGCGATACTTCGCATTAAGTGACCTAAGTACAATTTGCTTGAAATTCCTTCCTTGATATTCCTATCCTTAAGATTCGATTTCCTTATTCTCATCGGTTCTTATATCTATTTATAGCCTTGCCGCCGATGACTATGGGGACTCCGAGTGATGCAGCGAGGGCCGAGGTCAGAGTTGGCTCGGGTGAGACGAGTACTGACCAGGATGGCACTCTAGTTGCACAGGTGCAGACGGATCAGTCTACGACCTATACTGTGGATAGACTTTTGGTAGAGATGCAGGACTTCCGCCAGACGATAAGTTCTTTGGTTGATATCGTTCGGGAGCTACGACAGGAGGTTGTCACCCCTATCCCTCAGTTGTCGCTTACGGTCAGCATGCAGCAGTCCGTCACCTACATAGCACCAGTGGTTGCAGCTCGAGTTGACGAGGCACATATTCCAGGAAAGTAGAGGACTCGTACCAGCGTACCAGCTCAGAGGTAGAGGTTTGGTCGTCGAGACAGATTTCGTGGCCACCGTGGGAGTAGCAGAGGCTTAGGACGAGGACGGCCGTTCAGCTCTTATCCCCAGGTTGGTCAGCAGTAAGCGCGTGGATGTTTCCGATGCGGGAGCCTTCAGCACTTCGTCAGGGATTGTTCCTTAGCACCTCGTCAGAGTCATATTCAGAGAGGCCGTGGACGTGGAAGATTCGCTCAGAGGGCTCATTCTACCAGAGGAGTCCATCCAGCTGTGAGTATAGGGCAGACACAGGAGTTTGCTTCTACTCATCGGGACGCGCAGGCGTCCAATGTGGAGTTTTCAGGTATCTTTATTTATATGTTCTTTTGATGTATTCGTTTGTTTTTTTTATGCTTGTACCGTGGTTAGGTAGTTTTGTCGTACTTGTGTTAATTTCTGTCAGCGATTCTTTGGTTGCGCGACACGTATTTCAGTTTTATGCCAATTGGATAGGAGATAGAGATTCGTCCATCATTTCGATCCTTCTAGAGATGTTGGATTTGACGTTCTCCTGGGCACGGACTGATTAACTACGTGTTAGGCGTCTGTGGACTACCGTGAGGAAACAGTCAAGTCTGTTTTTCCGGCAAGTCAGTTCTTGTTGTGCAGGTGGATAGTTGTGCCGCCTCTCACAGCTTGAATTCAGCCTTTTTCGCTAGTCGGCTACTGAGGAGATGTCGTGGATTCTTGGCGTTCATTCGTGATACCGGGACCACAGTGAGATTGTTGGACCGAGTTCCTTTCATGCGAGAGTTTTTCCGACGTTGTTCCGGATGAGCCGGCGAAGCTTGGGAGCTAAAGGATCAGCTGCAGAGTAGTGGTTTGGGGAGTTTTGTGTGTCTGAGTGTTTCGCTTTTGGAGGCTCCGATTTCTGTTCGTCGAGGAGCAAGACGGCAATTTAGGGTTGCGTATCGACGGATCGTCAATTGAACCGGTTTACGGTGCGGATAGGTATCCTTCACCTCGCCGTGACGATTTCTTCGATCAGCTCCAGAGTGCGAGACACTTTCTAAGTTTGCTTGGGATCAGGTCATCATTATTGCAGGTTCGGAGTGATGGCATTCCGAAGACTGCCTTGTGCGTGCTACGGGCCTTGTGTGTTTTTGTGAGTCGTTGGATTCACTGATGCCCTAGCAGCATTCGTTGATGTGATGAACCAGATTTCTTCAGGCCGTTCCTCGACCGGTTTTGTTGTGTTATTTACAACATTCTGGTCTATCTAATGTGTCTTGAGGAACAGGAGCCGCACTTGAGGATTTATTATGCAGATACTGGGAGAGCACCAGCAGTTTGCTAAATTCTCGGAGTGTTTCTTCAGGCTTGTTTTGTGTTGACTCCTAGGTCTTGTAGTCACGGGAGACGGTTTCATATGGTTCCGAGGGAGATCGTGACCGTACAGCTTAGGTCCAGACATGTGTGCAGGACGGAGATCCGCAGATTTTTGGGCTTAGCAGGTTTTTACCGCCGTTTCACGCAGGATTGCTAGAGTAGTGCTGCACCGTCGACTGAATGGACAGGAAGGGAGATTTCGGTTCTGTGGACTGAGGCATGTGTACGGAGTTTTCGGCAGTCGGAGATTCTGTTAACAACTGCGTCAGCTCTTTCTTTGCTTTCGGTTCGGGCGACTTTGTTGTTTAACTGTAATGTTTCTTGAGTGGGCTCGAGTGTGTACTGAGAGGACACTATAGAGTTATCGCTTTTGCTTCCCTACATTTAGAGGAAGTACGAGAAGGATATTCCACTCATGATCTGGAGATGGCCGCGGTGGTTTTGCGTTGGAGATTCAGGGACACTACTTGTTTGGAAGTCGTGTCATATTTTCTACGGAACACTAGAGCTTGTATATCTTCCAGCAGTGGATTTTGATTGTTGTGATAGTCTCCTGCAGATTTACAGTTCTTGTGTGATCGTTGAGTACAGCTTTAGTTCGTCTCCACGGAGGGGACAGCTTACTCATGTCCGCGCCCGACCACTTTCCTTAAGTCGTTTTCGCGAGACACCGCCCGCCGATGCTCGTTCGTCAGTGATACTTGAGCATACTCGGCTGGGTAATGATTCGGAGACCTTGATTTGTGACAATGATGTGCTAAGTTAGGGACGCGTTTGTGTACTTGGTTTCATCGGGTAGAGATGTATAATCCTAGAGCATGCACATCTGTCAACTCTCTATGTGCATTCAAGTTCCGCCAACAGCGACGTGACTTGTGAGATAGTTACGGGTGGATAGGGATGTAGAGAGAAGTTTCAGGTTTCGTTTCAAGGTGTCTGTCTTGTTGTGTGCTTGAGTCGAGCATCTGAATCCGGCTGGAGAGTTGCAGCCTTTTACCGTTCCGAAGCAGGGATGGGAGCAGATCTCCATGAATTTCGTTATGGTTTCTACCCGAGTTTAGTTAGGGTGTGACTCCATTCGGATTCTTGTCGTCCAGTTATACTCAGTTTACTCAGTTGTTTGTTAAGTTGTGTGTTTGTACTTTTGTTGACAGCGGTTGGGGATCGTCACTCTCCATCGTTAGGGTTCTCCTTCGATAGCCGTTATCAGGAGACACTCCAATTGGCCACCCTTAGACTTAGGGGTTAAGTCGTGTCGATCACCTGTCTGTTGTTTCTCTGACTCTGCGTAAGTAGGACTTTGGACCCCAGCTATGTCTAGAGACTTCGGAGATGGTCCAGTTGTGTTATGTCAGGATGGGAATTGTCCATTGCAAACTGAGGTCTTATGCCTACCGTGTTAGCCATAGACTCGAGTTCGCAGGGACAGATCATGTATTCCTATGGACTTCCGATGAATGATGTGTTGGATTTTGGGAAGCTTGTCCCAGGATTTAAGTCCTTTTAAGATCCTATAAGCGAGTTAGTTTCGTTGCCTTTAAATTGGCACTTCCGCCCAGATTATTGGATTTTCACCCCGTATTCCTTGTGATGATACTCTACAATTAACTTCTTGAACTTTCTCACATAATTTGGCACCAGACCATTTAGCTTGGGCGCGATCTTTTGTTCGCCAGCAACCAATTGTGTTAATGGCTCGGCAGGCAGAGAAACGTCGGTCAAGGGTCTTGCCATCTGTGAAGGGTTTTTCTTGGACGTAGCCGTATAGTGAGGTAATCACTTGGGAGGCTGCGAGCGAGATTGAGGATTTTAATCTTCTCTTCGAACGTATGCGTATCGGAATATTTTTAAAATTCGGGGACGAATTTCTTTTAAGGGGGGGAGATTGTAACACCTTAGAATGTGTTTTGTAGCTAATTATATTTTAAAATATGGGTTTTAATAAAAAGTTTACCAAATTAAGTTTTAAATATTTTATCCTATTTAATGAGTATTTTATTAGAATTTTGTTAGGCTTGCACACACTTGTGCATGATAACTAGGGTTGTTTTTGGGGTTAAACATGATTAGCAACCATGGTTAACTAACCATTTCTCCCTAATCAAGTTTTAATATTTGTTTATGTGTCATGGTTGTAATTAGTCATGATAGATTTAAAATGAAAATGAATTTAAAATGGAATTTTAAATTGGTTGACTTTGGGAGAGAGAGAGAGTGAGCATGGGCATCATGGCATGAGCCATGCCTCACTTAATGAGGAGAGAGAGTGAGAAGGGGGTCTTTTTTTGTGAGCTCATTTCTCTATCTCATTTTCTTGCTCTCATTCTCTCACTCTCTCACACACACACACACACCCCCTCACACTCTCAGCAGCAGCAGGAACAACAACAACAACAACAACAACAAGTGAAGTAGCAGCAGCAGAAGAGGCAACAGCAGCATCAGCATCATTAGCAGCAGCAGCAGCAACAGCAGACATCAGCAGCAGCAGCAAGAGCTCCAGCAACTTGGAGCAGCTCCTCTCACTTCTTCTCCTGCTTCTTAGGGTTCCTTGGGTATATTTTCCGAACCCCATTTCTTGTTTGTGTAGCTTGTGTGCTAATTAGCTCGATTAGTGTTAAATTAGCTAGTTTGGTGCTAGTTTTGGTGAATTGTGAGAAGTGATGGTAAATTGTTGATTGTGTTAGCTACCTTAGTTTATTTTAGTGTTAATAGGGCCACTTCAACTGAGAAATAGCCAGATTACACTAAAATACCCTAGGTTTTCCATTTTGTGCAAAATTGTCGTTTTTAAGCGATATTTGTGACTTTTGTAATCTGCTATGGACCCGGACCTTACAGAGTAAAATTGAGCAAACTGGGACATGATACCTAGGTTTAGATCACACCACCAGAGCACGAAGCCCTAACTTCCAACTCTGGCCGCCAATTTATTCATATTGGCCGCAAATTGCGGCCCAGAAGGGGACTGGGGTGTTGGGGTTTTGTGTAGGGTTCCCTGCTTTGTTGTCTAGGTCTTTGGCATGTATAGTTTTGTGATATCTTACCTGTAGGAAAATCTGGGACTATATCGTTTTTGTTTCCGTTGTGTTTGCGCGATACGCGCGATACGTGAGTGGGTTCTGTGATCCAGCGTATCACGGCGTGCCGCGATGGTTTTAGACGCGTACACCCACGACTCAGCGTATCGTGCACACGCGCGTTTAGTTCGCGACGCGAGTTTCTCGTTTCAATTCGATATCGCGTTTCGCGGAATATTTGGCTTATATGTGATTTCCATGTCTTATTTGCAGGTTTGCAGACAGGGACTACGGACACGGCTACAGGGGGAGCAGATGGTAGGATTCACCTAGCGTGGGGCGTAGGTGAGTAGATTTAACATCTACAGGGGAATCGCCCGCATGGCGTTATGCGTCTGGGCTAGGATTCAATTACCTGTCGCGCATTCTACGTCATTGTTAGAATTGCGCCTTTATTTTATTTCCTTGATATAGTTGTACTATGACTAGCAGCCGTAGGACACTGCACATATTATTGACGGTTCATGTTGCACGAGCACGGATTGTATGCTACACACACACCGTCAATAATTGCCATGTCACACACAACCCCTTATAGATTCTATTGCCTATCATACTTGACATCTATCTTATCGTATACCTGTAGTGTATCTTACCTTTAGCGATAGGTACATATACACTTTGCGATACAGCTACAGGTATACCATGCACATATTTTAGTTATACCGGGAGGGATTTCCTATATATGTTACTTATACCCAGGGGGGTATACGACATCAGTTCTTATAGGTAGATACCTATACTTGGCTGTACCTTATTGATTTTGCATACATCTGGTTCAGCTATATACTTTTGTTTACCTGCTCGCATTCAGATATATCGCATATATTCATTCCTGGATTTGCGCATTGTTTATTTGGATTTTATATGATGTTTTCGGTATTTGGGAACCGCGGGAGTTCATGAAATTATGCATACATGAACAACCCGGTTTCCTTGATATGATATTTGTGCATCCACCATGAGTTTTATCGATGCTGATTATATGCTCCATACGAGGTGTGGTTGCCGTATGAGAGTACATGGTGGGGCCCGGTATGGTTCCCCTCGGCAAGAAGATCGATGGGTTTGCCGATTGAGCCTGGAGGCGGGCGAGTACCTACCGGTGATTGGTTGGACCTGGCAGTTGTCCGGAGGATACTGGCCAGAGCGAGAGATGGGTGCGGGATGATCTGTACTGCCGGGGCCGAGGGCCGACACCGCAGACGGACCCCGTGGGCCGATCCGGACTGACGGAGCCCGATATACGAGGATTTCTGTGTCGATGCTTGGCACACTGTTTTCATGATATTTCTTTTAATACCTTTGTATATATAACAGGGGATTTAGCCGTTGTTATATATACCTTTACACCAATATTAGTCGAATGGGACGCTAATATATGTGTATTGCCCCCATCATATTTATTTCTGTATATATATACCTTTAGGATGTTAGGTCTTACTTGAGATTTGACTTGGGATAGTAGGTGATTCATTAAGATGGGATATTGGATATGAAAAAGATGGATGATTTGTACATTCGAGATATAGGAGAGCTATTCGATATTGTACTTGAGGTGATGTGAGATCTATGTGATATGAGAGCCCAGTTTGGGGGCCGATTTGACGATTTGGGATGTGAGTGTCATGATGGATTGTGATCCTACCACGATATCAGGTTCCCGTGGAACTGACATATTCCACCCTATACCTCACCCTTATCTACCTTATGCATAGATTCATATATTGGTAGTACCTATTAGTATACCCTTATGATAGTTGCATATCTACTTTTACATATCCCTATTGCATGGTTATTGCATATTATGGTCATGTTATTACTGCTTCACATATGGATTGTACCTGTTACTGTACTTCCCTTATTTCAGCATTTGCATGACATGTTATTACTGTAATCGCATATCTTAAATTCATGCTGTACGTACATTCCTGCGATTACCTGCATATGTTATCTACTATTCACGAGTTGGCAACTTACCCCCGTTGTGCCACAGGTGTTTCAGGTTGTTCCCCAGAGCAGTCGAGGTAGGCTATTCCTCTATTCAGCTATCTAGCTATCATCTTTTGCTACAGATACCGCATCAGCTCACAGTACTATTTTGCTTAGGTGGGTTTTGGTGGTCATCTGTATTTTGTATTGTACCTTCGTTGTATTTTGTACTCTCCATCTACTATTGTATTATTGACTTAGAGACTTGGTGAGGACGTTACTGTGTATTATTGTGGATTTGATGTCTTTTATATACAGTTTCCTTTCTACTGTCTCTTATTTCTTCGCTACGGCGTCATATACTTGTGATGAGATCGTTTTTCCGCCTTGGGCCACTTTTTACAAAAAGGGGGTGTTCTCCAAATTTTAAAGAAAGAAAGTAAGACTTTTTAAAGAATTTGGGTTGTGCTTTCAAATGTTTCAAAAATTTGCATTATCTTTTCCGTATTTTCATGGTTTAGATTTCTGGGTTTGGCTTTCTTTTACTACGTTGCATCTTTAGGCGTTGCGTAGTATTAGGGCCGTCACGGGCCATTTTTGGGTCGTGACATGGTGGGAGCGAGGATTGCATCATGGAGGATGATGATCCAACTAGATTCGAGCCGGCCATCACAAGTGGAGACTCAGTGAAATGGCTGGTTGCTATGCGGTCCGAGATGGAATCCATGTACACCAACAAAGTATGGACTTTGGAAGTTGCTCCTGAAGGGGTAAAACCCATTGGGAGCAAGTGGATCTTCAAGAAAAAACTTGGTGTAGATGGGAAAGTGGAGACTTTCAAAGCTAGACTTGTTGCAAAGGGTTTTCGTCAAAGACCCGGTGTGGACTATAACGAGACCTTTTCTTCGGTGGCTATGCTTAAATCCATCCGGATCATGCTTGCCATCGCTGCATATCATGATTACGAAATCTGGCAAATGGATGTTAAGACCGCCTTTCTAAACGGTGATTTAGAAGAGAGCGTGTACATGACTCAGCCAGAGGGCTTCGTAGATAGTAGGAGCAACGGGAAGGTGTGCAAGCTGCTTAAATCCATTTGTGGATTAAAGCAAACATCGCGGAGTTGGAACATCTGCTTTGACGTCGTTATCAAAGTGTTTGATTTCGTCAAAAACGTAGATGAACCTTGTATCTACAAGAAGGTGGCAGAGAGTAAGGTTGTCTTCCTCGTATTGTACGTGGACGATATAATCTTGATAGGAAATGACATTCCTATGCTGCAATCGGTCAAGCTCTTCTTATCACAAAGATTCTCGATGAAAGATCTTGGTGATGCCTCCTGCATATTGGGAATTAGGATCTATAGAGATAGATCCTAACGGATATTGGGATTGTCCCAATCCAGGTACATTGACACCATACTAAAGAGGTTTAGTATGGAAGAATCCAAGCGTGGGAACTTACCCACGATCTCTGGAGTCACTCTCTCCAAAGTGATGTCTCCCAAGACTGATTTGGAGAGAGCTCGCATGCAAGGGATACCCTATGCTTCGGCTGTAGGCTCTATTATGTACGCGATGCTATGTACCAGACCCGATGTAGCATACTCACTAAGTATAGTGAGCAGGTATCAAGCTGATCCTGGAGAGAGTCACTGGACAGCTGTGAAGAGAATTCTCAAGTACTTACGAAGGACTAAAAAGATGCTCTTGGTGTATGGTAATGGAGTACTCCAAGTGGAGTCCTTTACCGATTCGAGCGTCCAGAGTGATAAGGAGGACTCTAAGTCGCAGTCGGGATTTGTCTTTACCCTTTACGGAGGGGCGGTTAGCTGGAAGAGTTTCAAGCAGGAAACCGTGGAAGACTCGACGAGGGAGGCTGAATACATCGCTGCCAACGATGCTGCCAAAGAGGCTGTCTGGATCAAGAAGTTCATTACTGAACTTGGTGTGGTTCCATCCATTGAGCATCCAATACCTTTGTATTGCGGTAACAATAGAGCGGTGGCTTTAGCCATGGAACCCAGGTCCCATCAGCGATCCAGGCATATTCTGAGGCGGTATCACCTGATCCGGGAGATAGTTGATCGCCGGGAGATCGAGGTCAGGGGAGTTGACACGAAGAATAACACAGCAGATCCACTCACGAAGGCCATTCCCCAGATACAGTTTGAGAGACTCTTCGGGATGCTCGGTATGCGATACTACAACAGCTGGCCCTAGTGCAAGTGGGAGATTGTTAGTAGTATGTATGCCCTAGAGGCCAGTATTGTACAGATGATGTATATTATATTGGATGCTTGGACATATATAGAGATGACTTTCTTGCTCGATATGATAGTATGCTATCTGGTTGCTCTTTATCTTAACATGTATACTTGTCTCTTTATACTGTCTTAAAGTTACATGTTGGTAAAGCCCTTCGGATGTGTACTTGACTACCTAGACTATGATGCGGATCATACTAGTAGGGACATGGTAGTCCATAAGTACATCCTTCAAGGTCCTTAGTCGTGGGTGTATCGAGACGGGGCATCGATATACCAGTGTAGACTAGCGTATACGCTTCTCGACCCATGAGATGGGCGATGGATGATCCCATATCCATTGGTGTTTGACATCAGAGATGGTATACGGGTGCTCAGTGGAGACTGGGTACACTGGACGGACTCGCCGAGAACTCCCAGATGGTATTATACCTCACGTCAGATGGCAGTTCTCAGGTGACACTTGTGCAGGTTAGTCTGTAGACCCGAGATCGTCATAGAGTCTTGTGTGATTCCCACTGTGCTTTGATTTCCACCTTACCATGTCCATGAGGGCATGCAAAACGGGGGTTTTTGGGTACAGTCCCGAGTCACATGGAGGCAATGAGCGATCGGAGGGGTTTCGTCTCTCCCGTTATTGGGGGTTGATGTTGCACTGTGCTCGATTGTCCGTAACAGGGAAGTCCCTGGCCAGGGCTGATTAGAGATTTACTGGTAAGTGTTACCAGTAGTTTTTCGACCCGTTATGAGCCTCACATCGGCACGACTTATCGGTTATTGGGTTCTGACATTTACTACCCTTAGACTTGATATGCGACATATCAGACGAGGAGACCGGACTGCGTGGGTAGTATTGCCGGTTGGCTCGACGGGAGTTGTAGTAGGTTCGCTTGTTTTCTTCTGATCGCTCAATACCCGGGTGGCCGTTACGTTTAGCTGACCGCTTGCGGCTTGGGGGTGCTTAATATGATCATCACCCACTGCCGGCATATTGACGAGTCTTAGAGTCCCACAAAGGAGTTACCTAGTCCAGGCGAAACGTTGTGGTGCGCGTATGCGATATGTGCATGGACCCGGTTAAAATGCGCGTATGAGATACCGTACATTAATCGGGCGGCTTGCTTTTGGTTGGGTCGTATGTGATATGGCCGGATTGATAAATCAAGTGTTGATTTATCATTTAACCATTAGATTCTTACTAAAAATCCTTTCTTGTATTTTTGGATGTATGCATGCATGTATGCATTCTTTCTTGATTCATGCACATATGGATGTGCATGCACACATACATACATACATCATCCTTCATGGTTGTATATACAAAGAAAATGGTGGCAATTTAAGACTCACACCATGGTATTATATATATGAATTATTATTCCATTTGATTTAAAACAAAAAGAAAAAGGAAAGGATAATTCATGGTTTCTTTTTACACTCTTCTTTGACCTAACCATGCTCACCCACCATTTAACCATGGATTAACTTTCCTTTTGGGTTTTAACTCAAGTTCAATAATATTCTTATTGTTCAACCATGGTTTGAGATGAGAGGTAAAAAATATATATAGATATATTTTCTATTTTCTTAAGGGAGTTTATCTTTTCTCTTATTCTAAAAGGCCACCATCTTCTTCCTCCTTCATCTTTTGCTCTCTAGATTTATCTAGTGAGCAAATTATTCATTAAGTTAGGATTTTGAAGTGAGAAAAGCCACCACAACACCATTCTACACAAGTCTTGCCCACTTGTTTAGAGTGTTAGCTTCATTTCATTCTCTTGATAAAGTGAAGTTGCAAGCTTGGACAAAGCGGACTCCGGGTGGCCCATCGTGGACCTAGAGGAGTTCAAGCGGACTTTTTCCAAACCCTAAGTAGCCGAGGTGTCTAGCGTAGGGAGCTACAAAGGTTGCACTCTCAAAACCCTAGCTTAATCTACTTGTAATGAAGTGTTGTTTTTGTAAGTCCATGCTACCTCTCCCGGTACTTTCGGGAATGCGGAATTTGGTAAAAAACGATTTTTACGGAGGTGGTAACATGGACCTAAAACCCGGATCTTGGTTAAACATCTATCTAGCAACCTAACTACGAGTTTCTAGCTACTCGGTTAGGGGGTTATACCTTGCTTGTCTTGAACTCCTTCGTCTTCAAGCTCCGATGGTGGTCCGGAATGGCTTCTTCTCGTCGTCTCCGTACGCCGAAGATAGATCCACCTGAAAGCTCCAACCTTTAGCTCCTTCTTTGTTCTTTGAAGAAACTAGTTCACTTGGTTTGCTAAACCTAGTGAACTAGAATGAGTAGAGAAGAATTAGAATGGGATTTTATCTATGGTTCTTGATTCTCAACTCATGAGACAAGAGAACCATAGATTAAAGAGAGGGAGCAAGAGCAAAAGGGTGAGAGCAAAAGGAGAGCTCAAGAACAAGAGAGAGAATGAGCAAGAAAGAATGAGGCTCTCTTTTGTCTTTCACCCTCTCATAATCCAAAGTCATGATAACTCATCATACTAAAAAAGTCTTATGTGATGGTTTGAAGCAACCATAACCATATCATTTCATGCACTCATTTTACACAAATGAGCAAGCAAGAAAAAATCTTTGCCATGAAATGATGGCTATTGTTATCATGATGGTCAACTAGTCAAGCCTAGTCAACCGGTCAACAAAGTCAACAAGTCAACAAAAGTCAACAAGTCAACAAAGTCAACAAGTCAACAAAAGTCAACAAGTCAACAAAGTCAACAACCATATCACCATAATACTTAATTAATATAATAGTTAATCACATATCATATTGTCATTAGGGTTGAGCAAAAAGTCAAATAGTCAACGGTCAACTGTCAACAACCCTAATGAGAATCCGCTGCCTCTGCCTCCCTGTCAACTGTGCATACACACCCGCATCCGCGTTCCGAGGAACACGAATGCACACTGGATAAATCCAATCCCAAAAGGTACACTAGGATCTGGCTTAAACCAAAGCCCGCTAGTGTAAACTGTCCGGACACTATACCTGCACAAGTGCACGGATGTGACCGAACCCTGTCGCAAAACCATGCGACCTGTCGCAATACCATGCGACCTCTACTCTTTTGCCTAAAGGCGAAAAGCTTTCTGTGTGGGACTCTAAAGACTCGACACTACGCTGGCAGTGGGTTTAACCACAGACCGCAAACGGCACTAGCTGTGCGTAACGGTCCCCAGGTAGTGCCGACAAGAAGACCGATGAGGCGAAACCCATCTGAACTCCTACTGAGCCTGAGTGTGACATTCTCCGTACAGTCCGGTCTGTTCGTCTGATACATCGCATGGCGGGCCTAGGGGCGGTAAACGTCAGTCCCCCAATAGCGGTACAAGTCGTGCCGGAGCGAAGCCCAAAACACCCTGAGATAACACTGGAAACCTACCAGTATATCTCGTTTGCCCTGGCCAGGGACTACTCGTGTAATGGCTCTCCTAGACACAGCGCGATGTCAACCCCCAATACCGGGAGAGACGAATCCTGTCTAACCGTCACTGCCTCCAAGTGCTTCGGGACTGCACCCAACCACTACCTGTTTGCACGACTCCTTTGAGCCGTGGTAGGGTAGTGATCAAAGTACAGTGAGAACACACTCGAGGCGAAGTGACAGTGTCAAGTCAGCGGACTAAGCTGTACTCATGTCACCTGGGAACTGATAACTGACGATAGGTATAATACCAACTAGTCAGTTCCCGACGAGTCCTGTCCAGTGTACCCGTAACCTAACGAGCACCCGCATACTATCTTAAGTACGACGTACTGACGGCTGTGGGACAGACCGTCTCCCACACTGGGATGAGAAGCGCATGCGCTGGTCTACTCCGGAGTATCGATGCCCTGTCTCGATAGTCCTGCGACCAGGGACCTGCATAAGGATGTGCTTATAGATTACCCAGCCCCACTAGTGTGACGGCCATCACATCGCTGGTAATCAAGCAAAGATCCTAAGGGCTCTACTAATGTGTATAGGCGATATACAAAAATAAACACATGTACACATTGAAGTAGAAACAAACCAAGTAGCATACTACTATTTTGAGCAAGATTGTATATACAAGGTGAATATCCCAAGCATCCATTAAGTAATATACAAACCAGTATGATACAGTAATGGCCTCTAGGGCATATACACTAACAATCTCCCACTTGCACTAAGGCCATGTACTGGCGTATCGAAGACCTATCATCTCGATCAGCCGCTCGAACTGAGTCTGGGGCAGGGCCTTGGTGAATGGATCTGCAGTGTTATCTTCTGAAGCGACTCTCCGAACCTCGATCTCCTGGCGATCCACGATCTCCCTGATCAGGTGATACCGCCTCAAGATGTGCCTGGATCTCTGATGGGACCTGGGTTCCTTCGCTAAAGCTATAGCCTCGTTGTTGTCGCAATACAGAGGTATTGGATCAACAATGGACGGAACCACCTGAAGTTCTTTCAAGAACTTCCTCATCCAGACAGGTTCTTTTGCGGCATCAGATGCAGCGATGTATTCCGCTTCCATCGTCGAGTCTGCAACGGTTTCCTGTTTGTAACTCTTCCAACACACCGCCCCTCCATTAAGGGTAAAGACAAAACCCGACATGGACTTGGAATCATCCTTGTCACTCTGGAAGCTGGAGTCAGCAAAGGCCTCGATCTGGAGGTCTTTTCCGCCATACACCAAGAACATCTCCTTAGTCCTTCTCAGGTACTTGAGAATGTTCTTTACCGCTATCCAGTGTTTCTCCCCAGGGTTTGACTGATACCGGCTTACCACACTCAGTGCATAAGCTACATCCGGTCTGGTACACAACATCGCATACATTATAGAGCCTACCGCAGAAGCGTAGGGTATAATAGACATGCGATCCCTCTCCAAATCAGTCTTGGGAGACATCTCTTTAGAGAGGGTGATCCCGTGACAAGCCGGCAGGTTACCGCGCTTGGAATCTTCCATACTGAATCTTTTCAGCACGGTGTCGATGTACCTGGACTGAGAAAGTCCTAATATCCTCTTGGATCTGTCACGGTAGATCCGGATACCCAGAATGTACGAGGCATCACCCAGGTCTTTCATGGAGAACCTGTGTGACAAGAACCCCTTGACAGATTGTAGCATAGGAATGTCATTTCCTATTAAGAGAATGTCATCCACGTATAAAACGAGGAATACTACAGTTCTTGCTACAAATCTACTATAGATGCATGGTTCATCTGGATTTTTGATAAAGCCAAATTCTTTGACCGTCTCATCAAAGCAGATGTTCCAACTCCGCGACGCCTGCTTTAGTCCATAGATGGACTTAAGCAACTTGCACACCTTTCCGCTGCTCCCACTCTGAATGAAACCCTCTGGTTGGTCCATATAGACACACTCCTCTAAATTTCCATTTAGAAAAGCGGTCTTTACGTCCATTTGCCAGATCTCATAATCGTGGAAGGCAGCGATGGCAAGAAGGATCCGAATGGATTTCAGCATGGCTACTGGAGAAAAGGTTTCGTCATAGTCCAAGCCAGGTCTTTGACGAAAACCCTTTGCTACCAGCCTAGCTTTATAGGTCTCAACCTGTCCATCTACACCAATCTTCCTTTTGAAGATCCACTTGCATCCTACGGGTTTTACCCCGTCTGGAGCAATGTCCAACGTCCATACCTTGTTGGTGTACATGGACTCCATTTCGGTCCGCATTGCATCCAGCCATTTCACTGAGTCAACGCTCTGAACGGCCTGCTGGAAGCTAGTAGGCTCATCATAATCTAGGATGCAATCCTCTCTATCCCCGTCTATGAGAAAACCGCAGTATCTCTCGGGCGGATGAGACTGCCTACTACTCCTGCGGAGCGGCGTAGGAATGTCCTGTTCTGTTGAACCCTCTGGTTCCACTAACCTTTCAGTAATAGTCTGTGGTTCTGGAATTTCTTCCAGTTCTACTGCGCTCCCACTAATTTCCTTCTCCAAGAACTGGTGTTCTAGAAAGTGGGCATTACGAGAAACAAGGACTTTTTGTTCCTCTGCGTAGTAGAAAAGATACCCCCTGGTGTTCTTTGGGTATCCCACAAACTTGCACAGTACTGAGCGTGCCTCGAGTTTGTCCGCATGCTGCTTTTTGACAAAAGCTGGACATCCCCAGATCTTCAGATATTGAAGATAGGGTTTCTTCCCACTCCACATTTCATATGGGGTGGTAGGCACAGTCTTAGTCGGAACTCGGTTCAAAAGGTATGCAGCTGATTCTAGCGCATACCCCCAGAATGATCGCGGTAACTCAGAGTTACTCATCATGGACCGCACCATATCCAATAGGGTGCGGTTCCGTCTCTCCGATACACCGTTATGTTGCGGGGTGTATGGAGGAGTAAGCTGAGAGAGAATTCCGTTCTCTTTTAAATAGTCCAGGAACTCGGCACTTAAGTATTCTCCACCTCGATCCGATCTTAGAATCTTAATACTTTTGCCGGTCTGTTTCTCTACTTCATTCTTATACTCCTGGAATTTTCCAAAGGCTTCGGACTTATGTTTCATTAAGAAGACATAACCGTACCTTGAGAAGTCATCCGTAAAAGTAATGAAGTAAGAATGGCCGCTTCGCGCATGTGTAGACATTGGACCGCACACGTCACTGTGTACGAGTCCCAAGAGCTCGCTCGCTCTTACTCCATGTCCAGTAAACGGAGTCTTTGTCATCTTTCCTTTGAGACAAGATTGACAAGTGGCATACGATTGATATTCGAACGCATTCAAATATCCCTCTGTATGTAACTTAGTCAACCTTCTCTCATTGATGTGACCCAGTCTACAATGCCACAAGAAAGTCTGATTTATTTTTGGAGACTTTCTTTTGTGTGTATTCTGGACATTGAAAATCTGTGGTTGGTTCAATACGTATATACCATTACTCAATGTACCTGACCCAATCAAAACTTGATTAAGGTGAATGTTTACAACATTACTTACAAACGCAAATTCATAACCTTCTTTAGAAACTAAAGATACAGAAATGATATTACAGGTTGCGTTGGGTACAAAAAAGCAATTACGCAAAACCAAAACATGTCCATCTGACATTCCCAGGTGATAGTCCCCCACGGCTTTAGCATCCATGCTAGCTCCGTTCGCAACTCTGAGGGTCATGTCACCTGCCTTCAAAACACTACGGTTTCTCAACGCCTGCAATGAATTACAGATATGAGATCCTGATCCGGTATCCAATACCCAGGAAGTAGAGTTTATTGAAAGACTGTTTTCAATAACATACACACCTGAAGCTGAAGCTGCAACCTGCTTCAATTCCTGTGTTCTGGCCTTCCAGGCCCTGCAATCATTCTTCCAGTGTCCTTTCTTATGACAATAGAAGCATTCTTCCTTATCCACAAGCTTCCCCGCTATCTTTGTTGCTTTACCTTTTCCCTTCGTATCCACTTTACTAACACCGCCCCTTGGTTTGGCGGGGGCCTTCTTCTTCTTTCCCTTGGCTTTCGCCTTGGACCTAGAAGAAGATGATCCTCCTACAAACAAAGTGGATGTATCCCTACCTTTCTGTAGGGTGCCCTCTGCGCTCCTCAGCATGTTGAGGAGCTCTGAAAGTTCAACCTCTTTTTCTTGTAAGTTGAAGTTCAGTATAAACTGGGCGTAAGTGGAAGGAAGGGACTGGAGAACTATATCCGTATATAGCTCACTCTCCAATGTGATCCCTAGGTCCGCGAGCTCCTCAATGTAGCCGATCATCTTTAGCACGTGCTCGGCTACTGATGATCCGACGGCCATTCTTGTCGAAAATAACTTTTTCGACGCTTCGTATCTTGCGATACGAGATTGCTCTCCATACAGTTCTTTTGTATGAAGCAATATGGATTCCATGTCCATATTCTCGTGCCTCCTCTGATGTTCGTTGTCCATCGAGGCAAGCAGGAGGCATTTGGCCTTCGCGCTATCAATCTCCCAAGTCTTGCGGATTTCCTTATCCGCGACGCTGGAAGTTGGACAAGGGACAGAGGGAGCTTTGGTGGTAAGAAGATACCCCAGCTTGTCGTAAGTGATTGCTATCTTGACATTCCTGAGCCAATCTTTGTAGTTTGGCCCTGTCAGTTCGTTTTTATCTAGGAGTAACTTAAGTCCAGTCATGTCGATTGGTCGCTGCAATTAGGAGAGAGAAGAAGAAACACTCAGCATGATGCTCTTGCAAGTTTAGAGTGGTTTTTAGTTTGTCTAAACAGGATGGCTCCCACTGTTTCTCGAATCCCTCCTCAAACCATAAAGGAAGAATTAGTCAGGATCAATCCCACCGTACAATACTTGCTTAACCGTTCAGCCAGGCCGGTGTCGGTACTTCGAGGGAGGTTTTCCAACGCTTTCGCGATGTTCCTTAATTAAAGAACCTCTTTTCCCTGGGGGCGTAGCCCCGCTAACACCTTTCTAGGCACCTACTAGGTTTATAGCATTGATCGTTAAGTGAGAAATTTCCCGAGGAGTAGCATATACTCACAGTAGGATCGGGATCCAAATATCATCGCGTGACGAAACTGAAGGAATTCTACCAGAATCATCACACTCCAAATGGTATGCAAATCTAGCAAGTTTCAGTACTTATGAAACTCCCGATGTGGATTTTTGCCCCATGCTCTTATGACCTTGGCGTGAGGTCAAAATGTCATAAGTCACATGTCAAGTTCGTCCCATCATTATCCAGGTTAATTTGAACCCACCCGTACATACCCTTGACGTAGGCCAAAATGGCAGTACGACTGTCTCAAACCAACGCATTCTATCTATGCAACAGATAAATATCCGGCAGCTACCAATCACTATGCCTTGGCGTGAGGTCAAAATACATAGCTTGAATACTACCGAATATTTAACTGAAACGATGGAGGGCTACGGATGGTTTTGGCAAAACCGTGAACGTAGTGAACTTGATTTGGTCGATGGAACGAGATAGCTTTTAAATGGAGTGGCTCAAACTCCGTATTTTAAAAGTTTGTTTTGAAAAGAACCGAGTGGTTTTTCGAAAGTGTTCCAACGACTTTAACTTGGTTTATTATCTTGCATTAGTTCTTTTAATGCGTGATATTCTTGCATTAGTTCTTTTAATGCGTCCCATCATTTAATCCTACCATTGCAGAAAACAACCAAAATATGACGTACGCTTATGCCATTCGCATTCGCCACGGGGCCCCGTCATTACCCGTTAGGTTACTTAACTAACGACAGAGCGGGGGCTGGGCTAGCGCGTCTGTAAAACATAAGCAACGCCTAAATAATATCATATATATATATATACTGCAATGATAAACATTTCAGATCACAGATGAATACTTGGATATACTAGGAATCCGTAATTCGTACGAGCCTGTAACGAAAGACAAATTACACGGTCGCGGTGAATAGCCAAATACCCCACCCAAGACCCCTACGGGTGCGGCAAACTACCCGCCAAGTACCCGAAGCGTAGTAACCTCCCTCATCTCCATGAGTAGGCCACTCGACACTTCGGCATACCCGGTAGTTTGTGCACCCCCTCCATGGGTCTATCCTAGGAGCAAAAACAGTAAAAAGAAATTATACAATGACGGCTACAACCCCGACCCGGTTGTGCGGCCATACAAATAATTATTACATCAATTTACAAATTTACATGAATTGAAAGAAAAGAAAACTCTCGTCTCACAACCCCCGGCTATTCACCCGCGACAATCCAACATATTCATATCCACATTCCAGCAACATTACAGATCACAGATTTGTATAACCCCCACTAATCGACATATAGCGATTAGTAGACGTTCAATACAAATATTACATTACAGAAAACCCGTTAGCTTAAGTCTTTTAGAAGTTCGATCAAAAATACGGATTTTCGGGACCCCAAAATAAAATTTTCGTTCTGGAAAATCTGGGCAGAAAATATATATTCCAAAAATCCCAAAATACCCCAAACAGTAAACTGCAAAAAAGAAAACCCTTGACCGAGTCAACTCGGCCGCGTTTCCGCGGCGGGAGCGTGCTCCCGCCGCGGAAACGCGGCGCTTTGATCGAGTCAGGGGCCCAAATTTTTGCAGTTTCTTTAAAAAAGCCTGAGTCGATTTTAGGTGTGTTCCAAAAAGTTTTTCCAGTACTTTTGAAATCGACAGAAAGTTGAAAATTCATGGGTTCGTTTTTGGGACTTTTTCTTTGATCGATCTTCTAGTTACTTGCTAACTTGTTAGATAGAGTTTAACTAGGCTCTGATACCACTGTAAGTCCATGCTACCTCTCCCGGTACTTTCGGGAATGCGGAATTTGGTAAAAAACGATTTTTACGGAGGTGGTAACATGGACCTAAAACCCGGATCTTGGTTAAACATCTATCTAGCAACCTAACTACGAGTTTCTAGCTACTCGGTTAGGGGGTTATACCTTGCTTGTCTTGAACTCCTTCGTCTTCAAGCTCCGATGGTGGTCCGGAATGGCTTCTTCTCGTCGTCTCCGTACGCCGAAGATAGATCCACCTGAAAGCTCCAACCTTTAGCTCCTTCTTCGTTCTTTGAAGAAACTAGTTCACTTGGTTTGCTAAACCTAGTGAACTAGAATGAGTAGAGAAGAATTAGAATGGGATTTTATCTATGGTTCTTGATTCTCAACTCATGAGACAAGAGAACCATAGATTAAAGAGAGGGAGCAAGAGCAAAAGGGTGAGAGCAAAAGGAGAGCTCAAGAACAAGAGAGAGAATGAGCAAGAAAGAATGAGGCTCTCTTTTGTCTTTCACCCTCTCATAATCCAAAGTCATGATAACTCATCATACTAAAAAAGTCTTATGTGATGGTTTGAAGCAACCATAACCATATCATTTCATGCACTCATTTTACACAAATGAGCAAGCAAGAAAAAGTCTTTGCCATGAAATGATGGCTATGATTATCATGATGGTCAACTAGTCAAGCCTAGTCAACCGGTCAACAAAGTCAACAAGTCAACAAAAGTCAACAAGTCAACAAAGTCAACAAGTCAACAAAAGTCAACAAGTCAACAAAGTCAACAACCATATCACCATAATACTTAATTAATATAATAGTTAATCACATATCATATTCTCATTAGGGTTGAGCAAAAAGTCAAATAGTCAACGGTCAATTGTCAACAACCCTAATGAGAATCCGCTGCCTCTGCCTCCCTGTCAACTGTGCATACACACCCGCATCCGCGTTCCGAGGAACACGAATGCACACTGGATAAATCCAATCCCAAAAGGTACACTAGGATCTGGCTTAAACCAAAGCCCGCTAGTGTAAACTGTCCGGACACTATACGTGCACAAGTGCACGGATGTGACCGAACCCTGTCGCAAAACCATGCGACCTGTCGCAATACCATGCGACCTCTACTCTTTTGCCTAAAGGCGAAAAGCTTTCTGTGTGGGACTCTAAAGACTCGACACTACGCTTGCAGTGGGTTTAACCACAGACCGCAAGCGGCACTAGCTGTGCGTAACGGTCCCCAGGTAGTGCCGACAAGAAGACCGACGAGGCGAAACCCATCTGAACACCTACTGAGCCTGAGTGTGACATTCTCCGTACAGTCCGGTCTGTTCGTCTGATACATCGCATGGCGGGCCTAGGGGGCGGTAAACATCAGTCCCCCAATAGCGGTACAAGTCGTGCCGGAGTGAAGCCCAAAACACCCTGAGATAACACTGGAAACCTACCAGTATATCTCGTTTGCCCTGGCCAGGGACTACTCGTGTAATGGCTCTCCTAGACACAGCGCGATGTCAACCCCCAATACCGGGAGAGACGAATCCTGTCTAACCGTCACTGCCTCCAAGTGCTTCGGGACTGCACCCAACCACTACCTGTTTGCACGACTCCTTTGAGCCGTGGTAGGGTAGTGATCAAAGTACAGTGGGAACACACTCGAGGCGAAGTGACAGTGTCAAGTCAGCGGACTAAGCTGTACTCATGTCACCTGGGAACTGATAACTGACGATAGGTATAATACCAACTAGTCAGTTCCCGACGAGTTCTGTCCAGTGTACCCGTAACTTAACGAGCACCCGCATACTATCTCAAGTACGACGTACTGACGGCTGTGGGACAGACCGTCTCCCACACTGGGATGAGAAGCGCATGCGCTGGTCTACTCCGGAGTATCGATGCCCTGTCTCGATAGTCCTGCGACCAGGGACCTGCATAAGGATGTGCTTATAGATTACCCAGCCCCACTAGTGTGACGGCCATCACATCGCTGGTAATCAAGCAAAGATCCTAAGGGCTCTACTAATGTGTATAGGCGATATACAAAAATAAACACATGTACACATTGAAGTAGAAACAAACCAAGTAGCATACTACTATTTTGAGCAAGATTGTATATACAAGGTGAATATCCCAAGCATCCATTAAGTAATATACAAACCAGTATGATACAGTAATGGCCTCTAGGGCATATACACTAACAGTTTTTGAAACCCTAATTTTTCTAGGAATGATTCTTCGTATGCTTACTTAGCACCCTAAAATTTTAATCTTTGGTACATGTGATGCTTCCAAACCCTTCTTGAGGTGCTAGGTAAACCCAACACATACTACCATTTTGAGCAAGATTGTATATACAACTGTGAATATCCCAAGCTTCCATTAAGTAATATACAAGCTAGTATGATACAGTAATGGCCTCTAGGGCATATACACTAACACAAGACAGTCACATAATCGAGTTAAGGTTTGTTGTCTTCTAGTGGGTCCATCGCGTTACTTGCACTACTTAGAACGTTCTTAAACTACGGAAAAAATCCAACACATGGAAATTTCCCGGGTCGGGAAAAAGTGGGTTATTGATATCCGGTCGAACTTTTTAACACTTTCTAAAATTACCCGGACAAAATAAACAAAGTTAAATAATCTGATCGAATCATCAAGTCCCCAATACAACCCAGAAAACTCAACTCTTGGGTATAAATTAAAAATACCCAGAAAACACAGGAATTACATACGGGCATTACTGTGCAAACCGTGACTAATGATTCATCTTTATGGCCGCGGAACCGCCGCAC
Organism: Agapanthus africanus; assembly: GCA_030015575.1. Taxonomy (NCBI): domain Eukaryota; kingdom Viridiplantae; phylum Streptophyta; class Magnoliopsida; order Asparagales; family Amaryllidaceae; genus Agapanthus; species Agapanthus africanus. The sequence continues at coordinate 681,053,105 of JASDDO010000019.1, forward strand.
AAGCCAGGTGGGGCCGCGGTTCTGCGGCGCATTGGTCGACTTAGGGTCACGTGCTCCACAGTAATTCCTAGAAAACCCTGCTGAATTTTTTAGAAATTTTTAATTTGGAAAAAACTACAGTTTCAGAAAATGTACAGAGAAGGGTATCGATTATGGTTTTGGGGTTCGATCGGCTTTCTAACTTCGTCTCCACTTCGCCTAAAGCTCTAGCAAGGCTCTGATACCACTGTAGGATTCCTGGACACACTAACAAGGTTCTACAAGACATCAACCATTCCCGTTTCAAATTTTTGATGTGCCGAACAGCCCTATGCAAGATCGTTAACTAGAGATTAGGCGAAACTATAAGCAAGTAAACTACTTTACTACCAAGTGAAAGGAATTACAACCTTTGTAGATCCGGTCCTTCACTTCTAAAGCTCCGTGTTGACGTCCCTTCGCTGCGATCATCGGGATCCCAGACCCTAGCGATGGTTTCATCGGAGAAATGAGCGGGCTAGGTCGTTGACTTCGAGGCCGAAGATGATCTACGTCGGGGAGACTCAAACTCAAGCTATTCCTTCACTTGGTCAAGAACTTTGTGAAGAGAACACCCTATACTACATGGCAAGTGGTAGAGGATGAAGAAATAGGAAGTTGGTTCACTTTGGATTTGGATTTCTCACTCTTTTTCTTCACTTGAAAATTTTCAAGAAAGCTTTCTTCACTTGAAGAAGAAGATGAAGAAGAAGAAAAGAATAATCAATAAATTAGAAAATGAATAATCAAGTGAAGTCTATCATGTTGCAACCATGGGTGAGTAAACCATTGTAGAGACTAAACTAGAGTTTAGGTTGATGGTTAGGTCAAAGAACAAAACAAAATGGTTAGACTTTTTCGAAGATGCTAAGAAGCTTCATGAAGCTTCAAGCCAAAACAAGAAAAGCCACCATTTAGTTTTACCAAAATAAATAAATAAATAAAACCCTAACCATTAACCTAAACATGGTGTAAGTCATACACACACCCAAGTTTGCATGTATCATCAAACATGATACAAACTAGTGCACAAAAATATATCACATATACAACTTGTGCACATCAAGTGAGAAAGAAAATCTTATGTGAACCAATACTAGTTAATGTAAAGTAATATATCAAATATATAATTATACATTAAATCATTAAATCAACACTTGATTTAACGATCCGGTCATATTACATATAACCGACTAGTATCAAGTGTATCAATATATCGAATCAACATTTGATTCGGTAACCCGGCTATACCTCATATAACCGCCCGATGATACAAATCGCAAGAATAGAATACAGTATCACATACTGGTATTATTCTCGGTCCCGCACATATCTCATATGCGCTCCTATTTCGTTTCGCTTGAGCCAGGAAACCCCTGTGTAGGACTCTAAAGACTCGTCAATACGCCGGCAGTAGGTGATGATCATATCAAACACCCACAAGCCGCAAGCGGTCTTCCAAACGTAACGGCCCCCCGGGTATTGAGAGATCAGAAGATCAATGAGCAAGCCTGCTCACACTCCTGTGAATCCAACCAGTAATACTTACCGCGCAGTCCTGTCTGTTCGTCTGATATGTCGCATATCTCCCCTAGGGGTGGTAAACGTCAGACCCCGGTAGCTTGATAAGTCATGTCGATGTAAGGTCCATAACAAGCATGAAACTACTGATAACACTTACCAGTAAATCAGTGCAACCCTGGCCAGGGATTTCCAGTTATGGCCAGTCGAGCATAGCGCAACATCAACCCCCAATACCGGGAGAGACGAATCCCCTCCTATCGCTCATTGCCTCCATGTGAATCGGGACTGTACCCAAAAACCACCTGTTTGCATGACTCAGTAGAGCCATGGTAGGGTTGAAATCAAAGAACAGTGGGAGACACACAAGACTCTATGACGATCTCGGGTCAACAGACTAAGCTGTACCAGTGTCACTAGAGAACTGCCATCTGACGTGAGGTATAATACCATTTGGGAGTTCTCGACGAGTCCGTTCAGTGTACCCAGTCAGCACTGAGCACCCGCATACCATCTCTGATGTCAAACACCAATGGATATGGGATCATCCATCGCCCATCACATGGGTTGAGAAGATATACACTAGTCTACTCTGGAATATCGATGCCCCGTCTCGATATTCCCACTACTAGGAACGTTGAAGGATGTACTCATGGACTACCCAGGCCCCACTAGTATTATCTACATCATAGTCCTGGAAGTCGATCACACATCCTAAGGGCTTTATCAACTTGCAATAGAGAGACTGCAAGTATACATGTTAAGATAAAGAGCAACCAGATAGCGTACTATCATGTCGAGCAAGAAAGTCCTAACTATATATGTCCCAGCATCCACTACAATATACATCTCATATACAGTAATGGCCTCTAGGGCATACATATAACTAACAGTGGGCACCCCCCAGGCCACCCATTCGACAGTTAATTTTGGGATCTTCTCCTCCGCGAATATTCGGGCGGGTTTCGAGTTCGTTTCGACTCCCGGATTGGCTTAAAACGATCGGTTTTGGAACTTTAGCTCACTGGATTTTTCGTGTCTTGGAAAAATTAGTTTAGTTTGCTAATTGCGTGCAGAATTCTAATGTCGTGGTTAATTTACAAGCTTTGTGATGTGTGTGATACAATTATTAGAATCCAGATTAATTAGTTTTATGAAAACTGGGTAGTATATTGTAAATCTAGCCGTTTAGTCTCAATTGATCGATTGCCACAAAGTTTTGATTCGGATCAAAACTCCATCGCTATTGCGTATTGTACGCGATCACTAAGTCGGGAATCTTATTGAATTATCCGACAACCAATTGAAAAGAGTTTTCAATTTGAGACTAAAATGCAAGTTTTATAAGTTAGGCATGAAATCCGGAATATGAGATATTCCGGGTTCATGATGTCTCAGGATATTGCGGATTCTAATTATTGTGGTTTTCCGTTTTCTTTTATGCGACCGTAAGTGTAATATTTGGGGTATCCCAATATCATTGCTATATGTCAATAAGTTTTAGGGATACACATACTTGCTTACGTTGATGATATGTGATATCATGTGTTGTTGTTGATATGATTTATTGGATCGACGTGAAAGAATAGCCGGGGGTTTTATGTGAGAAGAGTTTTTTTTTATTTTCATTCATGTAAAATCTGTATGTAATATTCTTTTATTGGGGAACTTCCGGGTTGAGGATGATTTCACCACTGTTGTATATTATTTACTTTTCCGCATTAGGATAGACCCAAGGTGGGGAGAACAAGGAACCGTGTTCTAGAGTCCAGTGGGAGACCATCTCAAGGAGTTGAGACCGGGTCTCCTAACTCTAGAATTGGCAGGGTTACTTTCCGCTCTCTTAGGGGTCTAGGGATGTGTGTTTGGCTATTCATCACGAGTGTGGAATCCGTCTTTTACATTATCGGCTAAATTTAAAACACGGACATCCTAGTATATCCAATATTTCATATGTTGCTTCTGCTGCTTGATTTTGTGATGTTGATCATATAACTGCGTGAGACGAATGTAATATTATAAATATGATATATAATAAACATTGCCTATGTTTTGCATCCGCACTAGTCCAGCCCCCGCTCTGCCGGTAGTTAAGTAATCTAACGGTGCATGACGGGGCCCTGTGGCGAATGCGGATGGAATAAGCGTACGTTCTATTTTCGTTTCATTTTTCTATAATGTTTAGGAAACATTAAATGATGGGACTTCATTAATGAGATTAATGAAAAGAAAGAAACCAAAAGATGTTGTAGAATCAATTTTTTTCAAAAAGGGTAGCTCTAGTTTTTGCTTTGCATAGTGGTATTCCTTGATGAATATCCAGCACCTCATTCGATGAGGAAAGAGACGAGATCCCTTCACCGGGAGTGACCACTTTAGCGAAACTAGCAAATGCTACAACCCGCTCGGTTTTGTTTTTGATTGCTTCTCCAGTTCTTTCTTTGCAAAGTGGTATTCATGAATATCCAGCACCTCATTCGATGAGGAATGAGCCGAAATCCCTTCACCGGGAGTGACCTTTTTAGAGAAACTAGCAAAAGCCTAAAAAACACTCCTTTTCAAAATAACTAGATTCTACAACGATACCAAGTTCGTTACGCTCATGGTTTTCTTAAAAACTTACGTAGCCCTCCTTCATTTCAGATAAGTTCTATTTTAGTATTCGTGCTACGTTTGTTGGCCTGCATGAAGGCGTAGTGTGCGGTAGCTGAATTAGTGCTTATCTGCAGCATGTCATGCGATTGGATTGGGGTAGTGGCGCGACTTTGTTGGCCTACGTCAAGGGTCGTGTGGGTGGGTATAATTCAATCAAGAAATGAACGGGTTGAACTTGACTAACGCCCTATGGTTTGTTGGCCTGCGTCAAGGTCATAGGACGTTAGGGGTAAAAACTATTATCGGGAATTTCAAGTGTTGAAATTTGCAATGAGATTGCATACCTTCTATGTGATAGTTGGATCCCGATGCTCACTGCGAGTAAGAGTTACTCCTGGGAGAATTTTGCACTTTACAATTAGCCGATCAAGTAGGTGTCTAGAAAGGTGTCAATGGGGTTATGCCTATGGGAAAACGAGGTTTATTTTAATTAGGTCCGTGCGAAAGCACGGGGAATCTCCCTCGAAGTACCGATACCTGCCTGGACGAACGATTGGCGAACCTGTAGGGTGTAATCAATCCCGGCTAATCTTACATTTTAGTGTTTGAAAGAAGATTTGATAAAAACACTGGGAGCCATCCTAATTATATAAGATAATAACCAATCTAATCTTGCAAAGAGCGCACGCAAAGTGATTACCCTTCTATCTCACCTGGTAGCGACCAATGAAATGCCTTAATCAAGATAATAGTGTGGATGTTTTGACCGAACCTACTTATTATACTGGGCTAGGTTCCACTCTAACTTATGATTATCATAAGTCTGAGCAAGGAATACGGGAATATTCAGATTCCCACGCCACCCATACTAAGAAAAAGCTTGTTGATGCATAGTCTTCGAGTGTGTTCGTTACCAAGAACTGTTTCTCAGTCGTTTCTACGTCCTGGGTATGTGATACCGGATTGGGATCCCATATATGTAATTTATTACATGGGCTAAAGAAAGGTAGAGAACTGGGATAGGGTGATATGTCTCTAGTAGTAGAGATGGTGCAATTGTTGCAGCCAAAGCAGTTGGCAAATATCACCTTGTGTTACCAACTGGTAAGACAATGATTCTAAACGACTGTTATTTCGTACCAATAATATTGTGAATATTTTCCTGGATCAAGCGTTGATTGGGTAAGGTACATTGTATAACAGTATAAACGTTCTGAATCAAAATATAGTTCTAACGTGCAGAACACACACAAGAGGAACAGTTCAGAAATGGACGAAGTCTTCTTGAGGTATTGTAGACTGGGTCATATCAATGAAACAAGACTAGCTAAAGTTCCATAAGGATGCATATTTGAATCCGTTCGAATTCAAATCTTATGAAACTTTTCAGTCATGTCTCAAAGACCAAGGTGACCAAATCTTCGTTTACTGGAAACAGAGAAAGAGCTATTGAACTCTTGGACAGATACATAGTGATGTATGAGGTCCTATGTCTACACATGCCAGAGTTGGTTCCGCGTACTTTATTCACCGATGTTCTCTCTAGATACAGACATGTGTTCTTGTTGAAACACAAAACTGAATCTTTTGAGAATTTCAAGAATTATAAGTACGAAGAAGAGAACCAAATGGGTAAAGGTATTCAAGTCCTTCGATATGATCGGGGAGAAGAATACTTGGGTATGGAATTTCGAGACTATTTAAAAGAAAATGAGATTCTCTCTCAGTTTACTCCTCCGTATACACCACAGCACAACGGTATATCGGGGTGGAGGAATCGCACCCTATGAGATATGGTGCGCTCTATGATAAGTACTGCTGAGTTGCTTATTTCCTTTCATGGACATGCACATGAGAAGATGCATACCTATTGAATAGAGTTCCGATCAAATCTGTTGCCTACCACTTCATATGAGATATGGAATGGGAAGAGACCATCTCTTAAATAAGTTAATATATGGGGTTTTCCGGCCTATGTTGAAAAGCAAAATCCGGACAAGCTCGAGGCAAGGTCAGTTCTGTGCAAGTTTGTAGGATATCCCAACCATTCGCGAGGGTATATTTTCTACCACACCAAGGAACAAAAGATGTTTTGTTTCTCGACATGCCACCTTTTTAGAAAAGGAATTTCTTATGGAAGAAATTAGTGGCGATGAGGTAGAACTAGAAGTAGTTCCAGTAAACACAAACTATAACTGACAATTTGTTGGAACCGGAGGATTCGATAGTCCCTGATGAACCGAAGCCACTCCGCAGATCTAGTTGGGTTCCTCATCCACCAGAGAGATACTACGGTCTTCTCGTAGACGGTGGGAGCGAGGATTGCATCATGGAGATGATGACCCAACTAGTTTCAAGCAGGCCATCACAAGTGGAGACTATGTAAAATGGCTAGATACTATGTGATCTGAGATGGAATCCATGTACACCAACAAAGTATTGACTTTGGATGTTACTCCTGAAGGGGTAAAACCCATCAGGAACAAGAAGATCTTTGTGAAAGATAATCTGGTGTAGATGGAAAAGTTGAGACTTTCAAAGCAACGCTTAATTCCATCTGGATCCTACTTGCCATTGCTGCATACCATGACTACGAAATTTGGCAGACTGCACGTCAAAACCGCTTTTGTAAATGATTTTTTAGAAGAGAGCGTGTATATGACACTGCCAGAGGGCTTCGTAGACAGTGGGAGCAGCGGAAGCATGTGCAAGATTCTTAAATCCATCTACGGGTTAAAGCAGGCATCGCAGAGATGGAACATCTGTTTTAATGAAGATGTTAAAATGTTTGATTTCATCAAATCGGTAGATGAACCATGTATAAATAAGAAGGTTGTAGAGAGTATGGTTGTCTTCCTCATATTGTATGCGGATGACATACTCTTGATAGGAAAGGGTGTTTCTATGCTACACTCGGTCAAGCACCTCTTATCACACAGATTCTCCATGAAAGATCTAACTGATGTCTCCTACATCCTAGGGATGTGGATCTATAGAGATAGATCTAAACGTATTTGGGATTGTCCCGATCTAGGTACATAGACACCATGCTAAAGGGGTTTAGTATGGATGATTCTAAGCGTGGTAATGTACCCGCTTGTTCAGGAATCACTCTCTCCAAAGAGATATCTCTTGAGACTGATTTGGAGAGGGCTCGCATACAAGGGATACCCTATGCTTTGGCAGACGGGTCAATAATGTATGCGATGTTATGTACCAGACCAGATGTAGCTTACTCACTAGGTGTAGTGAATAAGTATCGAAAAGATCTTTGGGAAAACCACTGGACAGCTGAAGAACATTCTTAAGTGCTTGAGAAGGACTAAAGAGATATTATTGGTGTATGGTAATGGTGAACTCCAGATGGATTCCTTTACCGATTCGAGCTTCCAGAGTGATAAGGATGACTGAAAGTCAGTCTCGGGGTTTGTCTTCACCCTCAGTGGAGGGACGGTATGTTGGAAGGGTTCCAACCTATATACCGTAGCAGACTCGTTGATAGAGGCTAATTACATCGCTACCAACGATGATGCCAAAGAGGTTGTCTGGATGAATAGAGTTCATGAGATGAACAAGGTTCCTACCACTGGGGATCCATTACCTGTGTATTATGATGACAATGGAGCTGTGGCTTTGGCCTAGGAACCCTGGTCCTGTCAGCGATCCAGACATATTCTTAGACAGAATCACCTGATCAAGTAGATGGTTGATCTCCGGGAGATCGAGGTCAGGAGAGTTGACACAGAGGATAACACAGCGGATCCACTCACCGAGGCCATCCCCCAGATGCTATTCGAGAGACTTTTGGGACGTTGGGTATGAGATACTACAACAACTGGCTTTAGTGCAAGTGGGAGATTGTTAGGAATATGTATGCCCTAGAGGCCATTATTGTATATATAGTGGATGCTTGGACATATATAAAGAGGACTTTCTTGCTCGACATGATAGTATGCTATCAGGTTACCTTTGTCTTAACATGTAGACTTGTATTTATACTGTCTGTCTCTTACATGTTGATAAAGACCTTAGGATATGTACTTGACAACCATGATTATGATGAGATCATACTGGTGGGGCCAGGGTGGTCAACAAGTACATCCTTTAATCAGTTCCTAGTCGTGGGAATATCAAGACTAGGGCATCGATATTCCAGAGTAGACTAGTGTGTACATTTCTTGTCCCTTAGAGAGCGATGGTTGATCCCATAACCACTGGTGTGTGACATCAAAGATTGTACACAGGTGCTCATTGGAGAATGGGTACACCGAACAGGACTCGTATGTGGTAGTATACCTATCGTCAGATCGCAGTCCTCTGGTGACACTGGTACATGTTAGTCTGTAGACCCGAGATCGTCATAGAGTCTTGTGCGGCTCCCACTGTGCTTTGATTTCCTCCCTACCACGCTCAAAGAAGAAGTGCAAACAGGTGGATTTTGGGTACAGTCCCGAGTCGCATGGATGCAATGAGCGATAGGAGGGGCTTTGTCTCTCCCGGTATTGGGGGTTGATGTTGCTCTATACTCGATTGGCTATAACTAAAAGTCCCTGGCCAGGGCTGCTGCCGAGATTTACAGATAAGTGTTATCAGTAGTTTCTCGAACCGTTATAGGCCAGACATCGGCATGACTTATCGCGTTACTGGTGTTAGTAATATGTATGCCCTAGAGGCCATTACTGTACATGCAATGTGTAGGGTTCCTAGGCACTCTAATGGAGTCTCACAAGTGATCAAACATGCACAAATCAAATTTTACAAGTGCCTATAAACCCTAATACGGATCGTTAACTAGATAAATAGGCGAAGCAAGCATGTAATCGAATTAAATGCTAGGGGAAAGTGACTACAACCTTTGTAGATCCGGTCCACCACTTCCTAAGCTCAGTGATGATCTCCCTCCGCTGTCCAAATCGAACCCTTGACTCTTGCATTGGCATCATCGAAGAATGAGCGGGCTTGATCGTCGGTTCGATGCCGAAGATGATCTATGTCGAGGCATCACAAGAATAAGCTCCAACTTCACCAAGCTTTGAAAACTTGTGAAGTAAACAACCTATACAACTTGGCAAGAGGTAGAGGATGGAGAAATAGGAAGTGGGTAGACTTTAGAATTGGATTTCTCACTTGATTTCTCAAGTTGCCATTGGTGTAGAAAGCTTTTTCTTCTTCTTGCTCATGAAGAAGAAGATGAAAAAGATATGATATGTATTTTTAGAATAGAAAATAAATATAATACTTATCATAATCTAACCTTAGTTAAGTGTAGAGAATGAATTAGGGTTAGTTTAAATGGTTAGGGTTAAGTATAAGACAAGAATGGAGACTAAGTCAAAACTTCAAGAATCTTCAACTAAAAACAAAACAAGCAACCATTCATTTATCTTTTTCATTTTCCAAAATGGATATAAATAAATAAGATAAATGAATAAGTAATTAAGTAAACAAAACCCTAATCATTAACTTAACCATAGTTTAATTCTTTACACTTAACCAAATAAGCATGTATCATCAAACATGATACAATCATGTGCACAAAAGTATATCACATATACAACTTGCACAATTCAAGTGAGAAAATCCATTTAAAGTGAACCAATACTAGTTAATGCAAAGTAATATATCAAATATATAATTATACAATAAATCATTAAATCAACACTTGATTCAATGATCCGGTCATATCGCATATAACCGGCTAGTATCCAATGTATCGGCTTCTCGAATCAATCCTTGATTCGATAACCAGGTTATATCGCATATAACCAATCGATACATTCGTCGCGAGAATGGAATACGGTATCACATACACGCATTATTCTCGGTCCCGCACATATCTCATATGCGCTCCTATTTCGTTTTGCTTGAGCCAGGAAACCTCTGTGTAGGACTCTAAAGACTCGTCAATACGCCGGCAGCAGATGATGATCATATCAAATACCCACAAGCTGCAAGCGGTCTGCTAAACGTAACGGCCACCCGCGTATTGAGCGATCAGAAGATCGACGAGCAAGCCCGCTCACACTCCTGTGAATCCAACCAGTAACACTTACCGTACATTCCGGTCTGTTCGTCTGATATGTCGTATATCTCGCTTAGGGGTGGTAAACGTCAGACCCCAGTAGCTCGATAAGTCATGCCGACTTGAGGTCCATAACATTCGTGAAACTACTGATAACTCTTACCAGTATATCACAGCAACCCTGGCCAGGGATTTCCTGTTATGGCCAGTCGTGCATTGCGCAACATCAACCCCCAATACCGGGAGAGACGAATCCCCTCCTATCGCTCATTGCCTCCATATGAATCGGGACTGTACCCAAAAACCACCTGTTTGCACGACTCAGTAGAGCCGTGGTAGGGTGGAAATCAAAGCACAGTGGGAGACACACAAGACTCTATGACGATCTCGGGTCAACAGACTAAGCTGTACCAGTGTCACCAGAGAACTGCCATCTGACGTGAGGTATAATACCATCTGGGAGTTCTCGGCGAGTCCGTTCAGTGTACCCAGTCTCTACTGAGCACCCGCATACCATCTACGATGTCAAACACCAATGGATATGGGATCATCCATCGCCCATCGCATGGGTCGAGAAGATATACGCTAGTCTACTCTGTGTAAGTGCACGGCGGCGCCCCGGCCGTCAAACCGACGCCGGAATGCGGAAGCGGTGAATAACTAAAATTTTGCGGACTTTGCAAACCGGCACCACCGCGCACTAAACTCCGGATCGTAACCATTAACAAGTCTAAGCTACTAAAAAGAAAGGGAAGAGATGTATACCGACGATCCAAGTCCTCCGGTCTTCATCTCCACTCCGATCTCCTCGCGGGATCTCCGTCCTTCTCCTCCTCGTCGCCTCCTCGCCGGAAAGGGCACCACATCGCCTTCGTCTTTTACGGGCTCCCACCTCAATACCGAGGCAACTCGGGCGCGAAGCTGGCGAATCGACGCGTCCAAGATTTGCTGTAGGAAGTGTAGTGTAGAGGCTACTAGTCTCTTTGGGGTTTGTTGCCTTTGGATGGAGGAATGAAGATTGAACTTTGGAGGGAAATGAAGCTACCAATTTTGCAAGGAAATGAGATGAACAAATGAAGCATCAAAAATGAACCTCTCATTTTTCTCTCCTCCTCAAAAGTGGCCGGCCAAAAATGCAAAATGGAAATGGTGGAGGGAAACAATAATAAGTATGAAGGAAGGTGAGTGTAGGATAAGAAAAGAGGTGACCCCATCCAAACATACACCATGCTTCATATTTAAATCCAACCATACCCTTTCAAATCATCAATAAAAAGCAAGTCAATGTGCAAGATATGAAAGGTGTCATAATCAATCATTATGCAAGAAAACCCCTCCACAAAAGTAATTTGCAAAACTGCAAATTACCCCCTCCATCGGAAAAGTCCGGCCGGGAAAGAACAAAGGAAAACCGGCCGGAACGGAATGCAAACTGGCAACTCCAGAAAACTGGTCCCGTAATAAATTACAGGAAAACCCCGATACTGTGCATACACACCCGCATCTGTATTCCGTCCGGATACAAATGCAAAGAGACAAAATCTACACTGTACTAAACTAGGACCGGCTTAAACCAAAGCCGGCTAGTAAAAACCGTTCGATCCTGATCCGTGCAATACCGCACGTATCTGATCGAACCCTGCCATATAACTATACGGCCACTAGTACAAAACTGTCCGATCCTGATCCGTGCAATACCGCACGTATCTGATCGGACCCTGCCATATCTCCATACGGCCTCTACAGCGTTTCGCCCGAAACTTGAGTAACTGAAAGTGTGGCGGACTCTAAAGACTCGTCAATACTATGGCTGTGGATTTAACCACTGGCACGTCAGAGGTATAAGCCAATACGTGACGGGTCACCAGCTATTGACCAAAAGGGACGTCGATGAGGAAGCTCACCCCGACACCCTACTGAGCCTGTCAGTGACAATATCCGTGCAGTCCGGTCCGTTCGTCTATGAGTATCGCATGGCGGGCCTAGGGGGTTGGTAAAAGTCAGACCCCCAAAAGCGGTACAAGTCGTGTCGGAGTGTAGCCCAGAACACCCTGAGATACTACTGGAATACCTACCAGTAAATCTCCTTGCCTTGGCCAAGGACTTTGTGTAATGGCTCTCCTAGACACAGCACGACCTCACCCCCAATACCGGGAGAGACGAACCCCTGAAGATACGCTCACTGCCTCCATGTGGCTCGGGACTGTACCCAACTAAAACCTGTTTGCACGACTCCTTTGAGCCGTGGTAGGGTAGTAATCAAAGTACAGTGGGAACTCACACGAGACAAATGACGATCCCCAGGTCGATGAACTAACCTGCACACATGTCACCAGGGAACTGCCATCTGACGTCTGGTATATGACCAACTAGCATGTTCCCGGCGAGTCCTGTCCGGTGTACTCATAACCCAATGAGCACCTGTATACATCTTAGGTGATCCAACTGACACCAGTGGCTTGTGAGACCGGCCACCGCCCCTCGTCGGGGTCTCGACTGTATACACTAGTCTACTAATGGAGTATCGATGCCCGGTCTCGAAACTCCCACGACTAGGGACCTTTTAAGGATATGCTTGTAGACCCCCAGCTCCCACTTATATGATCGCCCTCATACTGCTGGTGGTCAAGCAAGAATCCTAGGGGCTCTATCAACGTGTAATAGCGACGTGTCAGGTCACCTAAAGCAGTACACGATGATAAAGGTAAACCAGATAGCATACTATCATCTCGAGTGAGACTGTCCTACCGGGATAGGTCCTCCCTCAATCATTACAATCACGTACCTGTGACCTAATAATTGACTCTGAGGGCACTATCTCCAACAATCTCCCACTTGCACTCAAGGCTAATTATTGCGATGTCGCATACTCACAGCCCGTGTGATACCGAACATCCAACTCCTCTACTAGTCAGTCTCACAAAGCTCGTTTGCGGAACTATTGCGTTCGAGGAATAGCCTCAGTGAGTGGATCCGCTTAGTTGTTTCTTTCTATGTCTCTCTATATCTCAAGTTCGCGGAGAAAGCCATCTCCCGAAAAGAGCAATACCTGTCTCAGAATATGTCTGGATGTCTGATGGGACCTAGCTCATAAATGAACTCCAAATCCAAACTTCTTAGACTGTATCGTCCACTGAACTTAATCAGTATCCTGCGCCATACCTCCCTCAGTATTGCCTTGGACCGCCTGTCCAAAATACTGCCCCTCATCAGAAGGAAAACTATAACTCTGACAACCTCCTTGTCGTCCATGTCACCTTGGAAGCCTGGAATGATAACTGTCTCCTGAATGAGGCTGTCGTTATCATATCCCTAGAACATCCACTTATGTTCTAAAACTGCTTCCGACTGTTTCTCCAGGATTGGATTAATGTCAACTTATTGCATCTAGTGCAAGAACAACATCTGGTGTGGTACTTGACATCTCACGATTGACTCAATTGCCTGAGCAAGTGATCTGCCAATCATGCCCGTCCCTCTCCCCTTTAGTCTGTAAGACACCTTTGGAGAGGGTGACTCCATTACCTGCAGGTACACTACCGTGCCAGGAGTCGTCCATCCTAAATACTCTTAGAATGCTGTCAAGTACCCTGATTGGGAAACCACCCAAATCTAGATCTAAAACCATAGATCTAGTAACCAGCATATCGGATATAAAATCCATTTCCTTTGTGGAGAAACAACTGTGTGACGACCAAAGTATAACCGATCGTAGTGTAGGAGTTTCTTTTCCTACTCTGTGTATATCATCCGAATACCAGGATATCACACCCTACTACCTTCTCAACAGATCCATCCCCTATTCTGATGAAGTCAAACCCATGACTGTCACGTCAGAAATAGATGATCTATCTCCGCTACATCTGCTCTAGTCTATAAATAGACATAAGCAACCTGTCCACCAATGCTTCCGCTGCTCCAACTGACTACGACAACCCTCTGGCAGAGTCATATAGACGTACACTTCTAAAACTATTTTAGAACGACGCTATACTCATCCTCCCACCGGGTCTCGCAACCTGGAACAACAGCAATGGTAATTGTGGGTAAACAAGAACTTCCCTGTCACCGTCCTTGAGGCTACCGTAGTACCTCTCGGGTGCCTGAAGTTACCCACCGTATCTGCGGAGTGGCCAATGGAATGTCAATCCAGATTGAATCTTTAGGTTCCTTATCAAATCTTCAGTAATCGTTTGTGGTTCTAGAATCACTTCCAGTTCTATCATACTCCCACTACTGTTTTCTGAAAAAATCCATTTTTAATTTAAAACTGTGGCGAGTCAAGAACAATATTGCTATTGATCTTCCAGATGGTAGAAAGTCAACCCGCGTCATAGCCTGGGTCAACCCACAAACAGCCATTACAGAAACGTGCCTTGAGTTGTCCAGTGTCTGGTTTTAAGCATAAACCGGACAACTCCCCGTACCTTAACAATGTTAAGATATGAACTGTTCTATATCCAATATAGAAACAGAGGCACTGATTTAATTTAACCAGATCCAAATCATGCAGCTGTCCCCAGCGCATGTAAAGTAAATGGAAGGAGGCCGATCAGCGTTACTCAACTTAGGAATGCTTCCAATTATGAGTAACCTGAAAGAGAAGCAATTTCTCTTTATCATTACTATCAACTGAACACCATACACAAGTATCTACATCTTCGATCACCTTGAAGAATCCCGATACTTGCTACACCTGGTTCTCTACTCTATTCAAATACCTATAACTCCTCAAAACTTAGACACTGTGTTTCCACGAAGCACATGTCTAAGAACTAGAGAAGTTAAAAGTAAACAGAATATAGTATGAGGACCAACCCCTCTGTCCTAATGGACACTGGACAACATACAATACTCTGTATAAGTCCGCTGAGTCTAACAACTCTTTCACTGTGTGTCGTTGGTTGAAAACTGTACTTATGGTTAAGAAGAATTACACCGCTGTTTAATGCTCCTTACCTAACCATCCACTGATATAGGTAAATGTCATCGACATAATATCAAAAGGTATATCTCACTCTATGAAAATAGACGTACAGATATATCAATTTGAAATTGGTGCATAACCGCGGATATTCAAAACCAAATGATTGCCGTCCGGCAAACAACCCAGGTGATTTCCTCAAATATCACCGATTACAACGAATCCCGATATAATGAGGATAATCACCCAATTCCCAATAACTTACTCCCACTCATCATCTGTAAAACCATACAGATGTGAGAATCGTACCTGGTAAATACATACCCTGGAGTAAGTATCTAATCGGGAAATCAGTTTTCCTTTAACATTACACAGTGAAACTGAAACATTGAAATGTTTCGTGGGGTATCCCGGTATTCATAGTAATGCCTCTTCCATTATCCAGATTCACAACTACAACCGTATAATTCATTGCCATCTCTCCACATCCCTTCATATGTCTTTAGTCATTACCTTCTGCACACCCCTTTATGCCAAATGGTTTTCTTCCTTCCCTACCGTTCGGCACCAGCCTATGGTTTGGAAGAAGACTATCCAATAAGCATAATGGGTGTACTGTCCCAATCCTAGGAACACTCGCAATGAGAGAGGGTGAAGATAAAAGACAACCGAATAAACATTATTCCTATTTCTCCTGGACCAGAATCCATCCCCGAACTGGAACAAGTTCCATTCGAGTTCGTATATAACCATACGATGGAGTATCCAAATAAACTGTGGATCTTCGTAGTGATACGGAGTGTCCTGGAGAAATACAAAGGTGACGTGGGAGTGGTAACGAAATATTTGGTTTGGTCGTGAATATCTGTTGCAATTTACTTTGCCCTCTTACTAATCCCTTGCTTTGTCTGAACTTAATACCTTCTGCACACCATCGTTATGCTAATTGGTTTTCTTCATTCCCTACCGGTCGGCACCAGCCTAAGGTTTGGAAGAAGACAATCCAATTTGCGTAATAGGTGTACTACCCCTAAACCAAGGAGTACTCGTAACCTGAGAGAGGGTAAAAGGAAAAGACAACTGAATAATCCTATCCGTTTTCTCCAGAACCGGAAACCATCCTCGAATTCCTTCGAGTTCGTATCTAACCATACGATGGTTTTGTCCAATGGAAGTGGACGTTCGTAGTAATACGGGATGTCCTGGAGAAAAGGGTAAAAGTAGGAGTGGCAATGAGGTCTGCAACTCTGACAATCCAAAAACCAGTGTTAAGAAGGTTCGGTTAACTTGGTCACTGAGTCAAAGTCTTAGGGTCGGGTCAATGGTCGCTGCCAGAGAGAGAGAGAAAAGAAACACTCAGCGTGCACTCTAACCTAGATCAGAATGGTCACCAATTTATCTAATCTGGAAACCTCCCACTGTACCTCAAATTCTCCTCCAAACCTGAAAGAAGAATTAGTCGGGGTTACCCGAGGAGTAAACTAACTCATCAGTGGGAATCGGGATCCAACTATCATTGCATGATAACGTGACGGAATCCGCTCACGCTATCACACTCCAGAAGGTATGCGCATATCTGGCAAGTTTCAGTACTTTTGAAACTCCCGATGTAATTTCTGCCCCATGCTCTTATGACCTTGGCGTGAGGTCAAAATATCATAAGTCACATGTCAAGTTCTGCCCATCATTATCCAGGTTAATTTGAATCCACCCGCACATACCCTTGACGTAGGCCAAAATAGTAGTACGACTGTCCCAAACCAACGCATCTATCTATGCAACAGATAAATACCCGGCAGCTACCAAACACTATGCCTTGGCGTGAGGTCAAAATACATAGCTTGAATACTACCGAATATTTAACTGAAATGATGGAGGGCTACGAATGGTTTCTGGCGAAAACCTTTAACGTAATGAACTTGATATCGTTGAAGGAACGGATAGCTTTTAAAAATATAGTGACGAAAACCGTTGCTAAAGAGGTCACTCCCGGTGAAGGGATCTCGGCTCTTTCCCCGTAGAATGGGGTGCAGGATATTCCAACTGAATACCACGGTGCAAAGCAAAAGTAATCGGCTATAGTGAAGTTAATGCCCTGACGCAAACTTTTTGTCCAAGGGGTCACTCCCGGTGAAGGGATCTCGGCCCTTGCCTCGTCGACTGAGGAGCAGGATATTCTAAATGAATACCGCGATGCAAAACAAAAGTGAACGTCCTTGCAATAACAGCTTTTTGAAAAGTGTTCCAACAACATCAGAATAGGTTTGTTTAAACTTGCATTGATCCGAATCAACGCAGTCCCATCAATTGATCACACCACAAAGAACGAAAATATACTGACGTACGTATATGCCATCCGCATTCGCCACTGGGTCCCGTCATCACCCGTTAGGTTAGCTAACTAACGGCAGAGCGGGGACTGGACTAGCGCGGATGAAAAACATATACAACATCTACTAATATATATACCAATATATAGTATTTCGCTCAAGGCGTGAATAAAATGCAACATCACAGAAATGTACAGCAGCACAAAACAATACAGATATCTGGGAACCCCGGGTTTCACAGAGCCACTACTGAAACCCGACGTTCCCTTGGTCGTGTGGATAGCCTGTGCAATGAAATCCTAGACCCCTACGGGCGCGGCAAGTTACCCGCCAAAACCTGAAGCGAGGCAGCCCCCTTCAGCGCCGTGAATGGACCACCCAGCACTTCACGGAATCCGGCAACTTGGGCACCCCTCCTGGGTCAACCTGTACCCCCTACGAGTGCGGCGAATAGCCCGTCAATCCTGGAGTGAAGCCCCCTCCGTCCCAATGCCATGAGATGCGGGCTTGTTGCCTTCTAGAACCCGGCTATCCGTGCACCCCTCCGCGGGGCAATCCTAGTACAGAAAGTAAAATATACATACAACGGGTACATCGACCGCAACCAGGTCGTGCCCCAAAATAATAATACAAACTGGCAGTGACGGCAGTCCACATGTCGGACGCTCGCCCCGCAATATCAAATGTACATAATACAACAAAACTGTACTAGCATTGCATCCAGGCTATCCCCCACGACCGATCCGCAACATCACAGCAAATACATAGAACATCAACGTGAAAGTCACGTTCGCAAATCCGTCTAACCGGGCTATAGCAGTTAGACCGGATTTACCGATCGAGTGACATTCACGGTCGCAGATATAATGTAAATACTGTGAAAAATGTGTTTAAAAAAATTTCCGATTGATCAAACAATTAACAAATGGGCCCCAAAGAAAACTGTAGCACTCACAGAAATAATTGGCCCAACTTTAATATTCCAAAGCCCATATTTTAAGCCCAGAAGGCCTCTGTAAAAAAATGGTGAAGTGATGTGAATAGTGCGCGGCGGAAGGGCCGCACAAAGGTGGTTTTCGCGGCGGTTCCGCGCTCCAACTGTGGAGTTACTTCATCAAATTTTTACAGAACTCTTAGATTATCCAGTACATCAATATTTTACAACCTGAAAAAATTTTCGAGACTGAAAAATTTCAACAGAAACTGTCGTGGGTAAAATGCAGTTTTGGAACTTTTTGATCGATCGGAAATGCAAACACATTACACAAAGCTAGACTAAGTTAATGGGGAGGCTTTGATACCACTGTAAGTGCACGGCGGCGCCCCGGCCGTCAAACCGACGCCGGAATGCGGAAGCGGTGAATAACTAAAATTTTGCGGACTTTGCAAACCGGCACCACCGCGCACTAAACTCCGGATCGTAACCATTAACAAGTCTAAGCTACTAAAAAGAAAGGGAAGAGATGTATACCGACGATCCAAGTCCTCCGGTCTTCATCTCCACTCCGATCTCCTCGCGGGATCTCCGTCCTTCTCCTCCTCGTCGCCTCCTCGCCGGAAAGGGCACCACATCGCCTTCGTCTTTTACGGGCTCCCACCTCAATACCGAGGCAACTCGGGCGCGAAGCTGGCGAATCGACGCGTCCAAGATTTGCTGTAGGAAGTGTAGTGTAGAGGCTACTAGTCTCTTTGGGGTTTGTTGCCTTTGGATGGAGGAATGAAGATTGAACTTTGGAGGGAAATGAAGCTACCAATTTTGCAAGGAAATGAGATGAACAAATGAAGCATCAAAAATGAACCTCTCATTTTTCTCTCCTCCTCAAAAGTGGCCGGCCAAAAATGCAAAATGGAAATGGTGGAGGGAAACAATAATAAGTATGAAGGAAGGTGAGTGTAGGATAAGAAAAGAGGTGACCCCATCCAAACATACACCATGCTTCATATTTAAATCCAACCATACCCTTTCAAATCATCAATAAAAAGCAAGTCAATGTGCAAGATATGAAAGGTGTCATAATCAATCATTATGCAAGAAAACCCCTCCACAAAAGTAATTTGCAAAACTGCAAATTACCCCCTCCATCGGAAAAGTCCGGCCGGGAAAGAACAAAGGAAAACCGGCCGGAACGGAATGCAAACTGGCAACTCCAGAAAACTGGTCCCGTAATAAATTACAGGAAAACCCCGATACTGTGCATACACACCCGCATCTGTATTCCGTCCGGATACAAATGCAAAGAGACAAAATCTACACTGTACTAAACTAGGACCGGCTTAAACCAAAGCCGGCTAGTAAAAACCGTTCGATCCTGATCCGTGCAATACCGCACGTATCTGATCGAACCCTGCCATATAACTATACGGCCACTAGTACAAAACTGTCCGATCCTGATCCGTGCAATACCGCACGTATCTGATCGGACCCTGCCATATCTCCATACGGCCTCTACAGCGTTTCGCCCGAAACTTGAGTAACTGAAAGTGTGGCGGACTCTAAAGACTCGTCAATACTATGGCTGTGGATTTAACCACTGGCACGTCAGAGGTATAAGCCAATACGTGACGGGTCACCAGCTATTGACCAAAAGGGACGTCGATGAGGAAGCTCACCCCGACACCCTACTGAGCCTGTCAGTGACAATATCCGTGCAGTCCGGTCCGTTCGTCTATGAGTATCGCATGGCGGGCCTAGGGGGTTGGTAAAAGTCAGACCCCCAAAAGCGGTACAAGTCGTGTCGGAGTGTAGCCCAGAACACCCTGAGATACTACTGGAATACCTACCAGTAAATCTCCTTGCCTTGGCCAAGGACTTTGTGTAATGGCTCTCCTAGACACAGCACGACCTCACCCCCAATACCGGGAGAGACGAACCCCTGAAGATACGCTCACTGCCTCCATGTGGCTCGGGACTGTACCCAACTAAAACCTGTTTGCACGACTCCTTTGAGCCGTGGTAGGGTAGTAATCAAAGTACAGTGGGAACTCACACGAGACAAATGACGATCCCCAGGTCGATGAACTAACCTGCACACATGTCACCAGGGAACTGCCATCTGACGTCTGGTATATGACCAACTAGCATGTTCCCGGCGAGTCCTGTCCGGTGTACTCATAACCCAATGAGCACCTGTATACATCTTAGGTGATCCAACTGACACCAGTGGCTTGTGAGACCGGCCACCGCCCCTCGTCGGGGTCTCGACTGTATACACTAGTCTACTAATGGAGTATCGATGCCCGGTCTCGAAACTCCCACGACTAGGGACCTTTTAAGGATATGCTTGTAGACCCCCAGCTCCCACTTATATGATCGCCCTCATACTGCTGGTGGTCAAGCAAGAATCCTAGGGGCTCTATCAACGTGTAATAGCGACGTGTCAGGTCACCTAAAGCAGTACACGATGATAAAGGTAAACCAGATAGCATACTATCATCTCGAGTGAGACTGTCCTACCGGGATAGGTCCTCCCTCAATCATTACAATCACGTACCTGTGACCTAATAATTGACTCTGAGGGCACTATCTCCAACACTCTGGAATATCGATGCCCCGTCTCGATATTCCCTCGACTAGGAACATTTCAAGGATGTACTCATGGACTATCCAGGCCCCGCTAGTATGATCTGCATCATAGTCCTGGAAGTCGAGTACACATCCTAAGGGCTTTATCAACATGTAACAGAGAGACGAAAAGTATACACGTTAAGATAAAGAGCAACCAGATAGCGTACTATCATGTCGAGCAAGAAAGTCCTTCCTATATATGTCCCAGCATCCATTACAATATGCATCCAATGTACAGTAATGGCCTCTAGGGCATACATATAACTAACAATCTCCCACTTGCACTAGGGCCATCTGTAGCAGTGGTTGCAGTATCACATACTCAACCATCCCCCAAAAGTCTCTCTTTTGGAAAAAGGCCTTCGTGAGTGGATCCGCCGTGTTGTCCTCTGAGTCTACTCTCCTTAACCTCGATCACCCCGGAGATCAACTATCTCCATGATCAGGTGATGCTTCCTCAGAATTTGTCTGGGTCACTGATGGGACCAGGGTTCCAGGGCCAAAGCCACACTTCCATTGTCATACAATGGCAGGAACCTAGTTCATCTTATGAACCAATATACACCCAAACTTCCTCTTTGGTAGTATCTTCAATAGCGATGTTACCAGCCTTTATCGTCTAGTTTGTCACGGTATCTAGCTTGGAAATCTTCCAACATACCGTCCCTTTACTGTGGGTAAAGACAATGCCTGTGACTGACATTCAGTCGTCTTTATCACTCTGGAACCTTTCCAGTGATTCTCCCCAGGATCGATTGATACCATCTCACTTCAACTAGTGAGTATCCTAACATCCAATTAAATCAATCTCATAGATCCAAAGCTTAGGATTTAGTAGGTATCACTTTGATCCTATATGGAAAATCATTGTGATAAGCGGAGATTGATCGAGCGTAGCATAGGAAACTCCTTCCCTAACAAGAGTATGTCATCCACGTATTCTACGAGGATCGTCACCATACTCCCTACTATCCTTTTGTTTATACAAGGTTCATCTACCATTTTGATGATGTCAACTTATTTGACTAATCCATCAAAACAGATGTTCCAACTCCGCGATACCTGCTTTATCCTATAAAGCATCTTTCACACGTTTCCGCTGCTCCCACTGTGTACGAGGCCCTCTGGCTGTGTTCTTATAGACGTTCTCTTCTAAATCATTATTTAGAAAAGTAGTCATGGCACCCAACCACCAGATATCGTAGTCATGGTATGTAGCCGTGGCAAGTAGGATCTGGATGGATTTAAACATAGTCCCTGGAAAAGGTTTCATCATTATCCGTGCCTGGTTGATGACGAAAACCTTTAACAAGTCTAGCTTTGAAAGTCTTAACCTTTCCATGTACACCAAGCAATCTTCTCAAGATATACTTGCTCCTGATGGGGATTTAACCCTTCAGTTATAGCAACCAAAGTCCATACTTTGTTGGTGTATAAGGATTCCATCTCAGATCATTAAGCATCCAGCCATTCTTACAGAGTCCCTACTCTCGATGGCCTGCTCGAAACTGGTTGGGTCATCATCTCATGATGCAATCCTCGCTCCCACTGTCATCGAGAAACCGAGGTATCTCTCAGGTGGGTGAGGAACCCTACTAGATCGGCGGAGAGGCTGAGGTTCGTCGGAAACTATTGAATCCTTTGGTTCTGTCAAATCATTAGCAGTTTTGTACAGCTGGAACATTTCCAGTTCTATAGAACTGATCTTGCCTCGATCTTGTCCGGATTTTTCTTTTGACATAGGACGGACAATCCCAAATCTTAACTTACTTAAGAGATAGGATCTTCCCGCACCATATCTTATATGGAGTGGTAGGCACTGATTTGATTTGAACCTAATTCAATAGGTATGCAGCTTCTCAAGCGCATAACTCCCAAAAAGGAAATAGGAAACTCAGTAGTACTCATCATAGAGCACACCTTATCATATAGGGTGTGATTGCTCCTCCCCGATATACCATCGTGCTATGGTTTATACGGAGGAGTAATGCTGAGAGAGAATCTCATTCTCCTTTAGAATAGTCCAGGAATTCTATGCACAAGTATTCTCCTCCCTGATCTCATCATAGGACATAATACTTATACCCGTATTTTGGTTCTCTACTTCTAACTTATATTCTGTGAATACCTCAAAAGGTTCGGACTTATGTTTCAACAGGAACATATGACTGAATCTTGAGAGATTATCAGAGAATATAATGAAGTATAAAGAACCAGTCCTGGCATGTGTAGACAGGAGATCTTACATACATCATCATGTATCAGTCCCAAGAGGTTACCAACTCTTCCTCTGTTTCCAATAAACAGAGCTATGGTCATCTTATCTTTGTGACATGACTGGCAAGTTTCACAAGATGTAAATTCAAACTGATTTAAATATACATCTAAATGTAACTTTAGCCAGTCGGGTCGCATTGATATGACCTAGTCTACAATGCCTCAAGAAGGATTCGTTCATTTCTGAACTCTTCCTCTTGTGTGTGTTCTGTATACTAGGAACTGGAGTTTGATTTAGAACTTCAATGCTTTTAGATAACGTGCCTGAATCGATCAACTTTTGATATAAGAAATGTTCAAAACATTATCCATCAATACAAAATTATATCCTTTCTTTAGTAATAAAGAGACTGATATAATTTTGTATATCAGGTTCGGTATCTAATAGCATTTGTTCAGAATCAATGTATTCGTAATACAGGGTGACAGTGACCAACAGACTTGGCTGCAACACTTGCCCCGTTTTCTGTCTCATGAAACTTATCACCCGTTCTCAGTTTTTCTACCTTTTTGTAGCCCTATGTAACAGATTACATATCTGGGATCCTGATCCGGTATCATATACCCAGGATGCAGAGGATACTGAGAAACAGTTCTTTGTAATGAACACACCCGAAGGAGATGCATCATATGCACTTTCTTCGTTTGGGCGGCATAGGAATTCTGGTATTCCCCAATTTCCTGCTCTGTCTTATAACAATTATAAGTTGGAGCGGGACCAACGTTCCCCAGCTCAGTATAACAAGCGGGTTCGTTCAATACATCCATTTTATTATCTTGATTAAGGCGTGATATGGTCGCTACCGAGAGAGAGAGAGAAGAAAACAGTCTGCGTGCGCTCTTGCAAGATTAGATTGGTTATGTATTTTATCTAATCAGGATGGCTCCCACTGTTTTTATCAAATCTTCCTTCAAACCCTAAAAGGAAAGACTAGCCGGGATTAATTACACTCTACAAGTTCGCCAATCTTTCAGCCAGGCCAGTGTCGGTACTTTGAGGGAGGTTCCCCGTGCTTTCGCACGGACCTAATTACTGTAAACCTCGTTTTCCCAGAGGCGTAACCCCGTTGACACCTTTCTAGACACCTACTTGATCGGCTAATTGCAAAGTGCAAAACTCTCCCAGGAGTAACAATTACTCGCAGTGGGTATCGGGATCCAACTATCATATAGAAGGTATGCAATCTCATTGCAAATTTCAACACTTGAAACTCCCGATAAAGGTTTTTACCCCTAGCACCTATGACCTTAACTATGGTCAACAAATCATAAGCACTAGTCAAGTTCTACCCGTCATTTCGTGATTAATTAGACCCACCCACATGACCCTTAACTAAGGTCAACAAAGTCACGCGACTGTTCTAACTAATCGTATCATATGCGGTGTAGGAAGACATCACTTAGCTACCGTACACTGTGCCTTGACTATGGTCAACAAACACAGCACGAATACTAAGTACTCTACTTCCTAAAATGACGGAGGGTTGCGAATGGTTTTTGTGAAAACCTTTAACGCTTTGAACTTGATCTCGTTGCGGAATCAAATGGTTTTTAAATGGAATGTTTTTGAGGCTTTTCTAGTTTTGCTAAAGGGGTCACTCCCGGTGAAGGGATCGTCGGCCCTTTCCTCGTCGAATGAGGTGCGGGATATATCATATATATCACTGTGCAAAGCGGAAACTATAGAAGCGATCAAATGACAAACCGAGGGTTGTAGCATCTGCCAGTTATTGCTAAAGGAGTCACTCCCGGTGAATGGATCTCGGTCCTTTCCTCATCGAATAAGGTGCAGGATGTTCTATAATGAACACCGCGATGCAAAGCAAGAACTGTAGCTACCTGTTTTATTTTGAAATTCGATTCCACAACATCAATTAGGTTTATTTTCTTTCATTAATCTCATTAATGAATATCCCATCATTTAAGTCCACCTAAACATCACAGATAAATATAACGTACGCTTATACCATCCGCATTCGCCTCGATGTCCCGTCTGCACCGTTAGGTTAGGTAACTAACGGCAGAGCGGGGCAGGGCTAGCGCGGGTGTAAAACATAAGCAACGTTTATATAATATATCATATATACTATATATAATATCTGTCACAGAACATCACATGATCATAGATAAATCACAGCAGAAGAAACATATGAAATATTGGATATACTAGGACGTCCGTGTTTTCAATACGAGCCAGTATAAAACACGGATTCCACGGTCGTGATGAATAGCCAATCCCACACCCCTAGACCCCTACGAGAGCGGAAAGTAACCCTACCAATTCCAGGGTTAGGAGACCCGGACTCGACTCCTCGAGTTGGTCTCCCACTGGACCCCAGAACCCGGTTACTTGTGCTCCCCTCCTTAGGTCTATCCTAGTGCAGAAAAGTAAATAATATACAAGTGGTGACAACATCCGCAACCTGGAAGTGCCCCAATAAAAGAATATTACATACAAGTTTTTACATGAATGAAAATGAAAAAACACTCATCTCACATAAAACTCCCCCGGCTATTCAAACACGACGATCCAATATAACATATCCAGCAACACATAACATCACATGTCATCAACGTAAGCAAACATGCGTATCCCAATTGTCATTGACATATAGCAACGAAACCGGCGATATCACATATTACACTTACGGTCACAGAAAAGAAAGTGTAAAACTACAACAGTTGGAATCCGCAACCACCTCAGACATCGCATGCCTGACCAAATGAATTCTTTAGACATCGCATGCCTAACAATTATAAACCCCGCATTTTAGTCTCATTATCGAAAACACTTTTCAATATCAAGTCGGGCAATTCAACAAGATTCCCGAAAGACTGATCGAATGCTCGTCGCAAACTTTAGTAGGCGGCCGCACCCCCGACGCTGTCGACAAAGTGCACCAAGGTGGAACACCGCTGCCGCGAGCACCCGAACGGATGCTTTTGGCGATGGGGTTCTCCTACAGTCACTTGGTCGGGGCTATGGAGTGAGGCTGTCTATTAAGTTTACCCGGCGAGTATCCGCTTACGCTACGTGATTGCTACGGACTTTTGATCACATCAAAATTCCGTGGCAACCGATCAAGTGAGACTGAACTGCTACGTTTATAATATTCATTCCGTTATCTCATAACAATTTGTGAATTCCAATTATTGTATCACATTCCGGATAAATAGAAAATGCTAAACTTTTCGATCGAACAATCGAACACCCAAGTTTTCCCGATACTGCTCAACACATGAAATAAGTCTAACAACATTCAGTTTGTGCCTCAGTACCAACGGTCCAGCCGTAGAAGGGTCAAGCCAACGCCTCACATGTGGCACGCCGTACTGCCCCAAACCCGAAGGTTCAATGGGCAGTTCAAGATGGTCACATAATCGAGTTAAGGTTTGTTGTCTTCTAGAGGGTCCATCGCGTTACTTGCACTACTTAGAATGTCGTTAAACTACGGAAAAATCCAACAATTGGAAATTTCCCGGCAGGGGAAAAAGTGGGTATTTATATCCGGTCGAACTTTTTAACATATTCTATGATTTATCCGGAAAAACACACCGACAAAATTAGAGAATCCGATCGATACACTGAGTTCCCAATACAACCCAGAAAATAAAACTCTGGAATAAATATTAAAATATTCCCAGGAAAACCAGCACTGCATACTAAGAATTACTGTGCACATTTCATCAAATAAAGATATATTATGGCCGCGGATCCGCCGCATAAGCCATGCTTATGCGGCGGAAACGCGGCTCTTTGATGGATACAGGAGGTCGAATTTCACAGTAAGTCTTAGATCTTCCTGCTGATTTTTCTGAATATTTTTAATTCACAAAAAACCACGAATTTCAAAAAAGTCCAGAGAGCATGTTAAAATCGGGGTTTCGGGTCGATCGGACTTCTAACTCCGTCGGGACTTCGCCTAAGGCTCTAGCTAGGCTCTGATACCACTGTAGGGTTCCTAGGCACTCTAATGGAGTCTCACAAGTGATCAAACATGCACAAATCAAATTTTACAAGTGCCTATAAACCCTAATACGGATCGTTAACTAGATAAATAGGCGAAGCAAGCATGTAATCGAATTAAATGCTAGGGGAAAGTGACTACAACCTTTGTAGATCCGGTCCACCACTTCCTAAGCTCCGCGATGATCTCCCTCCGCTGTCTAAATCGAACCCTTGACTCTTGCATTGGCATCATCGAAGAATGAGCGGGCTTGATCGTCGGTTCGATGCCGAAGATGATCTACGTCGAGGCATCACAAGAATAAGCTCCAACTTCACCAAGCTTTGAAAACTTGTGAAGTAAACACCCTATACAACTTGGCAAGAGGTAGAGGATGAAGAAATAGGAAGTGGGTAGACTTTAGAATTGGATTTCTCACTTGATTTCTCAAGTTGCCATTGGTGTAGAAAGCTTTTTCTTCTTCTTGCTCATGAAGAAGAAGATGAAAAAGATATGATATGTATTTTTAGAATAGAAAATAAATATAATACTTATCATAATCTAACCTTAGTTAAGTGTAGAGAATGAATTAGGGTTAGTTTAAATGGTTAGGGTTAAGTATAAGACAAGAATGGAGACTAAGTCAAAACTTCAAGAATCTTCAACTAAAAACAAAACAAGCAACCATTCATTTATCTTTTTCATTTTCCAAAATGGATATAAATAAATAAGATAAATGAATAAGTAATTAAGTAAACAAAACCATAATCATTAACTTAACCATAGTTTAATTCTTTACACTTAACCAAATAAGCATGTATCATCAAACATGATACAATCATGTGCACAAAAGTATATCACATATACAACTTGCACAATTCAAGTGAGAAAATCCATTTAAAGTGAACCAATACTAGTTAATGCAAAGTAATATATCAAATATATAATTATACAATAAATCATTAAATCAACACTTGATTCAATGATCCGGTCATATCGCATATAACCGGCTAGTATCCAATGTATCGGCTTCTCGAATCAATCCTTGATTCGATAACCAGGTTATATCGCATATAACCAATCGATACATTCGTCGCGAGAATGGAATACGGTATTACATACACGCATTATTCTCGGTCCCGCACATATCTCATATGCGCTCCTATTTCGTTTCGCTTGAGCCAGGAAACCTCTGTGTAGGACTCTAAAGACTCGTCAATACGCCGGCAGCAGATGATGATCATATCAAACACCCACAAGCCGCAAGCGGTCTGCTAAACATAGCGGCCACCCGGGTATTGAGCGATCAGAAGATCGACGAGCAAGCCCGCTCACACTCCTGTGAATCCAACCAGTAACACTTACCGTACAGTCCGGTCTGTTCGTCTGATATGTCGCATATCTCGCTTAGGGGTGGTAAACGTCAGACCCCAGTAGCTCGATAAGTCATGCCGACTTGAGGTCCATAACATTCGTGAAACTACTGATAACTCTTACCAGTATATCACAGCAACCCTGGCCAGGGATTTCCTGTTATGGCCAGTCGTGCATTGCGCAACATCAACCCCCAATACCGGGAGAGACGAATCCCCTCCTATCGCTCATTGCCTCCATGTGAATCGGGACTGTACCCAAAAACCACCTGTTTGCACGACTCAGTAGAGCCGTGGTAGGGTGGAAATCAAAGCACAGTGGGAGACACACAAGACTCTATGACGATCTCGGGTCAACAGACTAAGCTGTACCAGTGTCACCAGAGAACTGCCATCTGACGTGAGGTATAATACCATCTGGGATTTCTCGGCGAGTCCGTTCAGTGTACCCAGTCTCTACTGAGCACCCGCATACCATCTACGATGTCAAACACCAATGGATATGGGATCATCCATCGCCCATCGCATGGGTCGAGAAGATATACGCTAGTCTACTCTGGAATATCGATGCCCCGTCTCGATATTCCCTCGACTAGGAACATTTCAAGGATGTACTCATGGACTATCCAGGCCCCGCTAGTATGATCTGCATCATAGTCCTGGAAGTCGAGTACACATCCTAAGGGCTTTATCAACATGTAACAGAGAGACGAAAAGTATACACGTTAAGATAAAGAGCAACCAGATAGCGTACTATCATGTCGAGCAAGAAAGTCCTTCCTATATATGTCCCAGCATCCATTACAATATGCATCCAATGTACAGTAATGGCCTCTAGGGCATACATATAACTAACACGATGTATATTGTAGTGGATGCTTGGACATATATATGGAGGACTTTCTTGCTCGACATGATAGTATGCTATTTGGTTGCTCTTTATCTTAACATGTACTCTGATAGTCTCAATGTTACATGTTGATAAAGCCCGTAGGGTGAGTACTTGACTACCAGGACTATGATGCAGATCATACTAGTGGGGACAGTATAGTCGCTAAGTACATCCTTCAAATGTTCCTAGTCGCAGGTGTATCGAGACAGGGCATCGATATACCAGAGTAGACTAGCGTATGCTTGTTGACCCATGTAAATGGGCGATGGATGATCCCATATCCATTGATGTTTGACATCAGAGATAGTATACGGGTGCTCAGTGGAGACTGGGTACACTAGACGGACTCGCCGAGAACTCCCAGATGGTATTATACCTCACGTCAGATGGCAGTTCTCTGGTGACACTGGTACAGGTTAGTCTGTAGACTCGAGATCGTCATAGAGTCTTGTATGATTCCCACTGTGCTTTGATTTCCATCATACAACGTATAAGAGGGCATGCAAAACGGTGGCTTTTGGGTACAGTCCTGAATCACATGGAGGCAATGAGCAAAAGGAGGGGTTTCGTCTCTCCCGGTATTGGGAGTTGATGTTGCGCTGTGTTCGATTAGCCATAACTGGAAATACCTGGCCAGGGTTGCTGAGATTTACTGGTAAGTGTTATCAGTAGTTTCTAGAATGTTATGGACCTCATATATGTTGGATATATGTATGCCCTAGAGGCCATTATATGATAGTGGATGTATCTATACATGTATATATATATTCAGTATGCATTCTTGCTCGACATGATAGTATGCTATCTGGTTCTTCTTTATCTGACATGTTGATTTGATCATGCTTTTATTCATTCATACATGTTGATAAAGCCCTGAGGATATCGGCTTGACTACTCTGATTATGATAGAGTTCATACTAGTAGGACATCTGTAGTCTATAAGCATATCCTGGAAAGTCCCTAGTCGTAGGTATATCGAGACGGGGCATTGATATACCAGAGTAGACTAGCGTATATGATACTAGACCCATACGATGGGCGATGAATGTTCCCACATTCATCGATGTTTGACATTAAGATCATATACGGGTGCTCAGTGGTGACTGGGTACACTGGACGGACTCACCGAGAACTCCTATATGGAATTATATCTATCGTCGGATAGCAATTCTCAGGTGACACTGGTACAGGTTAGTCTGTAGACCCGAGATCGTCATAGAGTCTTCTGTGTTCTCCCACTGTACTTTGATTGCCACCCTACCATGGCTCTACTGAGTCGTGCAAACAGGTGGCCGTTGGGTACAGTCCCGAGACACACGAAGGCAATGAGCGATAGGAGGGGTTTCGTCTCTCCCGGTATTGGGAGTTGATGCTGTGCTGTGCCCGACTGGCTATATCAGTAAGTCCCTGGCCAGGGCTGCTGAGATTTGCTGATAAGTGTTATCAGTAGTTTCTCGATCTGTTATAGACCATTCACAGGCACGACTTATTGAGTTATTGGGGTTGACGTGACCATCCCTAGGCTCAATATGCAGCATATCTGACGAAGAGACCGGACTGTACGGTAGTGTTGCCGGTTTGCTCGACGGGAGTTGTAGCAGGTTAGCTTGTTTTCTTCTGATCGCTCAATACCCGGGTGGCCGTTACGTTTAGCTGACCGCTTGCGGCTTGGGGGTTCTTGATGTGATCATCACCCAATACCGGCGTATTGACGAGTCTTAGAGTCCCATAAAGGAGTTACC
Organism: Agapanthus africanus; assembly: GCA_030015575.1. Classification (NCBI taxonomy): domain Eukaryota; kingdom Viridiplantae; phylum Streptophyta; class Magnoliopsida; order Asparagales; family Amaryllidaceae; genus Agapanthus; species Agapanthus africanus. Next base: position 681,084,311 of record JASDDO010000019.1, read on the forward strand.
TAGTCCAGGCGAAACGTTGTGGTGCGCGTATGCGATATGCGCTTGGACCCGATTAAAATGCGCGTATGGGATACTGTATATTAATTGGGCGGCTTGCTTATAGTCGGGTCGTATGTGATATGACCGGATTGATAAATCAAGTGTTGATTTATCATTAGCTTCTCACTAGAAATCCTATCTTGTTTATTTTGGATGTATGCATCATGTATGCATTCATTCTTGTTCATGCACATATGGATGCGCATGCACACATGCATACATACATCATTTTATCATGATTGCTTATACATTGAGAATGGTGGCAATATAAGAATCACACCATGGTTATTATATGGATTATTATTGCTTTTGAATTAAAACAAAAAAGGAAAAGAAAAAGGGTTAAATCATAGAAAGTTTCTACACTCTTCTCTACCTTACCATGCTCACCTACCTTTTAACCCATGGTTTGTTTTCCTTTTGTGTTTTTAACTTCAATACAATAATATCTTTATAATTAATCATGGTTTGATATGAGAGATGAAAAATATATATTCTTATATTTTCATTTTTCTTTCAAGAGTTTTTTCTCTTCTTCACAAAAAAGGCCATCATCTTCATCAACCTTGATCTCTTGCTCTCTAGACTTTTCAAGAGAGCAAAATACTCATAAAAATAGGATTTTGAAGTGAGAATCATAACCACAACATCATTCTACACAAGTTTAGCCAACTTGTTTAGAGTGTTCTCTTCATTTCTCATCTTGAAAAGTGAAGTTGCGAGCTTGGACGAAGGAGCTTCGGGTGGATCGTCGTGGACACAAGAAGACTTCAAGAGAACCTTCCTGTAGCGTCTTGAAAAGTCGTTTTGGTGTTTTCCTGAAATTCGGTGAAAATTCGGTATTTTTCCGAAAACCGTCTTTCTCGTTATTTTGCAGTTTAGGGCTAATTATACCTAAAATGGATAGGTAATTTCTTATTTTTAGTAGCTAATGAGTTACTTATGAAATTCTGGTCGTTTAAAAAAATTTCCCTATTTTTCAATTTTTTAATATTATTTTAAGCCGGTAAGAAAATACATTAAATTAGCGATAAATACAAATTTTTCCGGGCTAATTTTAATCTTTAAAATTATGATAATTAAAATCTAGTTGTAACATAAATTTTTAGTATTTTATTTTTATTTTTAACAAATTTTTATGATAGGAAACGAATTTATTGACTTTTAAGCTAAAACTTGCAATTTTTGACTTGTAGGGGGTCTTTTTGCATAAAATTTCTTTTGTAAAACCCCTCTCTCTCTTCCCTCAGCCCTAGGACAGCCCCACCTTGATCAAGTCCAGAAATTTCTGGCCTCACCTTGCTTTTTCTTTATGTGTGGAATTGTTTTGTTTAGGAATTTATTTTAAAAATAGTTGTTGAAGTATGGTGCTTTGACTTTTGGGAGAGTTGACCAATGACTTTTCCTACACACCCACACCCTCCCCTTCCCCCTAATCTGGCCGAAACCTGCACCCCCTCCTCTTCATCTCTTTTCTTTTCATTTCTTCAAAATTCTTCATGTTTAATTCAACAAAATTGCAATTTCAAGCTTACAAATTAAACCCATCCTTCATCTTTCTTTTCCTTCACCTCCCTAGCTTGGATCTTGATGCTTGAGGCCATCATTTGGAGCAAATTTATTCTTGCTAGATCTCAAATTGAGGTATAATTTCCATCAAGTTAATTTCTTTTGGCTAAATTCCTTTAATTATATGGTTTTAGTGTTAAAAGTTTAGTTAATTTCTAATCTAGTTTATAAAAGAGTAGTTTGTTTTAAACTAGGGTTTGTTAGCACACCATTATGTGGTTAATTAAATTTATTTTTCTTGCTAGTTCCTACACAACCAAATCAAAGAAGTTACCTTGTTTATGTGGTCTTCAAATTATGCTAATTTAGTTAATTTTAAAAGTTTGATTTTGGTTGTAAATTGTTGTTTTAGGAAATTCAAGAGAGGGTTTATGTATGGAAAATGGGTTGTGAAGCATGATAAATGAGTTGAATTAGGGTTTAGAAACCATTATTTAGTTGATTAAATCTAATTTGTTATCTAGTTGTTTTGCTAACCTAATCTAGAAGGTTAACTTGCTAATTGAGTTATAAATTAGTGTTAATTTAAGGTTTTCATATATAGTTTGGATTAAGAATTGCTAGGTTATATAATTCAAGTAATGGTTGTTTATGGAAAATAGGTTTTGAATCTTTGCTAATGTGTTGTAATTATAGTGTTTGTAGATTGCTTGTTGTGTGGTTGGATTGTGATAACCGTATCGCTAAGTTTCGATTTTTGCACCAAAATTGCTAGTTTGTGCTTACTAGGTTTTTATTAAAATTATTTGGTGAATTATTTGTGATACCTTGGGGATATTTTTAGCATCTCCTATGACGTTTAGGATGCGTGAGTGCGGATTTTTGGGTAGTCGGGTTTTAGTTTTGCCGGGCGACCAAATCGGCGTTTTTTGGCAGTTTTTGCGATTTTCGCGTGTGTTCCGCGCACTTTGTGCACGTTGTACCTAGCTAGCGAACATTAGTAGTTTCATTGGGGTTTTGCGTCATTCTTGATATGTAACCTTATGTTTGGTATTGATGTAAATTCCAGGTTCGGTCGCGGAGACGTCAGACGCGGCGTGAAAGGGGAAGGCGGTGATTGGACACAGCTAGCCAGGGATTCCGGTGAGTAGATGTAACATCTACGGGGGACTATCGTTGGATGGCGCAAGCTGCCCGATAGTTTTAGTAACTTACAAGATCCTTAGTGATGTTAGTAATTAGGGGTGAAATACTTATTTGACTATTTGCTGCATCCATGCATTATATTGACATACCTATACGAAACCATTTTATAGGACACCTGCACCATTGCCAGGGTTTTTATATGCAGCACGAGCACTATTCATGCTTACACACACACCCTGGTAATTGCCATGCCACCACACTAGATAACCTTTAAATTTAAACCTTTTAGTAATTGATACTTAAACTTGTGCTATTGCCTTTAATTCCTTAAAATGAAACCGTAGGATTGCTATTCATGTGCATGTACTTCATCATATTAATTGTTCATGCTTAATCCATTAATCACACATCGCAACTTGATTATTGATACCATATGCATTCATTATCACTGATATATGCACTTATGAGGATTTCTTGAGATTTTATGATATTGCTGGATTTCGGGGGAAAGCCGCAAAATTTCTAAACTTATTATATTTTTAAAATATGTAAATTGCGTTTTCTAGTGATGTAAGTGTCGTCCACCATGAGTTTGCTGTGGTTTTGGAAATCCGTGTCGAGGAGTGGAGGAACCGGCACGGGTACATGGTGGGCCCGGTAAGGTACCCCAGGGCAAGAGGAATGTGGTGTTGACGTTGAGCCTGGCAGGGGACGGATTACCTACCGGTGACTGTTTGGGACGGAGGATATCCAGAGGATACCGACCGTGGCCGCTAGATGATGAGATATTGATATTTGAGATGGGTCAGCCGGACGGCTGAGGCCAGAGATACATTTATGAGATTTGAGACAGCTTTTGGGTGTCGTTGCTGGACACCGGTTCTCGTCGATTCTTTGAGTATTATGCTGGCATTCTAAAAGAGTTTCAAAAACAAAAAGAGATAAATGTTTCTTATATATACCTATTGAGACCTCAGATATTCATGTTGCATACATTTTCGTACACTGATGTTGTATACACACCTGCTAGTGCACCCATTCATACCTGTATTTTAGATGCTAGGATGCTTGTGTGCATGCATACGATAGCCTTTGTAGGTGTTATTTATTACTCACGAGTTGGAAACTCACCCCCGTTGTGCCACAGTCTTTTGCAGGTCCGCTCCATCAGTTCAGTAGCGGCGGGCGCACTTGTTCTTTTGCCTCCTTTGCCTGGACTCGAGATTTTGCTCTTAGGTGGGTTATGTTACTATTTTTGTACCACCTTGTATATTCTTTGTATCTAGTGCACTCCATCTACTGTATCTACCAGTATTGTTGTATATTGACTTAGAGATGAGATTGTGAGGTTTGTGGACTTTTATGCTGTATTTTGGGGTCGAGCTCACTTGAGTCGACATGCTGTTTTTCTTATGCTTCATTATGATTATTTTGCATGCTGTCGTTTTATATTGCGTGGGATTTGTGACCGCCTTGTGGCGAAGAGCTAGCTCCCGCTTGGGGATGCCCTATTTTGTTGGATTCATATATATTTTGTTGTACCCATTTTGGGGGCCTGTATTTACAAAGGAGACTCTGCCGAAATTTTCGGAAAAATTGGTATTGTTTTTAAAAAGGGTTTTACATGACTTATTTGATAAACTCGTTTTCAATTGATTGGGTTTTCTTCACTCTTTTTCTTAATTGGTTTTGTTTTCTGGGCTTTGGCTTACTTATTTTACGGACGTCTTTAGACGTTTCGTAAACTTAAGTGCCAGTCACATTCCGTACCCTGCGGGTCGTGACACTTCCTCCAACACTCAAGAGGCAAAAGAGTCTAGCGAAGGGAGCTACAAAGGTTGTTGTCTCGAAACCCTAGTCTTTATTGCATTAATTGTTAAGAAACCCTAATTTTCTAGGATCGATCCTATGTATGCTTGCTTAGCACCATAAAAACTTGAACTTTGTGACATGTGATGCTTCCAAACACTTCATAGGGTGCTAGGCAAACCTAACAATGGTATCAGAGCCGACCTAGAATATTAGGCGATGCTTTAGCGACGTAAAAAATCCGATCGAACCGGAATACGATATTACGGGACACTCTCTGGAAATTTTTTAAAATCTGACATTTTTCAGAATTAAAAATACTCAAAAAATAAAGAAGGTAAATATAAGACAAACTGGAAATTTCGAGCCCATGAACAGTAAATTTGACAGTGGAACCGCTGCCCAAGCAGCCTTAAGGCCGCGGATCCGCGGCCATACAGAGGGTTCTTTCACTCATTTTCGTACAGTGTTTTTCCTTACCTGCTTTTATATATTTTGAGTATGTTTAATCTGAATCTACTGTTGAAAATTCTGGAGATGGTTTTGGACTCGACGATTCGATCGGAATTTTCTTTTCGTTTTCTTTTCCGGGTAAACTAGAAAGTATTAAAGTGTTCAAACGACTATCATTTGCTCACTTTTCACGGGGTTTGAATATATTGGAGATACATGCAAGTTTTGTGGTGGTCCCTCTAGAAGACAACAAACCTTAACTCGATTATGTGACCGTCTTGAACTGCCCTTTGAACCTTAGGGTTTGGTGCAGTACAGCGTGCCACATGTGAGGCGATGGCTTGACCCTTCTACGGATGGACAGCTACTACTGTGTCACACTCCGGTTTTTTGAACTCTGCTCAAGTGTTGAGCTTTAGTGAATCTTGGGTATTTGATCGTTCGTTCGAAAACTTTAATACTGTCTGTTTATCTGGAATGTGATGCAATGTGTGGAATTCATATTACTAAACATGAAATACGAAGTATGTGATATTTCGCATTTGCGATGTCTAAAGAGAATGTGGATTCCAGATATTGCAGTTTTACACTTTCTTTTCTGTGACCGTAAGTGTAGTATGTTCGATATCGCCGGTTTCGCTGCTATACATCAACGACAATCGGGGTACGCATACTTACTTATGTTGATGATATGAGATATTATGTGTTGCTGAGATATGATGTGCAGGATTGTCGCGATTGAATAGCGGGGGGGGGGGGGTTTTATGTGAGATGAGAGTTTTATATTTTCATTCATGTAAATTCAAATGTAATGTAATATTCTTTTATTTGGAGCACTTCCGGGTTGAGGTTGTGTCACCAGTGTTGTATATTATTTACTTTTCCGCATTAAGACGGACCCAAGGACGGGAGCACAGGTGACCGGGTTCTGGGGTTCAGTGGGAGGCCATCTCGAGGAGTCGAGACCGGGTCTCCTAAACTCCAGAATTGGTAGGGTCGCTTGCCGCTCTCGTAGGGGTCTAGGGTGTGGGCTTGGCTATTCATCGCGACTGTGGAATCCGTATTTTCTATTCTGGCTAAATACTAAATACGGACGTCCTAGTATATCCCACATTATATCTATGTTTCTGCTGCCTGTGTTCTGTGATATCTGAGACGAATGACATATTATATATATGATATATAGTAGACGTTGCTTATGTTTTACACCCGCGCTAGTCCCGTCCCGGTATGCCGTTAGTTAAGTAACCTAACGGTGCATAACGGAACATTGCGGCGAATGCGGATGGCATAAGCGTACGTGTTATTTTCGTTTCTTTTCTGTGATTGGCTTAAGGACTTAAATGATGGGATTACATTAATGTGATTAATGTAAAGAAAATAAACCTAAAAAGATGTTGTAGAATCGGATTTAAAAACACTCGGCTATTTATGAAAAAGCTACATTTCAAAACTGCGGAGCTTAAGCCACTCCTTTTGAAAACCATTTGATTCTACAACGATATCAAGTTCAAGGCGTTAAAGATTTTCTTAAAAATCATCCGCAACCCTCCGTCATTTTAGGAAGTAGAGTACTTAGTATTCGTGCTACGTTTGTTGACTATAGTTAAGGCGTAGTGTACGGTAGCTAAGTGATGTCTTCCTACATTGCATATGATACAGATTAATTAGGACATTCTTATGACTTTGTTGACCTTAGTTAAGGGTCATATGAGTGGGTCTAATTAGTCAAGAAATGACGGGTAGAACTTGACTGGTACTTATGATTTGTTGACCTTAGTTAAGGTCATAAGTACTAGGGGTAAAAACCACATCGGGAATTTCAATAGTTGAAATTTGCAATGAGATTGCATACCTTCCATGTGATGGTTGGATCCCGATCCCACTGTGGGCAATAGTTGCTCCTAAGAGAATTTTACAGTTTACAATCAGCTAACTCATTAGGTGTCTAGAAAGGTGTTAACGGGGATCCGCCTCTGGGAAAACGAGGTTTACTCTAATTAGGTCCGTGCGAAAGCACGGGGAACCTCCCTCAAGTACCGACACTGGCCTGGCTGAACGGTTAGCGAAGTTGTAGACTGTAATTAATCCTGGCTAGTTTTTCTTTTTAAGGTTTGAAAGAAAAACTCGATAAAAGCAGTAGGAAATATCGATTAGACAAGATAATAACCAATCTGATCTATGCAAGAGCTTTCGCTGAGTGTATTCTTTTCTCTCTCTTAATGGCAGATACCCATGACTGGACTCAAGCTTCTACTAGATAAAAACAAACTGAATGGGACCAATTATAAAGACTGGCTGAGGAATCTAAAAATAGCCTTGACTTATGATAAAGTATCATATGTCCTCACGGCTTTAGCCCCGCCCGTCCCAGGTCCAAAATCCTCAGTTGCGGACATTGAAGTCCGTAAGACATGGGACGCTGACTGTGCCACGGCCAAATGCCTCGCGCTTGCATCGATGGATAACACACATCAAAAGCAGCACGAGGACATGGACATTCATGGTATATTGGTCCATAAAAAGGAGTTGTATGGAGAGCAGTCCTGCGTATTACGATACGAAGCATCAAAGAAACTGTTTCAGATGTGAATGGCCCCTGGCACACCAGTAGGAGACCATGTTTTGAAGATGATAGCTCTTATAGAAGAGCTTGAGGACCTTGGATGGACAATGGATAATGAACAATATATAGATATTATTCTGGAGTCCCTCCCCTCCACCTTTGCTCAGTTCATAGTGAACTTCAACATGCACGGCATGGAGAAATAACTCCCTGAACTCCTTAACATGTTAAGGAGTGCAGGGAGCACTATGAAGTCAGCAAAAACTCCCGTTATGACTGTTAGACAGTATTCCTCTTCTCGGCCGAAAGCTAAGGCCAAGGGAAAGAAAAAGAAGAAGCCCACCAATCCTAAGGGCGGAGTTAAAAAGGTGAAGGGAAAGGAAAAGTCCAAAGCTGGAGACCCGGGGAAAGGCGAATGTTTTCATTGCCACAAGACAGGACATTGGAAGCGCAACTGCACGGAGTACTTAAATCTCAAGAAGAAGCATGTTGATGCTTCTGCTCCAGGTGCGTTTGTGACTGAAAACTGTTTTTCAATAAACTCTGCTTCCTGGGTATTGGATACCGGTTCAGGTTCTCACATTTACAATTCTATGCAGGGGCTGAGAAATAGCAAGGTTTTGAAGACAGGTGACCATACTCTCCACGTTGGAAATGGTTCCAATGTACATACAGTCGCAGTGGGAGAGTATCACTTGGGGTTGCCATCTGGATGTATTTTGGTTTTGAATCCATGTTATTTTGTACCAAGTATGCTTTGTAATATAATATCCGTTTCATTGTTGGACAATGAAGGATATAATTTTGTATTGCAGAACAATGTTATGAACATTAACCTGAATCAAATTTTGGTTGGGTATGGTACGCTTAATAACGGAATATATGTCCTAAATCAACACACAGTTTTCAGTATACAACACACTAATAAAAGAAAACTTTCAGAATTAAATGAACATTTTCTTTGGCACTATAGACTTGGTCATATTAACGAAACAAGACTAAACAAGTTACACAAAGATGGATATTTAAACTCTTTTAAATATAAATCTTATGCGGCTTGCCGGTCTTGTATCAAGGGTAAAATGACCAAAACTCCGTTTACCGGACACAGAGAAAGAGCTACTGAGCTCCTAGGCCTCATACATAGGGATGTATGCGGGCCGATGTCTACACAGGCTAGAGGCGGTTTTTCATACTTTATTACATTCACTGACGATTTCTCAAGATTCGGTCATGTATTTTTATTAAAGCACAAGTCCGAACCTTTCGAGAAATTCATTGAATATAAACAAGAAGTAGAAAAACAAACCGGCTTGAGTATCAAGATGCTTCGATCAGATCGAGGTGGTGAGTATCTCAGTACAGAATTTGCAAACTTCCTAAAAGAGAATAGGATTCTCTCTCAGCTCACTCCTCCTTACACACCACAGCACAACGGTGTGTCAGAACGACGGAATAGGACCCTATTAGATATGGTCCGGTCCATGATGAGTGACGCAGAGTTACCCGTCTCGTTTTGGGGGCATGCATTGGAGACTGCAGCGTTTCTACTAAACAGGGTTCCAACCAAAGCCGTGTCTACCACGGCATATGAGATATGGCATGGGAAGAGGCCATCTCTTAAGAAAATTAAGATTTGGGGTCGCCCGGCCTATGTTAAAAAGCAGAATCCGGACAAACTCGAGACACGGTCAGTCATGTGTAACTTTGTGGGATATCCAAAGAATTCTTATGGATATCTATTCTATCACAAAGAGGAACAAAAAGTGTTTGTTTCTCAGTATGCCACATTCTTAGAAAAAGAGTTTTTCACAGATAAAGATGATGGCAAGGTGGTGGATCTAGAAGAGGTCCTAGAAACACAAACTACAAATGACGATTTGGTTGAACCGGCTATTGCAATAGAAACTGAGGAACCTCGGCTACTCCGTAGGTCTGGTAGGACTTCTCGTCCACCGGAGAGGTACTACGGTTTCCTCATTGATGGTGACGGAGAAGAATGCATCATGGATGATGATAATCCTACTAGTTTTCAGCAAGCTATCACGAGTGGAGACTCTGTGAAGTGGCTGGATGCCATGAGATCCGAAATGGAGTCTATGTACACCAACAAAATATGGACTTTAAACGTTATGCCCCCTGGGGTAAAACCTGTGGGGTGCAAATGGATCTTTAAAAGAAAGATTAGTGTAGATGGGCAGGTAGAGACCTATAAGGCAAGACTTGTGGCGAAAGGTTTTCGTCAAAGACCAGGTTTGGACTATGACGAGACTTTTTCTCCCATAGCCATGCTTAAATCCATTCGGATCCTACTTGCTATTGCTGCCTACTACGACTATGAAATCTGGCAGATGGACGTTAAAACCGCATTTCTAAATGGAAATTTAGAAGAATGCGTTTATATGGATCAGCCAGAGGGCTTCATTGACAGTGGGAGCAGCGGGAAAGCATGTAAATTTCTTAAATCCATATATGGGTTAAAGCAGGCATCATGGAGTTGGAACATCTGTTTCGATGATGTCATCAAAGAGTTTGATTTCATCAAAAATCCAGATGAACCTTGTGTTTATAAGAAGGCTGTAGGGAGAGCTGTCACATTCCTCGTATTGTACGTGGACGACATTCTTCTGATAAGAAATGATATTCCTATGCTACAGTCGGTCAAATCTTTCTTATCACTAAGGTTCTCCATGAAGGACCTGGGTGATGCCACATACATTCTGGGCATAAGGATCTATAGGGATAGATCCAAAAGGTTATTGGGATTGTCCCAAACCAGGTACATTAACACCATCCTAAAAAGGTTTAGTATGGAAGACTCCAAGCGGGGTGCCTTACCCGCTTGCCATGGGGTCACTCTCTCCAAGGATTCTTGCCCAAAGACCGATGAAGAGAGAGCTCGCATGAGTGTTATACGCTATGCTTCGGCAGTAGGATCCATAATGTATGTGATGTTATGTACACGCCCAGATGTAGCTTATGCACTTAGTGTTGTAAGCAGGTATCAATCCAACCCAGGGGAGAATCACTGGACAGCGGTGAAGAACATTCTTAAGTACTTACGAAGGACTAAAGAATTGCTCTTCGTGTATGGTAATGGAGATCTCCAAATAGAGGCCTTTACCGATTCGAGCTTCCAGAGCTATAAGGACGACAGCAAATCTATCTCTGGGTTTGTATTTACCCTCAATGGAGGGGCGGTGAGTTGGAAGAGTTCCAAACAAAATACCGTTGCAGACTCTACAATGGAAGCTGAGTACATTGCTGCGAATGATGCCGCCAAGGAAGCCGTCTGGATGAAGAAGTTCGTCTCGGAGCTAGGAGTAGTTCCAACCATTATTGATCCAATACCTTTGTATTGTGATAATAATGGGGCTATGGCGTTGGCCAAGGAGCCCAGATCCCATCAGCGATCCAGACACATTGTAACATTTTCAAAAATATAAAATATTAATTTTGGGAATTTTTATAATTTAATATTATTTTATTGATTATTTTAATATTAAATGCAAATAAATAGGAAAAATGTTAGAAAAAATTATGAAAAATTATGGAAAATTCTAAAATAGGGTAAATTAGTGGATTATGGCATTTTTAAGTTTTTGTGATTAGTTTGACAATAATTTAGTGCTAATCGCGATTAAAATCGCTAATCGGGTTTTTTGGCAATTTTGTGCAAAACTTGCACATATCACTTTTTCTACACTTGTGCATTTTTCTAGCCATGGTTTTCTTTTGGGATTACTATTGATGTGAGAAGGTTTGGATTTTAAAAGAAAAGGAAAAGAAAGGAAAATATAATGATGAGGGTAGGTGAGAGAGAGAGGTGGACTTTGACTTAGCATACTTAGCCATTCTCCTCGTTTTCTGTGCACAGCCCCTGTTCCTCTAGTGTTGACCCAGGGTACTTCTAGTTTTGACAGATTCTATCTAGGGTGAAATCTGGGACATATATCCTAAGTTGCTATTTTGGATTCGTGTTTCCGTATTCCGTATTTTTGATTCTGAAATGGTGGAATGTGTTTTGCCTCGACTAATTGTCGTTTATACGACGATGTAGAGGATTTATTGATGGTTTTGAAGGCGTCCCATAGGTTCTCACCTATAGGCCCCCTTATCGTATCGTTTTGGATTTCGTGCGCCGTTTTAGATTGGATTTGGTTTTAATGCGCATATACGATATTTTGATGTGTAGGTACCCATGAAGACTTCGGGACGACAAGCAAATACGTGGTGACGTCCGCAATTGGTGATGCAAGGTGAGTAGATTATATCTACAGGGGGAAGTCGGGTGGATGGCGTATAGCACCCCCGCAGTCCGTAGATAGATTACTATGTAGTTTATTGTGATATTAGGTGTATTGTGGATAATGTAGGGTTAGAAGTGACTAGTGTAGTTCATAGTCGCGAACCCTAGGGTAGAATTACACCTACACACACCCCCTTGCTTATCACTTGTACTTGCACTGTGATTGATGATATGTGATGACTTTGGAGATGAGTCGATGATGTGGGCTGGGTGCCCTGGGATCGGTGATTTTATACGATTCATATGTGGGATATGACTTGTGATTCTTGCGGGCTTGGGATATGTGTTTACCCCCGCATGCATACTTATTGAGGTTACCGTTTTGTACTAGACATAGAGTAGTACTCCAGACTATATGATCTGACGATGGTGATATCTGTTATGTGATGAGACAGTGAGATACTGACCCCTACCCAGCTATGGGGATGCCGTACGATGATTTACCGTACGAGCCGATATTGATGATAGATCCGCACTCATAACTCGAGGATATCTTATGATATGACATTGAGGCGAGATCACCGACTATATACTTTTATACATGTATCGACTCAGATTTAGGTGGTTTCCACACCTACCCCTCCTGATTGACCGGATACTTAGATGTAGTTTGCATAGTAGATACTTCACTGTGGTGTTGACTACTAGATATCTGCATTTTCCTGCTATTCGCATTGCTGGCATATGTTCATTGTTATATTATTATCATGCTGTTAGGACACCAGCACCATTATCGATGATGCGTATGTTTCACGTACACTATTTGCCGGCTCACACACTTCATCATCGATAATTGCCATGCCACTACACTGTAGTACTGTTGCATTCATGATATGATTACTGCTTGGCATATTGTACACATGTACCTGTACACAAACATAGATGATTCTGACTTGATTGAGATTGAGGACCGCAAGATATTCTTTAAACTGATTCATTCTAAAGGAGCGGTTCCTCCCGACATATGTACATTACTATTCCATGTTGCATGATTTCCGATATGATTATCTCTCTTTACATGTCGCATACATCATGGATTGATTGCATAGCACATTGCATTGGATTTACTTCTTGATGTGGATTTTCATGTGATTTCTGATTTTGAGGACCGTGGGATTATTTAAGAAAAGATGTTCTTTTATGAAAACCCGGTACCTCGTGATATGATATTTGGGTGCGTCCACCACGCGTTTTCTCGGTGCTGAGACGTGTGCTTGAAACCCGATTCGAGGAGTGATGATCCGTTTGCGGGTTCGTGGTGGGCCCGGTATGGTTCCCCTCGGCGAGATGATCGATGGGTTATGCCGATTGAGCCTGGAGGCGGGCGAGTACCTACCGGTGATTGTATTTGAGCTCGGCGGATATCCGGGGGATACCGCCTGGAGCCGAGAGATGGGCGTACTGCCGGGGGCCGACGGGCCGCTACCGCAGACGGAGCCCAGAGATGGACATGGGTTGACTCGTGCTGCCGGGGTCGAGGGCCGATACCGCAGACGGAGCCCCATATGGATGAGGATTTACGTGTCGATGCTTGGCACGGGTTTCATGATGTTTTCCATGATATTGTTTATATCCTCATACTTGCATACATGATGCTTACTGTCAGTGGGTGACAGGTGGACGGGTTCCACATATATACAGACATGGATCATATACAGACTGGATTTACACTTGTCATACTTCATTTGTATATATAACAGGGTATGAGGGCGCTGTTATATATACCCTTACACCAATATTAGTGGTATGGGACGCTAATATATGTGTATTGATATCATTGATATTTCATCATACTTACCTCATGCAGGCATACCTTACACTGATGACATGTTATTACCTGAGTACCTGGCACTACATACATGATTAGATGTTACCTTGCCACCTTATTACACTCAGATGCACTCTTGTGGATTGTATTACTGATCGTTGACTTAGGTTTATGTCTTGCATTCGGTTTCTGCTTGTAGATATTTCTATTCACGAGTTGGCAACTCACCCCCGTTGTGCCACAGTCCTTGCAGGTTCTGCCGTACAGGTTTCATTGCGGCATTTCTGGCACACTACCTTCTTGCGGGTGATTTGCTTTGGTAGGTGGATTCTTTCGCATCAAGAATCACCATTTTATTCATGTATTTCATTGTATCTAGAAATTGTCCATCAACCAAAAACTTGTATATTCTTTCAGACTTAGAGACAGTGTGGTATTATTCGACCTTAGAGTCGCGCTTAGTAGTATTGCGGTTTTCTTGCTGCTTTTTGAGCTTTCCTTGATTTTGATCCTCGCCACTTGGCGTTGTATATTATCATATCATCGTGTGGTTGTGACCGTCGATTGACGAAGAGCTAGCTCCCGCTTGGGGATGCCTTTATCATTTTATATATTGTTATTCATGTTGTACCCCATTCGGGGCCAGTTTTACAAGAGAAACTCTGCCGAAAATTTTAGAAAAGACTGTACGGTTTTCAAATGCACATTCGGCTTAGTTATTTAAAAACCTTGATTTCAAACATGTTTTTCTTCACTTCTTTAAACCAGTTTTCTTTACTTATTCTCAAAAATGGTTTTAGATTTCTGGGCTTTTGGCTTACTTGGATCAGATGGAGTCCTATAGACTTCATATGGTTCAAGGGCCAGTCACGTGCTCTTTCGGGTCGTGACAAAGTTGGTATCAGAGCGCTAGGTTGACCTTGGTTCGAGTCTAAGTTTGACTATGTGGAGCCTAGGGAGTTGTTTATATACGGAACTTAGGCTTGACCTTACGGAACTTAGACTTGGTCGAGGGGGTGTAAACCCGAACTTTCGTCGTTTTAGGATGACCCTTGGTTGATGGATTTGGTGACTAAAGTAGAGTGACGTACCGTTGGTATGTTCCGCGGCATACTTACGACACGCCACTCCGCTTAAGGAACCTTAGGATGTACATACTTTCGAGATCAGTGATTCTCTTTATATCCAGGATTATTCATCCATTTGAGATCCCCGATTCTATTAGTTTCATGATCATACCTTCATTGATACTGTTCCTTCCTATGATCATGTATCCACTTTGGATCTGTTGTTTCCCTTCTTGCCACTGATGTGCTCTCTTTGATACTCGATTGAGATTCCTGTCACCGTGTTTGAGCGCAGTTTGGGCTGCTGCTAGGGTTACGGCCGGTGTGAGCTCGTTTGGTACGAGGGCCGACCTTTGTGTTTTCTGGTGACATGGGAACGTCTCGAGTTAGTGTTGGTGATTGTGACCTCTAGTGGAGGCGAGTGCTTGGTCTTGCACCGGATGATCGGGCCTTTGTTAGAGCTGCCAGTTGAGAGAGGACTGTTGATGTACAGCATACCTCAGAGATGGTGATGTCGCCTACCGTGCAGACAGATGGACCAGCTGTCACTGAGATTGACAGGGTGTTGCTTTCGGAGCTTACGAGCTGAGATTGCCGGAGCTTTCAGGCAGTTATGCGACAGATGATAGCTAGTCTACCCGATTTGAGAGACGAAGGTGATTCGTCCGATTTTGCGCCAGAGCGGGCCCAGTTGAGTTGAAGATTTCCAGTGTGGAGAGTCTTACTCAGATCTAGAGCAGGCTGATTCAGAGATGACCGCTTATGTATTGCCTTTCCTGGAGGATTGAGGCGTTGTTCGGCGTACAGGCATATGAGCCAGTTGTTGCTGCAAATGATGAGATATCGCCCAGATGATTGGAGCTACTGCAGCATGAGCATGTTCTTAGAGAGATGATAGCGAGTTGCTAGTCACCGAGGATGGATGACTAGGACGCGTGGTGAGTTCGCTTACCCCGATGCGAGGTCATCAGGTGGATTGATTCCAGCTAGAGACGACTTCACGCAGATTCGTTGAGAGTCGATTGAGACGATCGAATGTCAGGAGCCTATTTTCCAAGTTTAAAGTATACGGAAAGACATGCAGGTGATTCTATGGACCCTCTAGAAGAATGAAACTCTAACTCGACTTAATGACCGTGTGACAGCCTTGGAACCTTAGGGTTTACGGCGGTTCCGCGGCGCCATTAGTGAGGCTTGGGTTTGCCCTTCTACGGCTGGACCACCGACGCTGTGGCATGTACTTGATACTATTAAACTGTACCCGAGATGTGAGCTCTTGGGGGATTATGAGGATCTGACGAGTCGATCGGATGGTTCGACATCTTTCGGATATCGTGATGGGACACTGCTTGGGAGACTCCAGGTGCGAGCATAGCCGTCGGAGCGCAGTTCGTGCAGCCATGATGAGACGAGTCCGAATCAGTCGACACTGATGCAGAGTGAAGAAAAGAGTTCGCAAGATATTTCGACGAGATGACGTCCCACTCCGCCGACATCAGAGATGTTATACGCACCCAGAGGCGTGGTATATGGATATACCTTCCAGAAAGAAGCGCGATAGGTATGCAGCCATTCCGGAATAAGCTTTAGCTTCAGCATTGGATGATGACTTCCGGGCATTTCGGCAGGATTGAGATTTAAGAAAGGAACCTCGGCAGGACCTTTCTGGAGTACGATACGAGAAGACCTAGACCAGGAGTGGTTGTGTTGCGCACACCCAGCAGGCCAGAGTTCGGCATTGTCGACGAGGTAGTTGACCAAGTTCGGATAAAGGAACTTACCCAGATGCGTTGCGAATGGATCAAGGACGGACGAGTGATGAGTATTCCTCCGATGGTTGGGACGTGTTTCCGAGGACCAGTTCGGCCTGACATCTGCTACAGAATGATGAGCTACAGAGTACGCGATTTCGAGTCCGTGTGAGAGACTTCAGATTGACCGTGGCCGAGAGCAGTGCAGTGTATAGTAGCTTGGCGTGACGTCATAGTGGACGACGATGGAGACAAGTGGAACCAGAGGTTCGTGTGAGACACTGACGAGCTGTCATTGCTTCCCGTCGAAACTAGAGACCTGATATGCTTACAGAAACGTTGGGATGTGACCAATTTCCGAGAAATGTTGTGCTGAGGACACAGATGTCTTTCCAGCGAGAAGAGATAGTACAAGAGAGCCAGCCTCTGTACAGATCGGCATAGGCATGATTGGAAGAGACCTTGAGCAGGATTCCTTCCAGGACATTGCTGCAATGATGTTTGCACCCAGGATCAGATGTGTGACGTGCATTCAGATAGCCAGAGACCGACGTCAGTGATATGCTGCCTTACGAGTGGTCGTGAGGTTTGACCGAGAGGTGACCAGAAAAGTGCCAGAACGGAATCGTCCCCGTTAGCACATCTGACAGGGCCGATGAGCCGATTGACCGCGTGATAGGTAATCCGCAGAGAAGATAAGGACCTAGAGAGTCAGAAGACGCCAGACCGTGAGCAAGAGGCAGGTAGATATCCTGCGCTGCTAGCAGTGGATTACACTGACTCCTTCTCGACCTTGAAGGAGAAACTACCGAAGACGGTATTTATGATTTGTGATTTTGTGATTCGATTATCACGTATCCGTCATTTTGGATTTCGGTATTTTGGGCGTTCTATTTGCACGATCTAGTTTTGGTGACTGAGTTTCATGATATTGGTTTCATGCACCCACTGGATATTTATATATTTTGCGCAGAGTTTTCATGCATTTTAGTGTTAGGCTTTGATTCGTGCACGCTGATGCACACGGTTGTGAGATTTTCCTTGCGGTACCCTGATTTTGGTTTGAGCCGCATTATATCGTTGATTTTGACCCGGATTTTGATGGTTGATTTTTGCACTCCGTGCTGGCGATGTGCTTTACGCCTGTTCGGTGTTTGCTATTGGATTTCGTGATTTCCGTGCATGTTGAGTGCGCAGGGTTTAGATTTTCATTCGTGCACGATGGATGCACCGGTTTGGATTTTCGCGCATGTTGGGCGCATGCTTTTAGATACGATTTTGGTGCACGCCAGATGCGCTAAATCGGGATTCTTCGTGCATGTTACATGCACCTGATTTATTTTGCTGTCAGGCACATACGATGCCCATGACAGATGCTTCGTGCACACCCGTTGCACTTGGATGTTGTTTTGTGCACCTGTTTAGCACATATATGGATTTTTTTTTGATTTCAGTGCGCACCAGACGCACAGGATGGTGTTATGTTTAGATTGGATGTCTACATGTGTAGTTCCGATCCATATCATATCGGTTTTGTATTGGATTTGACATTGTGTTTTTTTTACATTGACTCCGATGATTGCGGGATGCTTGACGGAGTTTTGTTTTCGAGTTATCTGCTCAGTACCCTTGCGCATGCATTGCGCTGTGACGTTCTATGTGTTGATGATTTCGGAGCCCCGACGACTTTGGTTTATTACTGAGATGTTTTTGTATTTGGGGGTTTAAATTTAAAATTCGGGGACCGAATTTCTTTAAGGGGGGTAGATTGTAACATTTTCAAAAATATAAAATATTAATTTTGGGAATTTTTATAATTTAATATTATTTTATTGATTATTTTAATATTAAATGCAAATAAATAGGAAAAATGTTAGAAAAAATTATGAAAAATTATGGAAAATTCTAAAATAGGGTAAATTAGTGGATTATGGCATTTTTAAGTTTTTGTGATTAGTTTGACAATAATTTAGTGCTAATCGCGATTAAAATCGCTAATCGGGTTTTTTGGCAATTTTGTGCAAAACTTGCACATATCACTTTTTCTACACTTGTGCATTTTTCTAGCCATGGTTTTCTTTTGGGATTACTATTGATGTGAGAAGGTTTGGATTTTAAAAGAAAAGGAAAAGAAAGGAAAATATAATGATGAGGGTAGGTGAGAGAGAGAGGTAGACTTTGACTTAGCATACTTAGCCATTCTCCTCGTTTTCTGTGCACAGCCCCTGTTCCTCTAGTGTTGACCCAGGGTACTTCTAGTTTTGACAGATTCTATCTAGGGTGAAATCTGGGACATATATCCTAAGTTGCT
Source organism: Agapanthus africanus (assembly GCA_030015575.1). Lineage (NCBI taxonomy): Eukaryota > Viridiplantae > Streptophyta > Magnoliopsida > Asparagales > Amaryllidaceae > Agapanthus > Agapanthus africanus. The sequence continues at coordinate 681,103,039 of JASDDO010000019.1, forward strand.
ATTTTGGATTCGTGTTTCCGTATTCCGTATTTTTGATTCTGAAATGGTGGAATGTGTTTTGCCTCGACTAATTGTCGTTTATACGACGATGTAGAGGATTTATTGATGGTTTTGAAGGCGTCCCATAGGTTCTCACCTATAGGCCCCCTTATCGTATCGTTTTGGATTTCGTGCGCCGTTTTAGATTGGATTTGGTTTTAATGCGCATATACGATATTTTGATGTGTAGGTACCCATGAAGACTTCGGGACGACAAGCAAATACGTGGTGACGTCCGCAATTGGTGATGCAAGGTGAGTAGATTATATCTACAGGGGGAAGTCGGGTGGATGGCGTATAGCACCCCCGCAGTCCGTAGATAGATTACTATGTAGTTTATTGTGATATTAGGTGTATTGTGGATAATGTAGGGTTAGAAGTGACTAGTGTAGTTCATAGTCGCGAACCCTAGGGTAGAATTACACCTACACACACCCCCTTGCTTATCACTTGTACTTGCACTGTGATTGATGATATGTGATGACTTTGGAGATGAGTCGATGATGTGGGCTGGGTGCCCTGGGATCGGTGATTTTATACGATTCATATGTGGGATATGACTTGTGATTCTTGCGGGCTTGGGATATGTGTTTACCCCCGCATGCATACTTATTGAGGTTACCGTTTTGTACTAGACATAGAGTAGTACTCCAGACTATATGATCTGACGATGGTGATATCTGTTATGTGATGAGACAGTGAGATACTGACCCCTACCCAGCTATGGGGATGCCGTACGATGATTTACCGTACGAGCCGATATTGATGATAGATCCGCACTCATAACTCGAGGATATCTTATGATATGACATTGAGGCGAGATCACCGACTATATACTTTTATACATGTATCGACTCAGATTTAGGTGGTTTCCACACCTACCCCTCCTGATTGACCGGATACTTAGATGTAGTTTGCATAGTAGATACTTCACTGTGGTGTTGACTACTAGATATCTGCATTTTCCTGCTATTCGCATTGCTGGCATATGTTCATTGTTATATTATTATCATGCTGTTAGGACACCAGCACCATTATCGATGATGCGTATGTTTCACGTACACTATTTGCCGGCTCACACACTTCATCATCGATAATTGCCATGCCACTACACTGTAGTACTGTTGCATTCATGATATGATTACTGCTTGGCATATTGTACACATGTACCTGTACACAAACATAGATGATTCTGACTTGATTGAGATTGAGGACCGCAAGATATTCTTTAAACTGATTCATTCTAAAGGAGCGGTTCCTCCCGACATATGTACATTACTATTCCATGTTGCATGATTTCCGATATGATTATCTCTCTTTACATGTCGCATACATCATGGATTGATTGCATAGCACATTGCATTGGATTTACTTCTTGATGTGGATTTTCATGTGATTTCTGATTTTGAGGACCGTGGGATTATTTAAGAAAAGATGTTCTTTTATGAAAACCCGGTACCTCGTGATATGATATTTGGGTGCGTCCACCACGCGTTTTCTCGGTGCTGAGACGTGTGCTTGAAACCCGATTCGAGGAGTGATGATCCGTTTGCGGGTTCGTGGTGGGCCCGGTATGGTTCCCCTCGGCGAGATGATCGATGGGTTATGCCGATTGAGCCTGGAGGCGGGCGAGTACCTACCGGTGATTGTATTTGAGCTCGGCGGATATCCGGGGGATACCGCCTGGAGCCGAGAGATGGGCGTACTGCCGGGGGCCGACGGGCCGCTACCGCAGACGGAGCCCAGAGATGGACATGGGTTGACTCGTGCTGCCGGGGTCGAGGGCCGATACCGCAGACGGAGCCCCATATGGATGAGGATTTACGTGTCGATGCTTGGCACGGGTTTCATGATGTTTTCCATGATATTGTTTATATCCTCATACTTGCATACATGATGCTTACTGTCAGTGGGTGACAGGTGGACGGGTTCCACATATATACAGACATGGATCATATACAGACTGGATTTACACTTGTCATACTTCATTTGTATATATAACAGGGTATGAGGGCGCTGTTATATATACCCTTACACCAATATTAGTGGTATGGGACGCTAATATATGTGTATTGATATCATTGATATTTCATCATACTTACCTCATGCAGGCATACCTTACACTGATGACATGTTATTACCTGAGTACCTGGCACTACATACATGATTAGATGTTACCTTGCCACCTTATTACACTCAGATGCACTCTTGTGGATTGTATTACTGATCGTTGACTTAGGTTTATGTCTTGCATTCGGTTTCTGCTTGTAGATATTTCTATTCACGAGTTGGCAACTCACCCCCGTTGTGCCACAGTCCTTGCAGGTTCTGCCGTACAGGTTTCATTGCGGCATTTCTGGCACACTACCTTCTTGCGGGTGATTTGCTTTGGTAGGTGGATTCTTTCGCATCAAGAATCACCATTTTATTCATGTATTTCATTGTATCTAGAAATTGTCCATCAACCAAAAACTTGTATATTCTTTCAGACTTAGAGACAGTGTGGTATTATTCGACCTTAGAGTCGCGCTTAGTAGTATTGCGGTTTTCTTGCTGCTTTTTGAGCTTTCCTTGATTTTGATCCTCGCCACTTGGCGTTGTATATTATCATATCATCGTGTGGTTGTGACCGTCGATTGACGAAGAGCTAGCTCCCGCTTGGGGATGCCTTTATCATTTTATATATTGTTATTCATGTTGTACCCCATTCGGGGCCAGTTTTACAAGAGAAACTCTGCCGAAAATTTTAGAAAAGACTGTACGGTTTTCAAATGCACATTCGGCTTAGTTATTTAAAAACCTTGATTTCAAACATGTTTTTCTTCACTTCTTTAAACCAGTTTTCTTTACTTATTCTCAAAAATGGTTTTAGATTTCTGGGCTTTTGGCTTACTTGGATCAGATGGAGTCCTATAGACTTCATATGGTTCAAGGGCCAGTCACGTGCTCTTTCGGGTCGTGACACACATCCTCAGGCGTTTTCATTTGATCCGGGAGATTGTAGATCGCCGCGAGATCGTGATTAGGAGAGTAGACACAAAGAATAACGCCGCGGATCCATTCACCAAGGCCCTCCCTTAGCCCCAGCATGAGCGACTTTTTGAGATGTTGGGTATGGGATACGCCAATAACTGGCCTTAGTGCAAGTGGGAGATTGTTGGATATATGTATGCACTAGAGGCCATTATATGATAGTGGATGTATCTATACATGTATATATATATTCAGTATGCATTCTTGCTCAACATGATAGTATGCTATCTGGTTCTTCTTTATCCGACATGTTGATTTGATCATGCTTTTATTCATTCATACATGCTGATAAAGCCCTGAGGATATCGGCTTGACTACTCTGATTATGATGGAGATCATACTAGTGGGACATCTGTAGTCTATAAGCAAATCCTGGAAAGTCCCTAGTCGTAGGTATATCGAGACGGGGCATTGATATACCAGAGTAGACTAGCGTATATGATACTAGACCCATACGATGGGTGATGAATGTTCCCACATTCATCGATGTTTGACATCAAGATCATATACGGGTGCTCAGTGGTGACTGGATACACAGGACGGACTCACCGAGAACTCCTATATAGAATTATATCTATCGTCGGATAGCAGTTCTCAGGTGACACTCGTACAGGTTAGTCTGTAGAGCCGAGATCGTCATAGAGTCTTGTGTGTTCTCCCACTGTACTTTGATTTCCACCCTACCACGGCTCTACTGAGTCGTGCAAACAGGTGGCCGTTGGGTACAGTCCCGAGACACACAAAGGCAATGAGCGATAAGAAGGGTTTCTTCTCTCCCGGTATTGGGAGTTGATGCTGTGCTGTGCCCGACTGGCTATATCAGTAAGTCCCTGGCCAGGGCTGCTGAGATTTGCTGATAAGTGTTATCAGTAGTTTCTCGATCTGTTATAGACCATTCACAGGCACGACTTATTGAGTTATTGGGGTCGACGTGACCATCCCTAGGCTCAATATGCAGCATATCTGATGAAGAGTCCGGACTGTACGGTAGTGTTGCCGGTTGGCTCGATGGGAGTTGTAGTAGGTTCGCTTGTTTTCTTCTGATCGCTCAATACCCGGGTGGCCTTTACGTTTAGCTGACCGCTTGCGGCTTGGGGGTTCTTGATGTGATCATCACCCACTGCCGGCGTATTGACGAGTCTTAGAGTCCCACAAAGGAGTTACCTAGTCCAGGCGAAACGTTGTGGTGCGCGTATGCGATATGCGCTTGGACCTGATTAAAATGTGCGTATGGGATACCGTATATTAATTGGGCGGCTTGCTTATGGTCGGGTCGTATGTGATATGACCGGATTGATAAATCAAATGTTGATTTATCATTAGCTTCTCACTAGAAATCCTATCTTGTTTATTTTGGATGTATGCATGCATGTATGCATTCATTCTTGTTCATGCACATATGGATGTGCATGCACACATGCATACATACATCATTTTATCATGGTTGCTTATACATTGAGAATGGTGGCAATATAAGAATCACACCATGGTTATTATTGCTTTTGAATTAAAACAAAAAGGAAAAGAAAAAGGGTTAAATCATAGAAAGTTTCTACACTCTTCTCTACCTTACCATGCTCACCTACCTTTTAACCCATGGTTTGTTTTCCTTTTGTGTTTTTAACTTCAATACAATAATATCTTTATATTTAACCATGGTTTGATATGAGAGATGAAAAATATATATTCTTATATTTTTATTTTTCTTTCAAGAGTTTTTTCTCTTCTTCACAAAAAAGGCCATCATCTTCGTCAACCTTGATCTCTTGCTCTCTAGACTTTTCAAGAGAGCAAAATACTCATAAAAATCGGATTTTGAAGTGAGAATCATAACCACAACATTATTATACACAAGTTTAGCCAAGTTGTTTAGAGTGTTCTCTTCATTTCTCATCTTGAAAAGTGAAGTTGCGAGCTTGGACGAAGGAGCTTCGGGTGGATCGTCGTGGACACAAGAAGATTTTAAGAGAACCTTCCTCTAACACTCAAGAGACCAAAGAGTCTAGCGAAGGGAGCTACAAAGGTTGTAGTCTCGAAACCCTAGACTTTATTGCATTAATTGTTAAGAAACCCTAATTTTCTAGGATCGATCCTATGTATGCTTGCTTAGCACCATAAAAACTTGAACTTTGTGACATGTGATGCTTCCAAACACTTCATAGGGTGATAGGAAAATCTAACAATATAGACACGACTTATCGGTTACTGGGGTCTGACGTTTACCACCCCTAGACTAGATATGCGACATATCAGACGAAGAGGCCGGACTGTACGGGAGTGTTACTGATTAGATTCGCATGAGAATGTACAGGCTTGCTTGTTAATCTTCTGATTGCTCTATACCTGGGTAGCTGTTACGTTTAGCCGACCGCTTGCAGCTTGTGGGTGTTTGATATGATCATCACCTACTGCCGGCGTATTGACGATTCTTTAGAGTCCTACACAGAGGTTTCCTGGCTCAGGAAAAACGGTGTAGGAGCACATATGTGATATGTGCGGGACCGAGCACAATACGTGTATGTGATACCGTTTTAGATTCTCGCGATATGTGATATCGGCCGGGTATATGAGATATAGCCGGGTCATCGGATCATGTGTTGATTCGATGAACTGATACAGAATATATTAGTCGGTTATTTGTGAAATAGCCGGATTATCGGATCAAGTGTTGTTTCGATAATTTAATGTAAATTATATATTTGATATATTATATTACATTAACTAATATTAGCTCACTTAAAGATTCTTTTTCTCACTTGGATAATACATTGATATATATGTGATATATGTTAATTGTATTTTTTTTGTTACAATAAATATTATATATGTGATATATAATATTGTAACAAGTTAGGGTTACAAATGCAACATGTTTTGTGGAGTTTAAATATGGTTAGGGTTTGGATTAGTGTTAAGCTTGCATGAAGCTTCATGAAGCTTTGACTTTGACCTTGATATTTTGTGAAGATATTTCCTTAACCCAACCCAAACCCTGTACCATAGTTATTTCTCTACAAGGGTTAAGTTTATATTCTTAACCCATGGTTGCAATTCTAACCTCACACTTGATTTCATTATTCATCACAAATGGTTTTGCTTCTTCTTCATCTTCCTTCTCTTGAAAAAGCTTTCTAGCTTTTTGTGAAGTGATGAAAATGAGTGAGAAATTGAAAACAAATGAGAGCTAAATTCCTACTTCATCATCCTCATCTATTCTTGCCACTTAGATTAGGGTGTTTGCTTTGCTAATACTTGATTAGAAAAGCAAGAGCTTGAGTTTGAGTTTCTTCAAGGTAGATCATCTTCGAAAAGGAAGACTTCTAGCAAGCATGGATCATTCGACATGTGGAGACTCTCTTGAGTCCGGGAGTTCATGGATTGCGGCGAAGGGACTACTATTCGGAGTTTATGAAGCGAAGGAACGGACTACAAAGGTTGTAATCCCTTTCTCTTAGATGTAAAGTTGTTTACTTGTTTATTGTTTCACCTAATCTCTAGTCTATGATCTTGCTCGGGTTGCTCGGCGCTTGAAAATTTTGATTTTGGCATGGTAGATGCCTTGTAGAACCTTGTTCTAGTGCATAATAACCCTACAGTGGTATCAGAGCCAAGCTAGAGCATTAGGCGACGTGTAGACAAAGTTAAAAGTCCGATCGAACCCCGAAACATCTTTTTAGACCCCCTCTCTGGAAATTTTTTAAAATATTGATTTTTTCTGTATTAAAAATACTCAGAAAAATAAGCAGGTGATTTTATGGATATCTGTGAAGTACGACTCCCTAAATCCACTAAGCCACCATGGTACCGCGGCCAAACCAAGCTATTGGTGGCGGTTCCGCGGCCGAATATGGAGATTGAGGGATCGTACTTCATGAGGTGATCCGTAGGTATTACACTATGCTTCTAGGAATCTCTAATATTACTCAAGTGTTGAGTTTTCTGGAGATCTTAAAATTCGTTGATTCGATCGAAAAGTTTAACTTCGTTTAGTTTTTCCGGGTTATTTAGAACGTGTTAAATGGTTCGAACGGATATCAATAACTCACTTTTTCCCCTGTCGGAAAACTTTCCAGTGTTGGATTTTTCCACGAGTTTAAAACTTTTAGGAAATCATGCAAGCGTATCTGTGGACCCACTAGAAGAACGTAACCTTAACCCGATTATGTGACCGTCGAAACTGCTACTGAACCCTACGGTTTGTGGTAGTTTAGCGTTGCCACATGTGAGGCGTTGGTTTGACCCTTCTACGGCTGGTTCATTGGGGCTGTGACATGTTCTGGGATTTTTGAACTCCGCTCAAGTGTTGAGCTATTTAGGAAATCTTGGGTGTTTGATTATTCAATCGGAAAGTTTAACTTTCTCTATTTATCTGGAATTTGATACAATATGTGTGTTAGTTATATGTATTCCCTAGAGGCTATTACTGTACATACGATGTATATTGTAGTGGATGCTTGAATATATATAGGTACGACTTTCTTGTTCGACATGATATTATGCTATCTGGTTGCTCTTTATCTTAACATGTACTATGATTGTCTCTATGTTACATGTTGATAAAGACTTTAGGATGAGTATTTGACTACCAGGACTATGATGTAGATCATACTAGTAGGGACAGTATAGTCGCTAAGTACATCCTTCAAATGTTCCTAGTCGTAGGTGTATCGAGACAGGGCATCGATATACCAGAGTAGACTAGCGTATGCGCTTCTTGACCCATATGATGGGCGATGGATGATCCCATATCCATTGGTGTTTGACATCAGAGAAGGTATACAGGTGCTGAGTAGAGAATGGGTACACTGGACGGACTCGCCGAGAACTCCCAGATAGTATTATACCTCACGTCAGATGGCGGTTCTCTGGTGACACTGGTACAGGTTAGTCTGTAGACCCGAGATCGTCATAGAGTCTTGGGTGATTCCCACTGTGCATTGATTTCTAATATACCATGTCCAAGAGGGCGTGCAAAATGGTGGCTTTTGGGTACAGTCCCGAATCACATGGAAGTAATGAGTGATAGGAGGGGTTTCGTCTCTCCCGGTATAGGGAGTTGATGTTGCGCTGTGTTCGATTGGCTATAACTGGAAATCCCTGGTCTGGGTTGTTGAGATTTACTGGTAAGTGTTATCAGTAGTTTCTCGAACTGTTATGGATTTCATATCGACACGACTTATCAAGCTACTGGGGTCTGACGTTTACCATCCCTAGGCGAGATATGCGACATATTAGACGAAGAGACCGGACTGTACGGGAGTGTTACTGATTGGATTCGCAGGAGAATGTACAGGCTTGCGTGTTGATCTTCTGATCGCTCAATACCTGGGTGGCTGTTACGTTTAGCTGACCGCTTGCAGCTTATGGGTGTTTGATATGTCATTACCTACTGTCGGTGTATTGACGATTCTTTAGATTCCTATACAGAGGTTTCCTGGCTCAGGCAAAACGGAGTAGGAGCACATATGTGATATGTGCGGGAACGAGAACAATACGTGTATGTGATACCGTATTAGATTCTCGCGATATGTGATATCGGCCGGGTATATATGATGTAGCCGGGTAATCGGATCAAGTGTTGATTCGATGAACTGATACATACAGATTATATTAGTCGGTTATTTATGAAATAGCCGGATTATCGGATCAAGTGTTGATTTGATAATTTAATGTATAATTATATATTTGATATATTATATTACATTAACTAATATTAGCTCACTTAAAGATTCTTTTTCTCACTTGGATAATACATTGATATATATGCAATATATGTTAATTGTATTATTTTATTTTGTTACAATAAATATTGTATATGTGATATATAATATTGTAACAAGTTAGGGTTATAAATGCAACATGTTTTATGGAGTTTAAATATGGTTAGGGTTTGGATTAGGGTTAAGCTTGAATGAAGCTTTCAAAAAGCTTCTTGAAGCTTTGACTTTGACCTTGATATTTTGTGAAGATATTTCCTTAACACAACCCAAACCCTTTACCATAGTTAATTATCTACATGGGTAAGTCTTCATTCTTAACCCATGGTTGCATTTCTAAGCTCACACATGATTCATTATTCATCACAAAAGGATTTGCTTCTTCTTCATCCTTCTTCTTTCTTGAAAAGGCTTTCTAGCTTTTTGATATGTGATGAAAATGAGTGAGAAATTGAAAACTAAAGAGAGCTAAATTCCTACTTCATCATACTCATCTATTCTAGCCGCTTAGATTAGGGTGTTTGCTTTGCTAATACTTGATTAGCAAAGCAAGAGCTTGGGTTTGAGTTTCTTCAAGGTAGATCATCTTTGTTATTGAAGATCGAAAACAAGATTGCATCTTTCTCTTCATGGAGCCTCTCTAGAGTCCGGGTACTTGATGATCACAGCGAAGGGACCTCAACACGGAGCTTATGAAGTGAAGGAACGGACTACAAAGGTTGTAATCACAAACTCTTAGAAGTAAAGTTATTTACATGTTCTTTGTTTCGCCTAATCTCTAGTCTAAGATCTTGGTTAGGGTCGTTTGGCACTTGAAATTTTTTATTTTGGCATGGTTGATGCCTTGTAGAACCTTGTTCTAGTGCCTAATAACCCTACAGTGGTATCAGAACCAAGCTAGAGCTTTAGGCGTTGTGTAGACGAAGTTTAAAGTCCGATCGAACCCCGAAACCCCGATATGACCCCCTCTCTGGAAATTTTCCAAAATGTTGATTTTTTCTGTATTAAAAATACTCAGAAAATTAAGCAGGGAATTCTAAGGATTACAGTGAAATACGAGCTCGTAATTCCCTTAAAGCGCCGCGGACCCGCGGCAATACCATGTCTTGCGCGGCGGTTCCGCGGCCGTACTGGGGTATTAGGGTTAGATATTTCACAGTAATATCCGTAGGTATTTCTATATGCTTCTGGGAATTTTTAATGTTACTCAAGTGTTGAGTTTTCTGGAGATCTTTTGTATTCGTTGATTCGATCAGAAAGATTAACTTCGTTCAGTTTTTCCGGGTAATTTAGAACGTGTTAAAAAGTTCGAACGGATATCAATAACTCACTTTTTCCCCTGTCGGAAAACTTTCAAGTATTGGATTTTTTCACGAGTTTGAAACTTTTGGAAAATCATGCAAGCGTATCTGTGGACCCTCTAGAAGAACGTAACCTTAACTCGATTATGTGACCGTCAAAACTGCCACTGAACCCTAGGGTTTGTGGTAGTTTAGCGTTGCCATATGTAAGGCGTTGGTTTGACCCTTCTACGGCTGGTTCGCTGGGGCTGTGACATGTTCTGGGATTTTTGAACTCCGCTCAAGCGCTGATCTATTTGGGAAATCTTAGGTGTTTGATTATTCGATCGGAAAGTTTAACATTGTCTATTTATCTGGAATGTGATACAATATTTGGAATCCACAAGTAGTTATGAGATAACTAATTTGAATGTTATAAATCTAGCAGTTTAGTCTCAGATGATCGGTTGCCACGGGATATTGATGCGATCAAAAGTCCGTTGCAATCACGTAGCGTACGCGGATACTCGCCGGGTAAACTTAATAGACAGCTACGCCCCATAGCCCCGACCAAGTGACTATAGGAGAACCCCGTCGCCAAAAGCATCTGTTCGGGTGCTCGTGGCAGCGGTGTTCCGCCTTAGTGCACTTCGTCGACGGCATCGGGGGTGCGGCCTTCTACTAAAGTTTTCGACGAGCATTCGATCAGAATGTCGGAAATCTTGTTGAATCGCCCGACTAGACATTGAAAAGTTTTTTCGAGATCGAGACTAAAATGCGAGGTTTATAATTGTCAGGCATGCGATGTCTAAGGAATTCATTTGGTTAGGCATGCGATGTCTAAGGAGCTTGCGGATTCCAACTGTTATAGTTTTACACTTTCTTTTCTGCGACCGTAAGTGTAATATGTGGTGTATCGCCGGTTTCTTTGCTATACATCAACGACAATTGGGATAAGCATATTTACTTACGTTGATGACATGTGCTGTTATGTGTTGCTGTGATATGTTATATTGGATCGTTGTGTTTTTTAATAGCCGGGGGTTTTATGTGAGATGAGAGTTTTTCTTTTTCATTCATGTAAAATTCATTGTATGTAATATTCTTTTATTGGGGCACTTCCGGGCTGAGGATGATGTCACCATTGTATATTATTTACTTTTCCGCAATAGGATAGACCCAAGCCGGGAGAACAAGTAACCGGGTTTTAGGGTCCAGTGGGAGACCATCTCGAGAAGTCGAGACCGGGTCTCCTAACTCTAGAACTCGCAGGGTTACTTGCCGCTCTCGTAGGGGTCTAGGGATATGGGTTTGGCTATTCATCATGACCGTGGAATCCGTGTTTTATACAGGCTCGCAATAAAACACGGACAACCTAGTATATCCAATATTTCATATATGTGTTAGTTATATGTATTCCCTAGATGCCATTACTGTACATAGGATGTATATTGTAGTGGATGCTGGGACATATATTGGTATGACTTTCTTGCTCGACATGATAGTACGCTATCTGGTTGCTCTTTATCTTAACATGTATACTTGCAGTCTCTCTATTACATGTTGATAAAGCCCTTAGGATGTGTGCTCGACTTCCAGGACTATGATGTAGATCATACTAGTGAGGCCTGGGTAGTCCATGAGTTCATCCTTCAATGTTCCTAGTCGTGGGAATATCGAGACGGGGCATCGATATTCTAGAGTAGACTAGCGTATATATTCTCGACCCATGTGATGGGCGATGGATGTTCCCATATCCATTGGTGTTTGACAATAGAGATGGTATGCGGGTGCTCAGTGGTGACTGGGTACACTGAACGGACTCGCCGAGAACTCCCAGATGGTATTATACCTCACGTCAGAGGGCAGTTCTCTGGTGACACTGGTACAACATAGTCTGTTGACCCGAGATCGTCATAGAGTCTTGTGTGTCTCTTACTGTGCTTTGATTTCCACCCTACCACGGCTCTACTGAGTCGTGCAAACAGGTGCTTTTTGGGTACAATCCCGATTCACATGGAGGCAATGAGCGATAGGAGGGGATTCTTCTTTCCCGGTATTGGGGGTTGATGTTGCGCTATGCTCGACTGGCCATAACTGGAAATCCCTGGCCAGGGTTGTACTGATTTTCTAGTAAGTGTTATCAGTAGTTTCATGCTTGTTATGGACTTTACATCTGCATGACTTATCAAGCTACCGGGGTCTGACGTTTACCACCCCTAGGCGAGATATGCGACATATCAGACGAACAAACCGGACTGTACGGTAAGTGTTACTGGTTGGATTCACAGGAGTGTGAGCGGGCTTGCTCGTTGATCTTCTGATCGCTCAATAACCGGGTGGCCGTTACGTTTGGCAGACCACTTGCGGCTTGTGGGTGATTGATATGATCACCACCTACTGCCGGCATATTGACGAGTCTTTAGAGTCCTACACAGGGGTTTCCTGGCTCAAGCGAAATGAAATAGGAGCGCATATGAGATATGTGCGGGACCGAGAATAATACCAGTATGTGATACTGAATTCTATTCTCATGATTCGTATCATCGGACGGTTATATAAGATATAGCCGGGTTACCGAATCAAATGTTGATTCGATATATTGATACACTTGATATTAGTCGGTTATATGCTATATGACCGGATCTTTAAATCAAGTGTTGATTTAATGATTTAATGTATAATTATATATTTGATATATTACTTTACATTAACTAGTATTTGTTCACTTAAGATTGATTTTCTCACTTGATGTGCACAAGTAGTATATGTGATATATTTTTTTGCACTTGATTGTATCATGTTTGATGATACATGCAAACTTGGGTGTGTGTATGCTATACACCATGTTTAGTTAATGGTTAGGGTTTCAATTTCCTTATTTATTTATTTTATTTATTTAATTTTGGCAAAAATAGAATGGTGGTTATCTTTGTTTTATGCAAGAAGCTTCATGATGCTTCATGTATCTTTGAAAAAGTCTACCATTTTGTTTTATGCTTAACCAACCATTTACCTAAACCCTAGTTTATTCTCTACATTAGTTACACTCACCCATGGTTGCTAAATGATAAGAATCACTTGATTTTCTATTTTGACATTATTCATTCATTATTTTCTTTCTTCTTCTTCTTCTTCTTCATCTTCTTCATGAAGAAGAAAACCATTGCTAGAAAATTCCAGGTGAAGAATCCAAGTGAGAAATACAAATCCAAAGTGAACCCACTTCCTATTTCTTCATCCTCTACCACTTGCCATGTTGTATAGGGTGTTATCTTCACAAGTTTCATGACCTAGTGAAGATGGAGCTCGAGTTTGAGTCGCCTCGACGTAGATCATCTTCGGCATCGAAGTCAACGACCTAGCTCGATCATTTCTCTGACGAAACCATCGCTAGAGTCCGGGATCCCGATGATCGCAGCGGAGGGACGTCATCATGGAGCTGAAGATGTGGAGGACCGTATCTACAAAGGTTGTAGTCACTTTCACTCTTAGTTAAGTTGTTAACTTGCATGTTCTTTCGCCTTACCTCTAGTATCGATCTTGTTTAGGGTTTCTCGGCGCATAGAAAATTTTGATTTTGGCATGGTTGATCAGTTGTAGAACCTCATGGGTGTGCCTAGGAACCCTACAGTGGTATCAAAGCCTAGCTAGAGCTTTAGGCGAAGTGTAGACGAAGTTAGAAGTCCGATCGAACCCGAAACCCTAATTGAATACCCCTCTCTGTACATTTTTTAAAATCGTGGATTTTTGTGAATTAAAAATATCCAAAAAATTCAGCAGGGAATTGTAGGAGTTACTGTGTAGCACGTGACCCCAACTCAACCAATGCGCCGGGGAACCGCGGCCCCACCTTGGCTTGCGGGCGGTTCCGCGGCCATATTGGTGAGTTAGGCCACGTGGTTTGCACAGTAATTTATTTCTGGAATTGCTGTGTTTTCTGAGAATTTTTAAATTTTACTCAAGAGTTGAGTTTTCTGAGTAGTATTGGGGACTCGGTGTTTTGATCGGGAAGTCTAATTTCGTCTATATGTTTTTCCGAGTAATTTAGAATATGTTAAAAAGTTCGACCGGATATAAATACCCACTTTTTCCCCTGCCAGGAAATTTCCAATTGTTGGATTTTTTCGTAGTTTAATAACGTTCTAAGTAGTGCAAGTAATGTGATGGACTCTCTAGAAGACAACAAACCTTAACTCGATTATGTGACCGTCTTGAACTGCCCTTTGAACCTTAGGGTTTGGGGCAGTACGGCGTGCCACATGTGAGGCGTTGGCTTGACCCTTCTACGGCTGGACCGTTGATACTGTGGCATGAAGTGAATGTTTTTAAACTTATTTCATGTGTTGAGCTCTTTCAGGAAAACTTGGGTGTTTGATAGTTCGATCGAAAAGTTTAACATTTTCTATTTTATCTAGAATGTGATACAACATTTGGAATCAAAAAGTAGTTATGAGATAACTGATTTGGATGTTATAAATCTAGCACTTTAGTCTCACTTGATCGGTTTCCAAGGAATTTTGATGCGATCAAAAGTCCGTCGCAATCACGTAGCGTATGCGGATATTCGCCGGGTAAACTTAATAGAAAACCACACCCCATAGCCCCGACCAATTGACTGTAGGAGAACCCCATTGCCGAAAGCATCCGTTCGGGTGCTCGCGGCAGCGGTGTTCCGCCTTGGTGCACTTCGTCGACGGCATCGGGGGTGCGGCAGCCTACTAAAGTTTGCGACGAGCATTCGATCAAAATGTCGGGAATCTTGTTGAATTGCCCGACTTGATATTGAAAAGAGTTTTCGATAATGAGACTAAAATGCGGGGTTTATAATTATTAGGCATGCGATGTCTAAGGAATTCATTTGATTAGGTATGCGATGTCTAAGAAGGTTGCGGATTCCAACTGTTGTGGTTTTACACTTTCTTTTCTGCGACCGTAAGTGTAATATGTGATATCGCCGGTTTCGTTGCTATATGTCAACGACAATTGGGATACGCATGTTTACTTACGTTGATGACATGTGATGTTATGTGTTGCTGGATATGTTATATTGGATCGTCGTGTTTGAATAGCCGGGGGTTTTATGTTAGACGAGTGTTTTTCATTTTCATTCATGTAAAAATTTGTATGTAATATTCTTTTATTGGGGAACTTCTAGGTTGCGGAAGATGTCACCGTTGA
The DNA here is from genome assembly GCA_030015575.1 of Agapanthus africanus. Classification (NCBI taxonomy): domain Eukaryota; kingdom Viridiplantae; phylum Streptophyta; class Magnoliopsida; order Asparagales; family Amaryllidaceae; genus Agapanthus; species Agapanthus africanus. The sequence continues at coordinate 681,118,289 of JASDDO010000019.1, forward strand.
TGTATATTATTTACTTTTCCGCATTAGGATAGACCCAAGGAGTGGAGCATAAGTAACCGGGTTCTAGGGTCCAGTGGGAGACCATCTCGAGAAGTCGAGTCCGGGTCTCCTAACTCTAGAATTGGTAGGGTTACTTGCCACTCTCGTAAGGGTCTAGGGGTGTGGGATTGGCTATTCATCAAGACCGTGGAATCCGTGTTTTATATAGGCTCAAAATAAAACACGGACGTCCTAGTATATCCAATATTTCATATAATATTTTCTGCTGCGTTATCTGTGATGTGATCATGTGATTTGTTTAGATAGATATTGTATATAGTATATATGATATATTATATAGACGTTGCTTATGTTTTACACCCGCGCTAGCCCTGCCTCGCTCTGGCGTTAGTTACCTAACTTAAGGTGCAGACGGGACATCGAGGCGAATGCGGATGGCATAAGCGTACGTTGTATTTATCTGTGATATTTAGGTGGAATTAAATGATGGGACATTCATTAAAGAGATTAATGAATGAAAATAAACCTAAAAGATGTTGTGGAATCGAATTTCAAAATAAAACAGGTAGCTACAGTTCTTGCTTTGCATCGCGGTGTTCCTTGTAAAACATGCTGCACCTTATTCGATAAGGAAAGGGCCGAGATCCCTTCACCGGGAGTGACCCCTTTAGCAATAACTGGCAGATGCTACAACCCTCGGTTTGTTTTTTGATTGCTTCTATAGTTTTTGCTTTGCACAGCGGCATATATGATATATCCAGCACCTTATTCGATGAGGAAAGGGCCGACGATCCCTTCATCGGGAGTGACCCCTTTAGCAAAACTAGAAAAGCCTCAAAAACACTCCATTTATAAACCATTTGATTCCACAACGAGATCAAGTTCAAAGCGTTAAAGGTTTTCATAAAAACCATTCGCAACCCACCATCATTTTAGGAAGTAGAGTACTTAGTATTCGTGTTGTGTTTGTTGACCATAGTCAAGGCACAGTGTACGGTAGCTAAGTGATGTCTTCCTACACCGCATATGATGCGATTAGTTAGGAAAGTCGCGTGACTTTGTTGACCTTAGTTAAGGGTCATGTGGGTGGGTCTAATTAATCACGAAATGACGGGTAGAACTTGACTAGTGCTTATGATTTGTTGACCATAGTTAAGGTCATAAGTGCTAGGGGTAAAAACCATTATCGGGAGTTTCAAGTATTGAAATTTGCAATGAGATTGCATACCTTCTATATGATAGTTGGATCCCGATACCCACTGCGAGTAATTGTTACTCCTGGGAGAGTTTTGCACTTTGCAATTAGCCGATCAAGTAGGTGTCTAGAAAGGTGTCAACGGGGTTACGCCCCTGGGAAAACGAGGTTTACTTTAACTAAGTCCGTACGAAAGCATGGGGAACCTCCCTCAAAGTACCGACACTGGCCTGGCTGAAAGATTGGCGAACTTGTAGAGTGTAATTAACCCCGGATAGTCTTTCCTTTTTGGGCTTGAAGGAAGATTTGATAAAAACAGTGGGAGCCATCCTGATTAGATAAAATATTTAACCAATCTAATCTTGCAAGAGCGCACGCAGAGTGTTTTCTTCTCTCTCTCTCTAGGTAGCGACCATATCACGCCTTAATGAAGATAATAATATGGATGTATTGACCGAATCCGCTTGTTATACTGAGCTGGGGAACGTTGGTCCCTCTCCAACTTATAATTGTTATAAGACAGAGCAGGAAATAGGGGAATACCAAGATTCCCATGCCGCCCAAACGAAGAAAGTGCATATGATGAATCTTCTTCGGGTGCGTTCGTTACACAGAACTGTTTCTCAGTATCCTCTGCGTCCTAGGTATCTGATACTGGATCAGGATCCCAGATATGTAATCTGTTACATAGGGCTACAGAAAGGAAGAGAACTGAGAACGGGTGATAAGTTTCATGAGACAGAAAACGGTGCAAGTGTTGTAGCCAAGTCTGTTGGTCACTGTCTCCCTGTATTACCAATACATTGATTCTGAACAAATGCTATTAGATACCGAACCTGATATACAAAATCATATCAATCTCTTTATTTATTAAAGAATGATATAATTTTCTATTGTTGAATATTTTTTTGAACATTTCAAAAGTTGATTGGTTCAGGCACGTTATCTAAAACCATTGACGTTCTAAATCAAACTACAGTTCCTAATATACGGAACACACACAAGAGGAAGAGTTCAGAAATGAACGACTCCTTCTTGAGGCATTGTAGACTAGGTCATATCAATGCAACCCGACTGGCTGAAGTTACATTTAAATGCATATTTAAATTAGTTTGAATTTACATCTTATGAAATTTGCCAGTCATGTCACAAAGATAAGATGACCATAGCTCTGTTTATTAGAAACAGAGAAAGTGTTAGTGAACCCTTGGGACTGATACATAGTGATGTATGCAAGGTCCCCTGTCTACACATGCCAGGACCGGTTCTTTGTACTTCATTACATTCTTTGATGATCTCTCAAGATTCAGCGATATGTTCCTGTTGAAACATAAGTCCGAAGTTTTTGAGATATTCACAGAATATAAGTTAGAAGTAGAGAACCAAAAACCGGGTATAAGTATTATGTCCTATGATAAGATCAGGGAGGAGAATACTTGTGCATGGAATTCTTGGACTACTCTAAAGGAGAATGAGATTCTCTCTCAGTGTTACTCCTCTGTATACACCACAGCACAACGGTGTATCGGGGTGGAGCAATCACACCCTATATGATATGGTGCGCTCTATGATGAGTACTACTGAGTTACCTATTTCCTTTTGGGTGTTATGCACTTAAGAAGCTGCATACCTATTGAATTAGGTTTGAATCAGATCATTGCCTACCACTCCATATGACATATGGTATGGGAAGAGCCCATCTCTTAAGTAAATTAAGATTTGGGATTGTCCGGCCTATGTCAAAATAAAAATCCAGACAAGATCGAGGCAAGGTCAGTTCTGTAGAACTGGAAGGAGTTCCAGTTATACAGACTACAACTGATGATTTGATAGAACCAAAGGATTCAATAGTCTACGACGAACCTCGGCCTCTCCGCCGATCTAGCAGGGTTCCTCATCCGCCTGAGAGATACTTCAGTTTCTCGATGACAGTGGGAGTGAGGATTGCATCATGAGATGATGACCCAACTAGTTTCGAGCAGGCCATCGAGAGTAGGGACTCTATAAGAATGGCTGGGTGCTTAGCAATCTGAGATGGAATCCATGTACACCAACAAAGTATGGACTTTGGATGCTATATCTGAAGGGTTAAATCCCCATCAGGAGGAAGTATATCTTGAGAAGATTACTTGGTGTAGATGGAAAAGTTAAGACTTTCAAAGCTGGACTTGTTAAAGGTATACTTCATCGACCAGGCGTGGATAATGATGAAACCTTTTCCAGTGCCTGTGCTTAAGTCCATCCAGATCCTACTTGTCACGGCTACATACCATGACTATGATATCTGGCGGTTGGGTGTCATGACTGCTTTTCTAAATACTGATTTAGAAGAGAGCGTCTATAAGAACACAGCTAGAGGGCTTCGTAAACAGTGGGAGCAGCAGAAACGTGGGCAAGATGCTTTACAGATTAAAGCAGGCATCGCAGAGTTGAAACGCCTGTTTTGATGCAGTAGTCAAAGTGTTTGACTTCATCAAAATGGTAGATGAATCTTGTATATATAAAAAGGTAGTAGAGAGTAAGGTGGTCATCCTCGTATTGTACGTGGACAACATACTCTTGATAGGAATACAGTTTCCTATGCTACGCTCGGTCAATCTCCTCTTATCACATGGATTCTCCATATAGGATCAAAGTGATACCTCCTAAATCCTGGGTTTTGGATCTATAATATAGATCTAAATGGATATTAGGGTTCTCACTAGGTTTAGTGAGATGGTATCAATCGATCCTGGAGAGAATCACTGGAAAGATTCCAGGGTGATAAGGACGACTGAATGTCAGTCGAAGGCATTGTCTTTACCCTCAGTGGAGGGACGGTATGTTGGAAGAGTTCCAAGCTAGATACCGTGGCAAACTAGACGATAAAGGCTGGTAACATCGCTATTAAAGATACTACCAAAGAGGCAGTTTGGGTGTATATTGGTTCATGAGATGAACTAGGTTCCTACCATTGTGTGACAATGGTAGTGTGGCTTTGGCCCAGGAACCCCGATCCTATCAGTGACCCAGACATATTCTGAGGAAGCATCACCTGATCATGGAGATAGTTTATCTCCATGGTGATCGAGGTTAGGAGAGTAGACTCAGAGGACAACACGGCGGATCCACTCACAAAGGCTTTTTCCCAGAGAGAGACTTTTATGGGATGGTTGAGTATTAGATACTGCAACCACTGCTACAGATGGCCCTAGTGCAACTGGGAGATTGTTAGTTATATGTATGCCCTAGAGGCCATTACTGTACATAGGATGTATATTGTAGTGGATGCTGGGACATATATAGGTATGATTTTCTTGCTCGACATGATAGTACGCTATCTGGTTGCTCTTTATCTTAACATGTATACTTGCAGACTCTCTATTACATGTTGATAAAGCCCTTAGGATGTGTGCTCGACTTCCACGACTATGATGTAGATCATACTAGTGGGGCCTGGGTAGTCCATGAGTACAAACTTCAATGTTCTTAGTCGTGGGAATATCGAGACGGGGCATCGATATTCATGAGTAGACTAGCGTATATCTTCTCGACCCATGTGATGGGTGATGGTGTAGGGTTCCTAGGCACACTCAAGAGGTTCCACAACTGATCAACCATGGCAAAATCTAATTTTTCCATGTGCCTAACAACCCTAATCATAGATCGATAACTAGAGGCAAAGGAGAAACTACAACTAGTTAACAACTTAACTAATAGTGAACCGAAAATACAACCTTTGTAGATCCGCTCCACCATTTCTTTAGCTCCGTGTTGACGTCCCTCCGCTGCGATCATCGGGATCCCTGACCCTTGCGTCGATTTCATCGGAGAAATGGGCGGGCTAGGTCGTTGACTTTGATGCCGAAGATGATCTACGTCGAGGCGACTCTAACTCGAGCTCCAACTTCACCAAGTCATGAAACTTGTGAAGAAAATACCCTATACTATATGGCAAGTGGTAGAGGATGAAGAAATAGGAAGTGGGTTCACTTTGGATTTGGATTTCTCACTTGGATTCATCACTTGATAATTTCTAGTAAGGGTTTTCTTTCTTCTTCAAGAAGAAGAAGAAGAAAGAAAATGGAAAAATGAATTAACTAAAAATAGAAAATCAAGTGACCCTTATCATATTGCAACCATGGTTAAGTGTAGAGAATAAACTAGGGTTTAATTAAATGGTTAGGGTTAAGGAAAGAAACAAAATGGTCATGACTTTTCAAAGCTTCAAGTAAATACCAAAATAAGCCACCATTTTCTTTCTTGCCCAAAAAGATAAATGCATAAAGAAATGAGTAATACAAACCCTAACCATTAACCTAATCATAGTTTAAAGCATAAACTAAGACAAGTTTTCATGTATCATCAAACATGATGCAATAAAGTGCACAAAAATATATCATATATACAATGTGCACAATCTAGTGAGAAAATAATCTTAGGTGAACCAATACTAGTTAATGTAAAGTAATATATCAAATATATAATTATACATTAAATCATTAAATCAATACTTGATTTAACGATCCGGTCATATCGCATATAACCGACTAATATCAATAGTAACAACTTATCGAATCAACATTTGATCCGATAACCCGGCTATATCGTATATAACCGATCAATGTCACAAATCGCGAGAATCGAATACAGTATCACATACTAGTATTATTCTCGGTCCCGCACATATCTCATATGCGCTCCTATTTCGTTTCGCTTGAGCCAGGAAACCTCTGTGTAGGACTCTAAAGACTCGTCAATACGCCGGCAGCAGATGATGATCATATCAAGCACCCACAAGCCGCAAGCGGTCTGCTAAACATAACGGCCACCCGGATATTGAGCGATCAGAAGATCAACGAGCAAGCCCGCTCACACTCCTGTGAATCCAACCAGTAACACTTACCGTACAGTCCGGTCTGTCGTCTGATATGTCGCATATCTTGCCTAGGGGTAGTAAACGTCAGACCTCAGTAGCTCGATAAGTCGTGTCGATATGAGGTCTATAATAGTTCGAGATACTACTGATAACATTTACCAGTAAATCTCAGCAACCCTGGCCAGGGATTTCCGGTTATAGCCAATCGAACACAGCGCAACATCAACTCCCTATACCGGGAGAGACGAATCCCGTCCTATCGCTCATTGCCTCCATGTGATTCGGGACTGTACCCAAAAATCACCGTTTTGCACGCCCTCTTGGACGTGGTAAGGTGGAAATCAACGCACAGTGGGAATCACACAAGACTCTATGACGATCTCGGGTCTACAGACTAACCTGTACCAGTGTCACCTGAGAACTGCCATCTGACGTAAGGTATAATACCATCTGGGGGTTCTCGACGAGTCCGTCCAGTGTACCCAGTCTCCACTGAGCACCCGTATATCATCTCTGATGTCAAACACCAATAGATATGGGATCATCCATCGCCCATCTGTATGGGTCGAGAAGGTATACGCTAGTCTACTCTGGTATATCGATGCACCGTCTAGATACACCCACGAATAGGGACCTTGAAGGATGTACTTATGGACTACCATGTCCCCACTAGTATGATCTGCATCATAGTCCAGGTAGTCAAGTACACATCCTAAGGGCTTTACCAACATGTAACAGAGAGACAATCAGTGTACACGTTAAGGTAAAGAGTAACCAGATAGCATACTATCATATCGAGCAAGAAAGTCATCCCTATATATGTCCAAGCATCCACTACAATATACATCCTATGTATAGTAATGGCCTCTAGGGCATACATATAACTAACAATCTCCCACTTGCACTAGGGCCATCTGTTAGCAGTGGTTGTAGTATATCATACACAACCATCCCATAAAAGTCTCTCTCTGGGAAAAGGCCTTTCGTGAGTGGATCCTCCGTGTTGTCCTCTGAGTCTACTCTCCTAACCTCGATCCCCTGGAGATCAATCATCTCCATGATCAGGTGATACTGCCTTAGAATATGTCTGGATCACTGATGGGACGGACGTTCCTTGGCATAAGCCACAACTCCATTGTCACACAATGGGTGGAACTAAGTTCATCTCATGAACAAATATACATCCAAACTGCCTCCTTGGTAGCATCTTAAGTAGCGATGTATCTTGCCTTTATAGTCTAGTTTGCCACGGTATCTAGCTTGGAACTCTTCCAACATACCGTCCCTCTACTGAGGGTAAAGACAGTGCCTGCGACTGACATTCAGTCGTCCTTATCACCCTAGAACCTTTCCAGTGATTCTCCTCAGGATCCATTGATACCATCTCACTACAACTAGTGAGTATCCTAGCATCCAATCAGATCTATCTCATAGATCCAAAACCCAGAATTTAGGAGGTATCACTTTGATCCTATATGGAGAATCATTGTGATAAGCGGAGATTGACCGATCGTAGCATAAGAAACTCCTTTCTTATCAAGAGTATGTCATCCACGTACTCTACGAGGATCATCACCATACTCCCTACTACCCTTTTGTTTATACAAGTTTCATCTACCATTTTGATGATGTCAAACTCTTTGACAAACACATCAAAACTGACGTTCCAACTCCGCGATACCTGCTTTATCACATAAATCATCTTGCTCGCGTTTCCGCTGCTCCCACTGTCTACGAGGCCCTCTGGCTGTATACTTATAGACGCACTCTTCTAAAACATCACTTAGAAAAGCAGTCATGGCACCCAACCGCCAGATATCGTAGTCATGGTATGTTGCCGTGGCAAGCAGGATCTGGATGGACTTAAGCATAGCTACTTAGAAAAGGTTTCATCATAATCCATACCTAGTCAATGATGCAAACTTTTAACAAGTCTAGCTCTGAAAGTCTCAACTTTTCCATGTACACCAAGTAATCTTCTCAAGATATACTTGCTCCTTATGGGGATTTAACCCTTCAGATCAAGCAACTAAAGTCCATACTTTGTTGGTGTATAAGGATTCCATCTTAGATCGCTAAGCATCCAGCCATTCTTACAGAGTCCCACTCTTGATGGCCAGCTCAAAACTAGTTGGGTCATCATCTCATGATGCATTCCTCGCTCCCACTGTAATAGAGAAACCGAAGTATCTCTCTGGTGGGTGAGGAACCCTAATAGATCGGCGGAGAGGCTGAGGTTCGTTGGTAACTATTGAATCCTTTGGTTCTTCCAGATCATCAGCTGCAGTTTGTATAGCTGGAACATTTCCAGTTCTACATAACAGATCTTGCCTCGAGCTTGTCCGGATTTTGCTTTTAGACATAGGCCGGACACACCCCAAATCTTAACAAACATATGATATGGGCTCTTCCCTTTCTATATCACATATGAAGTGGTAGGCAACTGATTTGATTTGAACCCTATTCAATAGGTATGCAGCTTCTTAAGTGCATAACTCCCAAAAGGAAATAAGAAACTCAGCAGTACTCATCATAGAGCACACCATATCAGATAGGGTGCTATTGCTCCGCCCCGATATGCCATCGTGCTATGGTGTATACGGAGGAGTAATTCTGAGAGAGAATCTCATTCTCCTTTAGAGTAATCCAAGAATTCCATGCACAAGTATTCTCCTCCCTGATCTTATCATAGGACATAATACTTATACCCTTGTTTTGGTTCTTTACTTCTAACTTATATTCTGTGAATATCTCAAAAGGTTCGGACTTATGTTTCAACAAGAACATATGTCTGAATCTAAAGAGATCATCAGAGAATGTAATGAAGTACAAAGAACCGGTCTTGGCATGTGTAGACAGGGGACCTTCATACATCAACATGTATCATCCCAAGAGTACACTAACTCTTTTTCTGCTTCAAACAAACACAGCCGTGGTCATCTAATCTTTGTGACATGACCGACAAGTTTTTCACAAGATGTATATTCAAACAGATTTAAATATGCATCTATGTGCAACTTAGCTAGTCGGGTCGCATTGATATGACCTAGTCTACAATACCTCAAGAAGGATCCGTTCATTTCTGAACTATTCCTCTTGTGTGTGTTCGGTATACTAAGAACTGTAGTTTGATTTAGAACATCAATGCTTTTAGATAACGTGCCTGAACCGATCAACTTTTGATATAGGAAATGTTCAAAACATTATTCAACAACACAAAATTTTATCATTTCTTTACTAATAAAGAGACTGATATGATTTTGTATATCAGGTTCGGTATCTAATAACATTCGTTCAGAATCAATGTACTGGTCATACAGGGTGACAAAGACCAACAGACTTGGCTGCAACACTTGCACCATTTTCTGTCTCATGAAACTTATCACCTATTCTCTGTTCTTTACCTATCTGTAACCCATGTGACAAATTACATATGCGGGATCCTGATCCGGTATCACATACCCAGGACGTAAAGGATACTGAGAAACAGTTCTATGTAACGAACACACCCGAAGATGATGCATAATATGCACTTTCTTCGTTTGGGCGGCACGGGAAATCTGGTATTCCCCAATTTCCTGCTCTGTCTTATAACAATTATAAGTTGGAGCGGGACCAACGTTCCCCAGCTCAGTATAACAAGCGGGTTCGGACAATACATCTGTATTATTATCTTGATTAATGCGTGATATGGTCGCTACCTGGAGAGAGAGAGAGAAGAAAACACTCTGCGTGCGCTCTTGCAAGATAAGATTGGTTATTATTTTATCTAACCAGGATGGCTCCCAATGTTTTTATCAAATCTTCCTTCAAACCCTAAAAGGAAAGACTAGCCGGGATTAATTACTCGCTACAAGTTCGCCAATCTTTCAGCCAGGCCAGTGTCGGTACTTTGAGGGAGGTCCCTCGTGCTTTCGCACGAACCTAATTAATGTAAACTTCGTTTTCCCAGAGGCGTAACCCCGTTGACACCTTTCTAGACACCTACTTGATCGGCTAATTGTAATGTGTAAAACTCTCCTAGGAGTAACAATTACTCGCAGTGGGTATCGGGATCTAACTATCTCATAGAAAGTATGCAATCTCATTGCAAATTTCAACACTTGAAATTCCCGAAAATATTTTTCCCCTAACCTCCTATGACCTTGACAAAGGCCAACAAACCATGGGATGCTAGTCAAGTTCAACCCGTCATTTCCTGATTGAATTAAACCCACCCGCACGACCCTTGACAAAGGCCAACAAGGTCGCACGACTACCCTAACCCAATCTGCATCATATGCATAAGCAGATAAGCACCAGTTAGCTACCGCACACTACGCCTTGACAAAGGCCAACAAACGCAGCACGAATACTAACTACTACTTATCTGAAATGACGGAGGGCTACGACAGGTTTTTCTGAAAACCTATTGCGTAATGAACTTGATATCGTTGTAGGATCGAATGATTTTAAAATGGAGTGTTTCTGAGGCTTTTCTAGTTTTGCTAAAGGGGTCACTCCCGGTGAAGGGATCATCGGCCCTTTGCTTGTCGAATGAGGTGCGGGATATATCATATATATCACTGTGCAAAGCAGAAACTATAGAAGCAATCAAAAGACAAACCGAGTGTGTAGCATCTGCTAGTTATTGCTAAAGGTGTCACTCCCGGCGAAGGGATCTCGGCCCTTTCCTCATCGAATAAGGTGCAGGATGTTCTACAAGGAACACCGCGATGCAAAGCAAGAACTGTAGCTACCTTGTTTTTGAAAATTCGATTCCACAACATCTTAGGTTTCTTTTCTTTCATTAATCACATTAATGAAGTCCCATCATTTAATATACCTAAACATCACAGATAAATACGACGTACACTTATGCTATCCGCATTCGCCTCGATGTCCCCTCGTGCACCGTTAGGTTAGGTAACTAACGGCAGAGCGGGGCAGGGCTAGCGCGGGTGTAAAACATAAGTAACGCCTATGTAATATATCATATATACTATATAATGTATCTATCACAGAACATCACATGATCACATCACAGATATCGCAGCAGAAGAAACATATGAAATATTGGATATACTAGGACGTCCGTGTTTTCAATACGAGCCAGTATAAAACATGGACTCCACGGTCGCGATGAATAGCCAAACCCACACCCCTAGACCCCTACGAGAGCGGCAAGCAACCCTACCAATTTTAGAGTTAGGAGACCCGGACTCGACTCCTCGAGTTGGTCTCCCACTGGACTCCAGAACCCGGTTACTTATGCCCTCCTCCTTGGGTCTATCCTAGTGCGGAAAAGTAAATAATATACAAAGGTGACATCTTCCGCAACCTGGAACTGCCCCAATAAAAGAATATTACATACAAGTTTTTACAAGAATGAAAATGAAAAACACTCATCTCACATAAAAAAAACCCCGGCTATTCAAACACGACGATCCAATATAACATATCCAGCAACACATAACATCACATGTCATCAACGTAAGTAAATATGCCCATCCCAATTGTCGTTGTCATATAGCAACGAAACCGGCGATATCACATATTACACTTACGGTTGTTAGTTATATGTATGCCCTAGAGGCCATTACTGTACATTGGATGTATGTTGTAGTGGATGCTGGGACATATATAGGTAGGACTTTCTTGCTCGACATGATAGTACGCTATCTGGTTGCTCTTTACCTTAACATGTATACTTTCTGTCTCTCTGTTATATGTTGATAAAGCCCTTAGGATGTGTACTCGACTTCCAGGACTATGATGTAGATCATACTAGTGGGGCCTGGGTAGTCCATGAGTACATCCTTCAATGTTCCTAGTCATGGGAATATCGAGACGGGGCATCGATATTCCAGAGTAGACTAGCGTATATCTTCTCGACCCATGTGATGGGCAATGGATGATCCCATATCCATTGGTGTTTGACATCAGAGATGTTGTGCGGATGCTCAGTGGAGACTGGGTACACTGAACGGACTCGCCGAGAACTCCCAGATGGTATTATACCTCACGTCAGATGGCATTTCTCTGGTGACACCGGTACAGCTTAGTCTGTTGACCCGAGATCGTCATAGAGTCTTGTGTGTCTCCCACTGTGCTTTGATTTCCACCCTACCACGGCTCTACTGAGTCGTGGAAACAGGTGGTTTTTGGGTACAGTCCCGATTCACATGGAGGCAATGAGCGATAGGAGGGGATTCGTCTCTCCCGGTATTGGGGGTTGATGTTGTGCTATGCTCGACAGGCCATAACAGGAAATCCCTGGCAAGGGTTACAGTGATATACTGGTAAGAGTTATCAGTAGTTTCACGAATGTTATGGACCTCACGTCGGCATGACTTATCGAGCTATTGGGGTCTGACGTTTACCACCCCTAGGCGAGATATGCGACATATCAGACGAACAGACCGGACTGTACGGTAAGTGTTACTGGTTGGATTCACAGGAGTGTGAGCGAGCTTGCTCGTCGATCTTCTGATCGCTCAATACCCGGGTGGCCGTTACGTTTAGCAGACTGCTTGCGGCTTGTGGGTGCTTCATATGATCATCATCTGCTGCCGGCGTATTGACGAGTCTTTACAGTCCTACACAGAGATTTCCTGGCTCAAGCGAAACGAAATAGGTGCGCATATGAGATATGTGCGGGACCGAGAATAATGCGTGTATGTGATACCGTATTCTATTCTCGCGATGAATGTATCGAATGGTTGTATGCGATATAACTTAGTTATCGAATCAAGGATTGATTCGATAAGTCGATACGTTGGACACTAGTCGGTTATATGCAACATGACCGGATGATTGAATCAAGTGTTGATTTAATGATTTAATGTATAATTATATATTTGATATATTACTTTGCATTAACTAGTATTGGTTCACTTTAAATGGATTTTCTCACTTGAAATGCACATTGTATATGTGATATATTTTTGTGCACAAGATTGTTCCATGTTTGATGATACATGAATGTTTGGGTGTATGTTTAGTTTAAACCATGGTTATATTAATGGTTAGGGTTTTTATTTACTTATTCATTTATTTATTAAGTCATTTTGAAAGATAAAGAGAAATGGTGGCTTGATTTGTATTCTAGTTAAAGCTTCATGAAGCTTTGAATAAGTCCACCATTTTTGTTTCATGCTTAACCCTAACCATTCAACCTAACCCTAGTTTATTCTCTACACATAACTATGGTTGAAAATATGATAAGTATCATTTTTATTTTCTATTTTAATATACTTATCATATTCTCTTCTTCTTCTTCTTCTTCAAGATAAAGAAAAAGCTTGCTACCAACAATGGTACCTTGAGAAAAGGAGTGAGAAATCCAATTCTAAAATGAACCCACTTCCTATTTCTTCATCCTCTACCACTTTCCAAGTAGTATAGGGTATTTTCTTCACAAGTTTCATGACTTGGTGATGTTGGAGCTTGATCTTGAGTTGCCTCGACGTAGATCATCTTCGGCATCGAAATCGACGACCTAGCCCGCCCATTTCTCCGATGAAGCCGATGCTAGAGTCCAGGATCCGATGATCGCAGCGAGGTGATATCTTCATGGAGCTAAGGAAGTGGAGGACCGGATCTACAAAGGTTGTAGTCACTTTCCTTTAGCAATAATGTTGTTTACATGCTTGCATCGCCTTACATCTAGTTAACGATCCGTATTAGGGTTTGTAGGCACATGAAATTTTTTGAATTGCCCATGTTTGATGGGTTGTAGAACCTCTAGTGTGTGCCTAGGAACCCTACAGTGGTATCAGAGCCTAGCTAGAGCCTTAGGCGATGCGTAGACAAAGCTAGAAACCCGATCGAACCCCGAAACCCTAGAATTCAACCCTCTATGGACATTTTTTAAAAACTGGGTTTTTTCCAGATTAAAAATTCTTAAAAAATTCAGCAGGAAGTTCTAAGAATTATAGTGCAAAACGGAGCTCCTGAATCATCTAAACCGCCGTGGAAGAGGAGCAGAAGCCTGGCTTCTGCGGTGGTTCCGCGGCCGTACGATCGCATTGCCCATTATTTTTTGCACAGTAATTCCTATATTTTGGTGCTGGATTTTCTGGGATTTTTTTAAATATCACTCAAGAGTTGAGTTTTCTGGGTTGTATTGGGAGTTCGTAGATTCGATCGGATTATCAAACTTTGTCTGTGTGTTTTCCGGAAATTTTAGAATATGTTAAAAAGTTCGACCGGATATAAATACCCACTTTTTCCCCTGCCGGGAAATTTCCAATTGTTGGATTTTTTTCCGTAGTTTAACGACGTTCTAAGTAGTGCAAGTAATGCGATGGTCCCTCTAGAAAACAACAAACCTTAACTCGATTATGTGACCGTCTTGAACTGCCCTTTGAACCTTAGGGTTTGGGGCAGTACGGCGTGCCACATGTGAGGCGTTGGCTTGACCCTTCTACGGCTGGACCGTTGGTACTGAGGCACGAAGTGAATGTTTTTAAACTTATTTCATGTGTTAAGCTGTTTCGGGAAAACTTGGGTGTTCGATTATTCGATCGGAAAGTTTAACATTTTCTATTTACCCGGAATGTGATACAACATTTGGAATTCACAAGTAGTTATGAGATAACTGAATGAATGTTATAAACATAGCAGTTTAGTCTCACTTGATCAGTTGCCACGGAATTTTGATGTGATCAAAAGTCCGTCGCAATCACGTAGCGTACGCGGACACTCGCCGGGTAAACTTAATAGACAGCCTCACCCCATAGCCCCGACCAAGTGACTGTAGGAGAACCCCATCGCCGAAAGCATCCGTTCGGGTGCTCGCGGCAGTGGTGTTCCGCCTAGGTGCACTTCGTCGACGGTATCGGGGGTGCGGCCGTCCACTAAAGTTTGCGACGAGCATTCGATCAGGATGTCGGGAATCTTGTTGAATTGCCCGACTTGATATTGAAAAGAGTTTTCGATAATGAGACTAAAATGCGGGGTTTATAATTGTTAGGCATGTGATGTCTAAGGAATTCATTTGATTAGGCATGCGATGTCTAAAGAGTTTGCGGATTCCAACTGTTGTAGTTTTACACTTTCTTTTCTGTGACCGTAAGTGTAATATGTGATATCGCCGGTTTCGTTGCTATATGTCAACGGCAATTGGAATACGCGTGTTTACTTACGTTGATGACATGTGATGTTATGTGTTGCTGGATATGTTATATTGGATCGTCGTGTTTGAATAGCCGGGGTTTTTTATGTTAGATGAGTGTTTTTCCTTTTTCATTCATGTAAAAACTTGTATATAATATTCTTTTATTGGGGCACTTCCAGGTTGCGGATGATGTCACCATTTGTATATTATTTACTTTTCCGCATTAGGATAGACCCAAGGAGGGGAGCACAAGTAACCGGGTTCTAGGGTCCAGTGGGAGACAAACTCGAGGAGTCGGGTCCGGGTCTCCTAACCCTAGAATTGGTAGGGTCGCTTGCCGCTCTCGTAGGGGTCTAGGGGTGTGGGATTGGCTATTCATCACGACCGTGGAATCCGTGTTTTATACTGGCTCGTATTAAAAACACGGACGTCCTAGTATATCCAATATTTCATATGATATTTTATGCCGCGTTATCTGTGATGTGATCATGTGATGTGTTCAGATAGATATTAAATATAGTATATATGATATATTATGTAGACGTTGCTTATGTTTTACACCCGCGCTAGCCCTGCCTCGCTCTCGCGTTAGTTACATAACCTAACGGTGCAGACGGGACATCGAGGCGAATGCGGATGGCATAAGCATACGTTATATTTATCTGTGATGTTTAGGTAGACTTAAATGATGGGATATTCATTAATGAGATTAATGAAAGAAAATAAACCTAATTGATGTTGTGGAATCGAATTTCAAAATAAAACAGGTAGCTACAGTTCTTGCTTTGCATCGCGGTGTTCATTGTAGAACATTCTGCACCTTATTCGATGAGGAAAGGACCGAGATCCCTTCACCGGGAGTGACTCCTTTAGCAATAACTGGCAGATGCTACAACACTCGGTTTGTCTTTTGATTGCTTCTATAGTTTCTGCTTTGCACAGTGATATATATGATATATCCCGCACCTCATTCGACGAGGAAAGGGCCAACGATCCCTTCACCGGGAGTGACCCATTTAGCAAAACTAGAAAAGCCTCAAAAACATTCCATTTAAAAACCATTTGATTCCGCAACGAGATCAAGTTCAAAGCGTTAAAGGTTTTCACAAAAACCATTCTCAACCCTCCGTCATTTTAGGAAGTAGAGTACTTAGTATTCGTGCTGTGTTTGTTGACCATAGTCAAGGCACAGTGTACGGTAGCTAAGTGATGTCTTCCTACACCGCATATGATGCGATTAGTTAGGACAGTCGCGTGACTTTGTTGACCTTAGTTAAGGGTCATGTGGTTGGGTCTAATTAATCACGAAACGACGTGTAGAACTTGACTAGTTCTTATGATTTGTTGACTATAGTTAAGGTCATAAGTGCTAGAGGTAAAAATCTTTATCGGGAGTTTCAAGTGTTGAAATTTGCAATGAGATTGCATACCTTCTATGCGATAGTTGGATCCCGATACCCACTGCGAGTAATGGTTACTCCTGGGAGAGTTTTGCACTTTGCAATTAGCCGATCAAGTAGGTGTCTAGAAAGGTGTCAACGGGGTTACGCCTCTGGGAAAACGAGGTTTACTGTAATTAGGTCCGTGCAAAAGCACGGGGAACCTCCCTCAAAGTACCGACACTGGCCTGGCTGAAAGATTGGCGAACTTGTAGAGTGTAATTAATCCCGGCTAGTCTTTCCTTTTAAGGTTTGAAGGAAGATTTGATAAAAACAGTGGGAGCCATCCTGATTAGATAAAATATATAACCAATCTAATCTTGCAAGAGCGCACGCAGAGTGTTTTCTTCTCTCTCTCTCCAGGTAGCGACCATATCACGCCTTAATCAAGATAATAATATGGATGTATTGACCGAACCCACTTGTTATACTGAGCTGGGGAACGTTGGTCCCGCTCCAACTTATAATTGTTATAAGACCGAGCCGGAATTAGGGGAATACCAGGATTCCCATGCCGCCCAAACGAAGAAAGTGCATGAGATGCATCTCCTTCGGGTGTGTTCATTATAAAGAACAGTTTCTCAGTATCCTCTACGTCCTGGGTATTTGATACTGAATCAGGATCTCAGATATGTAATCTGTTACATAGGGCTACAAAAATGTAGAAAACTGAGAACGGGTGATAAGTTTCATGAGACAGAAAACGGGGCAAGTGTGGCAGCCAAGTCTGTTGGTCACTGTCACCCTGTATTACCAATACATTGATTCTGAACAAATGCTATTAGATACCGAACCTGATATACAAAATCATATCAATCTCTTTATTTATTAAAGAAATGATAAAATTTTGTATTGTTGGATAATGTTTTGAACATTTCCTATACCAAAAGTTGTTCGGTTCAGGCACGTTATCTAAAAGCATTGACGTTCTAAATCAAACTACAGTTCCTAGTATACAGAACACACACAAGAAGAAGAGTTCAGAAATGAACGAATCCTTCTTAAGGCATTGTAGACTAGGTCATATCAATGCGACCCGACTGGCTGAAGTTACATTTAGATACATATTTAAATCAGTTTGAATTTACATCTTGTGAAACTTGCCAGTCATGTCACAAAGATAAGATGACCATAGCTCTGTTTATTGGAAATAGAGAAATAGTTAGTAAACTCTTGGGACTGATACATGATGATGTATGTAAGGTCTCCTATCTACGCATGCCAGGACTGGTTCTTTATACTTCATTACGTTCTCTGATAATCTCTCAAGATTCAGACATATGTTCCTGTTGAAACACAAGTCCGAACCTTTTGAGATATTCACAGAATATAAGCTAGAAGTAGGGAACCAATACAGGTATAAGTATTATGTCCTTTGATGTGATCAGGGAGGAGAATACTTGTGCATGGCATTCCTGGAGTATTCTAAAAGAAAATGAGATTCTCTCTCAGTATTACTCCTCTGAATACACCACAGCACAACCGTGTATCGGGGCGGAGCAATCGCACAATATTAGATATGGTGTGCTCTATGATGAGTATTACTGAGTTACCTATTTCCTTTTGGGGTTGTGCACTTGAGAAGTTGCATACCAATTGAATTAGGTTCGAATCAAATCTGTGCCTACCACTCCATATGAGATATGGTATAGGAAGAGCCTATCTCTTAAGTTAGTTAAGATTTGAGGTTGTCCGGCCTATGTCTAAAAGCAAAATCCAGAAAAAATCGAGGCAAGGTCAGTTCTGTAGAACTGGAAAGGTTCCAGCTATACAAAATTGCAGCTGATGATTTGACAGAACCAAAGGATTCTATAGTCCCGGACGAACCTCAGCCTCTCCGCCGATCTGGTAGGGTTCCTCACCTGCCTGAGAGATACTTCGGTTTCTCGATGGCAGTAGGTGCGAGGATTGCATCATAAGATGATGACCCAACTAGATTCGAGCAGGTCATCAAGAGTAGGGACTCTGTAAGAATGGCTGGATGCTCAGCGATCTGAGATGGAATCCATGTACACCAGCAAAGTATGGACTTTGGTTGCTATATCTGAAGGGTTAAATCCCCATCAGGAGAAAGTATATCTTGAGAAGATTACTTGGTGTAGATGGAAAAGTTGAGACTTTCAAAGCTAGACTTGTTAAACGTTTTCGTCATCGACCAGGCGTGGATAATGATGAAATCTTTTCAAGGGACTATGCTTAAGTCCATCCAGATCCTACTTGCCATTGCTACATACCATGACTACGATATCTGGTGGTTGGGTGCCATGACTACTTTTCTAAATAATGATTTAGAAGAGAAAGTCTATAAGAACACAGCCAGAGGGCTTCGTAAACAGTGGGAGCAGCGGAAACGTGTGCAAGTTGCTTTACATAATAAAGCAGGCATCGCGGAGTTGGAACGTCTGTTTTGATGTGGTAGTCAAAGAGTTTGACTTCATCAAAATGGTAGATGAACCTTGTATGTACAAAAAGGTAGTAGAGAGTAAGGTGGTCATCCTCGTATTGTACGTGGACAACATACTCTTGATAGGAAAGGGGTTTCCTATACTACGCTTGGTCAATCTCCGCTTATCACAAGGATTCTCCAATAGGATCAAAGTGATACCTCCTAAATCCTGAGTTTTCATCTATGAGATAGATGTAATTGGATGCTAGGATTCTCACTAGATGTAGTGAGATAGTATCAATCGATCCTGGGGAGAATCACTGGAAAGGTTCCAGGGTGATAAAGACGACTGAATGTCAGTCACAGGCATTGTCTTTACTCTCAGTAAAGGGACGGTATGTTGGAAGAGTTCCAAGATAGATACCGTGGCAAACTAGACGATAAAGGCTGGTAACATCGCTATTAAAGATACTACCAAAGAGGCAGTTTGGGTGTATATTGGTTCATAAGATGAACTAGGTTCCTACCATTGTATGACAATGGAAGTGTGGCATTGGCCAAGGAACCCCGATCCCATCAGTTACCCAGACATATTCTGAGGCAGTATCACCAGATCATGGAGATAGTTGATCTCCAGGGTGATCGAGGTTAGGAGAGTAGACTCAGAGGACAACACGGCGGATCCACTCACGAAGGCCTTTTCCCAAAGAGAGACTTTTAGGGGATGGTTGAATATTAGATACTACAACTACTGCTACAGATGGCCCTAGTGCAAGTGGGAGATTGTTAGTTATATGTATGCCCTAGAGGCCATTACTATACATTGGATGTATATTGTAGTGGATGCTGGGACATATATAGGTAGGACTTTCTTGCTCGACATGATAGTACGCTATCTGGTTGTTCTTTATCTTAACATGTATACTCTCTGTCTCTCTGTTACATGTTGATAAAGCCCTTAGGATGTGTACTCGACTTCCAGGACTATGATGTAGATCATACTAGTGGGGCCTGGGTAGTCCATGAGTACATCCTTCAATGTTCCTAGTCGTGGGAATATTGAGACGGGGCATCGATATTCCAGAGTAGACTAGCGTATAGCTTCTCGACCCATGTGATGGGCGATGGATGATCCCATATCCATTGGTGTTTGACATCAGAGATGGTATGTGGGTGCTCAGTGGAGACTGGGTACACTGAACGGACTCGCCGAGAACTCCCAGATGGTATTATACCTCACGTCAGATGGCAGTTCTCTGGTGACACTGGTACAGCTTAGTCTGTTGACCCGAGATCGTCATAGAGTCTTGTGTGTCTCCCACTATGCTTTGATTTCCACCCTACCACGGCTCTACTGAGTCGTGCAAACAGGTGGTTTTTGGGTACAGTCCCGATTCACATGGAGGCAATGAGCGATAGGAGGGGATTCGTCTCTCCCGGTATTGGGGGTTGATGTTGCGCTATGCTCGACTGGCCATAACAGGAAATCCCTGGCTAGGGTTGCAATGATATACTGGTAAGAGTTATCAGTAGTTTCACGAATGTTATGGACCTCACGTCGGCATGACTTATCGAGCTATTGGGGTCTGACGTTTACCACCCCTAGGCGAGATATGCGACATATCAGACGAACAGACCGGATTGTACGGTAAGTGTTACTGGTTGGATTCACAGGAGTGTGAGCGGGCTTGCTCGTCGATCTTCTGATCGCTCAATACCCGGGTGGCCATTACGTTTAGCAGACTGCTTGCGGCTTGTGGGTGCTTGATATGATCATCATCTGCTGCCGGCGTATTGACGAGTCTTTAAAGTCCTACACAGAGGTTTCCTGGCTCAAGCGAAACGAAATAGGAGCGCATATGAGATATGTGCGGGACCGAGAATAATGCGTGTATGTGATACCGTATTCTATTCTCGCGATGAATGTATCGAATGGTTGTATGCGATATAACCTAGTTATCGAATCAAGGATTGATTCGATAAGTCGATACATTGGATACTAATCGGTTATATGCGACATGACCGGATCATTGAATCAAGTGTTGATTTAATGTATAATTATATATTTGATATATTACTTTGCATTAACTAGTATTGGTTCACTTTAAATGGATTTTCTCACTTGAAATGCACATTGTATATGTGATATATTTTTGTGCACAAGATTGTATCTTGTTTGATGATACATGAATGTTTGGGTGTATGTTTAGTTTAAACCATGGTTATGTTAATGGCTAGGGTTTTTATTTACTTATTCATTTATTTATTAAGTCATTTTGAAAGGTAAAGAGAAATGGTGGCTTGATTTGTTTTCTAGTTGAAGCTTCATGAAGCTTTGAATAAGTCCACCATTTTTGTTTCATGCTTAACCCTAACCATTCAACCTAACCCTGGTTTATTCTCTACACCTAACTATGGTTGAAAATATGATAAGTATCATTTTTATTTTCTATTTTAATATACTTATCATATTCTCTTCTTCTTCTTCTTCTTCTTTAAGATGAAGAAAAAGCTTGCTACCAACAATGGTACCTTGAGAAAAAGAGTGAGAAATCCAATTCTAAAGTGAACCCACTTACTATTTCTTCATCCTCTACCACTTGCCAAGTAGTATAGGGTGTTTTCTTCACAAGTTTCATGACTTGGTGAAGTTGGAGCTTGATCTTGAGTTGCCTCGACGTAGATCATCTTCGGCATCGAAGTCGATGACCTAACCCGCCCATTTCTCCGATGAAGCCGACGCTAGAGTCCAGGATCCGATGATCGCAGCGAGAGGATATCTTCACGGAGCTAAGGAAGTGGAGGACCGGATCTACAAAGGTTGTAGTCACTTTCCTTTAGCAATAATGTTGTTTACATGCTTGCATCGCCTTACATCTAGTTAACGATCCGTATTAGGGATTGTAGGCACATGAAAATTTTTGAATTGCCCATGTTTGATGGGTTGTAGAACCTCTAGTGTGTGCCTAGGAACCCTACAACGGTCGCAGAAAAGAAAGTGTAAAACTACAACAGTTGGAATCCGCAACCTACATAGACATCGCATGCCTAATCAAATGAATTCCTTAGACATCACATGCCTAACAATTATAAACCCCGCATTTTAGGCTCATTATCGAAAACAATTTTCAATATCAAGTCGGGCAATTCAATAAGATTCCCGATATCCTGATCGAATGCTCATCGCAAACTTTAGTAGGCGGTCGCACCCCCGACGCCGTCGACGAAGTGCACCAAGGCGGAACACCGCTGCCGCGAGCACCCGAACAGATGGTTTCGGCGAAGGGGTTCTTCTACAGTCACTTGGTCGGGGCTATGGGGCGTGGCTGTCTATTAAGTTTACTGGCGAATATCCGCGTACGCTACGTGAATGCGACGGACTTTTGATCGCATCAAAATTCCGTGGCAACCGATCATTTGAGACTAAACTGCTATGTTTATAACATCCAAATCAGTTATCTCATAACTACTTGTGGATTCCAAATATTGTATCGCATTCCAGATAAACAGAAAATATTAAACTTTCCGATCGAACAGTCAAACACCCAAGTTTTCCCGAAACAGCTCAACACATGAAATAAGTTTAAAAAACATTCACTTCATGCCACAGTACCAACGGTCCAGCCGTAGAAGGGTCAAGCCAACGCCTCACATGTGGCATGTCGTACTGCCCTAAACCTTAAGGTTCAAAGGGCAGTTCAAGACGGTCACATAATCGAGTTAAGGTTTGTTGTCTTCTAGAGGGACCATCGCGTTACTTGCACTACTTAGAAAGTCATTAAACTACGGAAAAATCCAACAATTGGAAATTTCCCGGCAGGGGAAAAAGTGGGTATTTTTATCCGGTCGAACTTTTTAACATATTCTAAAATTACCAGGAAAAACCAATAGACGAAGTTAAACATCCCGATCGAAACACCGAGTCGCCAATACAACCCAGAAAACTCAACTGTTGAGTAAACTTTAAAAATTCCCAGAAAATACAGCAATAAATATAGGACATTACTGTGCAAAGCACGTGCCAAGAAGCAACTTTTTGGCAGCGGAACCGCCGCACATGCTAGGGTGGGGCCGCGGTTCCGCGGCGCTTTAGTCGAGTTAGGTGCACGTGCTTTACAGTAACTCCTAGAAAACCCTGCGGTATTTTAGGCAATTTTTAATTCACAAAAATCCAAAATTCCAGAAAATTTCCAGAAAGTGATTTTGAGTTAGGTTTTCGGGTTCAATCGGGTTTCTAACTTCGTCTACGCATCGCCTAAGGCTCTAGCTAGGCTCTGATACCACTGTAGGGTTCCTAGGCACACTCAAGAGGTTCCACAACAGATCAACCATGCCAAAATCAAATTTTTCCATGTGCCTAACAACCCTAATCATAGATCGATAACTTGAGGCAAAGGCGAAACTACAACTAGTTAACAACTTAACTAATAGTGAACCGAAAATACAACCTTTGTAGATCCACTCCACCATTTCTTTAGCTCCGTGTTGACGTCCCTCCGCTGCGATCATCGGGATCCCGGACCCTTGCGTCGATTTCATCGGAGAAATGGGCGGGCTAGGTCGTTGACTTCGATGCCGAAGATGATCTACGTCGAGGCGACTCTAACTCGAGCTCCAACTTCACCAAGTCATGAAACATGTGAAGAAAACACCCTATACTACATGGCAAGTGGTAGAGGATGAAGAAATAGGAAGTGGGTTCACTTTGGATTTGGATTTCTCACTTGGATTCATCACTTGATAATTTCTAGTAATGCTTTTCTTTCTTCTTCAAGAAGAAGAAGATGAAAGAAAATGGAAAAATGAATTAACTAAAAATAGAAAATCAAGTAACCCTTATCATATTGCAACCATGGTTAAGTGTAGAGAATAAACTAGGGTTTAGTTAAATGGTTAGGGTTAAGGAAAGAAACAAAATGGTCATGACTTTTCAAAGCTTCATGAAGCTTCAAGTAAATACCAAAATAAGCCACCATTTTCTTTCTTGCCCAAAATGATAAATGCATAAAGAAATGAGTAATACAAACCCTAACCATTAACCTAATCATAGTTTAAAGCATACACTAAGCCAAGTTTGCAAGTATCATCAAACATGATACAATAAAGTGCATAAAAATATATCATATATACAATGTGCACAATCTAGTGAGAAAATAATCTTAAGTGAACCAATCCTAGTGAATGTAAAGTAATATATCAAATATATAATTATACATTAAATCATTAAATCAATACTTGATTTAACGATCTGGTCATATCGCATATAACCGACTAATATCAATAGTAACAAATTATCGAATCAACACTTGATCCGATAACCCGGCTATATCGTATATAACCGATCAATGTCACAAATCGTGAGAATCGAATACAGTATCACATACTGGTATTATTCTCGGTCCCGTACATATCTCATATGCGCTCCTATTTCGTTTCGCTTGAGCCAGGAAACCTCTGTGTAGGACTCTAAAGACTCGTCAATATGCCGGTAGCAGATGATGATCATATCAAGCACCCACAAGCCGCAAGCGGTCTGCTAAACGTAACGGCCACCCGGGTATTGAGCGATCAGAAGATCAACGAGCAAGCCCGCTCACACTCCTGTGAATCCAACCAGTAACACTTACCGTACAGTCCGGTCTGTTCGTCTGATATGTCGCATATCTTTCCTAGGGGTGGTAAACGTCAGACCCCAGTAGCACGATAAGTCATGTCGATATGAGGTCTATAACTGTTCGAGATACTACTGATAACACTTACCAGTAAATCTCAGCAACCCTGGCCAGGGATTTCCGGTTATAGCCAATCGAACACAGCGCAATATCAACTCCCTATACCGGGAGAGACGAATCCCCTCCTATCGCTCATTGCCTCCATGTGATTCGGGACTGTACCCAAAAATCACCGTTTTGCACGCCCTCTTGGATGTGGTAAGGTGGAAATCAAAGCACAGTAGGAATCACACAAGACTCTATGACGATCTCGGGTCTACAGACTAACTTGTACCAGTGTCACCAGAGAACTGCCATCTAACGTAAGGTATAATACTGTAAGTGCACGGCGGCGCCCCGGCCGTCAAACCGACGGCCAAATGCGGAAACGGTGATAAACTTTAATTTTGCGAACTTAGCAAACCGGCACCACCGCTCACTAAACCCCGGATCGGGCCATTAAACTAGATCTAGCTAACTAACAAGATAAGGGAAGAGATGTACCGAGTGATCCGAGTCCTTCGGTCTTCTCGTCGTCGTCCCGATCTCTCGCGGAAACTCCGGTCGTCGCCTCCTTGCCGGAAGGGCACCACATCGCCTGCATCTTTTACGGGCTCCCACCTCAATACCGAGGCAACTCGGGCATGAAGCTGGCAAGTCGACATGCCAAGATGTGCTGTAGAATGTAGTGTAGAATGCGCTTTGTCTCAATGGGGTTTGTAGTTGCCATGGTGGAGGAATCAACAAGATATCAACTTGGGAATTTTGGTGGCAAGCTAAAATGAGATGGGTGCTTAATTTCTTGCCACACCAAAAATGAAATCAACCCCATACCCTCCATGAAGTGGCCGGCCATCTCAAGTGGAGAATGATGGAGGGATCAAAACTATATCAAAGAGGGAGGTGAGTGTAGGATAAAGTAAGGAGGTGTCCATATACAAACATCATCATAACAAAACCCATACCCAAATCAAATCCATTCACTTCACAATAAATGCAAGAATGGTGCAAAAGAAAAGATGCTCTCATAATAAATTCTTTTGCAAGAAAACCCCTCCACAAATGTTATTTGCAAACTTGCAAATAACCCCCTCCATCGGAAAAGTCCGGCCGGGAAAGAACAAAGGAAAACCGGCCGGAACGGAATGCAAACTGGCAACTCCAGAAAACTGGTCCCGTAATAAATTACAGGAAAACCCCTATACTGTGCATACACACCCGCATCTGTATTCCGTCCGGATACAAATGCAAAGAGACAAAATCTACACTGTACTAAACTAGGATCCGGCTTAAACCAAAGCCGGCTAGTAATATTCGTTCGATCCTGATCCGTGCAATACCACACGTATCTGATCGAACCCTGCCATATATCTATACGGCCTCTAGTACAAACCGTCCGATCTTGATCCGTGCAATACCGCACGTATCTGATCGGACCCTGCCATATCTCCATACGGCCTCTACAGCGTTTCGCCCAAAAGCTGAGTAACTGAAAGTGTGGTGGACTCTAAAGACTCGTCAATACTACGGCTGTGGATTTAACCACTAGCACGTCAGAGGTATAAGCCAATACGTAACGGGCCACCAGCTATTGACCAAAAGGGACGTCGATGAGCAAACTCATCCTGACACCCTACTGAGCCTGTCAGTGACAATATCCGTACAGTCCGGTCCGTTCGTCTATGAGCATCGCATGTCGGGCCTAGGGGGTTGGTAAAAGTCAGACCCCCAAAAGCGGTACAAGTCGTGTCGGAGTGTAGCCCAGAACACCCTGAGATACTACTGGAATACCTACCAGTAAATCTCCTGCCTTGGCCAAGGACTTCGTGTAATGGCTCTCCTAGACACAGCGCGACCTCACCCCCAATATCGGGAGAGACGAACCCCCGAAGATCCGCTCACTGCCTCAATGTGGCTCGGGACTGCACCCAACTAAAACCTGTTTGCACGACTCCTTTGAGCCGTGGTAGGGTAGTAATCAAAGCACAGTAGGAACTCACAGGAGACAAATGACGATCCCCAGGTCGATGAACTAACCTGTACACATGTCACCTGGGAACTGCTATCTGACGTCAGGTATAAGACCAACTAGCATGTTCCCGGCGAGTCCTGTCCGGTGTACTCATAACCCAATGAGCACCTGTATACATCTTAGGTGATCCAACTGACACCAGTGGCTTGTGAGACCGGCCACCGCCCCTCGTCGGGGTCTCGACTGTATACACTAGTCTACTCTGGAGAATCGATGCCCTGTCTCGAAACTCCCACGACTAGGGACTTTTTAAGGATGTGCTTATAGACTCCAGCTCTCACTTATATGATCGCCCTCATACTGCTAGCAGTCAAGCAAGAATCCTAGGGGCTCTATCAACGTGCAATAGCGACCTGTCAGGTCACCTAAAGCAATACACGATGATAAAGGTAAACCAGATAGCATACTATCATCTCGAGTAAGACTGTCGTCCCGGGATAGGTCCTCCCTCAATCATTGCAATCACGTGCCTGTGATCCAATAATCGACTCTGAGGGCACTATCTCCAACAATCTCCCACTTGCACTCAAGGCTAATTATTGCGATGTCGCATACTCACAGCCCGTGTGATACCGAACACCCAACTCCTCTACTAGTTAGTCTCACAAAGCTCGTTTGCGAAACTATTGCGTTCGAGGAATAGCCTCAGTGAGTGGATCCGCTCTGGTGTTTCTTTCTATGTCTCTCTATATCTCAAGTTCGCGGAGAAAACCATCTCCCGAAATGAGCAATACCTGTCTTAGAATGTCTGGATGTCTGATGGGACCTAGCTCATAAATGAACTCCAAATCCAAGCTTCTTTAGACTGTATCGTCAACTGAACTTAATCAGTATCCTGCGCCATGCCTCCCTCAGTATTGCCTTGGACCACCTGTCCAAAATACTGCCCCTCGTCAGAAGGAAAAACTATAACTCTGACAACCTCCTTGTCGTCCATGTCACCTTGGAAGCCTGGAATGATAACTGTCTCCCAAATGAGGCTGTCGTTATCATATCCCTAGAACATTCACTTATGTTCTAAAACTGCTTCTGACTGTTTCTCCAGGATTGGATCAATGTCAACTTATTGCATCTAGTGCAAGAACAACATCTGGTGTGGTACTTGACATCTCATGATTGACTCAATTGCCTAAGCAAGTGATCTGCCAATCATGCACATCCCTCTCTACTTTAGTCTATAAGACACCTTTAGAGAGGGTGACTCCATCACCTGCAGGTACACTACCGTGCCAGGAGTCGTCCATTCTAAATACTCTTAGAATGCTGTCAAAGTACCCTGATTGGGAAACCACCCAAATCTAGATCTAAAACCATAGATCTAGTAACCAGTATGTCTGATATAATGTCCAAGTCCCTTGTGGAGAAACCACTGTGTGACGACCATAGTATAATCGATCGTAGTATAGGAGTTTCTTTTCCTACTCTGTGTATGTCATCCAAAACCCGGATATCACACCCTACTACCTTCTCAACAGATCCGTCCCCTATTCTGATGACGTCAAACCCATGACTGTCACATCAGAAATAGATGATCTATCTCCGCTATATCTGCTTTAGTCTATAAATAGACATAAGCCTGATGTCCACCAATGCTTCCGCTGCTCCCACTGACTACGACAACCCTCTGGCAGAGTCATATAGACGTGCACTTCTAAAGCTAGTTTAGAACGACGCTATACTCATCCTCCTGCCGGGTCTCGCAGCCTGGAACAACAACAATGGCAAGTGTGGGTAAACAAGAACTTCCCTGTCACCGTCCTTGAGGCTACCGGAGTACCTCTCGGGTGCCTGAAGTTACCCACCTTATCTGCGGAGTGGCTAATGGAATGTCAAAACAGATTGAATCTTTAGGTTCCTTATCAAATCTTCAGTAATCGTTTGCGGTTCTGGAATCACTTCCAGTTCTACCATACTCCCACTACTGTTTTTGAAAAATCCACTTTTATTAAAACTGTGGCGAGTTTAGAACAATATTTCTATTGATCTGCCAGATGGTAGAAAGTCAACCCTCGTCATGGCCTGGGTCAACCCACAAACAGCCATTACAGAAACGTGCCTTGAGTTATCCAGAGTCTGGTTTTAATCATAAGCCGGACAACTCCCCGTACCTTAACAATGTTAAGATATGAACTGTACTATATCCAATATAGAACCAGAGGCACTGAATTAATTGAACCAGATTCAAATCATGCAGCTGTCTCCAGTGCATGTCAACTAAATGGAGAGAGGTCGATCAGCGTTACTCAACTTAGGAATGCTTCTAATTATGAGTAACCTGAAAGAGAAGCTATTTCTCTTTATCATTACTATCAAATGAATACCATACACGAGTATCTGTTGGAGATAGTGCCCTCAGAGTCAATTATTAGGTCACAGGTACGTGATTGCAATGATTGATGGAGGACCTATCCCGGTAGGACAGTCTTACTCGAGATGATAGTATGCTATCTGGTTTACCTTTATCATCGTGTACTATTTTAAGTGACCTGACACGTCGCTATTACACGTTGATAGAGCCCCTAGGATTCTTGCTTGACCACCAGCAGTATGAGGGCGATCATATAAGTGGGAGCTAGGGGTCTATAAGCATATCCTTAAAAGGTCCCTAGTCGTGAGAGTTTCGAGACAGGGCATCGATTCTCCATAGTAGACTAGTGTATACAGTCGAGACCCCGACGAGGGGCGGTGGCCGGTCTCACAAGCCACTGGTGTCAGTTGGATCACCTAAGATGTATACAGGTGCTCATTGGGTTATGAGTACACCGGACAGGACTCGCCGGGAACATGCTGGTTGGTCATATACCAGACGTCAGATGGCAGTTCCCTGGTGACATGTGTGCAGGTTAGTTCATCGACCTGGGGATCGTCATTTGTCTCGTGTGAGTTCCCACTGTACTTTGATTACTACCCTACCACGGCTCAAAGGAGGCGTGCAAACAGGTTTTAGTTGGGTACAGTCCCGAGCCACATGGAGGCAGTGAGCGTATCTTCAGGGGTTCGTCTCTCCCGGTATTGGGGGTGAGGTCGTGCTGTGTCTAGGAGAGCCATTACACAAAGCCCTCGGCCGAGGCAAGGAGATTTACTGGTAGGTATTCCAGTAGTATCTCAGGGTGTTCTGGGCTACACTCCGACACGACTTGTACCGCTTTTGGGGGTCTGACTTTTACCAACCCCCTAGGCCCGCCATGCGATGCTCATAGACGAACGGACCGGACTGTACGGATATTGTCACTGACAGGCTCAGTAGGGAGTCAGGCTGAGTTCGCTCACAGACGTCCCTTTTAGTCAATACCTGGTAGCCCGTTATGTATTGGCTTATACCTCTAACGTGCTAATGGTTAAATCCACAACCAAGGTGTTGATGAGTCTTTAGAGTCCCCCACATTCAGTTACTCAGCTTTCGGGCGAAAGGTTGTAGAGGCCGTATGGAGATATGGCAAGGTCCGATCAGATACGTGCGGTATTGCACGGATCAGGATCGGACAGTTTGTACTATAGGCCGTATGGATATATGGCAGGGTTCGATCAGATACGTACGGTATTGCACGGATCAGGATCGAACAGATATTACTAGCCGGCTTTGGTATAAGCCGGATCCTAGTATAGTACAGTGTAGATTTTGTCTCATTGCATTTGTATTTCGGTCGAAATACAGATGCGGGTGTGTATGCACAGTATCGGGGTTTTCCTGTAATTTATTACGGGACCAGTTTTCTGGAGTTGCCAGTTTGCTTTCCGTTTCGGCCATTTTCATTTGTATCTTTCAATGGCCGAAGTTTGGTGGAGGAGGGTTTATTTGCATTGTTGGAAATAAGCATTTGTGGAGGGGTTCTTTGCTTATTGTTGTATCATGATAGTCTCTCATTGACCTTGACTTTTTGACTTCATCATGGTTGCACCTTACCTTGACTTCTTGACTTTGTTTTCATGATTTCTTGACTTTGGTTGTGATGATGGGAGAGGAGATGGTTGTTGAGTGTTGGACTTTCCAAGCCATCATTTTCTTTGCATTATTGATCAAGCCATTCTCTCTCTCTCTCCAATCACACCAATAATGGGGGGGGGGGCGGCCATTCATTTTGAGAGAAGGGATTCATTTCATTTGGGGGTGGGATCTTTGTATCTTGAGCTTTGAGAAATCCCTACAACTCCCTCTCCAAAATGTTCACTTCTATTCCTCCACAAATGGCAACTCCATAATCCCAAATGAGACATGTAATCCACACAATATTCTACAGCAAATCTTGGGCACGTCGAGTAGCCGGCTTCGTGCCCGAGTTGCCTCGGCATTGAGGTGGGAGCCCATAAAAGAAGTAGGCGATGTGGTGCACTTCCGGCGACGAGGAGGAGACGGGACATTCCGCAGGAGATCGGGACGATGATGAGAAGACCGGAGGACTTGGATCGTCGGTATATCTCTATTCCTATTCTTGTAGATAGCTAGGACTAATTAATGGTTCGATCCGGGTATTAGTGCGCGGCGGTTTGCCAGTTCAAGAAAATTTAAGTTTATCACCGCTTCCGCATTTGGCCGTCGGATTGACGGCCGGGGCGCCGCCGTGCACTTACAGTGGTATTAGAGCCTCGCCATTAACTTAGTCTAGCTTGGTTTAATGTGTTTCCATTTCCGATCGATCAAAAAGTTCCAAAACCGTGTTTTTCAAAGTGACAGTTTTCTGTTGAAATTTTTCAGTCTCGAAATTTTTTTCAGGTTTTATAAAAGTACTGTACAGGAAGTTCTAACCTCTCTGGAAAAATTCGACAAAGTGATCTTTTAAGTGGAGCGCGGAACCGCGGCCAAATCCCACTCTGGGCCGCGGTTCCGCCGCAGTTTGGAATCTTCAGTTGGTCGAAATTTTCCAGTGGGCTTCTGGGCTGGAAACAGGGTTTTTGGAATATTAATATTGGGCCCAGAAATTCTTGATGTGCTGCAGTAACACTTGGGGCCCACTTGTTAAAAATTTGATCGGTCGGATATTTTAAACACATTATTTCACAGTATTTACATTATATCTGCGACCGTGAATGTCACTCGATCGGTAAATCCGGTCTAACTGCTATAGCCCGGTTAGACGGATTTGCGAACGTGATTTTCACGTTGATGTTCTGTTTTTGCTGTGATGTTGCGGATCGGTCGTGGGGGATAGCCTGGATGCAATGCTAGTACAGTTCTTTTGTATTATGTACATTTGATATTGCGGGGCGAGCGTCCGACATGTGGACTGCCGTCACTGCCTGTTTGTATTATTATTTTGGGGCACGACCTGGTTGCGGTCGATGTACCCGTTGTATGTATATTTTACTTTCTGTACTAGGATTGCCCCGCGGAGGGGTGCACGGATAGCCGGATTCTAGAGGGCAACAAGCCCGCATCTCATGGCATTGGGACGGAGGGGGCTTCACTCTAGGATTGGCGGGCTATTCGCCGCACTCGTAGGGGGTACAGGTTGACCCAGGAGGGGTGCCCAAGTTACCGGATTCCGTGAAGTGCTGGGTGGTCCATTCACGGAGCTGAAGGGGGCTGCCTCGCTTCAGGTTTTGGCGGGTAACTTGCCGCGCCCGTAGGGGTCTAGGATTTCATTGCACAGGCTATCCACACGACCAGGGGAACGTCGGGTTTCAGCGGCTCTGTGAAACCCGGGGATCCCAGATATCTGTATTGTTTCTGTGATGCTGTACATTTCTGTGATGTTGCATTTTATTCACGCCTTGAGCGAATATAATATATTGGTATATATATTAGTAGATGTTGTATATGTTTTACATCCGCGCTAGTCCAGTCCCCGCTCTGTCGTTAGTTAGCTAACCTAACGGGTAATGACGGGACCCAGTGGCGAATGCGGATGGCATATACGTACATCAGTATATTTTCGTTCTTTGTGGTGTGATCAATTGATGGGACTGCGTTGATTCGGATCGATGCAAGTTAAAAACAAACCTAATCTGATGTTGTTGGAACACTTTTCAAAAAGCTGTTATTGCAAGGACGTTCACTTTTTTTTTGCATCGCGGTATTCATTTAGAATATCCTGCTCCTCAGTCGACGAGGCAAGGGCCGAGATCCCTTCACCGGGAGTGACCCCTTGGACAAAAGTTTGCGTCAGGGCAATAACTTCACTATAGCCGATTACTTTTGCTTTGCATCGCGGTATTCATTTGGGATATCCTGCACCCCATTCTATGGGGAAAGAGCCGAGATCCCTTCACCGGGAGTGACCTCTTTAGCGGAAGTTGTCGTCACTATATTTCTAAAATGCTATCCGTTCCTTCGACGATATCAAGTTCATTACGTTAAAGGTTTTCGCCAGAAACCATTCGTAGCCCTCCGTCGTTTCATATGGGTAGTCAATAGTATTCAAGCTGTGTTTGTTGGCCAAAGTCAAGGCACAGTGTTTGGTAGCTGTTGGTTATTCATATGCAGCATAGATAGATGCGTTGGTTTGGAACAGTCGTATAGCCTTGTTGGCCAAAGTCAAGGGCTTGTGCGGGTGGATTCGAATCAACCTGGAGAATGACGGGTAGAACTTGACATGTGACTTATGATTTGTTGGCCAAAGTCAAGGTCATAAGAGCATGGGGCAGAAATCACATCGGGAGTTTCAAAAGAACTGAAACTTGCCAGATATGCGCATACCTTCTGGAGTGTGGTAGCGTGAGCGGATTCCGTCACGTTATCATGTGATGATAGTTGGATCCCGATTCCCACTGATGAGTTAGTTTACTCCTCGGGTGACCCCGACTAATTCTTCTTTCAGGTTTGGAGGAGAATTTGAGGTACAGTGGGAGGTTTCCAGATTAGATAAATTGGTAACCATTCTGATCTAGGTTAGAGTGCACGCTGAGTGTTTCTTTTCTCTCTCTCTTTGGCAGCGACCATTGACCCGACCCTAAGACTATGACTCAGTGACCAAATTAACCGAACCTTCTTGACACCGGCTTTTGGATTGTCAGAGTTGCAAACCTCATTGCCACTCCCACTTTTACCCTTTTCTCCAGGACACCCCGTATTGCTACGAACGTCCACTTCCATTGGAAAAAACCATCGTATGGTTAGATACGAACTCGAAAGAATTTATTCGAGGATGGTTTCAGGTTCTGGAGAAAACGGATAGGATTATTCAGTTGTCTTTTCCTTTTACCTTCTCTCAGGTTACGAGTACTCCTTGGTTTAGGGGTAGTACACCTATTACGAAAATTGGATTGTCTTCTTCCAAACCTTAGGCTGGTGCCGACCGGTAGGGAATGAAGAAAACCAATTAGCCTAACGATGGTGTACAGAAGGTATTAAGTTCAGACAAAGCAAGGGATTAGTAAGAGGGCAAAGTAAATTGCAACAGATATTCACGACCAAACCAAATATTTCGTTACCACTCCCACATCACCTTTGTATTTCTCCAAGACACTCCGTATCACTACGAAGATCCACAGTTTATTTAGATATTCCATCGTATGGTTATATACGAACTCGAATGGAACTTGTTCCAGTTCGGGGATGGAATCTGGTCCAGGAGAAATAGGAATTAAGTTCATTCGGTTGTCTTTTATCCTCACCTTCTCTCGCATTGCGAGTGTTCCTAGGATTAGGACAGTACACCCATTATGCTTATTGGATAGTCTTCTTCCAAACCATAGGCTGGTGCCGAACGGTAGGGAAGGAAGAAAACCATTTGGCCTAAAGGGGTGTGCAGAAGGTAATGACTAAAGACATATGAAGGGATTTGGAGAGGTGGCAAAGAATTATACGGTTACAATCGTGAATCTGGAAGAGGCATTACTAGGAATACCGGGATACCCCATCGAAATATTTCGATGTTTCAGTCTCACTGTGTACTGTTAAAAGAAAACTGATTTCCCGGTTAGATACTTACTCCAGGGTATGTATTTACCAGGTACGATTCTCACATCTGTATGGTTTTTACAGATGATGAGTGGGAGTAGGTTATTGGGAATTGGGTGATCATCTTCATTATATCGGGATTCGTTGTAATCGGTGATATTTGAGGAAATCACCTGGGCTGTTTGCCGGTCGGCAAATATTTGGTTTTGAATATCCGCAGTTATGCACCAATTTCAAATTGATATATCTGTACGTCTATTTTCATAGAGTGAGATGTACCTTTCTGAAATTATGTCTACGACATTTACCTATATCAGTGGATGGTTAGGTAAGGAGCATTAAACAGCGGTGTAATTCTTCTTAACCATAAGTACAGTTTTCAAACTACGACACACAGTGAATGAGTTATCAGGCTCAAGGGACTTATACAGAGTATTGTATGTTGTCCAGGGTCCATCAGGACAGAGGGGTAGGTCCTCGTACTATATTCGGTTTACTTATGACTTCTCTAGTTTTTAGACAGGTGTTTCGTGGAAACACAGGGTCCGAATTTGGAGAAGTTATAGGTATTTGAATAGAGTAGAGAACCAGGTATAGCAAGTATTAGGATTCTTCAAAGAGATCGAAGATGTAGATACTTGTGTATGGTATTCAGATGATAGTAATGTTTAAGAGATCTTGCTTCTCTTTCAGATTACTCATAATTGGAAGTATTCCTAAGTTGAGTAACGCTGATCGGCCCTCCTTCCATTTAGTTGACATGCACTGGGGACAGCTGCATGATTTGGATCTGGTTCAGTTAAATCAGTGCCTCTGGTCCTATATGGGATATAGAACAGTTCGTATCTTAACGATGTTAAGGTACGGGGAGTTTTCCGGCTTATGCTTAAAACCAGACACTGGACAACTCAAGGCACGTTTCTGTAATGGCTGTTTGTGGGTTGACCCAGGCTATGACGCGGGTTGACTTTCTACCATCTGGATGAACAATAGCAATATTGTTCTAGACTCGCCACAGTTTTAATAAAAATGGATATTTTCAGAAAACAGTAGTGGGAGTATGGTAGAACTGGAAGTGATTCCAGAACCACAAACGATTACTGAAGATTTGATAAGGAACCTAAAGATTCAATCTGGATTGACATTCCATTGGCCACTCCGCAGATAAGGTGGGTAACTTCAGCAACCCGAGAGGTACTACCGTAGCCTCAAGGACGGTGACAGGGAAGTTCTTGTTTACCCACAACTACCATTGCTGTTGTTCCAGGCTGCGAGACCCGGTGGGAGGATAAGTATAGCGTCATTCTAAACTAGTTTTAGAAGTGTACGTCTATATGACTCTGCCAGAGGGTTGTCGTAGTCAGTGGGAGCAGCGGAAGCATTGGTGGACAGGTGCCTTATGTCTATTTATAGACTAAAGCAGATATAGCGGAGATAGATCATCTATTTCTGATGTGACAGTCATAGGTTTGACTTCATCAGAGTAGGGGATGGATCTGTTGAGAAGGTAGTAGGGTGTGATATCCTGGTATTTGGATGACATACACAGAGTAGGAAAAGAAACTCCTATACTACAATCGGTTATACTTTGGTCGTCACACAGTGGTTTCTCCACATGGGACTTGGATATTATATCAGACATTCTGCTTACTAGATCTATGGTTTTAGATCTAGATTTGGGTGGCTTCCCAATCAGGGTACTTGACAGCATTCTAAGAGTATTTAGGATGGACGACTCCTAGCATGGTAGTGTACCTGCAGGTAATGGAGTCACCCTCTCCAAAGGTGTCTTACAGACTAAAGGGGAGAGGGACGTGCATGATTGGCAGATCACTTGCTCAGGCAATTGAGTCAATCGTGAGATGTCAAGTACCACACCAGATGTTGTTCTTGCACTAGATGCAATAAGTTGACATTAATCCAATCCTGGAGAAACAGTCGGAAGCAGTTTTAGAACATAAGTGGATGTTCTAGGGATATGATAACGACAGCCTTATTCGGGAGACAGTTATCATTCCAGGCTTCCAAGATGACATGGACGACAAGGAGGTTGTCAGAGTTATAGTTTTTCCTTCTGATGAGGGGCAGTATTTTGGACAGGCGATCCAAGGCAATACTGAGGGTGGCATGGCGCAGGATACTGATTAAGTTCAGTTGACGATACAGTCTAAGAAGTTTGGATTTGGAGTTCATTTATGAGCTATGTCCCATCAGACATCCAGACACATTCTAAGATAGGTATTGCTCATTTCGGAAGAGGGGTTTCTCCGCGAACTTGAGATATAGAGAGACATGGAAAGAGACAACAAAGCGGATCCACTCACTGAGGCTATTCCTCGAACGCAATAGTTTCGCAAACGAGCTTTGTGAGACTGACTAGTAGAGGAGTTGGGTGTTCGGTATCACACGGGCTGTGAGTATGCGACATCGCAATAATTAGCCTTGAGTGCAAGTGGGAGATT